>OX422140.1:231104670-231704670 GCA_949129095.1 Volucella bombylans
ACCACATGCGGGAAGTTTACAAGGTTCAATTGCAAGGCCGTATGCAGCAACGAGGAGAAACACTGCAACAGCTCCAAGCAGACGTGAGTAGACTGGCACATTTGTCATATCCCACCGCAGGCCAAGAAATAATCGACGAAATGGCAAAGGACGCATTCATTGGGGGAATTGCAGATTTGAAGCTACAATCAGCAGTAAGGATGGCCGGGAAAAGAACCCTTGCTGAAGCACTTGCCTTCGCTCTGGCGATGGAAGCATCCAATCAGGCTTCCAAAGGAATGCATTTCGTAAGGAAAATAGTATCTGGTGAATGCTCCTGCTCAAGACCAACTACCATGCAACGAAATATCCCACGGGAGAGACGAAGGATGCGCTGCTGGAACTGCGATAAAGTAGGACATTTGCAAGGGCATTGTAAAGAACCGGTACGACAAGAAGGCTGCCTGCACTGGGGCTACAGGCAAATAGAAAGAAAAACCGGCAGAAACGGCTACCAAGAAACCGGTAAAATTTCCAGAAGCCATCAGTTAGGAAATGCTTACTTCGCGGGGCAGAAGTTGGTAGCAGGAGTCGACGACTCCAGGGTAATTATCTCAGTCTCACAGGTAAAACAATGCAACGAAAGCCTCCTAGCAGAAGTAGGCAGTGGTAAAGAAGCGAAAGAACAGGCAACTATCCAAACGATCAGGACTGAGCCAATAGAGGGTTGGAGTATAGACGAAATCCGTTCCTCCCAACAGGCAGACAATGACATCGAACCAATATTGGCCTGGAAGGAACACGAGGAAAGCCAAGCTGGCAGCAGATATCAGATCGGAGTCAAACTCTGAAGGCATACTGGGCACAGTGGGACTCGCTTTTTGTGCAAGATGGATTGCTGAAGAGAAAATGGGAAAGTGCAGATGGGACAACATCTCGTATGCAGCTAATTATGCCACGATCCAGAGTCAACCAAGTGCTCCATGAAATACATGACGGAATCTCAGGAGGCCATTTGGGAATAAACAAGACGTTGGAAAAGGTAAGGGAACGTTTCTATTGGCTAAGCGCTAAACAAGATGCCGAGAATTGGTGCAAAAAGTGCATAAGATGTGCAGCTACCAAGGGTCCAAAAGTAAAGCCACATGGACAAATGCAACAATACAATGTCGGAGCACCTTTCGAACGAATAGCCATCGACATCGCTGGGCCGTTTCCCGAAACCTTTAATGGAAACCGATATACTCTCGTAGTCATGGATTACTTCAGTAAGTGGCCGGAAGTGTTTGCCATCCCAAATCAAGAGGCTAAGACCGTAACCGAACAGATAGTCAACAACTGGGTGAGCAGATTTAGGGTCCCAATGGAGCTGCACTCTGATCAAGGGCGAAACTTTGAATCAAAAGTCTTCCAGGAAATATGCCAATATTTGGGAATAAGAAAGACAAGGACAACGCCACTACACCCTCAATCTGATGGAATGGTCGAGCGATTCAATCGGACCTTGAATGAGCATCTATCTAAGGTTGTCAGCAACTGCCAGCGGGATTGGGATCGACACATACCGCTCTTCTGAATGGCCTACCGAAACGCGGTCCATAGCTCAACAGGGCACACACCATCCGAGATCTTATTTGGTCAAACAATTCGGTTGCCAAGTGAAGCAAGTGATTCGTAAATTGCATGAAGACACCAGAGAAAAGATGAAGCTAGCAAGCAGCCACATGAAAACTAGGTACGATATCAAGGCGAAATCTTCCGGTTTCAACGAAGGAGATCTGGTTTGGCTGTATAATCCTCAGCGTAAGAAAGGCAAATCACCAAAATTGCAACAGGACTGGGAAGGTCCATACAAGGTGATAACCCGCATTAATGACGTTGTCTACCGGATCCAGCGTGGGGATCGAGGAAAATTTAAAGTGGTCCATTTGGATAGAATGTGTCATTTCAACGGGATGCTGAATGACGAAGTTGTTCGGGACGAACAACTGTAGGGAGGGAGCAATGTGATAACCACTTAAATGTGAGCAGCGACATCTAGCAGAAAATGTCGATACTCGAAGACCAGAAGATTTCGATAATGGAATAACAAAGTCTTGACTGGAGAGTGGAATCGAATTTTCTAGCAAATTGGAAATTGTATGGGACGCTGGATGGCGAGGATTGTTCTCGAAGTATGTCATTCGAGTATAAATACCAGCATCCCAAAGGTATGCAGATCAGTTCTAAAGTGAAATTTGAAGTGTTAATTAGGAGAAGTGATTAAGTGGTTTAAGTAAAAGATAAGAAAAGTATAAGCGGTTGAGAAATTGGATTGTACTGAGAGAAACAATTAAATAGTGAATTGTAACTGTACTGAATAAAGGGATTTGTATTGAAAAGAATAAGTTCTATCATTTGTACCCACACAAACATTTTACAGTATGAAAACTGTGGGAACGGAAGCTTGGATTTGGTTCTCACACGGTTTTGCTTATGGTTTAGTTTTACAAAGTTGTGAAAAGCTAGCATGTACATAATTATCAAGAAAAAGGTTTAGTGTTACAATAAATGAATTTTGAAAAGCAAGCACTTTAATTATTTGACAAAAGAGTATTATGAGTATGTATGTATTCCTTATTGGTGGACGTAGTTTGATGTACATAACTTTGACAAGAGTATTATGAATATGTATGTATAACTTATTGATGTACGTAATTTGATGTATATAACACCTCCCGCCTAAGATTTAAGGCTGTTACATGAGGACTTATCATGAGCTGGAACTTCTGAATTTATATCATCTGTTTGTTGGCTGCATGATTCCGAAGGCATTTCTTTGTATAGTTGATCAGGTACAAAATTAGTAGGATCATAGTCACTACAACACACATTGAAAGTGAATAATTTTGTTGTTAGTTAGTGTTTTCTGCCAGGGTGATAACTTCTGTGTTGGTAAAGTTGTCCGGGGTTAGTCTACTGGTCTATAGGATAATATGAACTTACGAGGGCGGGTCAATAAGTCCGTGACTTTTTGAATTTCTGACCTCTTTACTGAAACAGCAACACTGCTCCTGTCAACAGGCATCTGTCAGTTGACTCCTGTCAAAATTTAAACTTGCTGCGTCAGTTAGTTTGTGTTTGACAGCTATTTTTATCAGACTACTCACTAATTTGAGGAGAAAATGGAAAAAAGTGAATTTCGTGTGCTTCACTTCACAGGAAGGTTTGGCGCTGTTTAATCGCAATATGGAGGAGTTTTTGCGCCGTTTTGTAACCGTGGACGAAACATGGATCCATCACAACACACCAGAGAACAAACAACAGTCAAAACAGTGGGTTTCTAAGGGTGAATCGGCGCCAAAGAAGGCCAAGGTGGGTTTGTCAGCCAATAAAGTTATGGCGACTGTTTTTTGGGATGCACGCGGGATAATCCACATTGACTACCTTCAAAAGTGAAGAACAATCAATGGGGAATATTCAATGGATTTGAAAAAAAAACCGACCTCATTTGGCCAAGAAAAAAGTTCTTTTCCACCAACACAATGCAAGGGTGCACACATGTGCAGTTTCCATGGCAAAAATCCATGAATTGGGCTATGAATTGCTCCCTCATCCACCCTATTCTCCAGATTTGGCTCCGAGCGACTACTTCTTGTTCCCAAACCTGAAGAAATGGCTTGGTGGAAAAAGATTTGACTCCAATGATGAAGTCATCTCGCAAACAAAGGCCTATTTTGAGGACCTCGACAAATCATTTTTTTTGGAAGGGATAAAAAAATTGGAGAAGCGTTGGACAAAGTGTATAGAGCTATAGGGAGACTACGTTGAAAAATAAAATTATTTTTTTATCAAAAAATCTGTGTTTTATTCCAAAAGTCACGGACTTATTGACCCACCCTCGTATATTAGTGAATATTGAGGATAAAATTTGTATTCTATCCCAAAATAAGTTTGTGTTGCCCTTATATACCACATTTTCTTCATAAGCTGTCAAATTTATAATGTGTATGAATTTTGTATGTGTATCAATTAACCTTACCGGGCCTAATTTCATGGGAAGTAGACCTTGACTCTTCGAGAGGTCTTGAATTTCGATTCGTTTTTTTTAGTAATTAAATTTCCTATTATTTTTAGCTAATACAGTAACTTTATTGTTAGTCACTACCTGTAACTTCTTTGCTTTAGGAGCTATTTTATTTCTTCTATTATTGTATTCATATACTCGTACTATATCATCTGTACTAAAATTTTGTGGCTCTTCACGATTCCTATTTAATCTATCAATGATTGATCTATTATGATTTTCAAGCTTGGTTCTTATCTTATATATATAGTTTGTCTTGATAAGATCTTAATTTATTTATACTATATAATCGTGCTCAGAGACATGCTGTATTCATTTCCTAAATTTATATGTTCTTCCTGTTATGAGTTCGCAAGGCGTCAATTGTTATACGAGTATGTAGTCAATGCTTCGTTCAGTATGTCTGCCGGTATTTGTCTATTATTTTTGTCGTAAATTATTCTGTAAATTTCAGTCAATGTTGAGTGAAATCTCTCGACAGGAGAATTGCCTGTAGAGTTTTGAGTAGAGGTTATAAGTAACTGAATCTGGTATTGATCACAAAACTCTTTAAATAAGTTTGAAGAGAATTTAGCGGCTGAATCACATACAATTTTCTTGGGTGTACCGTGTGGGGAAAAGAATTGCCTTAAATAACTGATTATATTTATACTATTACGAGCAGTTAAGTTAAAAGCAGAAGCGAACTTTGAAAATTTGTCAATTATTGTAAGTATTTGTATATTGTGAATACTGTAAACATCTATGTGCAGAATATCAAGAGGCTTATTTGGAATTTCAGAAAGTTCATATTTTATTTTCGGGGGATGTTTATCGTACTTATATAATTTGCATTTCTCACAGTTGTCAATGACTTTAGTTACTTTCTCTTTCATTTTCGGAAATGAGATGTTCTGCGGAGGTGATTACAGGTTTCATTAATGCCGCGGTGGTTGCTATCTATGTGATACTTATTTATAAGGGCGTCCTGTTGATCTGTATTAGTAATATCGTTTAGTTTTTCCATACATCGTATTAATTTAAACACTTTACTATTGGCAAAGTATTTGAAGTATACTTCTTGAATTATTTTGAAAGTATCATCGTTGTGTAAATGGCAGTTAATTTGTGGGTGTTTAGATATTCCTTGAGGATTGGTACAATTATTTTTTCGTTATGGAGATCAGGTTGCCTAAAAATACGTCTACGTTTTGTTTTGAAAAGGATGTTATAAATCATGGAAGCTTAACAATGCAGTTTGTTTTATTCAAAACCAAATGTTCCATAAACTCGTTGAGGGGTCTTTCGGAAATATATATTCCGTTGTCGAGATTTTCATGTGCAGAGTGAATGGTAGACAAGTTTAAACTGTTTTCTAAATCATTAGCGTTATTGTGTAAGGATACATTGGATTTTGCAAGAGAATTGGTATCAGTAGACGATTCATTAAGATTAAGTTCGATACGATTGTATTGGCCTTGGCCTTCTTATATACTATTTCATAATCGAATTCCTCTAACCTTAACCGCCATCTGACTAATTTTGAATTCGGTTCTTGTAGTGAAAATAACCAGTTGAGGATATTTATGGTCAGTTATAATCTTAAATTTTCAACCAAACAGATTGAGCGGAAATATTTAGTAGACGAAATTATGGACAAAAGTTCCTTTTCTATTGTGCTGTAATTCTGTTCTGTTTGGCATAAAGTTCTTGAGGCGTGGCAGATTAGCTTGTCAGATTATATTGGGCCTTGACTAAGAACAGCACCAATTGCAACGTTACTAGCATTGGTGGTCAAATTAAAACTCTTACTAAAATCAGGGTATTGTAATAGTGGATCGTTACTTAATATATCCTTACAATGTTCAAAACATTTAACATAACGTTCGTTGAGGTTTATGCTTCTTCTTTTCTTTAAGAATTCAGTCAAGGGTTTTGTTATATTTGAAAAATCTTTAATAAATTTTCTGTAGTAACCTAGCAGGCCAAAGAAGGACTTAATCTCCTTTTGAGTAGTGGGTATCGGATAATTTTTTATTGCATGAATTTTAATGCGATTGGGCTTAACACCATCTGGTGTAACTACATGACCAAGAAACTTTACTTCTTTACGTAAAAATTCTGACTTATCTAACTGAATTTTTAGATTGGCTGTACGTAATTTCGAGAAGACCTTTGCCAAATTTTCGATATGCTCTTGCAGGGAGGTTGAGAAAACTATAATATCGTCCATGAATACGATTTGATTGTCAGTTTGACAAATATTTATATTATTAAGTTCTTCAAAATTGTTAAATTTTTATACCTTTATCGGTTGTTCTACAAATAATTTCTGTTCCATGTTAGAGTTCTTCATTACCTATAATTGACTGTACCATTCTTCAGATTTATATATTCCTTCAGGTATTTCTAGAAAATTATTTATTTTTGTTGACTTGATGTATATTTCGCCATTTTGGATATCGACCGGTATGTAACCAGCATTTTGGATCTTGCTGGTATAATATGGATTTTTGACATTAAATTGGGTGTAAGCAATAAGGGAATAGCTGCACTTTGAGTTTTTAATAGCTTATTCTAAAGATCTATTGAAGCATTTAATTTCGCTAATGTTTCTAATCCTACTAGGCCATAAAAATAATTGTGAAATTTAAATAAAAGAAATGTAAATTGTTCGTTAGACTTGAAAGAATGCCGGAAATGCTATCTGTTTATTGAGTTCATGTGTGCTCAAAACTGTAGTGATTTTAACAGTGTCAATATTTTCATGATATTGGGGATTAGTAAGTTCGGGGTCAATAAAATTAGCAGAGGCTCCTGTATCTGTGAGAAACTTTAGAAACTTCTAGGAACCCGTATTGTTTTCCGAGGCATTGGAACAAAAATTTTTGTCATCAATTTCAATCTCATGTATTTCCAGTAACTTGTGCAACTTCATCATTTTGAATTTCTTCAATTGTATAATAGTCCAAATTAGGTTGGTGGTCGTAGTATCCATCAGGTAACACATATGTGGGATATTCCTCTCCATAATTTTCCTGATTTTGTGAAAAACTATGAACTTCTCTTATAATGTATTTGGGATTTTGTATTAAATTGTTTCTTTGATAGGGTTGTTGGGTTTGTACTAGTTTCGGAAGAGTTTTAGCAATACCGCTAGGTATATCCATTGCAATTTGACGTTGTTGTTGGTAATTGAAATGTGGTTTAGATGCAGAAATGTTTATTATAGGGTTATTGAATCTCTTTTCTTGCTGATTGGGAGACTGAACATGGGGTATTTGCTGTAAGGGCCTTATTTGGGATTGATAAGGTTGAGATAGTTTAAACTGGGGTAAGTGAGTCAGGAAAGGAATTATATTGCTGTCTAACTGGTTGGTATGGTTGGAGCCGTTGATTTTGTGGCGGTTGTTGTATCAGTTTGGGGAATGGTAGTGGGTTTGGTAAAACAGGAGGCTTCGGGTTTGTATTTTTTAAATAGTATGCGTTTTGTTCCTTGATGCAATAATATAATGCCTCCATCAAGGTTTCAGGTCTCATGGCTCTTATTGTAGAGCCCATTGGTTCTTTGAATCCTATAAGAAATGTATTTAAACACATTTCTGAATACAGCGACTTTTTTTGCATCTATTACAGCTATATGTTTTCCATGTATACGGATATGGTTTGTCATTGTTGACAACAACTCAATGATCTTCAGTATCATTGTCTTGTCTCAATCCATGCAAATCTCGAATCAAAAATTATTCATTCCGCTTATCTGAATAGTGCAAAATTAGATTAGCTCGTATTTGCTCCCATTCCGTCGGAGTACCGTACATATTTAACACTTCATTGGCCTGGGCAATGATTTTGTTTCTAATAGCTCGTAATATAATGATAGCATATGAACTAACTGAGGTATAAGCTTCAAAATTTCCTCTACGTTATTTATAAAATCATACAGAGAACGGGGGTTACCGTCGAAATGTGGCAGATCTTTAACGGCATCTGGTATACATAAGCCATTAAATATATTGTTAATATCTAAACTATTTAATTGACTAATACTTGTAATAACGTTAGCGTTTACGTTTGAGCTTGAACTATCTAAATTTATTTCGGCAAGATTTGGAAAACTAGATTTTACTATTGCACTAAGTCTTGGAAGATTATTTGTCTCTAGGAATTCGTACTGATTCGATTCTAAAGTTGTAAAATTATTTTCAAATTCGTCAAATCTATCTACTAAGGATGAACAATAAGGTTCTTGAATCTTATTTCTACTTATTCTATTTTTGGGCACAAGGATTATAAGCCATGAACAACGGAACGAATGTTAACCAATTAACAGACTTACATGCAAATGTTTAAAAAAAAAAATCGGTCGGTCGGAGCGGAAGCTTGGATTTGGTTCTCACACGGTTTTGCTTATGGTTTAGTTTTACAAAGTTGTGAAAAGCAATTATGTACATGAATTATCAAGAAAAATGTTTAGTGTTACAATAAATGAATTTTGAAAAGCAAGCACTTTAATTATTTGACAAAGGAGTATTATTAGTATGTATGTATAACTTATTGATGTACGTAGTTTGATGTACATAACTTTGACAAAAGAGTATTATGAGTATGTACGAGTATGTATAACTTATTGATGTACGTAATTTGATATACATAACTCCCGCGGCCTAAATGGCGATTTACTTAGGCTTTTAGGCATTCGTGAAGTAAGCGATCTACCACAAGCTTTAGCTTTGTGCCAAAAATTTGAAAATCAAAATTTCAGAACAAATTTTACTAATCAGCATCAAAATTCCCAGAGAAATATTTCTTCTATGCCCTAACAGCAATCGTGTCAACTTTCTACTACTGGGCCACGAAGAGAACCGTTCTATACTCAGATAGTGTATCTTCCTCCCGTTCAATATCACACAAACTATTCCCCTAACCATGCTGCTCAACCACAATATTATAAGAACAACCATCCGCAATATTACATTAATCCTACACCTCCACCTCGTCCTCTTGCACCGAAATGTCGACAATAAAGACAAATGCTATCAATTACCGAAACAAGCCACCCCCTTTTAGATACGCTCGAAAACAACCTCCCAAAGCATCGATGCAAGCAGCTATTGCCTGAAAATATCAGAGAAACTTTCATATCAACGTGGAAGCAACTCCACCGAATTTTGAACTTCAGCCAACGGATTATGTCTCGCCAAACGACTTATACGCATTCTACCAACAAACAGAAGTGGCAGAGGCAGAGCAGAACCCTGATCTTGGAAATCACATGTGCGAATAGATCGAATCAACTACTCAACAGGGGTGGCCGTGGTGTAGTGGTACTAGCAATCGCTTCTCACTCGGAAGGCCAAGAAATTTGGAACTCAGTCAGAAAAATCTGGGTGTGAATTCATAACACTAATATGTAGACTTGGCTAGTTTCAAGCACAAAAACAGGTGTGCAAATTGATAATCTTCGAATGATTCCGAGCGAAGAAAAAACTCTCCGTCCTATTCGGACTGCGACCCCCGAAGAGCTAATATCGAAACCAAATATACCTGAGTTTCAAACCTCTACATGACGACAATGTTTTCCTCCTTCTATCTTTCCGTCCGCGCTCTGGCAACAGTAAAAGGGTATTTTATCAAGGCGCGCGTAAATTATAAAAAAAAAACAAAAATGATCAAGCTCAGTTCAGCGACATAAATTGTTTAGACTAACAGATTCTTCGTTGCCTTACTTTAAGTGCAAAACGAAGAGTGGGACAATACTAAATTTTCTTATAGACACGGGTTCGAGGAAAAATTATATCCAACCTGGTCTTATAAAAAATCCCCTTAAAAGACAAACAGGACTTTTTTGCTAAATCCATCGACGGTGATATCCGGTGATATCGAAATAACTCAACACACCTTTCTCAACCATTTCGACCAAACAGACACTAACCTTAAATTTTTCCATCTTCCAAGTCTCAGATCTTTTCATGGAATCTTAGGGAATGATAGTCTTAAACAACTGTCCGCTATAATTCATACAAAGGAGAGTTTCATGACTATCCTTAACAAGGTAAAAATAAAGATCAAGCAGATAAAATCACAGACAGTAAATTCACTAAATGTGCAAACAGACCAAATGACGGAATCACAGAAAACTGTGATCAATTCAAAAAACTGATATGGAGAAAACAGCATTTTCAATCAATAATGGGAAATGCGAGTTCACTTGGCTCCCATTTGGATTGAAAAACCCACCGTCAATATACCGACGTGCTTTGGATGACATACTACGTGTTTTCATTGGGAAAACGTGCTATGTCTATATTGACGACATTATCATTTTCAGCGAGAATGACCACGAAAAACACATAGCCCAAATATTCCAAACCATGTGTGAAAGAAACATTAAAGTGCAAATCGATAAATGCAATTTTTTTAAGCAAGACTTTGAATTGCTTGGTTTCGTGGTATACCCATCTGGAATTAAAACCAATCCAGAGAAAGTAAAGTCAATTGTTAATTTCCCGAGCCCAACTACGGTGTTTTTCTTTATAAAAGTAAACATAAATTCCACTAACTTATACATATGTATATATGTGTGTTTCCTCATGTCTGACGCGCACGTACTAACAAATTATTTTTTCATGAGCTTGTTTTCTCTTAAATTTTACATCTAAATTGTTTGTGCTAAATTGTTCTAAAATTTATGCATTCAAATACTTAAATGTATATTTGAACAAAAAAATGTCAACATTGATAAGGTGAAAACCCCGGCTACTGTGAACATACCTTGAAGACATTAGTTCTTAAAATCTAGACGAACGAAGTTTTTAAAAAGCAATAATATATCCACTACATAAAAAAGGAGATTTCAACGATCCAAATAATTATAAAGGAATATCTTTTTTGAACACGTCAGCTAAGCTTTTTGCTGCCCTAGTGTATAACAGACTAGCTCAGTGGGTTAAAAGTAACGAGATTCAGTCAGAATTTCAGGCAAGCTTCAGAGGAAACAATTCCAGTGTCGACCAAATATTTGTGATTACTAATATTGCAGAAATTTATAAAAAGAACGATAAAAAGTTGTACGCGTTTTTTGTTGACTTCCGAGCGGCATTTGACTCCATATCACGTGAAGTACTACTTTACAAATTGGGATCTCGAGTAAAGTCATTTATATTCTAAGAGCAATGTATGAAAACAATGTTGCGTTTGTGTGGGATAGAGAATTTACATCAACATTGGGTGTGAAGCAAGGGTGTATTTTGAGTGCATTACTATTTATATTGTTCATCAACGACATAACAGATGCTGTAGGCGAAGGAATTAATTTTTGCCGAACGAAGATCCCGGCGCTTGACATTGTCTTCCGGCGGACGACATTGTCTTCCTCGCTGACACAGCAAATTGTAAGCAACTATGATGAATAGGCTCAGCGAATACTGTGAATGCTGGAACTTGCTTTTTAACCTAGAGAAGTCCAAGATAATGTTATTCAGAAATGGAGGCGGCAGATATTTCATATGTGAAAGATGGGCATACTGCGGCGAGATGATTGAAATTGTGTGCTGGTGTAAATACCTCGTGGTTCTGGCAACAAGCAATTTCTTCCATCTGGGGGCGGTGCATTTCGAATAACTATGTGTCTCATAGTTCAAAATATAAACTGTTTCGTGTAACCGCTACGTAAATACTGTTATATGGAGCTCAAGTTTGGAATACCGTCCTTTCCCAGCAGTAGAGATCTTCTTTCTATACTTTTTGAGGCCAATATTTCGTTTACCGTGTAATACACCAAACTGTATGCTATATTTGGAAACTGAAATGCCTCCTCTATTCTTAGACACTCTTAAAACACACTTAAATTCAAAGTCAAAGTACGAGTAATGTAAATGGATGGAAAGAGGTTACCGAAAATCGTCCTTACACGCATTATTGCAACAGGAGCTATTTTCGTGAGTGAGTGGCGGAATCTAGCGTCAGAGTGTGGTCTTAGCCTTGAAATTGCAGCAAATTTGGAGCCTAATTTAATAAGAACTCAACTTTCATCTTTACTTAAAGAAACTGCTAAATACTTGTATGACAAATTTGCGAATGAAGCCCAATCATCTCAGCACAGGATGTATTATAGTAAACTAAAATATCATCTGCAAGAAAGTACATATTTTTTAAATTCCTACTCAGCGGATAAAATAACTACAATATTTAAATTGAGAGGAGAACTGATAAGTTGAATTTTATACCACCACTGGCCAGAACTACCAATCCTGTGCAATATGTGCAACCTAAACGTAGGAGAAGATATTTTTCATTTTCTTGACATCTGTCTCATATTAAGGGAATTCCGCTTACAATTCTTTGGTGCATGCATCATAGATGAGGAAGAAGCAATCCGCATTTTGAATGGACAGCAAGGATGGGATTTATTGTACAATTTTGCACTGAATGCCCTTCGCTATAGAAGACGTATTATCGAGGAGGACATTTAAATTATATTTACATAACGTAGTTTATATTTTCTTTATGTTTTTATTTTTGTACTACTTTTATATATCTAGTCTATTCATATCATTTTGGACGACCTTGATGAGTTGATGCTTAGATGAGAGCAGTTCTTCAGCTGTTAACGGTTTTTTATCTAAAGATCTTCTTTCTCCCGATCTCAGATTGAAGAAATATCCGCGCCATATTGCCACAATTCAAACGTTTAAGCGTCGAGAATTTTTGAAAAAATGCTGTGAACATACATTCGCAAAATTTGTATGCATATTTTTTATTATCGGGGTTATTATCTTTTTTATTTACTCTTTTAGTTTCTTTATCTGCCTCGATTATGATACCTGGTACCCCCTTTACACAAAAGTTTCTTAGATATGAGGGTCCGTACCACCTTTTATTGTTATTTATCAATTCTTCTGACGATAGACCCCGTGATCCTATGTCTGCTGATTTTTCCTTGGTGTATACCTGTCGCCAGCAGTTTGGGTTCGTGATTGATTGAATTTCTGCCACTCTACTTGCGACAAACGTCGTGCGTCTCGCTGGGTCTCCCTTTATCCATGATAGGGTGATTATGGAGTCAGAACTGCAAATATTTCTGGATTACTAAATTGCATGGTCTTTACAATTCTGTTTAATACCCTAGCTCAGAGCAGAGCCGCGCAAAGCTCTAGGCATGGTAAAGATATGCTTTTGACTTGGGCAACTCTAGTTTTCGATGCCACCAGGTTTATGCCTTCCTGTCCATTATAAAAAACGCGTGCTTAAATTACAGCTGCATACGCTTTCTCGGAAGCGTCAATAAAACCATACAATTGCGTCTCCGCTCCGTCTGTATATCCAATCCAACGTTGGATTTCTAAGTGATGCAATTGTTTTAGCCCAGCACGTAATTCCACCCAAGTTTTTTCGATCTTGTGAGGAATCGGTGTGGCCCAAGAACATATAATCCGCCAAAGCTCTTGTAATATTAGTTTCGCTTTGACAATACTTGGAGCCAGCCATCCTAGATGATAGAACAGTCGAGCGATATCTGCGAGCACGGATCGTTTCGTATATTTTTCAACCTCAGGTAGTATTATTAGATTAGATTAGATTAGATTAGATTTATTGTTTTCTTGTTTATAATACAAATTTATGTTACAAAAATCATTAAGCATGGCTTTGCCGTCTGATTGACGGCATTAACATTATTAAACATTTAATAACAAGTTTGTTTTAAAGTATATTCAATTCTTGAATTTAAAAAGATTTAAAGATATGTAATCAAGCAAACAATTAAAAAAATAGTGTACTAATTTGATTTTTTTTTGTTTTTTTTTTACATAGTTAAAATTTCTCAGTGATAATTTTACTACGGTATTGGTATAGAAGTAAAAAAGTTGTTTTACATCGCTTTCGCAGTTTAGATAGGCTTTAACTTCTTCCTCAGATATTGTGTCGTTTCCTAGAAAACATCTTCTTATTTCTTTAAGGATGGGGCATCTTCCGATGAAATGTATGACGTCTTCTCTCTCAGACAAGTTGCAAAGACTACAATAAATTGGTAGATCTGGACGATGTGGGATATAATTAAGGCGTATTAGTTCGCCTCTCATCTTAAAAACAGCCGAGATTAGTTCTTTGCTGTTGTCATTGTGGAAATAATTTTTTTCTGACAGATTGTGTTTTAAAACGCTGTATGTAGCTCGGTGAACGGACGATGAAGCCATATTTACGCAATCAACTCTGTATTGTTCATCTACTTTGGCAATAAGATTGTCAAGCACATCCTTGCGGTATCTTCCGTTTCCATCAGTTAAATTGCATTCGTATCTGCAGTACGTTGCTAGCTCTTCCAGTTTTTTTTATACCAGAGCGTATTCCTTTCGATTACCATCTTCGCAATAATTTTTGGAAGTCTATCGTCCGACAGTTCTAAAACTTTTATTAAATAATCTACATGCAATTTTAATGATTTAATGAAAAGCGGTGACAGTCCTGTTTCGATATTGATCATATAGTTTGGTGTTGTACTTGGTAAGCTAAAGCATCGTTTTATGTAGTATCTAAGGGGTTTCTCTACTGTTTCATATTGGCGGTATCCCCAAGATTGAGCTGCGTACATCATAACAGATTCTGATACAGCTTGAAAAACCTTGTACTTTACGCTGTGGTCAATTAGTTGATTTGAAAAACATTTTTTCCATGTAGCTGATATGGAACTTTTGGCTTTTATTAGTCTTTCCTTTAGATGAGGTTCCATACTGAGATTACTAGCAATTGTCACCCCGAGATATCTATAGGTTTTCACAATTTCAATGGGCTGTCCGTTGAGATGCCATTTTTCGTTTCTGCACTCTCCACCCGCTCCCTTCTTAAAGATCATAGTTTTTGATTTTGTTAGGTTAACCGTAAGATTCCATAATTGGCAGTACAACTCAAGACGGTTAATCATTAATTGTAAGGACTCTGGTGAATATGCAAATAGAACCAAATCGTCTGCAAATAAAAGTGCCTTTATTAAATGTCCTGCAGTCTCTATTCCTCCAGGTAGAAAGTCGGTGAGGTCATCGATTTACAAAGCAAAGAGATATGGGCTTAGTGTACATCCTTGTCTTACTCCCATAGTTGTTTCAAACCATTCTGATATTTCGGTCCCGCTCCACACACTCGATTGGTTGTCTTCGTATATATTTTCGATAACCCTCCCAAACTTTTGGCTCATTCCAGCGTTATAAAGTTTGAATATTAAAGCTTTTCGATCGATATTACCGAAAGCTGCCTTGAAATCAACGAAAAAGGCGAATAATTTCTTTTTTTGTTCGAGGAATGTCCCAGCAATGTTTTGCAGTACGAAAATGTTGTCTACGGTTGAATAACCATTCCGCTTGGAATTCTTTGATCAAATTGTTGTTTTCGATCCAAATTGACAAACGCTCATTTAAAAGTTTTGTGAAAATCTTGTAAGATGAGTTAAGGAAAGATATTCCACGATAATTTGCGGGATCAGCTATATTGTCTTTTTTGTGAATGGGATATATTATCGCTTGTTTGAACTGTGGCGGTAGGCTACCTGTTTCCAGCATCCTATTGAAAATATCCGCTATTTTGTCGATAAAATTACTTATCGTATACTTAAAAAATTCAATGGGTATCCGATCAATTCCAGGTGCCTTCCCATCTTGAAGTTTTTTCAAAACGTTAAATATTTCTCCCTGTGTAATAGGTGCATCTAATATTTCATTTTTAATTAATGGCTTTGCGTAGTGAAACGGTAGTATGCTACTTTGATGGTTCAACAGCGTTTGAAAGTGGTTCATCAGTGTCCTTGCGTCTAGCTGAGTGCCAATTTGGGGTGCTCTACAGTTGAATTTTTTAATCGCACACCAGAACTGCTTTGTATCTTTACAGTTCACCAATTTTAGAGCTTCGCTTTCAAAAAATTTTTTCTTTTTCTTCATGCATATTTGCTTAAAAGCTGTATTTTTTGGTAGTACATTCTTTTAAAGAACTGCTCTCTAAACTTTCGAAAAACTTTTAGCCATCCAAAAGATATTCTTCTCGCTACTTCACACTCAGTATCAAACCATTTTTCTTGAAAAATGTATCTTTTTTTATAAGCTTGTACTCTTGGGGGTAAGAAATTTTTATTAAATTGACGATATCCATTATATCAAGTTGAGCAGTTATCTGCAAGTTGAGATCGAGTTTCCTTCTATACTCAGATGCATTTGATTCTTTCCACATCAGCTTATGGGGTTGTTGTATCGTTCTTGTATCTTTTCTTTCTGTCGATAAAATACCAAACTCGGCAACAATAGGCATATGGTCTGAGAACCGCTGCATCAAAACTACAAGATCATTTACTAAGGATATCCATAATCCTCGTACCAAGCAGTAATCTATGACTGAACATCTTTGTTGTCTTATGAACGTATACTATACTGAACGTATATACAAACAATTCGGTTGCCAAGTGAAGCAAAATTCGGATCCCCACCGATGGAGCCCAAAGTGGTGAACGACTACGTGAATGACTTCCGCAGCAGGATTCGTAAATTGCATGAAGACACCAGAGAAAAGATGAAGCTAGCAAGCAGCCGCATGAAGACTAGATACGACATCAAGGCGAAGTCTACCGGCTTCAACGAAGGAGATCTGGTCTGGCTGTATAATCCTCAGCGTGAGAAAGGCAAATCACCAAAATTGCAACAGGACTGGGAAGGTCCATACAAGGTGATAACCCGCATTAATGACGTTGTCTACCGGATCCAGCGTGTGGATCGAGGAAAATTGAAAGTGGTCCATTTGGATAGAATGTGTCATTTCAACGGGATGCTGAATGACGAAATTGTTCGGGACGAACAACTGTAGGGAGGGAGCAATGTGATAACCACTGAAATGTGAGCAGCGACATCTAGATTTACAGCACAGAAGATGTCGATACTCGAAGACCAGAAGATTTCGATACTGGAATAACAAAGTCTCGACCATTGATGACTGGAGAGTGGAATCGAATTTTCTAGCAAACTGGAAATCGTATGGGACGCTGGATGGCGAAGATTGTTCTCGAAGTATGGCATTCGAGTATAAATACCAGCATCCCCAAGGTATGCAAATCAGTTCTAAAGTGAAATTTGAAGTGTTAATTAGGAGAAGTGATTAAGTGGTTTAAGTAAAAGATAAGAAAAGTATAAGCGGTTGAGAAATTGGATTGTACTGAGAGAAACAATTAAATAGTGAATTATAACTGTACTGAATAAAGGGATTTGTATTGAAAAGAAGAAGTTCTATCATTTGTACCCACACAAACATTTTACATTGGTGTCAGAAGTGGGATAGGACTTATTGTGTGTAAAAAAAAAAAAAAAAAAACAAAACAGTGTTTTCTGACTATTTGAAAAAGCTAGAATGGGTCGAAAACTATTGCAGTTGACCCTCGTCCAACTCAAATCCGAGTTGAACAAGAGGAGCCTCAGCGCCAGTGGAGGAAAAAGTGACCTGGTACTCCGACTTCAGGAGGCTTTGAACAACGAGGGACATGATCCTGATGCATACTCCTTTGATGTTGACGAGGATGAACAGACAAGTACCGGCAGTGATATGGCTGCGATGATGCAACGCCTCTTATTAAAAATGGATGAACAAAAGAAAAATCTGGAAGAACAGAAGAACAGTCTGGAACAAAAAATGGACGAACAGAAGAGCAGTCTCGATGAACAAAAGAAAAATCTGGAAGAACAAAAAAATAGCCTCGAACAAAAGCTGGATGAACAAAAGAATAGTCTAGAACAAAAACTGGAAGAACAAAATAACGTTCTACACCAAAAGTTCGAAGAAATAGATAACAAATTTGAAAGAATAGAGAAGAATGTTGGCGAAAAATTCTAACAAATGGACAGCAAAGTTGAGCAACTGGCAAAAGAGCTCGACACAGTGCGAAAACAGAAACTGCGAGAATGTTCTTTAAGTGGTCCAAGGAGAAAAGTGCTTTGCCTTAACAATGGCCTTGCACGGTCCTGCAGCAGAATTGTTGCAAACAGTAGACATCGAAAAGCATAAAGATTATGTGACTTTAGTGTAGGGTATCGAGAAACGGTTTGGGGACAGCCACATGCAGAAGGTCTACAAGGTCCAATTGCAAAGCCGAACGCAGCAAAGAGGAGAAACACTGCAGCAGCTTCAAGAAGACGTGAGTAGACTTGCACATCTGTCATACCCCACCGCAGGCCAGGAAATTATCGACGAAATGGCAAAAGATGCATTTATCAGGGGAATTGAAGATTCGAAGCTACAGTCAGCAGTAAGGATGGCCGGGAAAAGAACCCTTGCTGAAGCACTTGTCTTCGCTCTGGCGATGGAAGCAGCCAATCAGGCTTCCAGGGGAACACATTTCGTCAGGGAAGTAACATATATCGAATGCTCCTGCACAAGAATTAGTGCCGAGGAACGAGATACTCGAAGGGATAGACGAATAATGCGCTGCTGGAATTGCAATAAAATAGGACACCTTCAAAGGCAGTGTAAAGAACCGGTGCGACGAAAAGACTGCTCTCACTGTGGTGACAAGCAAATAGAGGAAGAAACCCGCAGAAACAGCTACCAAGAAGCCGGTCAACCTTCCCGAAGCCAGCAGTCGGGAAATGCTTAAGCACCAACTTCGCGGGGCAGAAGTTGGTAGCAGGAGTCGACGGCCCCAGGACCATCATCCAAGTCTCGCTGGCAAAACGATGCAACGAAAGTCTTCTAGTAGAAGTAGTCAGTGGAAAAGAAAAATGGATGGCAACAATAGACACCGGTGCCACGGCCTCAATCATCAGGAGGAATCTTGTGCAGAAGTCTTGGCTGCATAACACTAGCAGTTGCAGCTTGCGAACAGCTACAGGGGCAACGATTAAGGTATATGGTGAAGTCCGCATAAAAATCCAATTTGCCGGAATAACATTCACTCACGCGTTTCTGGTAGCTGACATATGTGACGAGTGCATCATTGGTACAGACTTCATGAGATCACATGGACTTGTAGTCGACTTGGGGGCACAAACCCTGAAATACGGAAACATGGAGATACCAATGATATACGGAAACGCCAATACCTCAGTCTCAAATGTCGTCATCTGCAGCAATCAGAGTCTAGAGCCTTCGTCAGAAGCAATTTTGTGGGCAAAAGTGGATGGTGGTCCTGGTAGCCACCGATTCTATTTGATGGAGCCAGAAAAGAAAAGAGACTTCATGGTGGGAAAGACCTTAGTGGATCCAAAGAACAACATGGTCCCTGTAAGGATTCTAAATCCAAAGACATTCAGTGTAAAGGTGAAAAAGGGGGAGATAGTGGGAAAATGCGTACCTGTTGAGGCTATATTAACCACAACGGAAAAAAGGGTGCAAAACTTGTCACAACAGTTCAGAGCATAAAAATCAAGAACAAAATTCTCAGCCTCTGTAATCTGGACGAAGATCAGCGAATCCTGGCAGAAAAACTAATCGGTGAGTACGCTGATATATTTGCTACACAAGACGGAGAATATGGACGTACGCATATTGTTCAACACCACATTGACACCGGAGACGCTCGACCAATCCGTCAACCTGCAAGGCGTCTTCCATTGGCAAAGCAAACAGAAGTTGCCGAAATGATGTCGAAGATGAAAGCTGAGAGAGTGATTGAAGAATCGCAAAGTCCGTGGGCATCTCCAGTGGTCCTCGTGAAGAAGAAAGATGGCAGCACGAGATTTTGTGTAGACTACCGACGTCTCAATGATGTCACTAAAAAGGACAGCTACCCACTTCCGAGAATCGATGACACTTTGGATATGCTTTCTGGAGCGAAATGGTTTTCAACACTTGACTTGAAGAGCGGTTACTGGCAGGTAGAGATAAATCGTACGGATCGTGAGAAAACTGCCTTCACTACAGGAAGCGGTCTTTGGCAGTTTGCAGTGATGGCGTTTGGACTGTGCAACGCTCCGGCCACTTTCGAGCGACTAATGGAACGAACATTGCAAGGACTCACCTGGAAAACCTGTCTAGTATATTTTGACGACGTTATTGTCATAGGTAAGATGTTCGAGGAGCACCGCGAAAATCTAAAAGAAGTGTTTGAGAGGCTGCGAAGTGCTCATTTAAAGCTCAACCCAGAAAAGTGCGCCTTGTTCCGTCCGGAAGTAAAATATTTCGGTCACATTCTATCAGCGGAAGGAGTAAGAATGGATCCTGACAAAATCGAAGCCGTGAAAAGTTGGCCTTCTCCAAAAGATAAACACCAACTGAGAAGCTTCTTGGGACTCGCCACGTATTACAGAAGGTTCGTAAAGGATTTTGCTGGCATTGCAAAGAACCTACATCAACTTACGGAAAAAGGCCGGCAGTTCAGGTGGTCTGGAGAATGCGAAAGAGCATTTCAAGAACTGAAGCGACAGCTGTGCAATGCCCCCATCTTGGGTTACCCCACGCCCGGAAAAATGTTCATCGTGGACGCAGACGCAAGCAATGTTGGGGTCGGAGCTGTGATCTCCCAAGTCCATGACGGTCAAGAGAAAGTGGTCGCATATTATAGCAAAGTACTCTCCAGACCTAAACGGAACTACTGTGTAACCCGGCGCGAACTTCTGGCTTTAATTCTGGCTACGAAGCATTTCCATAAGTACCTCTACAGACAAAAGTTCATTCTCCGGACAGACCACGCAGCTCTGAAATGGCTACTCCAATTTAAGAACCTTGAAGGCCAAGTTGCAAGATGGATCGAGCAGTTGCAGGGCTACGACTTTGAAGTGCAACACCGCAAGGGAACACTCCACTCAAATGCTGATGCTCTCTCTCGTCGACCGTGCGGAGTAAAATGCGAACACTGCAATCGTAAAGAAGCAAAAGAACAGGCAACTATCCAAATGATCAAGACTGAGCCAATAGAGGGTTGGAGTATAGACGAAATCCGTTCCTCCCAACAGGCAGACAATGACATCGAACCAATATTGGCCTGGAAAGAACACGAGGAAAGACCAAGCTGTCAGCAGATATTAGATCGGAGCCAAAGTCTGAAGGCATACTGGGCACAGAGGGACTCGCTTTTTGTGCAAGATGGATTGCTGAAGAGAAAATGGGAAAGTGCAGATGGGACAACATCTCGTATGCAGCTAATTGTGCCACGGTCCAGAGTCAACCAAGTACTCCATGAAATACATGACGGAATCTCAGGCGGCCACTTGGGAATAAACAAGACGTTGGAAAAGGTATGGGAACGTTTCTATTGGCTAAGCGCTAAACAAGATGTCGAGAATTGGTGCAAAAATTGCATAAGATGTGCGGCTACCAAAAGTAAAGCCACATGGACAAATGCAACAATACAATGTCGGAGCACCTTTCGAACGAATAGCCATCGACATCGCTGGGCCGTTTCCCGAAACCTTTAATGGTAACCGATATACCCTCGTGGTCATTGATTACTTCAGTAAGTGGCCGGAAGTGTTTGCCATCCCAAATCAAGAGGCTAAGATCGTAGCGGAACAGATAGTCAACAACTGGGTGAGCAGATTTGGGGTCCCAATGGAGCTGCACTCTGATCAAGGGCGAAACTTTGAATCAAAAGTCTTCCAGGAAATATGCCAATATTTGGGAATAAGAAAGACAAGGACAACGCCACTACACCCTCAATCTGATGGAATGGTCGAGCGATTCAATCGGACCTTGAATGAGCATCTATCTATGGATGTCAGTAACTGCCAGCGGGATTGGGATCGACACATACCCCTCTTCTTAATGGCCTACCGAAACGCGGTCCACAGCTCAACAGGGCACACACCATCCGAGATCTTATTTGGTCAAACAATTCGGTTGCCAAGTGAAGCAAAATTCGGATCCCCACCGATGCAGCCCAAAGAGGTGAACGACTACGTGAATGACTTGCGCAGCAGGATTCGTAAATTGCATGAAGACACCAGAGAAAAGATGAAGCTAGCAAGCAGCCGCATGAAGACTAGATACGACATCAAGGCGAAGTCTACCGGCTTCAACGAAGGAGATCTGGTCTGGCTGTATAATCCTCAGCGTAAGAAAGGCAAATCACCAAAATTGCAACAGGACTGGGAAGGTCCATACAAGGTGATAACCCGCATTAATGACGTTGTCTACCGGATCCAGCGTGTGGATCGAGGAAAATTGAAAGTGGTCCATTTGGATAGAATGTGTCATTTCAACGGGATGCTGAATGACGAAGTTGTTCGGGACGGACAACTGTAGGGAGGGAGCAATGTGATAACCACTTAAATGTGAGCAGCGACATCTAGATTTACAGCACAGAAGATGTCGATACTCGAAGACCAGAAGATTTCGATACTGGAATAACAAAGTCTGGACCATTGATGACTGGAGAGTGGAATCAAATTTTCTAGCAAACTGGAAATCGTATGGGACGCTGGATGGCGAAGATTGTTCTCGAAGTATGGCATTCGAGTATAAATACCAGCATCCCCAAGGTATGCAAATCAGTTCTAAAGTGAAATTTGAAGTGTTAATTAGGAGAGGTGATTAAGTGGTTTAAGTAAAAGATAAGAAAAGTATAAGCGGTTGAGAAATTGGATTGTACTGAGAGAAACAATTAAATAGTGAATTATAACTGTACTGAATAAAGGGATTTGTATTGAAAAGAAGAAGTTCTATCATTTGTACCCACACAAACATTTTACATTGGTGTCAGAAGTGGGATAGGACTTATTGTGTGTAAAAAAAAAAAAAAACAGTGTTTTCTGACTATTTGAAAAAGCAAGAATGGGTCGAAAACTATTGCAGTTGACCCTCGTCCAACTCAAATCCGAGTTGAACAAGAGGAGCCTCAGCGCCAGTGGAGGAAAAAGTGACCTGGTACTCCGACTTCAGGAGGCTTTGAACAATGAGGGAGATGATCCTGATGCATACTCCTTTGATGTTGACGAGGATGAACAGACAAGTACCGGCAGTGATATGGCTGCGATGATGCAACGCCTCTTATTAAAAATGGATGAACAAAAGAAAAATCTGGAAGAACAGAAGAACAGTCTGGAACAAAAAATGGACGAACAGAAGAGCAGTCTCGATGAACAAAAGAAAAATCTGGAAGAACAAAAAAATAGCCTCGAACAAAAGCTGGATGAACAAAAGAATAGTCTAGAACAAAAACTGGAAGAACAAAATAACGTTCTACACCAAAAGTTCGAAGAAATAGATAACAAATTTGAAAGAATAGAGAAGAATGTTGGCGAAAAATTCTAACAAATGGACAGCAAAGTTGAGCAACTGGCAAAAGAGCTCGACACAGTGCGAAAACAGAAACTGCGAGAATGTTCTTTAAGTGGTCCAAGGAGAAAAGATTTGAAGCCTCCCTCATTCGATGGTCAGACCTCATGGTCTACTTATAAGAAGCAGTTTGAAATGGCTGCCTGTGCAAACGACTGGGACAATGAGGAAAAGTGCTTTGCCTTAACAATGGCCTTGCACGGTCCTGCAGCAGAATTGTTGCAAACAGTAGACATCGAAAAGCATAAAGATTATGTGACTTTAGTGTAGGGTATCGAGAAACGGTTTGGGGACAGCCACATGCAGAAGGTCTACAAGGTCCAATTGCAAAGCCGAACGCAGCAAAGAGGAGAAACACTGCAGCAGCTTCAAGAAGACGTGAGTAGACTTGCACATCTGTCATACCCCACCGCAGGCCAGGAAATTATCGACGAAATGGCAAAAGATGCATTTATCAGGGGAATTGAAGATTCGAAGCTACAGTCAGCAGTAAGGATGGCCGGGAAAAGAACCCTTGCTGAAGCACTTGTCTTCGCTCTGGCGATGGAAGCAGCCAATCAGGCTTCCAGGGGAACACATTTCGTCAGGGAAGTAACATATATCGAATGCTCCTGCACAAGAATTAGTGCCGAGGAACGAGATACTCGAAGGGATAGACGAATAATGCGCTGCTGGAATTGCAATAAAATAGGACACCTTCAAAGGCAGTGTAAAGAACCGGTGCGACGAAAAGACTGCTCTCACTGTGGTGACAAGCAAATAGAGGAAGAAACCCGCAGAAACAGCTACCAAGAAGCCGGTCAACCTTCCCGAAGCCAGCAGTCGGGAAATGCTTAAGCACCAACTTCGCGGGGCAGAAGTTGGTAGCAGGAGTCGACGGCCCCAGGACCATCATCCAAGTCTCGCTGGCAAAACGATGCAACGAAAGTCTTCTAGTAGAAGTAGTCAGTGGAAAAGAAAAATGGATGGCAACAATAGACACCGGTGCCACGGCCTCAATCATCAGGAGGAATCTTGTGCAGAAGTCTTGGCTGCATAACACTAGCAGTTGCAGCTTGCGAACAGCTACAGGGGCAACGATTAAGGTATATGGTGAAGTTCGCATAAAAATCCAATTGGCCGGAATAACATTCACTCACGCGTTTCTGGTAGCTGACATATGTGACGAGTGCATCATTGGTACAGACTTCATGAGATCACATGGACTTGTAGTCGACTTGGGGGCACAAACCCTGAAATACGGAAACATGGAGATACCAATGATATACGGAAACGCCAATACCTCAGTCTCAAATGTCGTCATCTGCAGCAATCAGAGTCTAGAGCCTTCGTCAGAAGCAATTTTGTGGGCAAAAGTGGAAGGTGGTCCTGGTGGCCACCGATTCTATTTGATGGAGCCAGAAAAGAAAAGAGACTTCATGGTGGGAAAGACCTTAGTGGAGCCAAAGAACAACATGGTCCCTGTAAGGATTCTAAATCCAAAGACATTCAGTGTAAAGGTGAAAAAGGGGGAGATAGTGGGAAAATGCGTACCTGTTGAGGCTATATCAACCACAACGGAAAAAAAGGGTGCAAAAACGCTCGCATTCGAGTATAAATACCAGCATTCCCAAGGTATGCAAATCAGTTCTAAAGTGAAATTTGAAGTGTTAATTAGGAGAAGTGATTAAGTGGTTTAAGTAAAAGATAAGAAAAGTATAAGCGGTTGAGAGATTGGATTGTACTGAGAGAAACAATTAAATAGTGAATTATAACTGTACTGAATAAAGGGATTTGTATTGAAAAGAATAAGTTCTATCATTTGTACCCACACAAACATTTTACAATATTTTTAATTTACTTATTTCTATTAAATTAATTTTATTTTGGCAGACGGCAGTTATACCCTATGACCGGATAGATGCATACTTATTTTTATTCATGTTATAATTGGATTGTGTCTGTGCTTAGTTTGCTCTTGGAAATGTAGGTGCACTAATGGCTCAGCTCTGTTGTTGTCATCATCTGTCCACTGTGCTTCCACGTTGAGACCCAGCTGATCGCTGATATTTGTTTGGTAAATTTGATTTAGAACCAAAACCCCATTGTTATTGTTTTGTAAAAGTCCCAGCGAAGAACTCCAACTTTTTTCTCTACGTGCATCCTATCATCTCGAACCAATACTTTAATGTTTGCATTTATTACAACAAGGCTTCTTCATATCTTTAGGAGTTTATTTCGCTTCTGTCGAATTGATAAAGGAAGATCTTTGGATATATTGATACCTGTACCTCGTAGTGATTTGGATTCCTTGAGCGCTGCAATTACCTGTTGTCTTGAATCAAGCTTTACAATAAAGTGTTTCGTATCTGCGTTATTTGTTCTTATCTCGCGAATATGTTGGTTTTGAATGGTCGGATTTGGCTGAATGAGCCTCGACAGTGTATTTTTGATGAGATCTTTTTCATCCATACCATCTTGAGTTGCGTTTCGTAGCATCAGATTTTTTTCTGTATTTTTCTTTTGAATGTCATCCATTTGGTTTTCTAGGATCTCGTATTATGTTTCCAAAACTTGTTTGCCAATTGCTGGTTAAGCTCTATAAGTTTTTGGTGTGCAACTGTTATTGCTTCAATGTCACTCTTCGTGGCTGTATTTTTCATTTTCGAGTCGAGAAGATCACAAAGCAAATTAGTAAGTTCTGATTTACTCAGTTCCAACAAGTTCACCAGGCATATTTTCCCAGTGTTGTGGTCTTTTTTCTGAATTAAAGGTTTCAGGAGAAGTTTCAGAAAGATTTCGCTTGTTTTTTGGTGGCATATATATGTAGATGGGTGTGTGTATAGTGTAGAGTGTGGTTATGTTTGGTGTTGTTAGCACTCTGTTTAAAGGCATGTAATAAGATAGTCATATAGGTAGGTCTAAAACTCACATGAGATTATTAAAATTGTTTCTTTTATCTTTGAACAGCACTTTTAACACACTTTTATGGCTTTTTGATATTAGAAAAATGGCAACTTGATACTTTTTACAGGAGCGACTTTAAAACGAAACTTTCCGTAATTTGACAGAAACGTCAATCCAGGTAGTATTATTATAAACATAAATATATCTCTTGCTGGATGCCATTGAATGCCCAATATTTTAATGGCATCTTGTGAATCAAAATTTAGAGGAAGATTTACTTCTCTTTGATTTTCAGGGACTTGCTCCAAAATCTTCGGAGAATTGCTAGCCATTTACGTAACGGAAATCCAGCTAACTGTAACGTAGCTAGAAGGTCACGTTACGATTTAACTGCCTCTTCTTCATTGTCCGATCCATAGATAAGACCGTCCATGTAAAAGCCTTCGGTAAGTACCTTTGTGACTTGTGGGTTTGAATTTTCAACATCAGTTGCAAGTTGGTGTAATGTACGCACTGCTAAATAGGGCGCTGATGCGATACCGAATGTGACTCTGTTGAGCGCATATGTTCTCATAGGATCTTCTTTCCTGGTTCTCCACAAAATCAACTGATTTTCGCTGTAAATGCCACCTTAAATTTCCTCCATTTCGCTATGAGGTCTATGATGTCCGGCTGTAACCGCGGTCCCACCATTAAATAATCGTTTAATGATTTTCCATTGGAAGTCTTACATGAAGCGTCTAAAACTACTAGCAGCTGTGTAGTGGAGCTGGACTCTTTCAATACAGCATGGTGCAGTAGAAAATAGTTATCGCTATTTATTCGCTCCATTCCAGGTGGCACTGCCTTCATGTGTCCTAGTGTAACATATTCTTTCAAACAGTTGGTATAAGCTTCCTGCAATTTTGACTCGGTAGCTAGCCGTTTTTCGATTTGGTATAAAGGAAGCCGAACCTCGTACCTACTATCACTTCGTCTTCTGGCAGTCGGTTTGAAATTTTGTTGACACCTCTCCTCCTCTGCTGTTAACTTTCTCACACCGAAGTCTTCTTCTATCTCCCAAAATTGTCGTAGTTGCGCATCTAAGGAGTTATATTGATTTTGTGCCGTGTTAGTGCTTCCCGTCAGGACCCAACCCAATTTAGTTTGTTGTGCAACAGTAGATAACATTTGACTTCCATAATAAAAATTATGGATGCATATACATCCGCACCTACTAAAATGTCTATCTGCCAATGCAATTTCCGAGATGTGATCCCACCCCTTCTTTTGCACCTGGTGAGATGGGAGTGAAGTCAGACGAGGGAAAACAAAACATTTAACATCAAGAGAAAATGAGTTATTGGTTCGCGAGAAAATTGTGAGGTGAACTTGATAGTTTGAAGTACCAGTGACTTTCGTTAATATCTTTTCCCTTCTAAGTTTGATGAGTTGAACGGCATGTTATAAATGTGGCCTCAGAGCCCGGTTCGATTAATGCTCCGAGCACGTGACTTATTCCATCAGGTGCAAAAACCTTCACCAGCGCGGTAGCCAATAATGCCTTAGTTCGCATTTGGCTAAAATTCGCATTGAAGTTCACCCTTGATGTTGAGGGGCTATCACATTCATCGTCTATGCCTGTTGTTCTATTGTTGTATGAGTTTTGGATGAAATGATTTTGCGTCTGGTATTGAGAGTTATTACGCCATTGAGTAACTGCAAGTGTGGGTTGTTTTGCTGGGGTATAATGATTTTTTGCGTTTCTAAGTGTAATAGCGTATGGTGTTTATGGCCACATTTGTAGCAACGATTGCTACTGCTGCAGCTTGATGCATGGTGATCATATCCTAAGCAATTAACTCAAATTGCGTTTTTTCTGACAGCATCTACTCGTATACGATTCTTTATATCCATATTTTGAAACTTCTTGCAATGGCGAATGCCATGCGAGTCATTGCATAATCGACATCGAAACTGTTTACCAGTCTGTGAGCTTAAGTGAAAGTTACTAGATTTCCTCCCGGACTTATTAGGTGCTGTCTGCTTTGAACAATTTCTTCATTCTTGAATGTTTTCAAGGGAGCTAAATCGACCTTCAATGAAGGACGTAAAGGTTTTCCAGTCTGGAGGAACCTTATAAATAAATTAGTCACATAATTTATTGTCCCAATCTATTTGAGTTTGACATGGAAGTTTATTGAAAATAACGTATATCAAGATACAGTCCCATGCTTCGACTATAATTCCAAGATAAGTTAGAGCATGGACACATTCTACACTTGTGTCATGTAGAGACTTCAAACCTGTAGCGGATTCATTAGTAACCTTGTCTTGTTCCATAAAAATCCTTAGCTGCGTATTAACTAGCTTATGCTTGTTTTCAAACCTTTCGGTTAATATTTCCCATGCTGATGTATATTTTTTTCCGTCGATAGGAAGGTGTTGAACAAAGCGTGCAACTTCGCCACAGACGTATGCTTTTAAATAACGAATTCTTTGAATATCAGAGAGATCAACGTTACGATCTATCATATTCTCGAATACATTCCGAAATTCAATCCACTCTTCGAACTTGCCAGAGAATGGCTTTATTTAAATTGGAGGAAGATGAATTTCGCAAACTGAAGATTTTGTTGTGTATAACCGAGAAGTTTCTAACGTGGCATCGGTAGTTTCAGCAAATTTATCTGTTTCATCACACAATCGACCAACAAAAGTGAAATAAATCTTTTTAATTTTCAAAAAAGTTTCAACCGCGTAATAAGCTTCTTTGAGAGAACCTGCGTTACTATTAACAACAGTAGTGCGATCCTTTTTAACCCGTCTAAATAGTTCCTCTAAATCTTGTAATCGCGCACTCACGTACCCCCTTAACTTTCGCGACACGGTATCTTTTTGGATTTCGTCGAAATCGTTTTCTTGCTCTTTAAGAGCCAATTCTTGGGCTTATACCCTGACAATTTCGATATGGTAAAGGCAAATTCACGCACTTTAGTTTGTTAACACAAGATAGTTTACAAAGATATTCTTTATTTTATTTGAGGTGGATAATTTTTTGAAATTAAGGATTTTTAATAATTTTTTTTTTAATTATAAAAAGGATGGAAAAGGATAAATTCCTACCTTTAGTTTCGGCTTTGTTTGTAAGAAGCTTCTTTGTTCATTTTCAGGAGAGATTCTATCAGCATCGCTACTACCGTTGGCTATCCGTTGTTTTGCTTCTTGTCCACTTCCAAACCGCTTGATGACCGTTGCCAGTTGACTTTGTTGAATCATCAGCTTCTTGTCTTCCAATGTCTTTCAATTGGATGTCTGAAGTCCGTTGTATTTTGTTGAAGTTACTGCTCCTCTGGTCACCGTCGGTTTTGTTGAAGCAACCGCCTGTTTCTTGGAGCCTGTTAACTTTGTTGAACCAACAGCTCTTCTCCTTGTAACCGTTGATTTAGTTGAAGCAATAGTTCTATTCGATTCGATGCAACCGTTCAAAGTCAGGCTACAAATTTTTTTCACTTATTTAACACTAGTTTATTTTAATCTCGAAGGACCATGTTTTATACTTGGATGAAGTATAAAATAGTTAAAATATAGTTAAAATAAAATACTTAGTTGAAGTAAAAAATATAATTTTGTATTTAAAATTTAAACGCAAGATATAAAAAGACGTTACGATTTATTGTTCTTCCAAATTCAAATGACTGGCGATTAGTGTCGAGAAAACTTGTCTCATGAGATGAAGAAACCTCGGTGTCTAACAGCTATTATGCCTTACTCTTGTGGAGACACTGTGGCAATGATGTACCAGCTCATTCGCATGCGGCTTACAGCTCGCACCAACAGCCAACAACTTCAAGTACGACAACCAACAGCTAACAACTCTACAATCCGTGCAGCTAAAAAAAAAGACTTCCGAAATGACGAGGGATGACATCATCTTTCTTTTTAATATCGGACGTCATCCTGTAGAGACGCAGAAATAGTATCTCCTTTGGTGTACATGAATTTAATTCAATTTCGGCTAATGAATTAAGTTCACTAAGTACCAGAAATTTCGAATGTTGCGGTAAAGATTCCCAAATTCTGGAAGGAAAAGCCAGAATTGTAGGTTACACAAGCGAAGTCACAATTCTACGTGGGGCGCATAATCTCCAACGCACGAAAGTACCACACGAAAATATGTATTCAACGTTGAAGGCAAAGATAATCGAACGCTTCACAGATTCCGATCATCAGCGACTTCGCAAACTTATTCAAGAGGTCAAACTCGGAGATAAAAAGCCATCCCCACTACTCCGAGAGATGAGAGACTTGGCGGGTTCCAAAATGGGCGACGAGTTATTAAAGTCACTATGGCTCCAGAGGCTTCCCTCACACATGCGCTCCATAATCTCATTAAGTGCCGAAAGCTTAACAAAATTGATGGAAATCGCTGACAAGATTGCTGAGGTGAACGAGATATCTGGAGTATCTGCAATCAGCCAGCGCAATTCCCATCCAAATAATTTTTCACACGACGGTAGCAGCAAATTCGAACGTCAGATGGAAGAGCTTTCGCGTACGGTTGCGGAATTAAAGGCGGATTTTTTTCACCACCGTAAGGGGCGTAGTTGGTCTCGCTCACGCTATCGCACCGGCAGTAAGGGCAAGCACGCTGCAAAGGATAAATCTACAGACGAATGCTGGTATCACCGTACTTACGGCATCGATGCAAAAAAGTGTCGATTGCCATGCAAACATGGTAAGTCGTCAAACTAGATGGCCAGTTGTCAGCGGCGACGACTTCTGGCCAACATAACTGTCGCCTATTCATTCGAGATCGTACAAACAACAATTCAACCTTCCTCATTGACACGGGCGCGGACATCTCAGCTGTACCTCCATCGCCCAAAGACAAAATAGGGGCTCGGAAAAATAAAACTACTCTGTACGCAGCCAACGACTCACGAATTTCCATATTTGGCACAAAAGCGATGGCAGTGGACTTGGGACTGAGCCGTACTTTTACCTGGGATTTTGTGATTGCTGATGTGTCCCGGCCAATCATAAGTGCTGATTTTCTCCGGCACTTTGGGCTAATGATGGATCTGCGGAACCGATGTCTGGTTGATCAGTTAACCTCACCTTCTGGTGTCAGTTCCATAACCTCAACCCCGTCAACGTAGCTCACGAACATTAACCACAAGGCACCTTTCCGAGAGTTGTTGCACAAATTCAAGTACATAACGCGGCCACTGGTAAGCAAAACAAACTCAAACTGCAACGTTTTCCATTATATCGCCACGACTAGGCCACCAATCCATGCAAGTTACCGACGCTTGAACCCCGAGAAGCTCGAGGCAGCAAAAACTGAGTTACAGCTATTGATGTAGCAGAGCATTTTCCGGCTGTCGAACAGCCCTTTTCACATGGCAAAGAAGGAAAGCAACAGTTGGAGACCGTGCGGGGATTTTCGGAAGTTAAACAGCGTAACTACACCGGATCGCTATCCCATTTCCCATCTACAAGACTTCACTCAGTTCCTCACAGGTAAATCTATTTTTTCTACTCTCGACCTCCAACAGGCATACCACCAGATACCAATGGCCCCCGATGACATACCCAAAACGGCCATCATAACCCCATTTAGGTTATATGAGTTTGTCTATATGACTTTTGGACTGAAGAATGCGAGCCAGACGTTCCAGAGGTTTATGGACGACATTTTTCGGGACCTCTACTATGCCTTTCAATATATATAGATGACATTCTCATCTATATCAACATCATCTATATCCTCATCAACAGCAGCACAAAGAACAGCTTAGAGTAGTCTTTGAGCGCCTGCGGCAGCACGGAATGGTACTCAATATTGACAAGTGCCAGTTCGCTCAACAGGAAGTATGTTTTTCGGTCATACTGTTAACGCCCTGGGAATTTTATCACCCAAAGAAAAAGTGGAAGCTATGAGGAAATTTCCAAAGCCCGAGAAAGCAGGTGATTTAAAAAGATTTTTATACTGGCTGAATTTTTACAGACGCTTCCTCAAGAACGTGTCGAGGACCAAGCGGTTCTTCAACAAATAATGCCGAAAGGGAACTAGAAAAACGACAAAAGGGAGATTCTTTGGACGCAGGAAGCAGAGTCGAGTTTCGAGAAGTGCAAATCCGCACTGGCGAATGCAGCTTTTTTAGCGCACCCGAAACCCAACGCTCAACTGGTGTTGATGGTCGATGCTTCAGATATTGCGGTGGGGGGAGCCCTACACCAGCGAGTCGATGACGCATGGGAGGGTTTCTCTCAAAAAAACTTAAGGCTGCAGAAACGAAATATAGGACATACGATCGGGAACTTCTCAGTGCTTACTTGTCTGTGAAGCACTTAAGTTTTATGCTGCAGGTACAAGAATTTTACATTTTGACGGATCCCAAGCCTCTGACTTTTGCCTTCAAGCCAAACCCAGAGAAGGCGTCTCCTAGGCAGCTACGCCATCTTGACCTCATCGTACAGTTCACATCAGATATCTGACATATTGTAGGAGACCAGAACACATTGCCGACGCACTGTTGTGAATAGCAGAAATTACATCGCCCAGCAGCATCGATAGCAGCGTCTCGCAGACGATCAACTACAAGATCACGATCTTTCTCGAATTTTAAACTACACCTCAAAAGCATTAAAGTTAAAGAAATTTTCTGTGTCCACAGATCCACAGCGTTTCATCACCTGCGACATGTCAGCGCACAATATCCGGCCGTTCATCACCAAACCATTCCGGCGTGTCGCTTTCGAAGGCATCCACAACCCGGCGCATCCAGGCATTCGATCAACAACCAAGCTGCTCACGGATAGATTTATCTGGCCCTCGATAAGAAAAGACTGTCGAACTTGGGCAAGAGAGTGCACAGCCTGCCAGCGAACAAAGATGTGGAGACAAACGAGGACACCCATTCAAACCTATCCACAGACCGAAACCAGATTCGAGCATATCAACATCGACTTGGTCGGACCACTGCCACCCTCAGGTGAGTTTCGCTACCTACTTACCTATGTTGACCGATTTTCCAGATGGTTGGAAGCGATACCCATCCTGGATATCACTGCTGAGACGGTCGCAAAGGCATTATTTGACGGTTGGATCTTGAGGTTCGGTGTGCCGCAGAGGATCAAAACCAACCAAGGTCGGCAGTTCGGGAGCCAATTATTCAAACAGCTAACGAGGATCCTGGGCATCACACACCTTCGAACGACACCATACCACCCGGAATCGAATGGGATGATCGAGAGATATCATCGGACGCTCAAGGTCGCTCTGACTTGCCACGCAGCGGATCGATGGGCTGACATATTACTATTAGTGCTGCTAGGACTTCGCACAGCTGTGAAAGAGGACCTTGGATAATCGACGGCAGAACTCCTTTACGGAATCTCTCTTCGGCTAGCTGAAGATTTTTTTGAACTATCAAAGGACGATGTTAATGCTCCTGAATTCATCAAGCAACTTCGCAGATCGATGGCCAGCTTCAAGTCAACACAATCCGACCATCATGATTCCCGGAAAGGATTTCTACCAAAAGACCTTTACGAAACCCAATACGTCTTTTTACGCAACGATGCTGTGAGGAAACAGTTGACGCCGACTTATAATGGACCCTACTTAGTGACAAAGAGGACCGAAAAATACTTCCTAGTGAATCATAACAAGAAAGGTAAATATATCAGTTGATCGATTAAAAGCCGCATATATTCACAGCCACACGAGGGAAACCACAACACATTCTACGTTACCCGAGGAGTCAAAAGAAAAGCAGTACGTGACACGAAAGGGAAGAAAAGTAACATTTCAGAAACCGTAGGAGGGCATCACTAGCGTTGGAAGGGGAGTACTGTGGAGACACTGATGGCAATGATGTACCAGCTCATTCGCACGCGGTTTACAGCTCGCACCAACAGCCAACAACTTCAAGAACGACAACCAACAGCCAACAACTCTACAATCCGTGCAACTAAAAAAAAAGACTTCCGAAATGACGAAGGATGACATCATCTTTCTTTTTAATATCGGACGTCATCCTGTAGAGACGCAGAAATAGTATCTCCTTCGGTGTACATGAATTTAATTCATTTTCGGCTCTTGTTGTTTTTTGACGATCTATATTTGAAGAGAAAATAAATAAAATATATTAAATAAGAGCACCATTTTTCTTTTCCGTATACTTTTATATACATGTGTCAATGAACTCTTTTAAATATTCATGTAATATGTAATGACACTTATGTGTTTGTACATTATGTTTCTACCGATTAAATTTGATAATGCCCCATATATAAATTATGAAGCTAGAGCTGTGACTATCAACCTTATGGAGCTATAGGTGTATGCTTTCTCTCTCTTTAAGTCGGCCATTAATATAAGGTTTTGGCTTAGCATGACTAGCGACACTAGATGTGTCGTATTGGTTTTGGACAATGCTAGAGAGAGAAAGCATGCATCTTTACAATCTGGCCTTGCACATTTGACAGTTCAGGTGTTTTAGTGAGTTAGTGTCTATATTTTTGGTTGTGGTTTTATCTGAGCTTACAATTTGTGTTTTCATGTTCATCGAAACTAGTCGTCGATGATATCTCGACGACCAGTCCAACGCGCAGAAAATCTTTTCATTGCTTCAAGAGAAAAAAATCTGCGCGGCCTTATAATGGGTACATTTTCGAATGCTAGATACGAGTATATTTGAATTTTTGTGATTTGTGCTGTTTTGTTGGGAACCAACAAATGCTGTTAAGAACTTTCCCGAGCCGAAGAATGTTAAGGGTGTCCAAAGTTTCATAGGTCTATCAGGATATTTCCGTAAATTTGTCCCTAATTACTCCACGATCGCAAAACCCTTAAGCGACTTATTGAAGAAGGACAGTAAATTTAAATTCGATATTTTAGAAAAAGGTGCACTTAATCAAATTAAGGAATCGTTGTATCAGCATACAACACTGTTAATTTAAAACCCCGATGCAGAGACGGAATTGAATACAGATGCTTCAAAACTCTGTTTTGGTGCAATCCTGTTGCAAAAGAGTAGCGATGATAATTGTCGGCACCCAGTTTACTTCTTTTCAAAAAAAAAACTTCCCTCAGCCAACAAAACTACAGTTCATACGAATTAGAGGCCCTTGCTATCGTTGAGGCATTAAAAAAACTCAGAGTATACTTAGGTCTAAAGTTCAAGCTAGTTACGGATTGTGCAGCGTTCAAAATGACCATGGAAAGGAAGGAGGATTGCAGGTTGGGCATTGTTATTACAAGATTATGATTACACTTTAGAAGATAGAAGTAATACGAGGATGAGACATGTAGATGCCCTAAGCAGAAACCCAGTCACAATGGTAGTTAGGAGCGACGTAGTAGATCGTATCGCTGCAGCACAAAGAAAGGATGAGAGACTGGAAGTTATATCAGCTTTGCTTGAGAAGGGACCATATAAAAAGTTTCTGTCTGATAAGAGCATTATTTATGAGACGAATGATCAAGGAGACAAGCCTAAAGATATGCAAAAGAAACTCATTAGAAGTGTGCATGAGCATGGACATTTTGCGGCAGGGAAAGTGGAAGATATCATAAGGAGGGAATATTCTATACCAAACTTAGGAGAAAAAATTTATAGTTGTAGGCAAAATTGCATACAATGCATTCTAGCAGAGAAGAGGCAACTCCTGAATCAGTGAAGTCTATCTGTGCTGCTAGCCTTTTCACATCTTGTTCGTCAAAACGAATTGGATATTGGTGTGCTATATCCATATGGCTGTTTATATACTCAAAAAGAGTATCATTAGGAATGTCACTGAGTCTCGTGATAGATTAACGGATAGTGTGGGAATGGTTGCCGTGAGCTCGTAAAGTTATGAAGTCACCTTTTGCAATGCAATTGGGTTGCAATTTCAAAGTGCCGGATCTCTTATGTTTAATTATGTTCTTAAAGTTACGGCGTATATCCATTGATTGGTGTGGAAAAATTTGATCCGTTTTGGGTTATTATGAATTTGCTTCGTTTGACATGATGATAGATCCTCCATTTTATTGAGAATGTGTATTTCGCATTTACTTATTGTAGCTTTTCTATGATAAATCGGATGCATTTGCGTGCAGAGATGCCTGGTTTTTTGTACAATTATGCAAGTTGATAGTTCAGGATCCGCTAGTAGGTAATACTGGTAATGATTAGGGTTAACCGCTAAGTATGTAGATAATGGTTGTATGAGTGTGAATTGTCTCGTTTAATAGCGCTGGAATCGGAATTAATCTGTATAGTTCCAGATCATAGCAATTTATCAGTTGTATTTTTATTTGAAATATCACATGGTTATTTGTTATTCGGCTAGAAGTTACCATAATTCTATAAAGTTCCAGTATGTTGTCAGTGCTTATAGGTAAGCGGTATGTGGATCATAAACTTTTAATTATTACCATGGCTTGTTGTTTCATTTGGCGTGGAGTAATTAGTAAATGACTTATTTTTCCTTGATGAATGTCTGATAATGCGTTTGTTACTACTGGTTGTGTGGGTTGAACCTTTGATATAAGCAGTGTGGTCTATAAGAAAATATGCAGAAAATATTTGTTGGATCTTGAGTTGATATGATTCGTCCGTTTTGTTGTTAATTCGGTTAATCACTTTATTCAGCTGAATTTGGAATATTGCATGTCGTCGATCCAAGGTTTCTTGATTTTGCTTAATTATGTTGATTGTGGGCGCTACAATTGACGTGTTGTTTTTCGAAAGCGCTGTCAGGTTTGTAGCCTTTCAATTATTTTAAACATCTCTTCTGCATACTGAGAGTCAAGAACTCCAAACGAAGAATTTGCTATGTTTCCAATTAAGTTGAATGCTCCTCTTTTCTCATCTTTCCTCAATCTTCATATAAATCCTCGTGTGTGTGGTAAATGAGATTGGTCATATGGTTACACAATGTTTTTCGCCTTAAACTCTTATAGGGATGTTGATAATGACGAGCTTACATCGAGTGAGAACTGAATATTCTCCTGGTTTTGCAATACGGTCAATATTACTGGTGAGTGGCTTTCCAATGAGGAAGTGTCCTGAAGTAAGAGCGGAAAAGTCATTAGTATAGCCTCAACTTCAATTATATTATCAAATATACTATTCATAAGTCAGCGATGCAGAAGCCAATGTGTGCTGTATAAGATATTTAGTTGACTTGACTGCAGATTCCCACAGTCCCCCGAAGTGTGGTGATCGTGAAGGTATAAAATTATAATACGAGTATATATAATTATAATAATATTATATAAATGTATATATATGTATAAAATTAAAGTCGCACTCCTTCTCTCTGTCTCTTGCTGAACCAAAAATTGGTTTAACTCTGATAATAGATTTCTGGCTCCCACGGTGTAGGTAGTGTTGTCACAGTAAATGTTATTGCAGTGGCTTAGCCTTCCCATGAATCTGCTTAATGCGCCAATAAATCCTTCTGATGTTAAATCGGTTACCAGTTCAAGATGACAAGCCTTTGTTGCAAAGTAGCAGAACACTGATCTGTATGATTTTTGGGGACGTTCTTCCTTAGCTTGTAATGTGTGAGGATAGGTCCACAAAAGTCAATGCCTGTGTTCAAGAATGGTCGTGCTGGTTGAATTCTGTCAGCTGAAAAATTTCCCTTCACTTGTGATAGAAGTTTTGGTCTTGGTATTAAGCAGAACACACAATTTTAAACGATAGGTCGAGCGAGCGTTTTGCCTTTTATCGGCCAGTATCTGCGTCGAACGATTGTCAAGATAGTTTGGAGTCCAGCACGCTTGTTCTGCTGATGAATTTCCATCAGCAATAGCTTCGTGAATAGATGGGAGTAGGGCATAAGTACTGGATGCTTGGCGTCATATTGTAATGCAGATGATTCCAATCGTCCACCAACGCGAATGATTCCTTTTTGGTCGAGAAACGGTGTAAGTGTTATTAGTGGACTTTTCTTGGATACTTTATGGTGTTTTCAGAGATGATTTATGTCATCTAAACATCGTTTTTCGAGCTTATCGCTTTTATCAGCCTTGCATTGTTCGTTCCTGGATCTCTTTAATCGGAGCATGAACTGCGCACAGTTCTAGGCGTGGAATGGTGCTTTCATGTTCCCTCGCGGTTGGTGTATTGCCCTAATCTTGCTCCTTTTAAAGACTTAAAGACTCTTTCGGTGGTTGTGCATTAATCGAATTTCCCGCGCCGCCGTGTACAAATTCACTAATAAGTTCAACTTTAACTTAAACTCTCACCAGCTGTTCAAAACTGAACCAAGGTAAGTTGTTGTAAGAAAATATTTAAATAATATTACTTTAATAAACATCTAGATCTACTTGCTACACACATATTGGTTTATAATTAATTACAAATAAAACCTTTAAAAATGTCGAAATTGTCAACGGGTGCAGGTCAGAAAAGAGTTCTGGAACAGATTCTTCGTGACCACTCCAACTTCAAAAAGCCTGGAGCATCACATCGTACTGCTAGCTATCTTTCAGAACGTCATCGTATTCTAGAAGTGAACTTCAAGAACGAGTTTGGTCTTCAAATGAAAATTCGACGAGGAGAAGTTCAAGATGGTCTGGAAGAAGAAGATTTTGATGAAATTTTTAATCTCTTACAAGAAAGTTATTTCATTCACCGAGGGGAATTGGACAATGCCAGGTCAGCATCTAAAGAGAAGATTGTGGAAAGTGAATCCACAGGTGCTTCTTGTAATGAGCTTTCGTTACCCCAAATTCAAATTCAGAATTTCGAGGGCTCGTACATAAAATGGCGGGCTTTCCTTGATGTCTTTTAGTCTTTAGTGCACACAAATAAGAAGATGGGTGCAATTCAAAAACGTTTAGGGTTGTATTCTGGCAATTCTGGCAATATAAATGGCAGATACGACCACAAGCGAGTGTTGGTAAATGCTCACTTCCAATTTTTTTTTGAACAGCAAAATTGACAAAGGAGACAGCAAGTAACATCAAGTCTCTAGTGGACACATTCCAGGAATGTTTCCATGCTCTGGAAAATTTAGGATTGGCAGTCAGTTCTTGGGATGGCATATTGATTTATTATCTGGTTCAAAAAATACCTGATTTTACTCAGCGTTTGTGGGGGGAGAAGTTAGGTAGTTCGAAGAAGTTGCCCACACTAACACAATTCACAAAGTTCCTGGAAACACGTTTTATAACCTTGGAAGCAGTAGCTGGAACGAGTGGAACGTAAGGGGTAGCGATTCTTCTACATACGAAGCTGTTGCTGTCGAGAAAAAAACGGTGTTGCACGTCGGGAAGAAGGAGTTTGCATGCCAGGTATATGGTAGAGATCAGCACTCCCTTCGGACTTGTCAAAAGTTTATTGACATTGAGATATTGTTTTTTTGTTTTTTTCTTCCGTGGGGGGGGGGGGGGGCATCTCACGGGGAATCTTTCCGTTTATTCCCCCGCGGAACTACCGCTAAGTATTACTTCGCGAGGGACGGATTTGAGCTTCTTGCTTCGTCACGGGGTGCTTTGTGAATTCGCGTTCCGTTACTGTTCTAAATTCCTTAGATCGGACATTATTCGTACTGCTGCATGGTTCACAGTAGCCCAAAGATCTTCAGATTTCAACATATATTATTTTCCGGTGTTGGCCGTTCACCAAATTCTTCACACAATATAGCTCTTTCATTTGTATACCGCGCACATTCGAAGAAAACGTGCTCCACGTTCTCTACCGCGCTTACGCAGCTAGGACAGAACGGACTCGAATTACGGTTTCGCTTGAATAGATATTTCCAGAATCAACCGTGACCATTCAAGAACTGTGTATGACAGTAATTCAGTTCGCCGTGTTTTCATTTTATCCAACTTTCAATCCTTGAGATTAGTCCGTACGTCCATCTCCCTTTTTGGGACTCGTTCCATTGTTGTTGCCACGCTTCTATACTGTGGCCTCTTTCGAATTTCTTCGCTTGATTTATGGATGGCCCGATTTGCACGAGATTTTCATAAAGTTGTCTCGCTTCTAAAACTAGGATATCGATTGGTACCATAGAGGATAGTACCAATATCGCGTTGTGGGATACCGTTCGAAATGAACTTCTAACTCGTAGTGTGTGTGATTGGAATTCAGACAGAAAAATTCTGAAATTACTGCGAATTATAAACTTCGAATCACTCTGACTGAAGAAAAAAATCTCCGTCCTTCAATGGGGACTGGGGGTCGTAGAATGTCGTCATACATCACGTTCTACAGTAAGGGACCTAACACAGATCCTTGGGGCACGCCCCATGTAATTTTATATAATTTCGTCCCGTCGTCGGAGTCGTATCGGAAAAGTAGCTCCTGATAAATCTTAATATGTGCTTCGGTACATTTAATATTTCGAAACATTGTATAATACGCGACCAGTTCGCCGTGTTAAAAACATTTTTCACGTCAAGTGTAACCACGGCGCAGTACTTTTTACTGCCTCCTTTCCATCGTCTACCTTCTATGGCAGATTGGGTTTTGTCTATTACGACTTTAATCGCGTCGATTGTCGATCGGCCCTTTCTAAAGCCGTATTAATATTCCGCGAATCCATCATTGGCTTCAATGATAGGCTGTAGTCTATTGCATATAATTCGGTCTAATATTTTGCCCATAGTGTCGAGCATACGGAGCGGCCGATAAGATGAGGGCTCCTGCGGTGGTTTATTTCCTTTTGGTATTAATACCAACCGTTGGTATTTCCATTGTTCCGGAAATATTCCCTCGCTTAAGCATGCATTATACATGCTAAGGAAAACGTATAGGCGGGCCTTCATCGCTATTTTTAAAGCCCTATTTGGTATGCCGTCTGGACCAGGGTCTTTCCGATTTTCTAACCTCTCGATTGCAGTGGTGACTTCATCGGTTGTTAAGGCAGGAATGTGTTCACGTAGTTCTCCGATCTCGCTTAGTAGAACTCCGTCATGTTGAGAGGGAAACAGAATTTCTACGATTCTGCAGAGAGCTTTTGAGCTTCGCGGTTATGAGTTTGTACGCTTTGCCCCATACATTTTCGTTCAATTGCGTACAAAGATCCTTACAGCACTGTCTTTTGCTAAACTTAATGGCGGATTTGAGTGCGGAGCGTGCTTCTTTATACGCTGTCCTCAATATCAAATGTCTATCTGTATAGCGTCCAGACCGTTGGTATTTTCTTCGTGCCTTAAGACAGGCTGATCGAAGTTCCTTAATGTCGTCGTTCCACCAATACGTTGGACGCCGGCGGTTTTGTGTCCCCATTCGAGTCATTGATATATCGCAGGAAGCGTACAGTTGTCGCGTTACTTGACGTACGATCTCGTTAGCTGTTCTCCCTTCAACTAAAGCTTCTGCGATTGCGTACTCTAAGAGCTCCTCATCTAAGGTGTTTACGTTCCATTTCGCCTTTCTAGTTTGAGACTGAGTGTTTCGAGGTCGTGTAAGACTATGGAGATGGATTATAATTGCATTATGGTCACTGTGGGTGTAGCGATTGCTGACGCGCCATGTCGTATACCTAGATAAGCTACTACTAACGAACGTAATATCAACAATCGAGCCTGCACTCGCTCTACTAAACGTGTTCGCATTTCCCATATTAGCTACGATGACGTCAAAACTAGAGGGCGCTTCGTGTAGTATGGTTCCCCTTTTATTTGTTAGCACTCTTCCCCATTCTACTGCCCATGCGTTAAAATCACCGGCTCCAATAGTTGGCGTATGATCTTTAGCATCAAGAACTATGATTTCGACGACTCGTTCGTATTGCTCTATAGTAAGGCTTGGAGGGACATAACAGCTGTACAAGTATATATCGTTTAACTTTGCTCGTACGAAGTAGTTTTTCTCGCCGAAAGGTGGTATCTGAAACGTGGTATTACCACATGCCCATATGGCGGCTTTTTTCGTCTCATCATGCGCCCAGTTGCCCGAATTAATGTTGCAATATTGCTCCGAGAGTATTGCAATATCGACCTTATGCTCATGGACCGTTTGATGCAGTAGATCCTGAGCTACCTTACAATGATTTAAATTAAGTTGCAAAATTTTCATGTTCTCGCGTGTAGGCTCTCAATTGCTTTTTTATACTCTGGGCACCTAACACTACCGGTTATATGCCCAAAGTCTACTACAGTGCAAGCATTTTGGTTTTGCCTTGCAGTCCTTCAATTTATGCCGGTTTTCTCCACATCCGCGGCATGCATTCGATCGATCGGTAGGGCTTTTGCACGTTCTTGCCATATGTCCAAACTCAAGGCATCTAAAGCATTTCTTTGGCTAAATTTTTTCTCGGATCCTGCCGTACCAACGCGTACTTTTCCGACGGTAAGAAATCTGTTACCGATATCTACTGGCAACCGTATGGTGGCCACCTGAGTCCCACCAAAAGTTTTCCTCATTGTCTTTACTGCCGGCGGCTTAACTTCATAATCTTGAAGGAACTCGGTGATGGCCGCGCAAACTTCTTCCTTCGACGTTCCTTCGTCTATGTCCTTGCATTCGAGGAATATCTCGTGCGTGATTGATCGAACGCTAGCATCTTCACCTAACGAATCTCCGATTTTTTTTAGGCTTTCGGGAGATGTTTTTAGCGGTAAAAGCGCCTGCTGTCTTCCGGATTCGACTTACGTTTTCTCCGACTTCTTTTAAGCTCGTGTCCGATTTTAATTTCCGCAACAAGTCAGCGTACGTAATTTCGCCCGTTCTTTTTATAATAACTGCATCGGGACGTTTCGCCTTTTTTGCATGATTTTTCCGAGCACCTCTTTCGACCTTCGTCCACTCATTCGTTTTCATTTTGGCAACGTTTCTCTCTCTAAGGGGCCCCGGCTTAGAGGTAGTTGATTGTGGATTTATGCGGCCACTTTTTTGAATGCATTTTTGAGCGCGTGGTTTTTCTGGCGCTGTTCCTCGCTTTTTCTTTGGAGATGGAGTCTTAGTGCGCTGTTCCGCGGCGTTATTAAGTCTGTCTTCTTCCCTTACCATCTTTGTAGGACGGTACCATTTAATTTGTGGGCTTAACGATTTGTCAACTATATGCGCTGAGTTATTTTCAAGCAACTTATTTGCATCTCCCGTTCGAGTTGAGAAACTTTACAGCGAAGGTTAGATGCCTCGACTTCGGCTTCTCGAAAAGCGGACTTGATCAAACTTCCGATTTTTGTGATTTCACCGTGGACGTTGTGCTTGTCTTTATAAAAAGCAATCAACTCCTCAATTTTTGCACCTAGTTGTAACATTTTACTTCCCGTTTGAGGCGGAGTCTCAGTGTTTGCCGTGACCATTGGGCTCTACCACTGTGGGACCGATTTGTGGGTTTTCTATTACGTGCTCCTTCAGGACAGTTGTTTTTGGTGGTGAACGCGTGACCCTCTTACTTTTCTTGAACGGGTCTGTCGCGACGTCTGTCTGGAAGAGATTCCTTGTAGTATTACTACATACGGAGGCCAAGAAATATTGACGTTTGCCTATTATTGCAGTCATTGTATCTCGACGACTTTGAGCCTGCTTTCGCACTTACCGCCGCCGGTACTGGGGATCCGACTCCCTGCGCTGTAACTTTAATTTCCACTAACCCTGTGTATGTTAATGCCCTATTAACACACAGGGGCCCCCTATCCGCCACCTGGGGATGCGCGCAATGGGAGAACTGGCTAAACTCCACACGGGTTGACATGGTGATCTGTGATCGATCTTAGGAAGTGGAGAGAATCGGAGTTTGTCGGAATTGTTTGGCGTACAGTCACAATAGTAACCATTATCAAAGCAGTGTGCGCTGCTATTACTGCAATCAGGCACACCATTCTCTGCTGCATGTTAATTATATCGGTTCCAAACCTACAAGGGATTATATAAATACAAATACAGGTACACAAACATTTCACATAACATCAAAATTTAACCCAAATAAAGTTGTCTCCCCTGAAGTACATCAGCCATGTGTTATTCTGGCAACAGCAGTTGTTCGAATCAGTTCTTCAAATGGGACATATTTGCATCTTAGGGTTTTGTCGATCCTATATCTGAACCAACTTTTATTACTGACTCAGCTGTTTAATTGTTAGGGCTTCATCAACGGCGAACATTCATTAAGGTATCTGGATGGGGAAAATTTAGCAGTGGTTCATGTCAGTCTTACCTTTGGGTCTCTGGTAACACATTTCGAGACAAATACCCCAGCCTATGTGTTCAAATCCCTGACTGGTCTGTTGCCGTCCAAGCCTCTAGCTCTACAAAAATGGGAACACATCGAGGACTTAAGGTTAGCTGATCCACAATTCGATAAGCCTGCAACTGTTGATATTCTCCTGGGAAGCGATGGTTATTGCGAGTTCATTCGATCAGCGATTATCCGTAGCATTGCACAAGAATCCGAGCTAGATTGGCTTCTACTTGGGAAGGTCATTTTGCGAATTCAGGAACCCATTCACAGTTTTCTTCAGGTTTGTGACGTCGACACTGAATTGCGAAGGTCCTCTGAATTAGAAGAATCGCCTTTCGACACTAAGGAGACTGCTGAAGACAAAGCATGTGAAGAGCATTATCTCAAGACAACTAAAGGATCGCCTGATGGTCGATATGAGGTATCGTCAACCAGAACTACGAAACTTCGTCACAGTCCTGGAAAAAGAGACAGAGGTCCACTAAAGGTAGAGGCAATCGTCACAAGACTGTTCAAAATTCCTCAAGGAGACACTGCCGTGGAGAAGGTAAGTTACCTTGAGCAAAGGTTTTTTTCAGTTTTAAATGCATTTTATTTTCTTAACACTAACTCTTACATTCTAACAAAAAATGCTTAAATGCTAGCTTACAATTACATAATAATCTTATGCTAACTTACTGGCCCCACACAGGCGCTCTAAGCTACTCTAAATTCTTATAACTATGTCTTTCGACTTTATTTACATTTTACTTAGAACTATTTATTTTGAATACTTAAGGCTAAGAAAAAATATTTTTTAAGAAAAACTTAGCATATGGAACCTTGAGCAAAGGATCTACCAAACGATGACCAACTACTTTTGCTGCAAGCGGAGCAAAGAATATATGTCCACGATAAAACAGCGCCCGAAGTGGACAAGACGGAAGCCGAGATCAATACGTGGAGACTTAGTTCTCTTCAAGGATGAGAAAATACCGCCATTGCAATGGCGACTCTAACGGATTTCGACACACATCCCGGAAAAAAAGCACTTGTCCGAGTGGTTATGGTACGAAACATAACAGGAGAACTTAATCGGTTACTTTGAAAATTTTGCTACTTACAATCAAATATTGCAAGCGATAAGCGAGACATTTGAACGACAGAACACAACACAAAATTTATAAGACACACACTTTAAATAAATTCATTTGAAAATTAAAGGCACTTATTTTCTTTTAACTGCAATTTATTATATTAAAGAGACACAAATATTTTAATTACAAATTAATAATAATTACTTATCCTATTTTTCCTACACAACACAACACACATACATACAGTCCTCTCTATATCACACAAAATCATTCATTCCGGACAACGCTGTGGAGTTCCGAAATTCCAAAATGTCGACGGGAATTGGAGAATCAAAACCCCGACGGCGTTTGAAGCTTCTTACTGAACACTACCAACGTTGTCCATTCAAAACACAAAACAACACTTTAACATTTATTCCTTTTTTTAAACATTTCAACATAAAACACTCAAATGTAATAATAAATACCTTAAACTAATCTTATCATAAATAAAGAAAATAAATAATAATAATAAATATGTAAATAATAAAAAAAAACTTACAGCAGATGAATTGCAACAACAATTCAATAGGAAGGCGGATTCTTGGTCTTTACTTAAAAATGTAAACACCACACACACGAAAACAGCTAATTCGGCCATCATTAAAACACAAACCGTTCGCGAAAATTTCGTCGCACATCATCGCACTGCACAACCAAAAAATGAGTACGCGGAGAACAGTTATCATACACCACAAATTGTAATGAATTTATTTTGGAAAATGATTCTAATGTACTTTTTATTTCTTTTTTCATCTTCTCATTTCTTTTTCTTCTCTTTTGTTTTTTTTTGTTTTGCTTTGCACTCGTATATCACTTTCGCGAAATCGAAAACAATCCATGTACATCAATATGTACACACGCGCGTATATACGATTGTGTACTCGCGCCGGTGTACACAATTCAAAACGAAATCGAATTTCGCAAAGGGGAGCAGACAAAAAGGAAAACAAATCTAAATAAAAAACTTACCTTTTCACAATAAAACAAAAAAACTGAAAAAGTGTGAAACCAACAAAAATCGACGAAAAGTAGACAACACACGCGACGTGATTTGACCTAGTTTTGGTCAACGATCAAAACAAACTATTGCACTATTGCAAACCAAAGCAAAAGACACATATTTCATCTTCCTTTGTTGCCCGTTTGTTATGTCGTCATCCTTGTCACCTACATGTAATGTTTCAAATTATTAACTTACATGATTTTGTCTCATTTACATGCAGATAGTCAACACACTCGCACTCACACAACACACAACTCTTATGCCAAAAGAAGTACAACATACTCCAACTCCATTTATGTACAGTAAGGTACAAGATCGAGGCCACGTGCGGACGAAAATCGTCCACCGGGCGGGAGCATGTTCGGAAACAATCACATTTCTTTTTATATAATTATTTCTTTTGTGTAACAACTAAATTCATATGTAAACATGGAAACGTAACGTAAGATTACGAATTGTAAATTTTTAGTACAAATGTATGACAGTTTAACATTTTTTTAACATTTAAAATATGGAAGTGATTTCCGGACAAATAAACGTTCTCTTTTCTGTAACCATTTTAGAAGAACGGACGTGTTTTATTTAATCGCATTTTTCAACCCATTTTGAACCCTGCACATCCCTAAGCACAAAGCAAAAACCCTACACACCCCAACACCAGTGTTATGGCAAAAAAAAAGCACATTTATGTATAATAACTTTTTTTGTGTACTATTACACTGTGACGTTACAAAAAAAAAACTCTTTTTTACATTTTTTTTAATATATACAATTTAGTTCATTGAATTTGGATTTTTTTTTGGAAAATGTTCGTTATCTCTATCTAAGAGGGAGGGGGTTGGATTTGGCGTGTTTAAAAAGTCGTTTTAAACGGCTTCAAATCTCCTGCTTTTTTTAAACCAAAATACATTTTTTAGTAGAGGGTTATAGTTGTGCATCGCACGTAACCCCTTCTTATAATAAAACTAGGAAAAAATGGTACGCATTTAAAAAGAAAGGTAAAAAAAAACTATTTTTTGCCTATAAAAAAAAACCAAACAAATATTTTGGCTCGAGTTAGGTGCGATCCACAAATGAGTTAACACAACAAATTAAGGTTTATCAAAATCGGTTGAGTGGAACTGGAAATATGTTTGAAGCCTAGAGACTAGGTTTCTACTAACATCCAATATAGATCCACAACCTGCGTTTGTAGCGAACAACGACCGGGTTATCTACTAAATCTGTATAATAGACAAAGTTCGTAATACAATCCAGACCATATAAATTTGAATTGGCATATTTTGGTTCATGATTTCAAAAAGACTTTGAAATGTATCTTCGTCTCTAACCTGTCAAATCGTACTTCCTTCCTCGAAGTTACTTTGTTGTACCCAAATCCAATAAATGATATATGTGTTTTAGATATTGTTTTATATGGTCTGCATGTATTTATATGTTTTAGGTCTTATGTTTTAATACAAATCAATGAAAATAAATTACACTGTTCACCTGTATTCAATTCAATTATCATTTCCCTGCCTTTGATTACCATCGCCTTGGAGAATTTTCATTCTCATCACAATTGACATTGTTAAGCAACAATTTTTGAAAAGAGTGTCAGAATGATGTTACTGACAAAAGTTATAAAATATGGTCTAAAAGATACTGAACTGAAGTGGTTTCAAACTTATCTGCCTGACCCAACCCATAAAACTGATGTCTGTTTCTTGGTGTCAGAACATTCTTATAAGAACTTTCTTATCTTTAAAAACACTGTTATTACGAGCACAAACATGTAAAACACACCTCAGACGTCACACCTTGAGGCATAGGTTACGACAGTTTGCATCAGTCCGCCAACAAAAATCTACATACATAATCCGTTATTCGCTGAATATTACGTGTATTAAACCATTGCTCTGCATTGCTGGAAATAAATCCAACTGCATTAAAAATAATTAACGCAACAAGGAAAATAACTTGGGATCTAAAAGAGGAATAAGGTCTGAGACATGACACTTTTTTTCTTGTTTTAGCATTCCTGATTGGTACTATTAGTTAAATTCTTACGCGGACGTCGCTATTTGGTTTTATTGTGCACGTAAGTGCTCGTCGGGAGGCAACTCGATGCTGCTATTCTATATTCGTAATGCAGTAATATCATGTAATATTTATGTATAATATTTAATATATGAAATACTAAGTATTATGCATAATTTTATATTATATTTGAAATTTGATATTATATGTATATGAAATGTTATATTATATATTATATTCAAATATTTCATAATATTGTAATGAAATTCGCCCAGACCTAAGATCAGAGATTAAAATGAAACTACGAAAATTCTGGTTCCCAAGAGGTAAACTTTTCTTTATTGTTTTTTTTTATTTCGTTCGTTCAATTTAAATTTGTCTTGAATGTCCCTGTTGCTTCGACTGCTAACTCGTAACCTTCTTCTTTTCCAGTCTTCTGTCCATTTTATATGCCTCGATTCTTTTCCGTTTGTCCCGCTGTTTTTCTTCTGTTTGAAGGTCTCCAGTTTTCGGGTATCCGTTCTAACGTCTTTAAATCCACCGCTCATTCGCAGACCACTCATGGTTGGGGAAGTTATACGTCACAGGCAACTATTTTTTTCGTTGACTTTGTTAATTTTTCTTCTTCCTTTTTATGTGGCGGTCCCTCTTCTTCTTCTTCTTATCTCTATGGCTGACAACTTGATCTTATGCCATCTTGAATGCGAAACCTTGTTCGACAAACAGAACACCTCATCAAGCTGTCAAAATCGGGTGCGTAAACAAAACGTGAAGTAAGCATTTGTAGAGTTGTTTTCTTTTAATTTTTGTTGCTTTCTTGTTTTATGTTTTTTAGATTTTAAATCTAATTTCGCAACACTATATTATAATATTATAATTTATGCATTAATTGTTATCTCTCGCGAAGTACATCAGCCAAGTGTTCTTCTGGCAACAGCAGTTGTTCGAGTCAGGTCATCAAATGGTAATTATTTGCATCTTAGGGCATTAGTCGATTCCGCATCTGAAGCAACGTTTATTTCTGAGTCAGCTGTTCAATTGCTAGGGCTTCATCAACGGCAAACACTCATTAAGGTGTCTGGATTGGGAAAAATTAGCAGTGGTTCATGTCAGCGGTATGTAAGTCATACCATTAGGTCGCTGGTAACACCTTCCGAGACAAATACCCCAGCCTATGTGTTCAAGTCCCTGACTGGTATTCTGCCGTCCAAACCCTTAGTTCTGCAAAATTGGGAACATATCCAGAGTTTGAAGTTAGCTGATCCGCAATTTGATAAGCCTGCGACTGTTGACATTCTCCTGGACGCCGATGTTCACTCTGAATTTATTTTAGGATTAATTATACGCGGTGATGATAAAAGATCGCCAATCGTACAGGAATCAGAGTTCGGCTGGCTTCTCCTTGGGAAGGCAATTACTAAAGATAAAGAACCTATCCATAGCTTCGTACAGATTCTCGTTAACGACACTCAGCTGCGAAGGTCCTGGGAACTGGAGGACTTCCTTTTGAACTCTAAGGAAACTGCGGAAGACCAAACCTGTGAAAAGAATAATATCAACACAATAAGAAGATTTGCTGATGGTAAATATGATGTATCGTTACTGTGTTGTTCCCAATAAAACGCTTTATTACTGTGGAATTCAATTTATTGTGTCTTTTTTGACAATCGCTTAAAGACTGACTCGCCATAACGAGAACTAAAACTATTCATGCTAACTTACACTCATTTCATGCTGTGTATATGTATATGTGGTGCCGATTGCATGCAATATAATATATGTATATATCTGCGGAAGATGTATGTATACTATGTGCATAATCATGCCATACTCCACAATGTCCCCTTTATATCTATTTAAATAATATACATAATTATATTAGATTTTTATACATTTTAATTTTTGTTTAGTGTTCTTTTAGCGTATTTTCTTGAAATCTATCTTCCTGTTAATTTGTACTTTGTCTTGTAGCAGTACTTCAAAATCTTTACTTAAATCCATATTATTTTTAGTTTGACCATTATCTACACCTTCGTCTAATACAATATTTTCCACATTCTGATGCGATAGAATTATTAGAATCATCATTACAACTAATCTTAACCTTTTCTGTAGGATCAATTACGGAAGCCAGTGTATTTTCGGAAAAGTTATTAACAGCAATAGATTTTAATTGATTAACGTGTCTCTCCATATTTTTTCTTTACTTAATATTCCAACTATAATAAACAATATTGCTTTCAAACAATTTTTACAATACAGCCTTTAGACCAAGTTTGTTTTCCTGCAACAGAATAATCCTTAGCAATTACATAGTTTCTTGCTTCAAATTGTTTTCCATTATTTCCGTTATAATATTTCTGCCGGCATGCCTGCATTAAATCTACTTTAATACTAACATTTGTATTTTGGGTATTGTGAAGCAATCTATTTTTAATTGGATTTGTAACATCAAACCTACTTCTTAGGCTCCTATTAACACATTGGCTTCCACGTAGGGTGATTTTGAAGGTAAAAATAAGCCAAACACTTTTGTTTTCCTTTATTTCAAAATTCATAACTTAGAAACCTACTTATAGATAAAAAAAACCTAAAGATAATATATTTTATATTTTCAAAATTCAAGATTTTGAACTGTATATTGAATGCATGAAAAATAAAACAGATTATACTTTGTCAAAAGAGAGTTGTAAGTTCAAATTACCATCTGGAGTGAGCGTATTTTGGGAAACAATCCATGCATAACTGGGGCACTCAGGACAATAGGTTGTTGTCTTCTTGATTTTGTTTCTTGCAGTATTTTTGTCATACGATTACTTTACCGTCGCGTAACTTAATACACAAGCACGCCTTATTGTTTTTCCATTCTTATCTTTTATTTCTTGTATGTTGTGATTTCTTGAAGTTATAGGCTATGGAGTCTTCAGATCTAATAGCCCATCAGATATCTCTTCCCCAAACTTTCTTATTTTTATGTTAACATTTGTAGCTTTTTTGTAAATTAAAAAGGCATTTACAATTGCTGTCGCAAGTTAAAGTTCGATCGCAACTTTTCTGTACCACTTGATACCTCGTCTGAGTGTAGTAGCATAGGAAGCCATTTGATCAGAAAGATCGATCCCCAATTTGCCCTTATAGTACTTGACAACAGCACGAGCTTTATCTAGAACCCCTTGCCGTCGGGTTGATTTTCTGCCTCTACTTGTGGCTGGTTCGTTAGAGTCTGCAGGTAGTGGGTCATTTAGAGCAATCACAATTGGAACATACTGGAGCATACTTCGTCGAAATAATATTCTTTTATTTTTCTTATATTGCAATATAAAAGTTCAATAATATTAAGTTTTAAAAAACAATCTTTAAGTTAAGAAAAAAGAAAATGAAGTGCGGTTTATGTCATTTAAAAATCGATAGATTAGATTTAAAAATTCAGTGCGCTTCTTGCAAAGAATATTACCATGCAAAGTGCGCGAAACTGGAAAAAAGAGAAATTTACTTCTATGAGAAGAATAACCCAGGTAGAGTAGAGTAGAGTTTTTATTTCGCATAAAAGTTACAAGGTTTCGCTACCACACGTTTTACAATTCAGATATATGATATGTGTAACGTGGAAGGAGAGAGAGGCAACGGAAGTGAGGAAGACACCAAAACTAAAGAAAAAGGAATAATGTCAGGCAGTCGTGTGTAGACTTGCAATACGTATAGACGTGGTTAAGTTGCAGTGAAGGGAAAACCCTGCCGATAGACATACATATAAATAAATAAATTTTGTTACGAACATTTAAGAGTTGTGTAATTTCTAATAGTGCCTGTTTAAAATTGGTTGAGTTTTATCGTTTAAAGAATCAGAAGTGGGATAGCGGATAGCGTCAAGACAAGATAAGTAAATAATATTTTCATAAGAAGATACGTTGTGTATTAATAGCTAAAGAATATTATTCAGTGAGACTTACTGCATTACGAATTTGGTTACAGAATTATCAATGCATGAGAGATAACAAAGGGAAAGAAAACATAAGTCTAAGACACCAGCATCACTGCTATGATAAGCACATATGATACACAATTAGTTCATGTGGATACGTTTTTGGGAAAGGATTGGAGTAGACATGTTTGTGTACAAGAGTTGCATGTGTGTGTGATAACCGGAATATGCTTTGGGAAGACAAAGGGTTTTCGGTGTACGAAAAACCCGTTGATTCACTCACGCATATTCTGCAGAAATCATGGGAATGTCGATGAGGGATGAAAGATCTTATCAGTTCTAGTGTACATCTTCGGTATACGAAGGGGTCACTATCGACTACGAATAGAAAGAGGTATCTGTGTGAAGTTCTGTTGGAAATGCAACACCTTTGGTTCACGAAGGGGAGTTTGCAGATGGCACAGAGAGTAGTAGAAACAAAAGAAAAAGGGAATATAAAAACAAGAATGAAACTATCCATTGGTTAAATTATGTGTTTGTGTGGAACTAATTGGCCTACAGAGTAATGAATGGTTGTGTCGAGGACTTTAAAGTAATAAGATGAAGTAAATGTAGTTATACATGCACATTGTGTCGGTATGTAGAAAGTCGAAGTCTAGTTTGGACGAAATAAAGGATTTTTGTCGAGGGAAATAGCTATTAATGCATGCCTATGAAATATTTAGATACATAATTGACAAATTAAATTTATTCTAGGGAAAATGGAAAAACTCAACATGAAACAACTCCAGAGTGAATTAAGGAATAGAGGTCTGCCCACAAAGGGGTTAAAAAGAGTCCTAGTCAGTCGAATTTTAAAGCATGACCTGGAAAAGGAACAGCAGAACGCGGATCGTGAAATCAGCTCAAACTCGGCTCCGGTTTCCGCGAATGACAGTCAACCTGACCCAGTCGTGGAAACCATATCCGAGACGGGAACAAGAACGGAAGAAGCATTGCGAGAAAGGGAATGGGAGATAATTAGACGTGAAAAAGTTCTCCTCGAAACCGAAAGAAGGTTAGTGCAGAAAGAAAAAGAAATCGTCGAAAAACTTAGGCAACTAGAAGAGGCGACACGGACTTCGGATGCGAGGAGCGGAAGAAAAGTGAACTGCAGCGTTAAGGAGATAGCGGAAGCAATGCCTATGTTTACACCGGGAGATATAACATCCTTGTCCGCGGAAGATTGGGTAGCACGGGTAGAAGCGCTGGCAAAAATCTACGATTGGGACGAGAGGGCACTCTTGATGGCGGCAGCTTCCAAAATGCAAAGGCCGGCACGATATTGGTGGGATACCGCTCAGGAAGTTTCCACGTCGTGGGCACAACTGGCAATAGGCCTTAAAAGCAACTTTCCGAATCAAAAAAGTGAAGTAGAAGTCCACCAGCAGCTAATGAGAAGGACCAGGAAACCAAACGAACCAATCGAAAATTTCTGCTTCGAGATGAATATGTTGGGTAAGAGAATCCAACTGGCGGATAAAACAATCACCCAGTATATCCTGACTGGGTTGAACGACCAACAGCTAAGTTCAAACCTGGCGGCAGGTAGCTAAAACTCTATCGCGGAGCTGATCGAGAAATTAAATGGTGTGAAAGTATACGTGGGACATCATAGCGAAGTCATCAACCAGTGTAGGAACACAAAGGCCGGCAACTGCAAATCAGCCCGCAACTAGCCGACATCTAATTCCCTATCGCCGACCACAGAACTCCCGAATCTTCACCACCGACCAGTATTATCACCAAGGAACACAGCAACATGCTACAATTGTAACCAAGTCGAACATATCTCTCGGCAATGCCCTCAAGCTAGAAAACGACCATGGGTTTCCGGGAAGGAAAACAACTATGTCGTGCCGAATAAAATCGAAAAGCATGGAGAGAAAAACTTTCGAGTAAACATAATCCAACGTCAGTTAAAATCGGATTGCTACCATAAAGAAGTAATGTTAGCCGGTAAGGTATACTTAGCAATTATTGATTCGGGTAGTGAGCAGACTATTGTTTCGGAAACGGTCGTTGACGAGACAGAAACAAGACTCGAGACATGTAACGTTACACTGCACGGATTCGGGGGTGGGAAGTGCCAAGCAAGAAAACAGATTCCTTGCACTATTGAAATCGATGGTTACCTTTTTCCAATTAAGGCACTAATCGTTCCGGATGGAACCCCAACAACACCAGTCTTAATTGGGAAGGACGTACTTAATGATCCGGCCTGAATAATAACTAAGGAGGGAAATACGCTGACCATGAAAAGAAATGGCGACTATAAAGTTACGAAAATAAGTGAAGCTGACCTACATATGGCGGGAGATTACCAATCAAGAAAATTACTGCTACTGCTTAACAAATTTCGAAGATGTATTGCCTAGGATCAAAATGAACTAGGACGGACGGATCTGATTGAAATGGAAATAGAATTAAACAAGACCGAACCGATATCTCAACATCCATATAAGGTACCCTACGCAAAACGTAAAGTTCTCAGCTCTATGGTGAATAAACTACTGAGTAGTGGCATGATTCAAGAATCCAAGTCCGATTTTGCCGCGCCGGTAGTTCTCGTGAAAAAGAAGAACGGCGAAGATCGAATGTGCGTAGATTATTGACGCCTCAATGCGGTTACCAAAAAGGTCAATTCCCCCTCACCAATGATCGACGAGGAAATAAACAAACTGGTAGGGTATGATTATTTTATTTTACTGGATTTAGGATCAGGGTATTATCAAATACCCATCCGAAAAGAGCATATACATTACACGGCTTTCATCACCCCAGATGGATTATTCGAATTTAAGGTAATGCCATTCGGGCTTGTAAATGCTCCAGCGTACTTTAAAAAAGTAATGAACATCATTAAACAAAGAATGCCACCTGAACCGATTGTCAGTTATATGGACGATTTTTTTATACCGGCCAGGTCATTGGAGGATGGTATGAGGAAGTTAGAAAGATTCCTGGGGATCCTTAGCGAAGCACAACTTACGCTAAACTTAAGGAAGTGTGAGTTCTTTAAAAAAGAAATAGAATTCTTGGGTCACATCATCAAGGATGGGAAAATTCAACCAGGGAAGGCAAAAGACGTAGCCGTACAGGAATTCGAAAAACCCACGGACGAACACTAAGTGAGGCAGTTTATAGGACTCACGAGTTTCTTTAGGAAATTTACAAGGGAATATGCTACGATCGCATCACCACTCACTGACCTGACCCGGAAAGGTCAGAAGTTCGTATGGGGAGATAAGGAACAAGCTTCATTCGACCAGCTAAAGCAGTTATTGACAAGTGGAACAGTACTCGTTTTGTACAACCCAAAGGAGGAGCACGAACTACACACTGATGCCAGTTGCAAGGGCCTGGCAGGAGTATTATTACAAAAAGATAACGGGAAACTTCATCCTGTAGAATATTACAGCCGACGAACTACAAAAGAGGAATCCAAGTACCATAGCTACGAGCTAGATACTCTAGCGGTAGTGGATGCAACCGAAAGATTCCGACAATATCTACTTGGTAAGCATTTCACAATTGTGACTGATTGTGAAGCCTTGAAGACCACCATGAAGAGAAAGGAAATGATTCCCAGGATAGCCCGATGGGGGTTGCGAATGCAGGGATATGACTACACAATTATACATCGACCAGGTAAACAAATGAATCACGTGGATGCACTGTCGAGGAATCCGGGCGAACTAGCAGAGTCGTCCGAAGTCGTCGATATGCAAATATTAAGGGTAAATATTGACGAAACTGACTGGATGTACTCCCTCCAATTGCAGGATAATGAAGCTGCTGAAATCACGAACGTACTGCAATGCACCCCGAAAAATTACGCTGAAAAACAAATACACTACGATTATGGGTTATAACATGGACACCTGTATCGGAAAGTGGACGGCGAATTCAGATTGTACGTGCCAAGAGGAGTGAGGAACAGAGTTTTGCGAAACAGCCACGACTTGATGGGGCACTTCTCCGAGAAAAAGACTATTACCCATTTGAGAGATCAGTACTGGTTCCCCAGAATGACTCAGTTTGTCAAAAAGTACCTCAAAGCCTGCGTTGAGTGTGCTTATAATAAGAGAGAAACTCAGCTTCGCGGAGAATTATTCCTTATCGATAAAAGAAGTGTACCTTTCGATACGCTACACATAGACCATGTAGGCCCCTTCACGAAATCAACGAAAGGGAACGTGTACCTCATTGTACTAGTGGACGCCTTCACGAAGTATGTCCATATTAAGGCGCTACCAAACACCCAGACAAAACCAGTCTTAAATTTCCTTGCCGACATATTTTACACCTTCGACACCCCCCGCCGAGTAATATCGGACAGAGGGACAGCATTTACGTCGCATACGTTTGAAGAGTTCATGAGAAGTCACTCCATTCAACACATATTGAATGCGACGAAGACCCCTAGAGCGAATGGGCGAGTTGAACGATACAATCGTACTATCCTGCACGCACTCAGTGCTACAGGTGACGAAGAAAATAAATGGGACCAACAAATCAAACTCGTTCAGTGGGGAATTAATAATACCTACAACGAAACCACAGGAAAAACCGCTCATCAGCTGTTGATGGGGTACACACCGCGCCACCCATTAAGAGACGTCTTGGCTCAATGCGCAGACCTTAACCAAACCACTACTAGCATGGAACAGATTCGGCTGGAAGGAATTGAGTCTACCAACAGGAAACAGAGGTTACAAAAGGAACGACATGATCAGAAACACCACAAAGCAAGGAATTATAAGGTAGGAGATCTAGTGATGTCCCTAAATGATAGAATTGCAGCCACCGGAACTTCAAAAAAACTCGAGGCCAGGTATAAAGGACCCTATTGTGTAACTGCCGTTCTACCTCACGACAGATATCAAGTAACCGATATGCCATACGCCCCCAGAACACAAAAACCATATTCAGCGATTTGGTCTGCCGATAGAATGAAACCCTGGATCCAACTAAACCTTGACTTCGACGCGCACGACGAAAAACTCCAGGATGGCCGAATCTGTAACGAGGAAGGAGAGAGAGGCAACGGAAGTGAGGAAGACACCAAAACTAAAGAAAAAGGAATAATGTCAGGCAGTCGTGTGTAGACTTGCAATACGTATAGACGTGGTTAAGTTGCAGTGAAGGGAAAACCCTGCCGATAGACATACATATAATAAATAAATTTTGTTACGAACATTTAAGAGTTGTTGTGTAATTTCTAATAGTGCCTGTTTAGAATTGGTTGAGTTTTATCGTTTAAATATGTAAAGGGTCCGCCATCTAACTTTTTTTTTTCAGCTAGCACTTATTTCGCGAACGATAAAACCTAGCTCATGTCTGATGTGACAGATAATTAGTTTTGTCCTTCCGGTTAATAATGGAAAATAATTTCATTCAAATAGCTGCCTCGGCTGGCCATGTAGTAGCCTACACGATCGGTCCAATTTTTAAGCACATTATCGATTGTCTGCAGCTGTATTTCACCAATGGCTTCACGAATATTGTCCTTTAAAGCGTCAATTGTCTCTGGCTTGTCGGCGTAACACTTATCTTTTGCAGCACCCCACAAATAATAGTCCAACGGTGTCAAATCGCAGCTCCGAGGTGGCCAAACGACATTAGCTCTGCGGCTGATAATGCGATCTTCAAAAACAGGGCGCAAAACATCGAGTGTAGCTTCGGCTGTGTGGCACGTAGAGCCGTCGTGTTGAAACCAAGTGTTGCCAATATCCTCCTCTTCAATTTTTGTGAACAGAAATTCGTTCAACATGGCCCGATAACGATCGCCATTGACTATAACGGCCACTCCTTGCTCATTTTCGAAGAAAAATGGCCCAATTATGCCTCTGGACCAAAATCCGCACCAAACAGTGACTTGGTTTGGGTGTATCGGCTTTTCAATATATGCGTGCGGATTTTCTGTGCCCCAAATGCGACAATTTTGCTTGTTTACATACCCGCCAAGATCAAAATGAGCTTCATTTGAAAAGATGATTTTTTTGGCAAAATCGGCATCTTCATCTAGTCGATCGCAGGCAATATTTTCCAGCGTTGTTTAAGCGTATACACAACCATATTCGTTCAGCGGAAGGATAAAACTAATAACCTGTCAAATCAGACATGAGCTAAGTGTTACCATTCACGAAGTAAGTACTAGTTGAAAAAAAAAAGTTAGATGGCGGACCCTTTATATAATTTATCTTTCATCTGTAATATTATTATGAATATATAATTTGAAATTAAATGGACGTTAATTATCTCTACGAAGGGAAAGCGGAAAAAACCCTTCAATATAACGAAACAAAAATAATTCATTAAATAAATAAAAATGAATATATATATATACATATATAAATAAATAAATAAGTAAATAAATAAATAAATAAATAAATAAATAAATAACTTATAAATGAAAAGTAGTTAAGTAAATATAAACAGTTAAACAAATAACAAAAAGAATAAATAGAGAATAGGTAAATAAATTAAATTAAGAGTATCAAGTTGAAAAGTTATTATCATTCAGGTTATTAACTAAAGGATTATCAACAAAATCACATCGAACAAGAAAACGTTGATTCAATTTTTGTATTCTATCAAGGACTAATTCAACATTCGCCTTTTGATGAATATCGCGCGTTGAGTGATACCAAGGTAAATTAATCATCATTTTCAAAAGTTTATTTTGAGCAACCTGCAGTTTCTTAAGATGGCTTTTTGCGCAATTACCCCACACTTGGCAACCATAAAGCAGTATTGGTTGAAAAATGACTTTAAGTATCATTATTTTATTGGCATTTGACAGCCTTGACTTTCGGTTTATGAAGGGGTATAACATCTTGGTCGCAACAGAGATTTTGTTTAAGGTATTTGTGATGTGCGTATTAAATGTTAGTTTGGAATCCAAGTAAATTCCTAAATACCTTACTGAGGGTTCCCATCTTATACTAGCCCCATTCACATGCAATTGTCCACTAGGTAGAAAACAGGCTTTTCTTTTCCTAGTAAAAAAGATTTCTTGTAGCTTGTGCTTATTTAGTTGTATTTTCCATTTATTAAAGTAAATTTGAAAAATTCTCAACCCATAGTCGAGATTCCTCTCAATGTTGAGAGCGAATTCGTGAGAAGAGAAAATCGCTATATCATCTGCGAAAGCCGCAACTTCACAGTTGGGTACAGATGGTACGTCGGACGTAAACAGGTTATACAAAACCGGTCCAAGCACTGAGCCTTGGGGAACACCAGAATGAAAGTAGACAATGCTGGAGACATCATTATTAATTTGCACTCTAAAACAGCGGAACGGACAATTCTACAGAGATTTGGCTGGAAATTGAAATTTATTATTTTGTATATAAGCCCGTCATGCCAGATAGAATCAAAAGCTTTTTCGACGTCTAATAATATCATGCCTGTTGATTTTCCTGTTGCACGAGACGATTTAACACGATTGCAGATCCTTAGCACTTGAGGGGTAGTGCTGTGATTGCGCCTGAACCCAAATTGTATATCGGGAAGAAGGTTGTTGTCTTCAATATGCTTAGAGATTTTTTCTTTTATAACCTTTTCATATAATTTACTAAGACCACTTAATAAACTAATTGGTCTGTAACTGGTAACCACATGAGGAGGCTTTCCAGCTTTAGGAATTAGAACAATCTTAGCGAGTTTCCATACATTTGGAAAGTATTCCATTTTAATACAGGCGTTAAGGACAAAAACTTAAACGCTCAAGGACAGATTTAGGCATTTGCTTAATATATACTCGTATGTTTTTAATTTGGTCGGATCCTTCAGCTTTACGATTACTCAGCTCTTTGACCATGAATTTGGTATCTTCCAAGGTTATATACAGGCTTGAGGATGGAGGATCATTGTTACCAATCAAAAGATTTTGAATGGATTGGTTCAATAAATTAATTGTTTCTGCGTCAAATTAGAAGATATTTCGTGATTTTTGCGAAAGTTTAGAGCAAGTGCGTTAGCCTTATCAAGATCCGTACAGAACGTAGTATCTGAATCCTTAAGAAAGGGAAGCTGTCTATTTTTGTTTTTAACCACTTTGACAATATTCCAAAAAGGTTTTGAACTTAAATCTAGAGATCGTAATTTGATGTTCCACTTCTTATTGTTGTAATCAAAAATAAGTTTTGAAATAAGATTATTGAGGTGGGAAACTTTATGTTTGTAGAACGGCTGACGGTATCTTTGCCAATGTCTTCGACAAGCATTTCTAATTTGAATGAGTTCCAGGATGTAAGGGACAAGCTTGATTGCCGAGGTTGTTTTAGGAACTTTACGAACACATAATTCAATAGTGTCTAGTACATATCTGCTAAAATCTGAGATAATGGAATCAATATCAGCAATGGAGGTAACGCTGTCTAGATTACAGGGAAAGTTCCAGAATTTGGAAGTTAGCACTGACCGGAAACGATTCCAATTCACATTTTTAAGATCTAGCTCATAGGCGACCTTTTGTACACCTGATTTGCGAAGCCGACAAAGCACAGGGTTATGATCAGAGCTGAGGTCGTTAATGGAAACCGGTTGGGAAAGGTAACCAGGCATATTAGACACAAATAAATCAAGCACAGATGGACTACGGTTAGAACTGGGAAAAAAAGTCGGACTAGAAGGGAATATCACAGATGCTGGAAAATTTAAACATAGATCTGAAAGGATCGTACCGTAGGCAATTGCTCGCAAGCAACCCCAATTTGTATGTCTTGAATTTAAGTCCCCACCAATAATAAATTCACCTTGGAGTGAGAGTAATTTGCGGAGATCATTCTTAAAAGCTATCTGTTTTTCTAATGAGCTTCTACCGCCGAGAAATTAAGCACAAAAGATTTTAGTTTCTCTCTGGTTACGCAATTTTAAGCTAATTCCAATGTTTTCTATTAACCGCGTTTTCACTACAGGCAAAAGCGAGTGCTGAATAGATCTTCTTATTAGTATTGCTACTCCACCTCCGTCTCGATCAACTCTATCACATCGATAGCATTTGAAGACGGGTGTGGACAATCTTAAGTCCTGTTTAAGCCATGTTTCAGTTATAAGAGCTATGTCGACGTTTCTAGCGTTTAAAAAGTTATCAAACTCGGTGATTTTGTTGCGAATACTTCTACTATTCCAAGTAATAATATTTAAATGCCTATCTATCATATTATTTAGAGTTATGACACAAATACTTAGTTGCTAAACGTGTGATAACATTAAATTGTTCAAACTTATTCTTACATGTAGATAAATTTGTAATTAATTCCATAGCTAGACTATTTACGTAATTCATCCGTTGTGAACAGAGTGTTGTTGCTGGAAATGTTGCAAGTTGCGCCGGCTGCAATGTTGCTAAACGTAAGTGGAATGTTGTCGAAAACATTGTTGATGGTTGGAAGGGCGACACTTTCCAACATCGTTTGATTAGTGTGAGAGGCGGGAAACAGCTGACAGCGGGAACTCTGACAGAGAGTTAATTGGAACCGGTTGATGTTTAGTGTGAGTGGGTGTTGAAATATGTTGTTGGTTGGATGTCTTTGACATATTATTTTGTTTATATTTTTCCTTGAGTTCTAAGAATTTTGATCGGCTAACGCATGATGGATCGGTTGATTTTTGTGGTCCGTTGCAATTTGCACATTTTTCAGCGGAAGAATTAGAGCAAACAGAAGTTTTATGTGGGCCGGCACAGTTGGCACAGAAGGTTTTGACGTGGCAATTTTTTTCATCATGCCCAAACATCTGGCAATCGTGACATTGGGTTAGTTTACCTTTTACCTTTCGTTGGTAGTTCCAGCTCACTTGCGTGTGAAAGATGGAGCGATAATTTTTCTTAAGATCATGCAATCTTATTGAACCATTTTGTAATGATATTATATAAATTGTGTCCGTGAAATGCTCCGATTTTTTAATTATTTTTTTTAGTATTTATGCACTTTAAGCCAATTTTAAAAAGTTCAGTTTTTAGAAGATTGGGGTCCATTTCGCTCATACCATATAAAACTACTTTGAATGCTTTTTCGCTCTTGAAATCGTGAGAGAAGAATTGAAGAATTGAGACTTAATTCTTGGAGCAAAAAGAGAAAAAGAGCTCAGTTGACATAATCGGAATTCCTGACGTCAACAATTCAAATGTGAAACGGAATGTAAATAAATTACTAACAGCTGTTATGGGAGAAGAATTCAATGACAATGAAATCGACTCCTGTTACGAAAAGAGCATCAAACCTGCCAACAACAACAAAACAGTTGGATCTTCGATAGTCTGTGTTAAATATTCTAATGTTAGGAATAAGAATGATGTAATGACAATGATGCGTAAAAACAAGCGAAGAATTTCATCGCATATTTTCGGCGGTCAACCAAACAACAACAATGGCAATAGCAGCAGCAATAACAACAGCAGCAAGATTTTCATCAATGACAGTCTCACCAATTATACGAGGTCATTATTAAAAAAAGCTAGTGACTTCAAACGCAAAAAGAAATGTAAATATGTTTGGGTAAGAGAATCATCTGTTCTTATCAGAAAAAAGGAGGGCGACAGAACAATACAAATTAATTCTTTTGAGGACTTCTCCAAATTGGAAGTTGATTAGTTTTTTTATTTTTATACATTTTCTTTCAAAATCATGTTCGAAAGTAGTTTAAATGATAATTTAATTGCCGATCCTCATAATGAATTTATTGATTTAAGTATTAATTCAAATGTTTCCTTACTTAATTTTGATATTTGTAATTGTCTTTGCATTGACCACGATAATGAACAGTCTTCAGGTTTTTTTTAAATTGTCCATCAAGCCTAAGAGCTAATTTTAATACTTTTCTCTCTCATCTCACACCTTTGAATCATTTACCAGATCTAATTTTTCTTTCTGAGATCCGGATATTTGAAGAAGAAATGTCAGATTTTAAGTGTACTATAAAAACATTTGTAGATGAGTTCTTAGTATTTTTAGAAAGTATGAAAAATAAAAATATATTCTCATTGGGTGACTTTAATATTAATATCCTCGCTGATTCCTCTGATGTAGATAGCTATATGTCTTTGATGTCTTCATTTGGTTTTAAATCTTTAATTAACCAGCCTACCCATTCCAATTCTTGTTTGGACCATATGTTTATAAGACTACACAGGAACAGCCGCGTAGCCTATAAAACAATAATTTATGACCTGAAAATAACTGACCATAGTTTAACCTGTATACAGTTTAATTGTGACATTGCGAGACAAAACTTATCTGCAAGCAGAGAATTTAATAAAATCAATTTTGTTGCCTTAAGCACACATCTGAATTTTGAATTCTGGGATGAAGTTTATAATGCTACTGATCCTAATATCGCTTTTGATTTGTTTCTTTCAAGACTAAAGTACTATATTTCTTTATCTTGCCAGAAGAATAATATAAGGGACAGTAAGTTAAAGCCTTTAAAAAATTGTATGTCCATCCCAGTTCTTAAAAAAATTAATAAGAAAAAGAAAATCTGTTTACTTATTCAGAAACATCCTAATAATGCTAGACTTAAACGGTATTGCGAGAGGATCTGTAGGGAAGTTAAATCTGACATTTTAACTTGCAAAAAAATTTACTTTATCCGTAAATTAGCTAATAATATTGGCAACTCTAAAAGAGAATGGCAGGTTGTCATCGAAGTACTTAATAAGAATAAAACAGGCGTCGATATTGTCTTGCTAAATGATGACCTAGAGATTTATGAGCCTTTTTATTTTAGCGAGAATACCATACTGGAATCGATGCTTCAACCAGAAAGTTTTTTCTTTGAGGAATTTACTTCACTTGAAATTCCAAAAATTATAAATTCCCTTAAAGCTTCTAATTCACATTCATATGATAATATCTCAAGCAACATATTGAAAAATATTTCATTTCAGATAAATGTGTTCGTAAAGGAGTCTTTCCGGATTGCCTTAAAAAAGCAGTGGTAATTCCTCTCCAAAAAAGGGTGATACCAGAGAATTGAATAACTATCGCCCTATTTACCTTTTGTCAGTTTGTTCAAAAATCTTTGAAAAGGGTATAAAGCGTAGAATGCTACCTTTTCTAGACAAGACCCACTTTTTTAGTGACTTCCAGTTTGGCTTCAGAGGTGGTAAGTCTACAGAAAATACATTATTAAAGCTGACTGGGGAAATATATGATAGTTTGAATAACTCACAAATCCCGTCCTGTCTTTTTATTGATATTACAAAGGCATTCGACATGGTTAACCACACTATACTGTTAAATAAATTGTTTAATGCAGGTTTTAGGGGCTTCATTCTTGAGTGGTTTACCTCGTATCTATTGAATCGTAAACAAGTGGTAAAGATTAAAAACGTATTTAGTTCCGTATGTTCTTCCAGTTTAGGTGTTCCTCAAGGATCTATATTGGGTCCATTACTGTTCCTTATATATGTGAATTCTTTATTCATTCAGCATTTTAGGGGCAAAATGACAGCTTTCGCTGCCGATACAGCCATTTCCTATTCAAATATGAATTATCATGGTTTAAATAGTGTAAATTGGGATTTAGACATTTTAAGAAGATGGTTCAAGAAACATAGCTTGGTAATCAGTAATAAAACTAAATTTATGATGTTTAATATCAAAGATCTGCCTTATATTATCACTCAGCATATTGTCAACGGTTCTGTTTAGCTGATTCACTTTTAGGTAGTTTACCAGCATTTAATGAAAGTATAAGTTACAGTAAGGATTGCTTTAGAATTGAGTGTGTTGATTATATAAAACAGTATTTAAATAAGGTCGTTAGACAGATTTACCACCTTAGTCTTTACTGAAATAGGCAAATTTTAAAAAATGGTGTACAATGGTTTACTTAAATCTAAATTACAGTATGGTATATCTTGCTGGGGTGGTGCTTACTATAATAAAATAGAACCATTATTGATTAAGCAAAAGCATGCAATAAGGATTATGACCAAAGTAAATCGTATAACACCCAGTTTTGATTTGTTCAAATATCTTTATATTGTCCCTCTGAGACATCTGTACTGCTATAAGGTATTAAGAATATTTTTTGACAACTCCGGATACTACAACGTAAGGCTTGATGATAGGTATGAGCTACGCATCAATACCATGCACTTCGCCACTATTCCAACTACACATAAAACTCACTTCTTCCGTTTCTTTTACGTTACTGCGCCTCGCTTATTTAATTTATTACCTGTAAACCTTAGGTGTGAGATAAAGAAATCAGTATTTTTGAAAAATGTTAAAAAATGGCTCTTCTCCTTTGATCATAATGTAATCGATTTGCTTTTTAATCCATTGGTACAAAATGAATTTTCTATCTTTTTATTGTTATTTGTTATCACTTCTCTATTAATTGTATATTGTATTTCATTTCCCAATCAATAATCTTTTTATTTATTAGGTCCTCGCAAACCTTCCTTGCGAAACCAATTGTTGAGTTTTTACCCGTGTAGATACGAGTATTTATGGACTATTTAATTCCTTCCGTCGAGTATAGCTTGAATTATTTAACCCTATAAGGATGGGCGTTGTTTGGGATATATTGGCAGAAAACTTGTCTACCTCTCCAAGGAATTATGGTTTCTTCAATTACTATATCCTCTCCAAGCATGAAGAGTCTTTGAAAATTTCTGTGCAGCGTGTCCAAAAGAGCAGATAAAATCAAATAACCTAATTATTGCCGGAGATTTCAACCAAACTTTATTAAATAAAAGCGATCTGATTTCTAATTAATTGACTATTCTGCCATCGCACGGTCTTGCGAATTTTATCAATGAACCAACTAGAATGATCTCTGGAAGTTGTTTAGATCACATTTGTGGTCGATTGACCTATATTTTTAATCTAAATGTTACCGATCACTCTATGACAGTGTTGTTGGTAGACACTGGTACTATTCAAAAAGCAAGTGTAGGGGTGAGTGTTCCTAAAAGTGTTAAGGAAATTGATTTCGTACAACTGAAAACGAATCTTTTTTATGAGTTTTGGGATAAGGTTCATGTCTCAGCATCGTGTTCACTATTTCTGAATTGTCCAAAAAAGCACATTGAGGACTGTACTTACATTGTGCCTTTAAAAAAATCTTGCAAGCGACTGAAACCTTGGATTACAAGTCTTCTTATTGATATAAAAAATTATATTCTCAACTTAAAAAAGAAATTCGTAGGAGCCGTGATGAGTACTTTAAAATTCGATTGTTTTTTGCTAAAGGTAGTTTAAAGAGTGAATGGAATGTTGTCATTAGTATTTTAAGATAGTCCTCGTGCACTTCCAGACCTACAACAATTCCTATTAATGACTGTGTTATTTCTGATCAACTCGTTGTTGCTAGTGCTTTCAATAATTACTTTTTAATAGCCAACAATCCATCTTCACAAATAGGACATAAATGTTGTTCTTCTTATGGTAGCTGTGATGAGAATTTTTAAATTAATAGCTTTTACTTCTAGCCAATATCTGTTTTTGAACTTGTAAAAGTTATTGGGACACTTAATGGTTCTAATGCTAGCGGTTATGATGATATCTCCAATATACTTTTGGAACGTGTAGGATGTTGCATAGTAGATGTACTAGTAGTCATATTTTACCATAGCATATTTTTTGGAGTTTTTCCTAGTGCTTTCAAATGTGTAGACGTAGTTCCTCTATTTAAAAAAGGCTCAGCAAATGGTGTGAGTAATTATAGACCTATTTCACTTCTTCCTGTTTTTAGTAAAATCTTCGAAAAAATTGTTAAAATAAGAATTTTGTCGTTTTTACCACGAATAAGTTTTTCAGTCCAGTGCAGTATGGCTTTCAGTAGGAAAATCAACTGAAGACGCCTTACTTAATTTTTGTTCTAGTGTTTTCTCTAACTTTGATGCAAGAAAGCCCGCTGCAGGTCTCTTTGTGGATATTACGAAAGCATTCGATATGGGTAACCACACTATATTGCTGAGGAAACTAGAAAATGCTGGATTTCGTGATTTCATGCTCAATTGGTTCAGATCATATCTGTCAAATAGATCTCAAAGGGTTTAGAACGGTGAAACCAGGAGCGATGTAAAATTTTTAAATTGGGGAGTACCTCAAGGCTCTGTATTGGGATCTATTATGTTCCTTATATATACTAATTCACTATTTGACCTTTATTTTAAAGGTACACTTACTGCTTTGGCAGCTGCTGTGGGCTAGACCTACGGTTTAGATAGTGCTTTAAACTTGGTTTCTGATATTAACTGGGATCTAAGCATTTTAAGGATCTGGTTCGCTGAACATAGATTGCAAATTAGTTCTAAGACTAAATTAATGTTTTTTAACCTATCGAACGCAACCGAACTTAATGCGGAGTTTTACTTTCATTCCATGGATTGCCAAAAATTCAAACTTGTAGGCTCATGTGTATCAGCTTACTCTTTTCCTACCTTTAGTAATACGCTTCATTGCAGTAATGAGAGTTTTTTAATTGAGAGCGTAGAAGAGTTTAAGTACTTGGAACTTACTATTGACTCTTAAATGTCATTGGCAAACCGTACGCAGTCATTGAAAACATATTTTCGTTCCACTCTCCGTCATTTTTTCTACCTTAAAAATGTTTGTTCTAAGAAATTATTAAGAATTATTTATTATGGAATTTTTTATTCGAAGCTCAAATGTGGTATTACCTCTTTTAATTTTGCAAAAAAATGTTTTGAAAAAAAATTGTCGAAAACACCGTCGACATCCTAGTTTTCCTTAGTTCCGTGTTACGAAAATTCTTCCCGTACGTCATTCGCATTGTTTTAAGGTATTACAAGCATACTTTAACAGATCGGGGAATCGAAATTTTAGATTAATTTCTGATTCTAATTTACGAAGAAATTTTTCTAAAGTTGTATCTGTACCTTTTTCCGTACCATCGCCTTTCGTAAGTTTTATTTGGTTTCATCGTGCTGCCTTTTTAATAAATTACCTCAATCGATCAGATTAGAAACCGTCCCTAGAAATTTTGTGAAATGTGTCAAACTTTGGCTCTTACAATTAAATTACAATAATTTAGAAGCCATTCTTTCTGAAATTCTTGTATAACTTAAGCCTTTTCTTTTTTTTCTATATATTTAAGATTCATATTGAATTTTAATTTTTAAATATATTCTAATTTTTAAATATATTATCTTTTATTGTATATAGATATGTATATTAATATTTAAGGGTAAACCCATCAATAAATAGAAATGTTTATCAAAACTATTGAAGTGGCATTTGACACTATTTTAGTACGTATAGTATAAAAAATACAAAACGTCATTAAGCTATTTATAAAAATCAGAATTAATCAGAATTAATCATTTATGTAAGATCAATAAATTAATAAATAATAATATTAAAGGCTTAAGTTTGTCAATTCTATCACCTGGGATAATCAAATCGTTGTCCGCAAAATGGAGAAAATTTAGTAAAAGCTGAAAACGATTGCGGGACATTGCTTTTGCGGGAACTCCAAAATTGTACCTAAGGTCTTTAGACCAATAATCTCCCAGATTCCGAACCCTTACCAGACCCATCCGTAATAAAAGTCCAAGGAACTTTTCATTTCTTGACTGGTTGTAGGTCTTCATTTTTTTTTCCGCGATGCTCGGGTAAGTAAGAGTGACTCTTTCCAATTTCTGTTCCGCATATCTATTAGTTTCACGAACGATGTGCTCAAAAAGTTCTTCGTCGACAAAAAGGGTGAACGCATCAAGGCAACTTATATTATTTGCAACATCTATGACGAAACCACATCTGCCTGAAAAAGTGAAGGTTTTTTGCCTTAATGAAAACTCGGTTCAATTTGGCAAATCATTATTGGCGACTGATGTGTTTTCATTTTCGGCATCTGTTTGTTCTTCATCACTGTTAGCTTCCACATCGAAAACATTGACATCACTAACGTCGGAGTTGCTATCTGAATTCTGACCTTGAACTTAGCTTGTAAATGAGCCCACGCGAATACCAGACGTTGATAGTCATACCGTCAATAAGAACACCTTTGATGTGCTCTCTAGGCTCGTCGGACCATTGTGTCATATCAGCTAATCTCTCGTAGACTGATCACACAGTTAGAGAAAAATTTTTCTAAAAGAACCGTATGGTAATAGGATGACGAGTATCGTACCAAAAGAGAAGGCATTGTACGACTCAAGCTGTAAAGAGGAGGTCAGGGTTAGAGAAATGGTTGAGTGGAACTGGAAATATGTTTGAAGCCTAGAGACTAGGTTTCTACTAACATCCAATATAGAACCACAACCTGCGTTTGTAGCGAACAACGACCGGGTTATCTACTCAATCTGTATAATAGACAAAGTTCGTAATACAATCCAGACCATATAAATTTGAATTGGCATATTTTGGTTCATGATTTCAAAAAGACTTTGAAATGTATCTTCGTCTCTAACCTGTCAAATCGTACTTCCTTCCTCGAAGTTACTTTGTTGTAACTTGACTATTCTGCCATCGCACGGTCTTGCGAATTTTATCAATGAACCAACTAGAATGATCTCTGGAAGTTGTTTAGATCACATTTACGGTCGATTGACCTATATTTTTAATCTAAATATTACCGATCACTCTATGACAGTGTTGTTGGTAGACACTGGTACTATTCAAAAAGCAAGTGTAGGGGTGAGTGTTCCTAAAAGTGTTAAGGAAATTGATTTCGTACAACTGAAAACGAATCTTTTTTATGAGTTTTGGGATGAGGTTCATGTCTCAGCATCGTGTTCACTATTTCTGAATTGTCCAAAAAGGCACATTGAGGACTGTACTTACATTGTGCCTTTAAAAAAATCTTGCAAGCGACTGAAACCTTGGATTACAAGTCTTCTTATTGATATAAAAAATTATATTCTCAACTTAAAAAAGAAATTCGTAGGAGCCGTGATGAGTACTTTAAAATTCGATTGTTTTTTGTTAAAGGTAGTTTAAAGAGTGAATGGAATGTTGTCATTTGTATTTTAAGAAAGTCCTCGTGCACTTCCAGACCTACAACAATTCCTATTAATGACTGTGTTATTTCTGATCAACTCGTTGTTGCTAGTGCTTTCAATAATTACTTTTTAATAGCCAACAATCCATCTTCACAAATAGGACATAAATGTTGTTCTTCTTATGGTAGCTGTGATGAGAATTTTTAAATTAATAGTTTTTACTTCTAGCCAATATCTGTTTTTGAACTTGTAAAAGTTATTGGGACACTTAATGGTTCTAATGCTAGCGTTTATGATGATATCTCCAATATACTTTGGAACGTGTAGGATGTTGCATAGTAGATGTACTAGTAGTCATATTTTACCATAGCATATTTTTTGGAGTTTTTCCTAGTGCTTTCAAATGTGTAGACGTAGTTCCTCTATTTAAAAAAGGCTCAGCAGATGGTGTGAGTAATTATAGACCTATTTCACTTCTTCCTGTTTTTAGTAAAATTTTCGAAAAAATTGTTAAAATAAGAATTTTGTCGTTTTTACCACGAATAAGTTTTTCAGTCCAGTGCAGTATGGCTTTCAGTAGGAAAATCAACTGAAGACGCCTTACTTAATTTTTGTTCTAGTGTTTTCTCTAACTTTGATGCAAGAAAGCTCGCTGCAGGTCTCTTTGTGGATATTACGAAAGCATTCGATATGGGTAACCACACTATATTGCTGAGGAAACTAGAAAATGCTGGATTTCGTGATTTCATGCTCAATTGGTTCAGATCATATCTGTCAAATAGATCTCAAAGGGTTTAGAACGGTGAAACCAGGAGCGATGTAAAATTTTTAAATTGGGGAGTACCTCAAGGCTCTGTATTGGGATCTATTATGTTCCTTATATATACTAATTCACTATTTGACCTTTATTTTAAAGGTACACTTACTGCTTTGGCAGCTGCTGTGGGCTAGGCCTACGGTTTAGATAGTGCTTTAAACTTGGTTTCTGATATTAACTGGGATCTAAGCATTTTAAGGATCTGGTTCGCTGAACATAGGATTGCAAATTAGTTCTAAGACTAAATTAATGTTTTTTAACCTATCGAACGCAACCGAACTTAATGCGGAGTTTTACTTTCATTCCATGGATTGCCAAAAATTCAAACTTGTAGGCTCATGTGTATCAGCTTACTCTTTTCCTACCTTTAGTAATACGCTTCATTGCAGTAATGAGAGTTTTTTAATTGAGAGCGTAGAAGAGTTTAAGTACTTGGAACTTACTATTGACTCTTAAATGTCATTGGCAAACCGTACGCAGTCATTGAAAACATATTTTCGTTCCACTCTCCGTCATTTTTTCTACCTTAAAAATGTTTGTTCTAAGAAATTATTAAGAATTATTTATTATGGAATTTTTTATTCGAAGCTCAAATGTGGTATTACCTCTTTTAATTTTGCAAAAAAATGTTTTGAAAAAAAATTGTCGAAAACACCGTCGACATCCTAGTTTTCCTTAGTTCCGTGTTACGAAAATTCTTCCCGTACGTCATTCGCATTGTTTTAAGGTATTACAAGCATACTTTAACAGATCGGGGAATCGAAATTTTAGATTAATTTCTGATTCTAATTTACGAAGAAATTTTTCTAAAGTTGTATCTGTACCTTTTTCCGTACCATCGCCTTTCGTAAGTTTTATTTGGTTTCATCGTGCTGCCTTTTTAATAAATTACCTCAATCGATCAGATTAGAAACCGTCCCTAGAAATTTTGTGAAATGTGTCAAACTTTGGCTCTTACAATTAAATTACAATAATTTAGAAGCCATTCTTTCTGAAATTCTTGTATAACTTAAGCCTTTTCTTTTTTTTCTATATATTTAAGATTCATATTGAATTTTAATTTTTAAATATATTCTAATTTTTAAATATATTATCTTTTATTGTATATAGATATGTATATTAATATTTAAGGGTAAACCCATCAATAAATAGAAATGTTTATCAAAACTATTGAAGTGGCATTTGACACTATTTTAGTACGTATAGTATAAAAAATACAAAACGTCATTAAGCTATTTATAAAAATCAGAATTAATCAGAATTAATCATTTATGTAAGATCAATAAATTAATAAATAATAATATTAAAGGCTTAAGTTTGTCAATTCTATCACCTGGGATAATCAAATCGTTGTCCGCAAAATGGAGAAAATTTAGTAAAAGCTGAAAACGATTGCGGGACATTGCTTTTGCGGGAACTCCAAAATTGTACCTAAGGTCTTTAGACCAATAATCTCCCAGATTCCGAACCCTTACCAGACCCATCCGTAATAAAAGTCCAAGGAACTTTTCATTTCTTGACTGGTTGTAGGTCTTCATTTTTTTTTCCGCGATGCTCGGGTAAGTAAGAGTGACTCTTTCCAATTTCTGTTCCGCATATCTATTAGTTTCACGAACGATGTGCTCAAAAAGTTCTTCGTCGACAAAAAGGGTGAACGCATCAAGGCAACTTATATTATTTGCAACATCTATGACGAAACCACATCTGCCTGAAAAAGTGAAGGTTTTTTGCCTTAATGAAAACTCGGTTCAATTTGGCAAATCATTATTGGCGACTGATGTGTTTTCATTTTCGGCATCTGTTTGTTCTTCATCACTGTTAGCTTCCACATCGAAAACATTGACATCACTAACGTCGGAGTTGCTATCTGAATTCTGACCTTGAACTTAGCTTGTAAATGAGCCCACGCGAATACCAGACGTTGATAGTCATACCGTCAACGCCCTGGACTTGTTTTTAACTCCTCACCCTGATAAGTACACCTTTGATGTGCTCTCTAGGCTCGTCGGACCATTGTGTCTTATCAGCTAATCTCTCGTAGACTGATCACACAGTTAGAGAAAAATTTTCCTAAAAGAACCGTATGGTAATACGAGAAAACCAACTGGAGCAGTCTTAACAGTTTCTTTAGGAATTCTAGTTGGTCGTTATGTTTCCTTGATAATGACGTGGATGTCGCTGCTGATATGGTTACAGACACCATTCTCTTTGGATTGAGATCCCTTATTCCTCATAGGATGACGAGTATCATACCAAAAGAAAAGGCATTGTACGACTCAATCTGCAAAGAGGCAGTCAGGGTTAGAGAAATGGTTTTTCGGTCCTTCAAGACCAACCCGATACGGGAAAACCGAAAAAAGTTCAAAAGAGTCAGAAATGACTGCATCGCCTTTCTAAGCGTGTGAAATTCCAATACGATCACAAACTGAGGCAAAAAAAACTGCAATGTCTCAAACATTTTTTTAGATATTAGAAATTTTGCCTCATCCTCCATTTCCACGCTTATTTACAATGACATTCCAGCTGTCAGCTCTTTGGACAAGGTCAATCTGCTTGCTGCACACTTTGCGGCCAGTTGAACACTTCCAGATTGTGCTTTGTCTCCGCCTACACTTGAGTGCGTCGAATCTTCAATGGGACAAAGCCAATTTTGCAATACTGTAGTAGCAAGACTACTTAAAGGTCTCAACATACATAAAGCCGTTGGTCCAGATGGTATATTCCCCCTTCTTCTGAAGAGGTGTTCTTCCACGCTGTCAAAACCACTGCGTAAACTTTTCATCAATCCTATTCTTTAGGACTCTTTCCTAGCAGGTGAAAAATAGCATTTGTCCAGCCCGTCCTTAAAAAAGGCGACTCTTCTTCTCTCTTCTCCTACAGCCCCTTTGAATTATGTCCCTTCTTTCCAATGTCTTGGAAACGCTGATAAATCGTCAGCTCATAAAATATCTCGGAACACGATAACTTCTCAATGACCGGCAATATGGTTTTCGTAGCAACAGGTCTACTGGTGATTTGATGACATTTCTCACCGAAACGTGGAACCAAAGCGTATATCAATCTGGCGAAAGCAAGATAGTATCACTTGATATTTGTAAGGCATTTGATTATCGAAAATGCTTGCATTTGGGATCGACGACTCTTTTCTTCTACAGATTAGAAACTATCTTTCTGAACGTTCAATTCAAGTTGTCTTGGATGGTTACAAGTCTGATATTCACAAAATAAATGCTGCTGTACCTCAGTGCTCCGATCTGCCTCCGGCACTCTTTTTAGTTTTCATTAATGATCTCTTGTCTGCTTCTTCTAATCCAATATATTCCTTTGCTGATGATATTACTCTCTGCTATTCACATTCGTTCCCGGACCCATGGCCCTACTCTTCGGCTGTAGAACGAGAACAGCAGCGTACACTTAGGTCATTAAATTCCGATATCAACAGCATAACCAATCGTGGACCTATCAACAGAGTGGAATGTAATGCTTCTAAAACACATTGCTGTCTGCTGTCGTTAAAGCGACATTTACGAGTAAATACCCAGCCATTATCCATGAATGACACCGAAAAACTTTCTATTCGCGGTATGTGTGCCAATTAAAAATTTACGTTGGAATGACCACATATTTGATGTCGCCAAAAATGCTCCGAAATGTCTAGGCATTCATCCGCCCAAAATTGGAGTACAATGCCCACATCTGGTCAGGTGCTCCTAAAACATTTCCCGCTTATGGAATGCTCTGCCGATCTCTGTATTTCCTGGTCGTTATAACTTGCAAACATTTAAAAACAATGTACATCGATACCTCTCTTTTCTTTCTCCCTAAATTTCCTTTTCCCGCACTGTGTACAAACACTTTAAGGGTACACAAACCGCTCGAGCTCGCGCTCATTAAAAAAACAAAAAAAAATTATAGAATTGGCTTCTTTTGGGCACGCTGCACTCAAATTTTCAAAGAGTCTTCATGCCTGGTGGGGATATAGTAATTGACGAAACCATAGTTCCTTGGAGAGGTAGTCTAGTTTTCCGCCATTATATCCCAAACAACGCCCATCCTTATGTGGTTAAATTATTCAAGCTATTCTCGAGGAAAAGATTTACGTGGTCCATGAAAATCTACAATGGTAAAAGTTCAACAGGTATGCGGGAAGTTGGTCTCACAAGGAATGCTTGCTGGAAACTGAGTCTTTTGAAAGGACAGGGGTGTACCCTTTTTGTAGATAATTTTTTCACGAGCTGCAAAATTGCACATTCCATGCTTGATCAGTAAGCGTACCTGGTTGGAACTTTACGGGCCAAAAACAAATATTTCCCAAAAGAGGTAATGAATGCTACCGGAAAAGAGGAGAAATGTTGGCCCGAAAGGAGGTACATGGGGTGGTTGTGCAGAAAATGCAGAAAATGGTAGAGGTAGAAAATCAACCCGACGGCAAGGGGTTCTAGATAAAGCTCGTGCTGTTGTCAAGTACTATAAGGGCAAATTGGGGATCGATCTTTCTGATCAAATGGCTTCCTATGCTACTACACTCAGACGAGGTATCAAGTGGTACAGAAAAGATGCGATCGAACTTTAACTTGCGACAGCAATTGTAAATGCCTTTTTAATTTACAAAAAAGCTACAAATGTTAACATAAAAATAAGAAAGTTTCGGGAAGAGATATCTGATGGGCTATTAGATCTGAAGTCTTCACAGCCTATAACTTCAAGAAATCACAACATACAAGAAATAAAAGATAAGAATGGAAAAACAATAAGGCGTGCTTGTGTATTAAGTTACGCGACGGTAAAGCAATCGTATGACAAAAATACTGCAAGAAACAAAATCAAGAAGACAACAACCTATTGTCCTGAGTGCCCCAGTTATGCATGGATTGTTTCCCAAAATACGCTCACTCAAGATGATAATTTGAACTTACAACTCTCTTTTGACAAAGTATAATCTGTTTTATTTTTCATGCATTCAATATACAGTTCAAAATCTTGAATTTTGAAAATATAAAATATATTATCTTTAGGTTTTTTTTATCTATAAGTAGGTTTCTAAGTTATGAATTTTGAAATAAAGGAAAACAAAAGTGTTTGGCTTATTTTTACCTTCAAAATCACCCTACGTGGAAGCCAATGTGTTAATAGGAGCCTAAGAAGTAGGTTTGATGTTACAAATCCAATTAAAAATAGATTGCTTCACAATACCCAAAATACAAATGTTAGTATTAAAGTAGATTTAATGCAGGCATGCCGGCAGAAATATTATAACGGAAATAATGGAAAACAATTTGAAGCAAGAAACTATGTAATTGCTAAGGATTATTCTGTTGCAGGAAAACAAACTTGGTCTAAAGGCTGTATTGTAAAAATTGTTTGAAAGCAATATTGTTTATTATAGTTGGAATATTAAGTAAAGAAAAAATATAGAGAGACACGTTAATCAATTAAAATCTATTGCTGTTAATAACTTTTCCGAAAATACACTGGCTTCCGTAATTGATCCTACAGAAAAGGTTAAGATTAGTTATAATGATGATTCTAATAATTCTATCGCATCAGAATGTGGAAAATATTGTATTAGACGAAGGTGTAGATAATGGTCAAACTAAAAATAATATGGATTTAAGTAAAGATTTTGAAGTACTGCTACAAGACAAAGTACAAATTAACAGGAAGATAGATTTCAAGAAAATACGCTAAAAGAACACTAAACAAAAATTAAAATGTATAAAAATCTAATATAATTATGTATATTATTTAAATAGATATAATGGGGACATTGTGGAGTATGGCATGATTATGCACATAGTATACATACATCTTCCGCAGATATATACATATATTATATTGCATGCAATCGGCACCACATATACATATACACAGCATGAAATGAGTGTAAGTTAGCATGAATAGTTTTAGTTCTCGTTATGGCGAGTCAGTCTTTAAGCGATTGTCAAAAAAGACACAATAAATTGAATTCCACAGTAATAAAGCGTTTTATTGGGAACATCACAGTAACGATACATCATATTTACCATCAGCAAATCTTCTTATTGTGTTGATATTATTCTTTTCATAGGTTTGGTCTTCCGCAGTTTCCTTAGAGTTCAAAAGGAAGTCCTCCAGTTCCCAGGACCTTCGCAGCTGAATGTCGTTAACGAGAATCTGTACGAAGCTATGGATAGGTTCTTTATCTTTAGTAATTGCCTTCCCAAGGAGAAGCCAGCCGAACTCGGATTCCTGTACAATTGGCGATCTTTTATCATCACCGCGTATAATTGATCCTAAAATAAATTCAGAGTGAACATCAGCTCCCAGGAGAATGTCAACAGTCGCAGGCTTATCAAATTGCGGATCAGCTTACTTCAAACTCTGTATATGTTCCAAATTTTGCAGAACTAAGGGTTTGGACGGCAGAATACCAGTCAGGGACTTGAACACATAGGCTGGGGTATTTGTCTCGGAAGGTGTTACCAGCGACCTAATGGTATGACTTACATACCGCTGACATGAGCCACTGCTAATTTTTCCCAATCCAGACACCTTAATGAGTGTTTGCCGTTGATGAAGCCCTAGCAATTGAACAGCTGACTCAGAAATAAACGTTGCTTCAGATGCGGAATCGACTAATGCCCTAAGATGCAAATAATTACCATTTGACGACCTGACTCGAACAACTGCTGTTGCCAGAAGAACACTTGGCTGATGTACTTCGGGAGAGATAACAATTAATGCATAAATTATAATATTATAATATAGTGTTGCGAAATTAGATTTAAAATCTAAAAAACATAAAACATGAAAGCAACAAAAATTAAAAGAAAACAACTCTACAAATGCTTACTTCACGTTTTGTTTACGCACCCGATTTTGACAGCTTGATGAGGTGTTCTGTTTGTCGAACAAGGTTTCGCATTCAAGATGGCATAAGATCAAGTTGTCAGCCATAGAGATAAGAAGAAGAGGAAGAAGGACCACCACATAAAAAGGAAGAAGAAAAATGAACAAAGTCAACGAAGAAAATAGTTGCCTGTGAAGTATAACTTCCCCAACCATGAGTGGTCTGCGAATGAGCGGTGGATTTAAAGACGTTAGAACGGATACCCGAAAACTGGAGACCTTCAAACAGAAGAAAAACAGCGGGACAAACGGAAAAGAATCGAGGCATATAAAATGGACAGAAGACTGGAAAAGAAGAAGGTTACGAGTTAGCAGTCGAAGCAACAGGTACATTCAAGACAAATTTAAATTGAACGAACGAAATAAAAAAAAACAATAAAGAAAAGTTTACCTCTTGGGAACCAGAATTTTCGTAGTTTCATTTTAATCTCTGATCTTAGGTCTGGGCGAATTTCATTACAATATTATGAAATATTTAAATATAATATATAATATAACATTTCATATACATATAATATCAAATTTCATATATAATATAAAATTATGCATAATACTTAGTATTTCATATATTAAATATTATACATAAATATTACATGATATTACTGCATTACGAATATAGGTATAGCAGCATCGAGTTGCCTCCCGACGAGCACTTACGTGCACAATATAACCAAATAGCGACGTCCGCGTAAGAATTTAATTAATAGTACCAATCAGGAATGCTAAAACAAGAAAAAAAGTGTCATGTCCCACACCTTATTCCTCTTTTAGATCCCAAGTTATTTTCCTTGTTGCGTTAATTATTTTTAATGCAGTTGGATTTATTTCCAGCAATGCAGAGCAATGGTTTAATACACGTAATATTCAGCGAATAGCGTATGTAGATTTTTGTTGGCGGACTGATGCAAACTGTCGTAACCTATGCTTCAAGGTGTGACGTCTGAGGTGTGTTTTACATGTTTGTGCTCGTAATAACAGTGTTTTTAAAGATAAGAAAGTTCTTATAAGAATGTTCTGACACCAAGAAACAGACATCAGTTTTATGGGTTGGGTCAGGCAGATAAGTTTGAACCACTTCAGTTCAGTATCTTTTAGACCATATTTTATAACTTTTGTCAGTAACATCATTCTGACACGTTTTTCAAAAATTGTTGCTTAACAATGTCAATTGTGATGAGAATGAACATTCTCCAAGGCGATGGTAATCAAAGGCAGGGAAATGATAATTGAATTGAATACAGGTGAACAGTGTAATTTATTTTCATTGATTTGTATTAAAACATAAGACCTAAAACATACAAATACATGCAGACCATATAAAACAATATCTAAAACATATATATCATTTATTGGATTTGGGTACAACAAAGTAACTTCGAGGAAGGAAGTACGATTTGACAGGTTAGAGACGAAGATACATTTCAAAGTCTTTTTGAAATCATGAACCAAAATATGCCAATTCAAATTTATATGGTCTGGATTGTATTACGAACTTTGTCTATTATACAGATTTAGTAGATAACCCGGTCGTTGTTCGCTACAAACGCAGGTTGTGGTTCTATATTGGATGTTAGTAGAAACCTAGTCTCTAGGCTTCAAACATATTTCCAGTTCCACTCAACCATTTCTCTAACCCTGACCTCCTCTTTACAGCTTGAGTCGTACAATGCCTTCTCTTTTGGTACGATACTCGTCATCCTATTACCATACGGTTCTTTTAGAAAAATTTTTCTCTAACTGTGTGACCAGTCTACGAGAGATTAGCTGATATGACACAATGGTCCGACGAGCCTAGAGAGCACATCAAAGGTGTACTTATCAGGGTGAGGAGTTAAAAACAAGTCCAGGGCGTTGACGGTATGACTATCAACGTCTGGTATTCGCGTGGGCTCATTTACAAGCTAAGTTCAAGGTCAGAATTCAGATAGCAACTCCGACGTTAGTGATGTCAATGTTTTCGATGTGGAAGCTAACAGTGATGAAGAACAAACAGATGCCGAAAATGAAAACACATCAGTCGCCAATAATGATTTGCCAAATTGAACCGAGTTTTCATTAAGGCAAAAAACCTTCACTTTTTCAGGCAGATGTGGTTTCGTCATAGATGTTGCAAATAATATAAGTTGCCTTGATGCGTTCACCCTTTTTGTCGACGAAGAACTTTTTGAGCACATCGTTCGTGAAACTAATAGATATGCGGAACAGAAATTGGAAAGAGTCACTCTTACTTACCCGAGCATCGCGGAAAAAAAAATGAAGACCTACAACCAGTCAAGAAATGAAAAGTTCCTTGGACTTTTATTACGGATGGGTCTGGTAAGGGTTCGGAATCTGGGAGATTATTGGTCTAAAGACCTTAGGTACAATTTTGGAGTTCCCGCAAAAGCAATGTCCCGCAATCGTTTTCAGCTTTTACTAAATTTTCTCCATTTTGCGGACAACGATTTGATTATCCCAGGTGATAGAATTGACAAACTTAAGCCTTTAATATTATTATTTATTAATTTATTGATCTTACATAAATGATTAATTCTGATTAATTCTGATTTTTATAAATAGCTTAATGACGTTTTGTATTTTTTATACTATACGTACTAAAATAGTGTCAAATGCCACTTCAATAGTTTTGATAAACATTTCTATTTATTGATGGGTTTACCCTTAAATATTAATATACATATCTATATACAATAAAAGATAATATATTTAAAAATTAGAATATATTTAAAAAATAAAAATTCAATATGAATCTTAAATATATAGAAAAAAAAGAAAAGGCTTAAGTTATACAAGAATTTCAGAAAGAATGGCTTCTAAATCATTGTAATTTAATTGTAAGAGCCAAAGTTTGACACATTTCACAAAATTTCTAGGGACGGTTTCTAATCTGATCGATTGAGGTAATTTATTAAAAAGGCAGCACGATGAAATCAAATAAAACTTACGAAAGGCGATGGTACGGAAAAAGGTACAGATACAACATTAGAAAAATTTCTTCGTAAATTAGAATCAGAAATTAATCTAAAATTTCGATTCCCCGATCTGTTAAAGTATGCTTGTAATACCTTAAAACAATGCGAATGACGTACGGGAAGAATTTTCGTAACACGGAACTAAGGAAAACTAGGATGTCGACGGTGTTTTCGACAATTTTTTTTCAAAACATTTTTTTGCAAAATTAAAAGAGGTAATACCACATTTGAGCTTCGAATAAAAAATTCCATAATAAATAATTCTTAATAATTTCTTAGAACAAACATTTTTAAGGTAGAAAAAATGACGGAGAGTGGAATGAAAATATGTTTTCAATGACTGCGTACGGTTTGCCAATGACATTTAAGAGTCAATAGTAAGTTCCAAGTACTTAAACTCTTCTACGCTCTCAATTAAAAAACTCTCATTACTGCAATGAAGCGTATTACTAAAGGTAGGAAAAGAGTAAGCTGGTACACATGAGCCTACAAGTTTGAATTTTTGGCAATCCATGGAATGAAAGTAAAACTCCGCATTAAGTTCGGTTGCGTTCGATAGGTTAAAAAACATTAATTTAGTCTTAGAACTAATTTGCAATCTATGTTCAGCGAACCAGATCCTTAAAATGCTTAGATCCCAGTTAATATCAGAAACCAAGTTTAAAGCACTATCTAAACCGTAGGTCTAGCCCACAGCAGCTGCCAAAGCAGTAAGTGTACCTTTAAAATAAAGGTCAAATAGTGAATTAGTATATATAAGGAACATAATAGATCCCAATACAGAGCCTTGAGGTACTCCCCAATTTAAAATTTTTACATCGCTCCTGGTTTCACCGTTCTAAACCCTTTGAGATCTATTTGACAGATATGATCTGAACCAATTGAGCATGAAATCACGAAATCCAGCATTTTCTAGTTTCCTCAGTAATATAGTGTGGTTACCCATATCGAATGCTTTCGTAATATCCACAAAGAGACCTGCAGCGGGCTTTCTTGCATCAAAGTTAGAGAAAACACTAGAACAAAAATTAAGTAAGGCGTCTTCAGTTGATTTTCCTACTGAAAGCCATACTGCACTGGACTGAAAAACTTATTCGTGGTAAAAACGACAAAATTCTTATTTTAACAATTTTTTCGAAGATTTTACTAAAAACAGGAAGAAGTGAAATAGGTCTATAATTACTCACACCATTTGCTGAGCCTTTTTTAAATAGAGGAACTACGTCTACACATTTGAAAGCACTAGGAAAAACTCCAAAAAATATGCTATGGTAAAATATGACTACTAGTACATCTACTATGCAACATCCTACACGTTCCAAAAGTATATTGGAGATATCATCATAACCGCTAGCATTAGAACCATTAAGTGTCCCAATAACTTTTACAAGTTCAAAAACAGATATTGGCTAGAAGTAAAAACTATTAATTTAAAAATTCTCATCACAGCTACCATAAGAAGAACAACATTTATGTCCTATTTGTGAAGATGGATTGTTGGCTATTAAAAAGTAATTATTGAAAGCACTAGCAACAACGAGTTGATCAGAAATAACACAGTCATTAATAGGAATTGTTGTAGGTCTGGAAGTGCACGAGGACTATCTTAAAATACTAATGACAACATTCCATTCACTCTTTAAACTACCTTTAGCAAAAAACAATCGAATTTTAAAGTACTCATCACGGCTCCTACGAATTTCTTTTTTAAGTTGAGAATATAATTTTTTATATCAATAAGAAGACTTGTAATCCAAGGTTTCAGTCGCTTGCAAGATTTTTTTAAAGGCACAATGTAAGTACAGTCCTCAATGTGCTTTTTTGGACAATTCAGAAATAGTGAACACGATGCTGAGACATGAACCTCATCCCAAAACTCATAAAAAAGATTCGTTTTCAGTTGTACGAAATCAATTTCCTTAACACTTTTAGGAACACTCACCCCTACACTTGCTTTTTGAATAGTACCAGTGTCTACCAACAACACTGTCATAGAGTGATCGGTAACATTTAGATTAAAAATATAGGTCAATCGACCACAAATGTGATCTAAACAACTTCCAGAGATCATTCTAGTTGGTTCATTGATAAAATTCGCAAGACCGTGCGATGGCAGAATAGTCAATTAATTAGAAATCAGATCGCTTTTATTTAATAAAGTTTGGTTGAAATCTCCGGCAATAATTAGGTTATTTGATTTTATCTGCTCTTTTGGACACGCTGCACAGAAATTTTCAAAGACTCTTCATGCTTGGAGAGGATATAGTAATTGAAGAAACCATAATTCCTTGGAGAGGTAGACAAGTTTTCTGCCAATATATCCCAAACAACGCCCATCCTTATAGGGTTAAATAATTCAAGCTATACTCGACGGAAGGAATTAAATAGTCCATAAATACTCGTATCTACACGGGTAAAAACTCAACAATTGGTTTCGCAAGGAAGGTTTGCGAGGACCTAATAAATAAAAAGATTATTGATTGGGAAATGAAATACAATATACAATTAATAGAGAAGTGATAACAAATAACAATAAAAAGATAGAAAATTCATTTTGTACCAATGGATTAAAAAGCAAATCGATTACATTATGATCAAAGGAGAAGAGCCATTTTTTAACATTTTTCAAAAATACTGATTTCTTTATCTCACACCTAAGGTTTACAGGTAATAAATTAAATAAGCGAGGCGCAGTAACGTAAAAGAAACGGAAGAAGTGAGTTTTATGTGTAGTTGGAATAGTGGCGAAGTGCATGGTATTGATGCGTAGCTCATACCTATCATCAAGCCTTACGTTGTAGTATCCGGAGTTGTCAAAAAATATTCTTAATACCTTATAGCAGTACAGATGTCTCAGAGGGACAATATAAAGATATTTGAACAAATCAAAACTGGGTGTTATACGATTTACTTTGGTCATAATCCTTATTGCATGCTTTTGCTTAATCAATAATGGTTCTATTTTATTATAGTAAGCACCACCCCAGCAAGATATACCATACTGTAATTTAGATTTAAGTAAACCATTGTACACCATTTTTTAAAATTTGCCTATTTCAGTAAAGACTAAGGTGGTAAATCTGTCTAACGACCTTATTTAAATACTGTTTTATATAATCAACACACTCAATTCTAAAGCAATCCTTACTGTAACTTATACTTTCATTAAATGCTGGTAAACTACCTAAAAGTGAATCAGCTAAACAGAACCGTTGACAATATGCTGAGTGATAATATAAGGCAGATCTTTGATATTAAACATCATAAATTTAGTTTTATTACTGATTACCAAGCTATGTTTCTTGAACCATCTTCTTAAAATGTCTAAATCCCAATTTACACTATTTAAACCATGATAATTCATATTTGAATAGGAAATGGCTGTATCGGCAGCGAAAGCTGTCATTTTGCCCCTAAAATGCTGAATGAATAAAGAATTCACATATATAAGGAACAGTAATGGACCCAATATAGATCCTTGAGGAACACCTATACTGGAAGAACATACGGAACTAAATACGTTTTTAATCTTTACCACTTGTTTACGATTCAATAGATACGAGGTAAACCACTCAAGAATGAAGCCCCTAAAACCTGCATTAAACAATTTATTTAACAGTATAGTGTGGTTAACCATGTCGAATGCCTTTGTAATATCAATTAGATCTGGTAAATGATTCAAAGGTGTGAGATGAGAGAGAAAAGTATTAAAATTAGCACTTAGGCTGCGAATATTTTGGTGGACAATTGAAAAACCTTAAGACTGTTCATTATCGTGGTCAATGCAAAGGCAATTACAAATATCAATTAACTTCCAATTTGGAGAAGTCTTAAAAGAATTAATTTTTATTGTTCTGTCGCCCTCCTTTTTTCTGATAAGAACAGATGATTCTCTTACCCAAACATATTTACATTTGTTTTTGCGTTTGAAGTCATTAGCTTTTTTTAATAATGACCTCGTATAATTGGTGAGACTGTTTTTTTTTTTTTATAATGTGCGCGAGTTACGTTGGGAGATCCGCGGGATAAGAAAAAAAACAACCTTTTTCTCTGTCTGAACAATACACAATGCTTTATTAGATTTTCTTTACAATTATTTATATGTTTAATTTTGATTATTTTACAATTTTAGAGTTTACATTTGTGCTGCTTTGGCATTTACAAAGTTTTTGATTAATTTGATTTATTGAGGAAGTGGGTTCCAATTGCATCCGGTTGATTGTTGACCCAATGTGTATTTTGTTTGTGTTGTTGGGGTTATCGGCGGTCAAGGTAGTTGACCTTGGCGTGTTGCGATCGTAACTCCTCCCCCCTTAGAGTAAAGCGATGGCCAAAGTGACGTTATCGAAGCGGTCTCGGAGTGATGAGGTGATGTCTCTTTGGCAGGAGCGTATGTTGAGTGAAGGGTTGTTACATGATCTGGTGTGGAAGTTTTGTAGAATTGGTTTTTGGTTATAGAAGTAGCCAGAATGATTATAATGATAAAGATGATAACTATTGATCCTACCGACTGCGCCAGTTACGTTGGGAGATCCGCGGGATAAGAAAAAAAACAACCTTTTCTCTGTCTGAACAATACACAATGCTTTATTAAATTTTCTTTACAATTATTTATATGTTTAATTTTGATTATTTTACAATTTTAGAGTTTACATTTGTGCTGCTTTGGCATTTACAAAGTTTTTGATTAATTTGATTTATTGAGGAAGTGGGTTCCAATTGCATCCGGTTGATTGCTGACCCAATGTGTATTTTGTTTGTGTTGTTGGGGTTATCGGCGGTCAAGGTAGTTGACCTTGGCGTGTTGCGATCGTAACTCCTCCCCCCTTAGAGTAAAGCGATGGCCAAAGTGACGTTATCGAAGCGGTCTCGGAGTGATGAGGTGATGTCTCTTTGGCAGGAGCGTATGTTGAGTGAAGGGTTGTTACATGATCTGGTGTGGAAGTTTTGTAGAATTGGTTTTTGGTTATAGAAGTTTTTAAAAATATGAACCCGTATCAATAAAAAATAAAACAAGCCGTTCAAATTTTAAATAAGTATAAAAAAATTGTATGTTTATTTATTTAAGTTTTACTGGGAAATCGACCGAGTCTGATGACTGTACAAATACTTCTCAAAATGAATGTGAAGAAAGGAAAATTGAAATTACTAAAACAGCTCTCTTTAACACAAAGGGAAACTTGCAGTTATTCCGCAAGTAGCAACCAATAAATATAAGCCAGTATAATTTACAGCATTACCAGATACAAATTAAGTTAAATATATACTTCAAATTTAATTCGTCATTCATTACATAATATTTTTAACATCCTCCCCCGCAAACGAATTTAGGATTAGTCTCTCAATTCCAAAGGATAAAGCAGTTGAATTGGTCTTCTTAGAACAGCTCCTGATGACGAACGAATTTCGCACGCACGCATTTTACCATCTCTACCTGGAAAGATTTTCTGTATCGCTGCTAGGCGCCAAAGTGATCTGGGCTGTGATAAATCCTCTAATAGAACAACGTCTCCTTCTTTCATATTGCTGCAATTTGACGGTTTTTCAGCATGATGAAGTGAACGAAGCTGGCAAAGATACTCCTTAAACCACCTTTTTTTAAATGAAGTCAAAAAACGTAAACGTTGCTTCCATTTTTCGCGCAGTTTACTTCCCGTTTCTTGATTATTTGCAATTTCAGTTGACGTAGTATAATAAGTATTGACAAAATGCGCTGGAGTTAATGGCGAGAGGTCCCATGGATCATCACTCGTATAAGTTAAGGGTCTGGAGTTCACAACGGATTCGACTTCTATTAGCAATGTGTTTAATTGATCATAGTTCAAAGTACTCTTTTTAACAGCAGTTCTAAGAGCCGACTTAACAACTCCAACCAGGCGTTCCCAAAAGCCGCCCCACCATGGCGCTCGCTCCACAATAAATTTCCACTTAATCTTTGACTTGCTTAAAAATCCCAGGAATTTCTCGCTTGATCTTAAATTATTAAGTTGCAAAAGTTCTGTTGAAGCCTTTTTAAATGTTTTAGCATTGTCCGAGTAAATTATACGAGGACTTCCTCTCCGTGCTATAAACCTTCTTAACGCTAGAAGAAAGCTTTCCGTGGTTAAGTTGGTAGTACTTTCTAAGTGCACTGCACGAACAGCAGCACACGTAAACAACAAAATGTAAAACTTTTTGGAATGACCTGTCTCATTTGATATGTAAAGAGGACCAGCGAAATCCAGTCCACAAATTTCGAATGGTCTCGATGACAAGATGCGATCTTTAGGCAATGATGCGAAAACTTGTGCCGCAGGCTTACCCCGTAAAGTCTTACATACAAAACAGCCTTTTATAGCGTCTTTTATAAGTTGACGACCCTTAATAATCCAGAATTTATAACGTATTGTGGTAAGAACTATCGATGTGCCACCATGGAAAGTTTTCTCATGGATATCTCTTACAATAAGATTCGTTATGTAACATTTCGGTAGAATTATGCGACAATGCGACAAATTCGGATCATCGAAAACTTCTTGAAGACGTCCTCCTAACCTTAGTAATCCATCAGTCCTGTCAAGGAAAGGAGAAAGAGATATTAGCGGAGAATTAAAATGTATACCTTTATTCATTCGAAGACTTCCAAGTTCTTTAGAGAAATGATTCCTTTGTATTACGCTAATCCAATATTTTTCGGCGAGATCGATTTCTTCTGCTAGCAAAGGGCCTTCATATCGCTGTATATTCTTAAATACTTTAACTGCTCGCAAGACATAAGATGTGACTCGCAAAAGATAGTTCATGGAGGAACTAAATCTTTCACTGTTACATATTGATGTGCATAGAATTTCAGGTTCACCTCCATCATGCCTCTCAAAGGCGGATATGTTAGAAAGTGACACCATACTCATACCGTTCGATATTGGCCAGTATTCTTGCCCCTTTGAAAGCCAAGGAGGTCCTGTCCACCAAATAGAAGAGTTTACAAGAACGTTGGCACTTACCCCTCTTGTAATAAGATCAGCTGGATTATTCGATCCAGCGCAATGCCTCCAACACTCTATACGCGATAATGATCTTATCTCCTTGACACGGTTTTCGACGTATTGTTTTCAACGTTTTGCTGTTCCTTGAATCCAGAAAAGAGCAATAAGAGAGTCAGACCATAAAAATGTTTCAGAAACCGCTAAGTTAAAGTTACGCTGTAAGAATGATAATAAACGCGAAGCAATAAAAGCCGCAGTTAATTCCAATTTGGGTAGAGTAAGTTCCGATCGTTTGTCAGTCTTAAGAGGTGCAACTCTGTTCTTAGCACAAATAAGCTGAACAGAAATTTCCCCATTTTCATGCACCGTTCTGGCATAAGCTACTGCTCCATAGGCTAACTGACTTGCATCTGCAAAAATATGTAACTGTGTCGAGTTTTTTACCGCAGCTATATGTCCATTAATTGCTATTTCGAGGAGATCTTTAACTTCATTGCAACACTATTCCCAAGTTCTCTGCAAATCCGTTGGCAAAGATGCATCCCAGTTTAAACCCTGTTTCCATATTTCCTGGAAAAGAATTTTTAATCGTACACTCCACGGACCGATAATTCCAAAGGGATCAAATATCCTTGCCATCGATCTCAAAACTTTCCGCTTGGTTCCAACTAAAATTTCAGACCTAAATGCCGTCATTGATGAAGCCAAATCTAATGCAAGCTCATCCGTCGCCATTATCCATTGCAATCCCAACACCTTTCTTATTCCTGTATCTCTTCCATCCCTTGAAAAATGCTGACTAACAGTTGTATTATTTGTGCCCCATTTGCGCAACAACATCGAAGCACCACCCAAAATAATCTGAGCTTCTCGATAAATATTGATCGCATCGTCTTCGTTATCTACACTCACAATCAAATCGTCCATGTAGAACCCCTTTCGTATCACTTCACACGTCTTTGGATATTGCTCCCTGGCCTCTTTAATAACGATTTGTATCGCTGCACATAGTAAAAAAGGACTGCATGTCACGCCGAATGTAACTCGAGTCATACGAAATGTTTGTACAGCTGGTAAAATGTTTTCGTTTTCTATTTTCGATGAGAACCAAAAAAACCTATGACTATCTCTATCGTCGTCGTGAAGTACGATCTGAAGAAATGCCTTTTCCACGTCTGCTATGAGTCCAACTTTACCAACGCGAAAATTTAGTAATATAGCCAGCAAATCAGGTAGTAAATTATCCCCCACTTCCAGATTTTCATTAAGTGAAGTAAAGTTTGGTGCATGCGCTGATGCATCAAACACTATGCGAAGTCTGGTGGTGTCTTTATCTTCACGGTACACAGGTCTGTGTGGAAGGTAGTAGGTATGATGAACGTTATCAAAACAATTCGGGGCATTTTCGGCAATACCAGTAGAAAACATTTCGTTCATCGCATTATCGTATTCCAGTAATCGTCCAGCTGAAATTAACTTTCGCACCAGTAATTGCATTCGTGTTAGTGCTCCTATTCTATTATCATTCAGCAAAACAGAATTTATTTTCCACGGAAGGGATGCCTCGAACCCATTCCCCTTTCTATGTATGGATGAAGATAAATTAGAGCTTACCTTGTCGTTCGATTCGTGTGAAATCCCAATTGTGTCAAGACTCCAAAAATTTTTAAAATCTTCGCAGGTACAAATACTTAAAGCTGTAGTAAAGCTTGCGGTTTCCTTAAACTGCGCTCCTGAAGGACCATGAATCGTCCACCCCAAAATGGTATTAATAGCTGATAGTTTGTTCGTAATGCGTCGCTGTTCTCCTCTGACGTCAGTTCAGTTTTTTCCAGTTTAAATGCATTTTTATTTAACTAATTAATTTACTCTTACATGCTAGACAAAAAAATGCTTAAAAATTAGCTTAAATAACTTACAAATAATCTTATTCTAACTTACTGGCCCCATGCGGGCGCTCTAAGCTAAACCTAACATTTAAACTATGTCTTTCGACGAATCTTACATTCTAATTTTATACTCAATTTAACATTACTTAATACTAGAACTAAGAAAATAAATTTTAACTAAAAACTTAGTAAATGGACTGTTTTTTTATATTATAAAAACTTAAAACTAAAAACTTATAGACTACCTAACCTACTTAACCTACTTACATCTAATACATACACACACATACATATACATATACATCAATAATACCTATATACTTAATATATAAGTATATGCATATATATATATTTTATTTTATTTATTTTTTTTAATTTTTCATTTTTATTTTTTTTTTTTTGTGTTTTTATATATTTTTTTTTTTCTTAAAAACTAACTTAATCCTACCTAAAGCTATGTAAGCCGGCCATGGCTAATAAAATAGTCAGACGACCGACTTTGCTTCCTATGGAGCTACCCAGTACTGAAGGAATTGGACGACGAAACTTCCCCTCCCTCAACCAGCTACCAAAATTGTTGGTGCTGCCGAGCAACATCCCTCATGTCGCGACTCCCTACCGCCCTACTGAACCGGAGACGCTCCGCACTGCCGTGTGCGACGTCTCTGTCGTAGTTGAGTCGCCTGTCCGCAGCTGTTCGAGCGACGTGGAAGATTAGCGGAACCGCCAATCTGTCCTGGACCAGACCTTTACTATCTAGATAGAGGAACGCTTCTGGAGGAATAAAGCCGTCAAAGCGAACTCTCTCATGATACATATAATTGGGGTAGAAAGCCCCGGAGATCAGGTTGTTCGATGAGGTCATTGCTCTTGCAATGTGCCTTCGAGTTAACTTAATGACGAAATTGTCCACTCTTATTAGGTTCGCCTTATTGTATAAGACCTCATTAGGATAGAATTTTATGTACTCAGATTCTGGTGCTCTGTATAAGCGAAGACAAGTCCTAAGAAAAGCCGTTTCAAACAATAGAATCTTTTCCAATAAACTTGCTCTCACGTTAAACCACACGGGACATCCAAATACAAGCATAGGCCGGATAAGGGACATGTAGCAGATCACCTTCACCCTCGCATCGAGTTGGCTGTTATAAAACAGTCTCTTTGTAAGGGCAAAAGCACCTTTGGCTCTGGCCAGAGCAACATCTATATGTTTGTTAAAATACAGAAATTGATCTAGCCAGATCCCAAAGTATCTGACTACATTTCAACAAGCAAGTGGCTGTCCGTGTTGTCCGACGATAGAAAACTTTCGCCAATTCTTTCTGGTATCCCTAGAGGCCCCAGACAAAGGCGTCCTAAACAGAATAGTTTCCGACTTCTGAAAGTTGATTTTCAACTTCCAGTCATCGCAATATCGCTTAATTTTGTCGAAGTCACGCTGCAAAAGCATGTTAATGACCTCAATCTTTGGACCTGTTCTGTACGCGATTAAGTCGTCTGCGTACGCTATGGCATGGTGAAGTGAACCTATCAGATCACTCGTGTAAATGTTGAATAGGATCGGCGAATTTACCGCACCTTGTTGCAGACCGTTTTTAATGTTAAATGTTCCAGCAGAAGTCACATCGCCATTCTTCACGATGAACTGTCTACTGGAGAGCATATCAAAAAGAATATACAGCAGTGGTTTACTAATGCCCAACCTGTCCAGCTTGAAAAAGAGTCCCTCTAACCATACGGTATCGAAGGCCTTCTCCAAGTCAATCAGGCAGGCACCAGTGCACTGTTTCTTGCCTTTGTTCCATTGGATATCAGAAACCAGTTTAGACGCAGCATGAATGATATCATGCCCCGCCTTGAAACCGAATTGATTATCCGGAACTATATGTTTGTCCTCAACCCACTTAGTCAGGACTCTATTGATCACCTTCTCGAAAACCTTACTGATGTTTGGAAGAAGACTAATCGAGCGGAGATTCGCCGGATTGGAAGTGTCTTTATCCCTTTTGGGGATCGGATGTACCACCGCAGTTTTCCAATGCGCTGGATAATGTGCATTATGCATTGCATTATTAAACAGGATGGTATAAATGTTCACCGCTTCTAGAGGGAGATGTCGAAGCACAATGTTCGGTATTTCATCGGTTCCCGCTGATTTCTTACTTCTAAGTGAATCGAAGATCATTTGGAGCTCCTCCTTCGAAATGAACGGGGGTAGTACCCTATCGTTGGTGATGGCATTATTTGCCATATTTTCGTCACTGAACTGGGTGAAACCCGAGCTCTCGAATCGCCAATTCGCAACTTCATTTCGAAGGCAGAAATTGTGCACAAGGACTCGATTCTCCAGATCGTGGTTCGGGCCAATGATAACATTCGCCTTGTACACTTCCTGGAAAGTCGCTCCTATAGCCTCTACCTGCTCCTGCGGATCCTCGATCACAAAGAAGTTATCATCATCAACAGCCTCATTTGGATCTATGCCCGCTGTTACCAGTATTTGTTCGTTGTTCGTCGTTCGGGCGATTTTAAGACATGGGAGGTCGTTCTGATTATTTCTCCGAAATATTTTATTTATTTGCGGGAACATATTCGGGTTGCTGGTATTTACAGCCCGAATTTTATTGTTCCAATACAAACTTACAGATGCTCTGTAATTTTCCTTTATTAATGTTTGGAGGTTTTTAATCGACGACTTCAGTGTCATGATCTCCGGGTTATGTCTGTCAGTAAACTGTCTGTACAAGGTTTTTAGTCTTGACAGCAGCCTACTTTTATGTCGGTGCAGTGGTTCTCCTGTGACGATTTGCCAATATGTGTCAGCACCGATCAGTAAACTGATACCGTCTTCGGCAGTGTGTTTGGAGATTTTTGTATCTGCCAGCATCATTCCTTGGGATACAAGTTCGGCATCATTTGAAGGCATTGAAAGGATATCTGCACAGATATCAGGGACTACTATTGCATCCAGAGTCACAGTGCGATCATTAAATTGATTACGTAGTAATAATCTTACCTTTATGCACAACTTACTGGGCTTAGCCTTATCTGTACCAAAAGGAATAACACTGAGATTGTGCACACCCACTACAGGCAAATCAAGCATATCCGCAACAGTGCTTCTCACAAAAGAAAGCTGGCTTCCACCATCTAATACTAGTCGAACGTAAGATGAACGGGAAGAAGTTTCGCTGCTGATGAACGCATAAGCTGTCTGCAAGTAAACAATTTTTTGTAGACCTTTTTCCGATGTACTCGTATATAAATTAATGGATGGTGGGCATTCTATAGACGAATCTTTGCTTATGGTGGCACTACATGAAGGGGTAGACTTGCGTTCATAAAATGTTGGAGCACACATGCTGGTTACGTGTCGCTTTGTACATGTTTTGCATTTAATTTTCACCCTGCACATTTTTGAGTTGTGTCCTTTTCGGCAACAGCGGTAGCATCTGCCTTCTTGTTTTAAAATTTCCTTCTTTTCCGATAAGTTTTTATTACTGCATTCAGATGCGGTATAATTTTTTGCCTTGCAAAATAAACACCAATAATTTTTTTCAGTTGTCAATAATCCTACAGCTGTTTTGACAGGACGTGTACTTACCACAGTTGAACGACTGGTGGTGACTTTTGCTTCGTTTGCCTTCTCCAGTGATTCGATTTCACGTTTTAAAAATTTTAGTAAATTATCAACTGCTTTGTCGCTGACTTTTGACAAAAGCTTTTGAGAATTACTTGCTACTGCACTGTCTTTGTTATTGGTGTTTAACTCCGAAACTTCCTCAGAGTATCTATAAAAATCCACTCGTAATTCGTTAGGTAGACAGCGTAAAAGGACACCTTTCAACATAATGAAATAATTTGACGAAGATATTCCCAGAGTTGAAAGAGAGCGAGTAAACGATAGGACTAAGGTATATAGCCGTCTCAAACTTACAACATCAGACTTTCAGTGCACTGGCTGAATATTAAGTAGCTGTTGCATGGTGTGATCTATTATTTTATCGCTATTACCATACTCTTCTCTCAGCAGTGTTATTGCTGTACGATAATTTGCTTCTGTTGGAGTGAGACCTGCCAATGTTTGTGCAGCCTTGCCATAAAGCACCGTTTCCAAATAATTAAATTTGTCGATCGTACTGATAGAGTTGTTCTCGTGTATCAAAGCACGGAACTGTTCCCAAAAGGGAATCCATTCTCGAAAATCACCTGAGAATTTTTTGGGTTGCAGTCTTGTCAGCTTAATGGCACTTTCAGGAGAAGTGTTGGATGGCCTTGTTAGAGTTGTATACTCACGTGTATCTACTGCAGTGGTGTTGCGTGCAACATGTTCCTCAACTTTAGAGAGCTGATATTTAAGACGAGTTAGTATAATTGTTGCCTTATCTTCGTATTCTATGACCATCTCGGACTCCTTTGTCATGTCTTCTTCTTTTATGAAAGACACGACGTTTGCATTTGCTTTTCGTAAATAATCGTTGATCACGTTCAACCTATCTATAAAAATTGTTAATTCTTCCGCGATAGTATCTAGGTTGTCCATGCTTTCGTTAAATTTGGAGCCATCAGACTTTAAATAATCGGTCGCGCTTTTTATGAGCTTAGTCAATTGACCACGATACGAAGATCTACTTGATAATTCCATTATCCTACACACAATCTACACGATTTTTTCTTCTCCAAAATACTCGTATATAAATTCTTGTTTATTCTTCGATTGTTCCCGGGTTTTGGCACCAAGTTTTAAAAATATGAACCCGTATCAATAAAAAAATAAAACAAGCCGTTCAAATTTTAAATAAGTATAAAAAAATTGTATGTTTATTAATTTAAGTTTTACTGGGAAATCGACCGAGTCTGATGACTGTACAAATACTTCTCAAAATAAATGTGAAGAAAGGAAAATTCAAATTACTAAAACAGAGAGAAACTTGCAGTTATTCCGCAAGTAGCAACCAATAAATATAAACCAGTATAATTTACAGCATTACCAGATACAAATTAAGTTAAATATATACTTCAAATTTAATTCGTCATTCATTACATAATATTTTTAACAGAAGTAGCCAGAATGATTATAATGATAAAGATGATATCTACTGATGTTCGCGTTAAGTAGTTGGATATATCGGTGGTGGATCTTATTTCTAATATCTTAGCTTCTGTATTGAAGTTAAAGTCTTGTAGTTTCTGTAAGCTTAACACGTCTGTTGTGGTGTTGGTATGGATCTTGCTGCTTGATGGAGGAAGAATGTGTACAGTATCCCAAAAGGTGTCCGGGTTGCCTTGGTATGTTATCCCGTTATCCTCGATGTTGCATTTCTCGTAGTGTATCAAGACTGTGCCTTTTATAAGATGTGTTTTAGGCCTGCAGGTAGAGTTTATTAATTATTCATATACGTTAATAAATAATATAAAATTGGGTTGCGGTTGTGTTATTGTTGTGACTCTGCCCACGTCGCTGAGTGGACAGTGTCAACCGTGTTGTCCAAAAGTTTCCCAATGCATTTGGAGTTGTTGGTGTCTTCTTCCAGAGTTGTTATCGAGCAATAATAGGTACCTTCTATTTTGGGGCAGGGTGTTTCGAAGTGTTGTATGTGTTTTTCATTATAGTTTATGTATGGTTTGACTGTGTCATTTATTGGGAGTGGAATAATATGATACATATAGTATTTTTCTTTTGACATTATAGGTATGCGAATATTAAATATAATATTTGATCCATTATAATGGGCTTGGAGTCCTAAGAATTCATAACTTTGCTCAAGTGCATTAATGGTAACATTTTGCTCAATTAATTTATTTTTTATAAGCATTAATTCATCATATGTTAGTAAGAGTTTAGGAATGAAATTTAGTTTACTAAGGACTATTGCTTCTGCTATATTTGAGAGGTGATTAGTTAATAGGTCGATATTGAAATTAAGTTGGTTAAAATATTGTATGTCTGTAAGTGTATCGTGTTCTCTTCTAATTTTATGTGCCGTATTTTTGAGGAAGTTCTCTATGTTGTTTTGCTCTATATTAATGTGGTTACTTATATTTTTAAATCTTTCAATCATTTGAGAGTTAAGGACATGTTCCTTTTCTAGTGAATTTGCTAAATCGTTAATGTTAGTATTAATATTTTGTATTTGGTCATTAATTTTAATTGCATCTTGTGCATCCATATTTCCTGTTATTAACTTAATTGTGGAACCTAATCCATTTATCAGTCCGCGTTTATTTCTTTTAAAGGGATATAGTGTTTGAAGTTTTCTGTTAAGTTCTTCAATTTTAAGTTTTGTTATTTGGAAAGAGCTATTGATAGTAGTATGTTTTTGGAAGAGATGGAGAGACTTAGTGATATCTTCTATGTTGTTTAATCATCAAGATTTATGATGTGTATTAAATTTTGGAACTAGTGATGTATCTAGATGGTCCTAGTCGGAGGGGTAATATGCTATGCTCTTTGGGAATGTTGAATATTTCTATTCGTTGAGTGTCAGCGAGTGGCGTACTGTAGGTTAGGAAGTGAGAGAAAGTGGTTGAATGTTTTGGTATAAGTATTTTGGGAGGGGTTAGTGTCTCGTATCAATGTTAAATGCGTGCAACTTAATTAATGCTTAAATACATGTATATATATATGTTATTATTATTATTATTTTTTTTTATTTATTTATTTATGTCTTTTGTGTTTCTTTCGTAATTTACATTTATGGATCTTTTTGTATTCATTTGTAATGATTGTTATTTTCTTATTTCTTTTTGCTATATGTTTTGAGAATCTTGGTGTTATTTTGTTGCGTCTAGCTTCTTTTCTAAAGACTGGTTTGCCTTCAACTACTTCTTCTGGGGTTTCTCTCGATTGGTTTAACCTTTCTATCCTCGCGTCAGTAATATTTTTTACTTGTTCATGAATTTTTGGATATGATTCATTAAGGAATTCGTTTAGCTTTTCAAGGCAGTCGTGTTTGTTTGAGAAATCAAGGGTTTTCCTAAATTTGTAGGGCCGGGCAAAGAACAGTTCGTAAGGGGTGTGCTTTGTTGAAGAGTGTATAGCGTTGTTGTAAGTTATGAAGGTTTACGTTAGTATCTCTTCATGTTCAGTAGTGAGTCTCTGTTCTCGTCTTTTTGATAGAATAAGTCTATATATTTCTGTAAGGGTTGAGTGTAATCTTTCTACTGGACCATTGCTACTGGTTTGTTGGAAAGATGTGTAGTGCAAGGTTATTTCATGTTGCTTACAGAAGTCTTTGAAAATATTGGCAACAAATTCTGATCCTTGATCACATACAATTTTTGTTGGGATGCCGTAAAGGCTGATGTATTTCTTTATGCCATTTAAGATAGTTATGCTGCTTCTACAACTTAAAGTGTATCCGCAAGCGAATTTGGAGAATTTATCTATTAGTGTAAGGATAATATTGTTATTAATGCTGTATAAGTCTATATGGATAATTTCTAGTGGTTTTAGTGGAATTTCGGGTTTTTCAAAATGAGGTTTAGCTGAGTTTCTATCATATTTAAGGATTTTACATTTGTCACAGTTATTAATTGTTTTCGTTATCAACTCTTTCATTTTGGGAAAGTAAACTTCCCTCTTTAAATGCAGGAAGGTTTCATTTATTCCCCTCTGATTTGAGTTTTCGTGGTAGTTTCTAATAAGTATTTCTTGGTTGTCCTCTAACCTAATGTCCCTAAGGATTTCTGTGCATCTAACTAATCGGAAAGTTTTATTTTGGCTGAAGAATTTAGAATAGGTGGACTGTACGAGACGGAATGTATTATCATCTGAATGTATTGCGCTGAGTTTATTTGGAGGAAAAAAGTTTTTGAAGATGTCTACCAATGTTTTCTCATCGAATTTGGGTCTTCGAATGGTCCTTCTTTGTTTATTTTTAAATATTATTTCTGTAGTCATTGGTGAACCTGTGTTACTTACTTCAAGAATTATTTGAATGTTGAATTCGTTTAATGGTTTCTCCGAAATGGGGATTCTATCATTTAAGTTTTCTTCGCCGCTATGCACGGTGCTCAAGGTTTCTTCGTGATTATTAAATAATTCTTGGTTATTAATTTTGATACGACTAAGGGCGTCTGCATTCGTGTTTCGTTTGCCTTTTTTTAAAAATGGTTTCGTAAACGAATTCTTCAAGCTTGAGTCGCCACCTCACAAGTTTGGAATTCGGTTCCTTCAGGCTAATAAGCCAAGTCAAAGGTGTGTGGTCGGTTATTATTTGGAATTTCCTTCCGAAGAGGTATGGGCGAAAGTATTTTGTAGATCAGATGATGGCCAAGAGTTCTTTCTCTATAGTGGAGTAATTTTTTTCGCTTTCCGACAGGGTACGACTAGCGAAACAAATAGGTTTATCGCTACCTATGCGACCTTGTGAAAGAATGGCTCCCAAGGCGAAGTTACTAGCATCTGTAGTAAGTATAAATGGTTTTTCGAAATCTGGATGTTGTAAAATTGGGTCATTCATCAACATGTTTTTACATGTTTCGAACGCTTCAGTGTATTTGTTGTCTATGATAATTTCGGCGCCCTTTTTTAAACAGCTAGTAAAGGGTTTGGTTAGTTTAGCGAGGTCTTTAATAAACTTCCTATAATAACCTATTAACCCTAAGAAAGCTTTTATTTCTTTTCGATTTCTCGGCATGGGGAAGTTTTTTATGGCATTGATTTTTGATGGGTTGGGTTTTACGCCTTCGGGGGTGATGACATGTCCTAAGAAGGCTATTTCCTTTTTGAGGAACTCACATTTGTCCAACTGAATCTTGAAGTTAGCTTCTTTTAGTTTTTTGAATACTAGTTCTATACTTTCTAGGTGTTTCTGCAGGGATGTAGACTATATGATAATGTCGTCGAGGTAAACTAGGCAAACTTTTCCGATGAGTTCTTTCAGGACGTTGTCCATCACCCTTTGAAAAGTTGAAGGGGCATTTTTAAGACCAAATGGCATTCTTACGAATTCGTAAGGCCTCCTTCAACTGTGAACGCCGTTTTTTCTATGTGTTTTGGGTTCATTTCTATTTGGTGAAATCCGCTTGCTAGATCAAGCGTTGTAAAATATAGACATTTGCCTAGTTTATCTAGTATTTCTGAGATATTTGGAATTGGGTATCTATCGGATATTGTTTTATCATTGACCTTCCGATAGTCAATGACCAATCTCCATTTTCTACGTCCGCTGGCATCTTGTTTCTTCGGGACAATCCAAACTGGAGAGCTCCATGGAGAGTAACTATGTCTGATGATTCTTTGATCTAACATGTTAGTGATTTGGTTTTTTACTTCTTCCTTATGAATAAACGGATACCTGTAGGATTTGGTATAGATTGGTACTTCGTCGGTGGTTTTTATGTCATGTTTGATCTTATTCGTAAAGGAAAGTGGTTCGCCCTCTCTATACAGTATTTCACTGTAGTTTCTACATAGTTTAAGGAGTTTTTTGCGTTCTTCTGTGTTCAGATGGTTTGTTCTGATTAAGTCATTTACATGCGTGTTGGTAGGTTCATGGTCCTCTGTTTCGCTGTTGAAGTTATTTATCTCGATGAAATTAATGGGATCATATTTTTCACCATTTAGGGGTTGTTCAATGATGATCTTTTGGTCATTTTCAGAAAGGTTTACTAGTTCAATTGTGCTGTACCAGCTTTCGGCGTTATATAGGCCTTGACTTACGTACAGATGTGGCTATAGTTCTGTTGTGTTGATATAAATATTGCCATTTTCTTTGTTGACAGGAAGTTTCGCTAATATTTTAGATTTGGAAGGTATTACGAGTTGACCTGAAGTGTAGTTGGGTTTGAGGTGGATTTCGTTAGTAGCGTTTGTTGTAATAAGGGTTTTGTTTTCGAGATCAAGTTTAGCGTTAAGTGATAATAGTGCGTCAATACCTAGTAATCCGTCAAAGTAATGGTGGAATTTGAATATCAGAAATTTTAAGGAACCTGGTTGATTGAATTCTGAAAAAATGGGGATAATCGATTCTTTGTTCAACTGGTATTTTTTGAATACTGTGGTAATGGTAATTGTTTCACAGTTAATTTGCCTATCTTGTGGTATAAATTCGGGGTTTATGAATGATGTCGAAGCCCCAGTGTCTAGGAGGAATGGCAGGGGTCGCCCGAAGGGTGACGAAATATTTATGTATGGCAAAATTGCCGGATGTTTCTTTCGATCTATGTATCCTGTGCCTTGTTCGAGGCTTGTTTGGAAAAATTTTCCTCATTCACGATATTAGTTGGGTCATTCTCGAAGAAACTGTCCAATTGTTGATAATTATTATTTTCTAAATTGTGCATTTCTTGAAAATTGAAGTTTTCCCTTCTAGTGTTTCTGTTTTGCTGACTAGGGCTTGCTTTGATTTGTGGGTGATGCCTTGTCAGGTTTGGATCAGTTTGAGTCTGCTCTGTTGGCCCTTGGTATCTTGTGTTCCTATTCTGTGTGTTTGGGTTTGTTCTAGTATGTGGATTTATTGGGTTGGAAGGTCTGGTTTGGTTTCTTTCGTATGAGGATGGGCCTGGGGTAGAATTTCTTGAATCAGCTCTATCTTGTGGGGAATTGTAGGGTTTATATTGGTGAGGTCTGTAATGGTTTGGGTTTTGAGTATACTTTTGGTACGAAATATTTTGTCCTTTGATGCACTGAGTCAGTGCTATGGCCAAAGAGTCTGGCTGCATAGCTCTGACTCTGGATCCTAGAGGCTCATTGAGTCCGCTGAGAAATGAGTTGAGGCACATTTCTGAGTAGAGATCCGTTTTAGCTTTGATGACATTATTGTCATTTTCGTGGATCAGCACATTGTTGCAAAGAGCAGATTGTAATTCTATTATTTGCCCGTAAAAAGATTCAACTGTTTTGTTTAGCTGTTTTATTCGGTGGAGATCTCTTATCAGGGATGTTTCCGTACGTTTGTCGGAATAATGTAGGATGAGATTTTTTTTAATATCATCCCAGTTGAGAGGGGTTCCGTACATATTGAGAACCTCGTTGGCTTGACCCTCAATTTTATTGCGTATGGCTCTCAACAAAATCTTCCCGTATGGGGTGTTATCGGTTTCTTTAATGTAGAGGAGGATTTCCTCCACATTATTAAGGAACTCATATAAAAGTCTTTGGTTGCCGTCAAATTTCGGGAGATCCTTGATGGCATCCGGAATTCTTAATGAATTGAATATGTCCATGTGGTAAGTTAATATGTTGGGTTCTTGCTCTAATTGATTATTGTTCATTGTTTTAGAATTGGAGAAATTTGGGGATGACGAAGAGGTTTCGAGAGGAACTCCTGAATCGGTAGTTTCTGGGATAGAGGGTAAGTTCTTTGACAGTCCTCTTAGGTTGTATGGGTTAAATCTAGATTTTTGTTTCGACATAAATTGATGTAAGTGCTTAGTAATAGAAAATAATTATATATATATATATATTTTTTATTTTTTTTTTATCATATACGATAGTTTAAAATTGTGTGAATATATTCTTTTTATTTGTTATAAATCGCGTAGTTCTTTAATTTTGTTTATAATGTGTTTAGTAATATGTAATATGTAATATGTATACTTATATCTATATATAAAGTTTATATTTTTAGATCATAAAGTTTTGTGAAAATATTCCTTTTATTTATTATTTATTACTTATTTTAACTGGAGTGCCTTGCGATAAGGGTCGCAGTTCTTTTATTTTTATTTTATTTTAACTGGAGTGCCTTGCGATAAGGGTCGCAGTTCTTTTATTTTTATTTTATTTTAACTGGAGTGCCTTGCGATAAGGGTCGCAGTTCTTTTATTTTTATTTTATTTTAACTGGAGTGCCTTGCGATCAGGGTCGCAGTTCTTTTATTTCTGACTGGGATTCCTTGCAATAAGGATCGCAGTTCTTTTATTTATTTATTTTTATTTTTTATTTTAACTGATGATGTGGATGAACTATGATGATTGTGGTCAGATGATGCGGATGATGGTTCGACGGTGAATAAGGGGGTAAAACCCAACAGTTAGTATCCAAGTATAGTCACTTTTTGGTTTTTAAAGTTTGTGACACAATCACGAAAGCATGGATTTATCACCTATATTGCACGATGCAATATCGAACCAGTTCACGATTCAATCACTTTAATTTAGGAATTAAAAAAAAATTGTTCGTCTTCCCTTTGTTTTTTGTTTTTCTGAATTGAGCACCTATACTGCACGATGCAATATCGAACTAGTTCACGATTCAATCACTATGTTTCGCAATTATTTATCTTCACTCGGTTTCTAAACTATTTCACCGGACTGCCGACTGCGCCAGTTACGTTGGGAGATCCGCGGGATAAGAAAAAAAAACAACCTTTTTCTCTGTCTGAACAATACACAATGCTTTATTAGATTTTCTTTACAATTATTTATATGTTTAATTTTGATTATTTTACAACTTTAGAGTTTACATTTGTGCTGCTTTGGAATTTACAAAGTTTTTGATTAATTTGATTTATTGAGGAAGTGGGTTCCAATTGCATCCGGTTGATTGTTGACCCAATGTGTATTTTGTTTGTGTTGTTGGGGTTATCGGCGGTCAAGGTAGTTGACCTTGGCGTGTTGCGATCGTAACTCGCGCGCTCAAGGGGTTTGTGTGATTGTTCACCGCGCGGGCAAAGGAAATTTAGGGAGGAAGAAAAGAGAGGTACTGATGTACATTGCTTTTAAATGTTTGCAAGTTATAACGACCAGGAAATACAGAGATGGGCAGGGCATTCCATAAGCGAGTTGTACGGCTTAGGAACGAATCACGATATTTTAGAGTACGTCCGAAAATGGGCTTGAGGGTATACTTATGAGCATTCATAGCGAGACGGGTGTTACGGTTGAAAGTTTGAATGGGCGGAATGCTACTGGCGATTTCAGTGGAGCACTGGTGGTGGAAATAGCGATAAAAAAAAGTGAAACAGGAGACATTACGTCGGTGTTTGAGCGTGTCAATTGATTGACTGGTATTAGTATCATCAATAAGTTTTATCGCACGGTTTTGAATCCTATCTAGCAGGTGCAGAGATGTTTTAGGAGCACCTGACCAGATGTGGGAGTTGTACTCCAATTTTGGGCGGATGAATGACTTATATATTGAGGCCAGATCAGAGGGGGTAAAATATTTCTTACATCGCTTGAGGAAACCTAGACATTTCGCAGCATTTTTGGCAGTTTTTTTTTTCAGTTTTTATGCATTTTTATTTTTTAACTTAAATTACTCTAATATGCTAAACAAAAAAACGCTTAAAAATTAGCTTAAATTACTTACAAATAATCTTATTCTAACTTACTGGCCCCATGCGGGCACTCTAAGTTAAACCTAACACTTAAACTATGTCTTTCGACGAATCTTACAGTCTACTTTTATTTCTATTTTTACATTTATTAATACTAAAACTAAGAAAATCCTCAAGCGATGTAAGAAATGCTTCACCCCCTCTGATGTGGCCGCAATATACAAGGCATTTATCCGCTCGTACGATTAAACTCATAGGTGAACTAATATCACTCAGGCAATGGACACCCTCGAACACCGACGTAATGTCTCGTGTCCCACTCTGTTTTATTGCTATTTCAACCAACGGTGTTCCATAGAAATTGCCCCATCAAACTTTTAACCGTAATAGCCGCCTGGCTATGAATGCTCATCAGTATATCCTCAAGACCACTACCGCGGTGAGAGAAGAATAATGGCACTAGTTCGTAGCCAGGTAGCTTCAGATCAGAATGATCTGAGAGGTGTGGGCGGGGATCTACCTGTGTTTCACTAAGTGCCAAAATAGCTAGTCTATACTTACAGACGTGAACGTACGCAGAAAAGTGATTACTTTTTAGCCCGCGTATATTGGCTACGTCTACCCTGAATTCCCTAGTCATAATCACAGACAAACACAGAAAACACAAACACCGACGATACTAAGCAAGGCTGCGAAGTGAAAATTCTGACATTGATTTACCGGATCAAATTGTTGTAGGTGGTATGCCCTTACAACAATATGAAACAGTGCACCAACAAAATTTTCACTCACAACCCGCTAGCCATCAGTTGTTACATACACTCAGCCACTGCCCGTACCGTATGGTAAATACAGTAACGGCAGTGATTGAGTGCAAGTAACAGTACTTCGACTAGGAGCGGGCGAGGTGGGATACCCGCACTGTGTGATTTTTTTTTTTTTTTGCACAGCGCACAACAATATTGCGAGTGCACTGGTTGAGTTGTGCACTCGACGGTGGTCGACTCTGTACTGATTGTCTGACTGACTCGGACTGTCATTGATGAAAATCTTGCTGCTGTTGTTATTGCTGCTGCTACTGCCATTGTTGTTGTTTGGTTGACCTCCGAAAATGTCCGATGAAATTCTTCACTTGTTTTTACGCATCATTGTCATTACATCATTCTTACTTCTAACATTAGAAAATTTAACACAGACTATCGAAGATCCAACTGTTTTGTTGTTGTTGGCAGGTTTGATGCTCTTTTCGTAACAGGAGTCGATTTAATTGTCATTGAATTCTTCTCCCATAACAGCTGTTAGTAATTTATTTACATTCCGTTTCACATTTGAATTGTTGACGTCAGGAATTCCGATTATGTCAACTGAGCTCTTTTTCTCTTTTTACTCCAAGAAATTAAGTCTCAACTCAAGTGCATTAACTCTCTTATTAATAGAAGCATTACTCTCTTGAGAGAGATTTGATTTGACTTAGAGCCTCAGTATTTACTCGCTTAAGTTGAATAATCTCGCTGTACAGCATATGCAAGGTTATTGTACGCTCACCCGTATTGTTGTCGTCATGGGAAGTAAGCGTTGGAATTAATGCTGCAGTGCTTGTAGTTGCAGAGATTCCACTTACTGGGGATTTATTGTTGTTTAGATTACCACTAGTGAGAGCGTTGGGACTGGAGCTCCTAGAAGAGATTTGGTTGAAGGATGAATTTATGGGAGCATCTAACAGCGTTGATTTTCTTCGCTGAGTAACACAGCTAACACATATATAATTCAGTCTAACCGGAGCTTTTGCCTGCGCATGTCATCCGTATCTGACCTATCAAAACCAAAAATTTCTAAACGCGAAAGATCACCAATTTCCGAGGACTTTCGTTTGGCCTTGAAGAAAAAATTCTGTGCCAACATGCCAAATCCGAAAAAAAAGGGAAGTGATCCCAGTTATAATTACTGGAGTCCCTTGCAATGCCTTCCGGATAGCGAAGAAGATATGGACGAAATACTTTCGCCAAATAAGTGTAGTGAAAAAGTGTTATTGCCTCCAATCAAACTATTGCAAAAATCTAGTGAATTTGTGCACAACCTTGCAAAATCTTTAAACATAACAGATTACTTTGTTAAAAAGATGTCTATAGGCATTAAAATAACATGCAATTCTGCTGAATCTTACAGTGCCATATTAGAAAAACTAAAAAGTCAAAGTTGTCAATTCTTCTCTCACGATTTCAAGAGCGAGAAAACATTCAAAGTAGTTTTATATGGTATGAGCGAAATGGACCCCAATCTTCTAAAAACTGAACTGATTAAAATTGGCTTAAAGTGCATAAATACTAAAAAAAATAATTAAAAAATCGGAGCATTTCACGGACACAATTTATATAATATCATTAGAAAATGGTTCAATAAGATTGCATGATCTTAAGAAAAATTATCGCTCCATCTTTCACACAAACGAAAGGTAAAAGGTAAACTAACCCAATGTCACGATTGCCAGATGTTTGGGCATGATGAAAAAAATTGCCACGTCAAAACCTTCTGTGCCAACTGTGCCGGCCCACATAAAACTTCTGTCTGCTCTAATTCTTCCGCTGAAAAATGTGCAAATTCTAACGGACCACAAAAATCAACCGATCCATCATGCGTTAGCCGATCAAAATTCTTAGAACTCAAGGAAAAATATAAACAAAATAATATGTCAAAGACATCCAACCGACAACATATTTTACCACCCACTCACACTAAACATCAACCGGTTCCAATTAACTCTATGTCAGAGTTCCCGCTGTCAGCTGTTTCCCGCCTCTCACACTAATCAAACGATGTTGGAAAGTGTCGCCCTTCCAACAATCAACAATGTTTCCGACAATATTCCACTTACGTTTAGCAACATTGCAGCCGGCGCAACTTGCAACATTTCCAGCAACAACACTCTGTTCACAACGGATGAATTACGTAAATAGTCTAGCTATGGAATTAATTACAAATTTATCTACATGTAAGAATAAGTTTGAACAATTTAATGTTATCACACGTTTAGCAACTAAGTATTTGTGTCATAACTCTAAATAATATGATAGATAGGCATTTAAATATTATTACTTGGAATAGTAGAAGTATTCGCAACAAAATCACCGAGTTTGATAACTTTTTAAACGCTAGAAACGTCGACATAGCTCTTATAACTGAAACATGGCTTAAACAGGACTTAAGATTGTCCACACCCGTCTTCAAATGCTATCGATGTGATAGAGTTGATCGAGACGGAGGTGGAGTAGCAATACTAATAAGAAGATCTATTCAGCACTCGCTTTTGCCTGTAGTGAAAACGCGGTTAATAGAAAACATTGGAATTAGCTTAAAATTGCGTAACCAGAGAGAAACAAAAATCTTTTGTGCTTAATTTTTCGGCAGTAGAAGCTCATTAGAAAAAAAGATAGCTTTTAAGAATGATCTCCGCAAATTACTCTCACTCCAAGGTGAATTTATTATTGGTGGGGACTTAAATTCAAGACATAAAAATTGGGGTTGCTTGCGAGCAAATGCCGACGGTACGATTCCTTCAGATCTATGTTTAAATTTTCCAGCATCTGTGATATTCCCTTCTAGTCCGACCTTTTTTCCCAGTTCTAACCGTAGTCCATCTGTGCTTGATTTATTTGTGTCTCATATGCCTGGTTACCTTTCTCAACCGGTTTCCATTAACGACCTCAGCTCTGATCATAACCCTGTGTTTTGTCGGCTTCGCAAATCAGGTGTGCAAAAGGTCGCATATGAGCTAGATCTTAAAAATGCGAATTGGAATCGTTTCCGGTCAGTGCTAACTTCCAAATTCCGGAACTTTCCCTGTAATCTAGACAGCGTTACCTCCATTGCTGATATTGATTCCATTATCTCAGATTTTAGCAAATATGTACTAGACACTATTGAATTATGTGTTCGTAAAGTTCCTAAACCAACCTCGGCAATCAAGCTTGCCCCTTACATCCTGGAACTCATTGAAATTAGAAATGCTTGTCGAAGACATTGGCAAAGATACCGTCAGCCGTTCTACAAACATAAAGTTTCCCACCTCAATAATCTTATTTCAAAACTTATTTTTGATTACATCAATAAGAAGTGGAACATCAAATTACGATCTCTAGATTTAAGTTCAAAACCTTTTTGGAATATTGTCAAAGTGGTTAAAAACAAAAATAGACAGCTTCCCTTTCTTAAGGATTCAGATACTACGTTCTCTTTGGATCTTGATAAGGCTAACGCACTTGCTCTAAACTTTCGCAAAAATCACGAAATATCTTCTAATTTAGGTGACGCAGAAACAATTAATTTATTGAACCAATCCATTCAAAATCTTTTGATTGGTAACAATGATCCTCCATCCTCAAGCCTGTATATAACCTTGGAAGATACCAAATTGATGGTCAAAGAGCTGAGTAATCGTAAAGCTGAAGGATCCGACCAAATTAAAAACATACGAGTATATATTAAGCAAATGCCTAAATCTGTCCTTGAGCGTTTAAGTTTTTGTCCTTAACGCCTGTATTAAAATGGAATACTTTCCAAATGTATGGAAACTCGCTAAGATTGTTCCAATTCCTAAAGCTGGAAAGCCTCCTCATGTGGTTACCAGTTACAGACCAATTAGTTTATTAAGTGGGCTTAGTAAATTATATGAAAAGGTTATAAAAGAAAAAATTTCTAAGCATATTGAAGACAACAACCTTCTTCCCGATATACAATTTGGGTTCAGGCGAAATCACAGCACTACCCCTCAAGTGCTAAGGATCTGCAATCGTGTTAAATCGTCTCGTGCAACAGGAAAATCAACAGGGATGATATTATTGGACGTCGAAAAAGCTTTTGATTCTGTCTGGCATGACGGGCTTATATACAAAATGATAAATTTCAATTTCCAGCCAAATCTCTGTAGAATTGTCCGTTCCGCTGTTTTAGAGTGCAAATTAATAATGTTGTCTCCAGCATTGTCTACTTTCATTCTGGTGTTCGCCAAGGCTCAGTGCATGGACCTGTTTTGTATAACCTGTTTACATCCGACGTACCATCTGTACCCAACTGTGAAGTTGCGGCTTTCGCAGATGATATAGCGATTTTCTCTTCTCACGAATTCGCTCTCAACATTGAGAGGAGTCTCGACTATGGGTTGAGAATTTTTCAAATTTACTTTAATAAATGGAAAATACAACTAAACAAGCACAAGCTACAAGAAATCTTTTTTACTAGGAAAAGAAAGGCCTGTTTTCTACCTAGTGGACAATTGCATGTGAATGGGGCTAGTATAAGTTGGGAACCCTCAGTAAGGTATTTAGGAATTCACTTGGATTCCAAACTAACATTTAATACGCACATCACAAATACCTTAAACAAAATCTCTGTTGCGACCAAGATGTTATACCCCTTCATAAACCGAAAGTCAAGGCTGTCAAATGCCAATAAAATAATGATACTTAAAGTTATTTTTCAACCAATACTGCTTTATGGTTGCCAAGTGTCGGGTAATTGCGCAAAAAGCCATCTTAAGAAACTGCAGGTTGCTCAAAATAAACTTTTGAAAATGATGCTTAATTTACCTTGGTATCACTCAACGCGCGATATTCATCAAAAGGCGAATGTTGAATTAGTCCTTGATAGAATACAAAAATTGAATCAACGTTTTCTTGTTCGATGTGATTTTGTTGATAATCCTTTAGTTAATAACCTGAATGATAATAACTTTTCAACTTGATACTCTTAATTTAATTTATTTACCTATTCTCTATTTATTCTTTTTGTTATTTGTTTAACTGTTTATATTTACTTAACTACTTTTCATTTATTAGTTATTTATTTATTTATTTATTTATTTATTTATTTACTTATTTATTTATTTATATATGTATATATATATATTCATTTTTATTTATTTAATGAATTATTTTTGTTTTGTTATATTGAAGGGTTTTTTCCGCTTTCCCTTCGTAGAGATAATTAACGTCCATTTAATTTCAAATTATATATTCATAATAATATTACAGATGAAAGATAAATTATATACATATCATATCTCTGAATTGTAAAACGTGTGGTAGCGAAACCTTGTAACTTTTATGCGAAATAAAAACTCTACTCTACTCTACCTTGGTTATTCTTCTCATAGAAGTAAATTTCTCTTTTTTCCAGTTTCGCGCACTTTGCATGGTAATATTCTTTGCAAGAAGCGTACTGAATTTTTAAATCTGATCTATCGATTTTTAAATGACATAAACTGCACTTCATTTTCTTTTTTCTTAACTTAAAGATTGTTTATTAAAACTTTATATTATTGAACTTTTATATTGCAATATAAGAAAAATAAAAGAATATTATTTCGACGAAGTATGCTCCAGTATGCTCCAATTGTGATTGCTGTAAATGACCAACTACCTGCAGACTCTAACGAACCTTCCACAAGTAGAGGCAGAAAATCAACCCGACGGCAAGGAGTTCTAGATAAAGCTCTTGCTGTTGTCAAGTACTATAAGGGAAAATCGGGGATCGATCTTTCTGATCAAATGGCTTCCTATGCTACTACACTCAGACGAGGTATCAAGTGGTACAGAAAAGTTGCGATCGAACTTTAACTTGCGACAGCAATTGTAAATGCCTTTCTAGTTTATAAAAAAGCTACAAATGTTAACATACAAATAAGAAAGTTTCGGGAAAAGATATCTGATGTTTTATTAGATCTGATGTCTCCACAGCCTATAACTTTAAGAAATAACAACACACATAAAACAAAAGATGAGAATAGCAAAACAATAAGGCGTGCTTGTGTGTTGAGCTACGCGCCGGTAAAATAATCGTTTGACAGAAATATTGCAAAAAGCTAAATCAAGAAGACAACAACCTATTGCCCTGAGTGCCCCAACAAACCCCGGCTATGCGTGGTTGTGACAACAAAATGTGCAGACAACGATGAATCCCAATGCGAACAACGATTTTCAGCGATGAGAAAAAAAACCAAAAGTGGGAATTAGCTTAAGTGTCTTACAATGTGTGTTATTATCCGTATGAATTCGAATGAAAGAGAAAAGCAAAAGCACAATATAACACACACTCCCCTATTCTGCAAGTCGAACACGACTCTCGTATTTCTTTCGTACAAGCAGTCGTATCAAATTCATAATTGTATTCCCGAACTCATATGCGGTGAATTCGACTACTTCGAAAAATCAACGCATGCCATCGCAACTTATTAAACGTAAATCGGTCAAAACAAAGGAAAATGCAATCAAAAAATTTACTCTAATTTTCTTAAATAAGTAAGATTTATAAAGAATCTATTTCTTCGAGGTTTTGTGTTATAACTAATTTATCCCAAGTTGTTTCCAAAGGTTGTCCACCTGGATATGAATTCAATCGATTTATATTTTAGTGACGAAGAAGAAGTGGTTGAGAATTTATCAGTCACACGGAGAAATGTTCGCGACCATTCGAATCCAATCGAGCTTCCGAGTTCTTGGTTAGTAAGAATTTACTAATTACTTATTTATTAAGTTCAATTAAATTTTTCAAAACATAATTTCAGTTTTGTGAAATCATTTCGGCAATCGAAGGATGCTTTTATGTACCTGCTGGGAGAACTTAACCCATTAATTAAAAGATGTGTACGTTTAAACTCAGTGTCACCTATTCTTTTGGTTTTGTGCAGAAGGGAGCTACCAAACAAGCGTTGGAAACGAATTCAGTTTGGGTATTTCTCAACTAACATTTTCCAAAATCCTGACAGATGTGTTGAAGATATTTGAACAGCACATTTGCCCAAGGTGGATCAAGTTGGAGATGACGCAGCAGGAAAAGCGAGAAGTAAAGCTGTCATTTTTCGAGAGAACTGGATTTCCGGGAATTATAGGATGCATTAATGGTACGCACATTAGAATCATCTCTCAAGCTAAAGGACGCGATTTACAGGGAAGATCGACTGTGTATTTCCCGTCCGAACTACGTCGATGAGTGGTTCGGAAGTGTTCTTCAATTCTTTCGTCTTCTTCTGTCGTGATGTCTTTGATATTTATTTCCTCAATACTCCAAAACGATTGTAAGATCAAAATCAATGTCCAATAGCGAGTGATGGGAAATAAGGCTAGGCTCTGAAGGGCATAGTAATTGTCCCGCCAAAACTCAACCGAAAATTGTTTTCTGTGCTAGTAAAATATCAATAGTATTGGGATTGTTGAAAGAGGGCTGAGCTAGATCCGGGCTCTGTAAATGCTCCCAGTCCTCAACGGAGGACGAATTAGTTGGTAAATTTGCAGTAACGCTTGGTAATATATATGTATCAACGGTGATACTAAATAAATCATTGCGTGAAACTATTACCAACGAGATAAGGACTCTAGATTTACCAGCGCTGGTAGATACAATACCTCTTATGGGTATACGCGTATTTCTACGTTTTAGTCCTAGGCGCTGAACACATGATTCTGTTACAAAGGATACTTGCGAGCCCGAATCGATGAGAATGCGAACAAGGTGTGTTTTATCGTTTAGATCAAATACTTTACCGACTGCTGTTGGAAGAAAGGTTTGTGGTATATGACGCGCGATATTGATTGTATGGTTATTGACTACGAAATCTCGTGGATTACTAGTATGTGCGGAAGGTGTTGTGCTTGAATTTTGTCGAGTAATGAATTCTGGAATTTAATCTTGACCGAACGAACTCCCTGGTTGCGAACAAGATCTACCATTGTTTACGTTCACTGAATTGTAATGAACTAAACTATGGTGACGTGAGTTACAGGACTTGCACAGAAACTTTGATTAGCACCGAGCGGAAGAGTGAGCTTCCCTTAAACAACTAAAACAAAGCTTGTTAGATTTAACAAAATCTCTACGCAATTGAACTTCCATGCCTAAAAACTCTGAGCACTGCGACAGAATATGGGCTGAATTACATTTTGTGCAATTTGACGATGGCGAAGCGTGCATGCTTCTTACTTGTGGATTCTTAGACCGATTGTTTTCACAAAAATTGACCTTACAGCTTTCTAATGCATCTCACCGACGTTCCACAAAATCTAAAAATGCATGGCTATTAGGATAATTTTCATTCGCACTATCTTCCGACCACGCCTGGCGAGTTTCCACGGATCCCTATTGAGCGAATTAAGCGAAGAAAGACCACACACAATTTCATTAGCACCGTCTGATATTTTGCGAAGCAAAATGGAGTTGGGAGATCCATAAATGCTTTTTTGTAACTGTTAATCACATGCCGCGGTCTATTATACCGCTTATCTAACCCAGCCCAAGCCTGTTGATAAGTGGCATCGCAAACCATTAAATGGCTTAATAGGTTAAGCGCTTCAATACGAAGACAGGATTTTAAGAAATGAAATTTTTGTACCGGTATTAGATTAGTTTTCTTGTGGACTCTACCTTCGAAAATATCCCGAAAAGCTTACCATTCCCTGTAGTTTCCCGAGAATGGTTCAATACGAATTTTGGGAAGAAAGAAATCCGAATTGCTTTCAGACGAAATCGATTTATTTGGTGTTTCGATTGGAACTTGCTGTTGAGAAATTATTATTATTATTATTTATATATATATATATATATATTTTTAACATACTTTCATAATTGGGTTTACTTAGGTTTCCATAACAATATTATATAACGAATAGCTAGTGTCATTTTTATTTAACAAATTTAAATTGTGATAAATGTCACTTCATTAAAAAATATTCAAAACAAAAATTCTTAACAGAGAAACTTCAATGTAAAATAACAATTAAAAGTAATGTGAAAATGATGTGGAGTCAACATAATATATAAAATAATTTTTCCTTTTCTTTCTTTGTTTATATTTGGTTTTTAAATATATACTAATGTTATACAATGTAGTGTGGCAAAACTTTGATTTTTTTATGAACAAAATCAAAAAGCCATCTTTTAACTTTGTTTAAAAATTCGAACAGCAGCTGGGTAAGAGTTTCTGTAATGAGAGGTTCGAAAAGTAGGAATGCTGACAACGGAGCCTGAATTACTACGCAAACTATGTTCGTCAGAGATAGGGCTTTGCATGTAGCCACCTCTCATAAAGAAAAGTTTTAGGGCTTTGTAGTAGTATAAATGTCTAACTGGCAGAATTTTCAACTCTTTAAATACTCGTAGCACCACAGAGTGGGCTAAATGGTTAACACTACACACTCTCCTTATAGCGCACTTTCGCAAAACACCAAGTGACTGAATTTTCGTTTGATAGGCGCCCCCCTAACAAGTTATTCCATACTGTAACTTAGAGTGGAACAGACCAAAGTAGATCGTTCTTAGGATCCTACATCAACATCAAAGTTTATAGCAGGAATGAGACCCAAAGGGTTGGTTGAGCCATATGCAATACCAAGGTCGTCTGCGAAAACCGTTAATTTTCCAAAAAATGGTGGTTTAAATAAAGAATTAATATAAATAAGAAACAAAATGGGGCCAAGGACAGAACCTTGCGGTACACCTAGGTTTATTACTATCGAGTTACTAAAACACTCACCAATTTTAACTTTTTGTATTCTGTCCTGTAAATAAGACACAAACCAATTAAACATAAAAGCGCGAAAACCTGCATTATATATTTGTTCAGTAGAATATTGTGGTCGACCGGGTCAAACGCTTTTGTTATGTCTACGAAGAGACCGGCGCAACATTTTTTATCATACAGTCCCTAGTTTATTAACGAGCAGAACTCTAGAAATGCATCTTCTGTAGATAAACCCTCCCTAAACCCATACTGCGCAGGACTAAAAACATATATCCTCTTAAGGTGATCTAACATTCCGTTTTTAACAGCTTTTTCAAAAGTTTTAGATATCGTAGAGAGTAGCGAAATTGGCCTGTAGTTGTTTTCCTCCTTTCTATTTCCTTTTTTAAAAAGTGGTATCACGTTGGCACACTTTAAATTGTCTGGGAAAATTCCAGCTAAAATACTTAGGTTGAAAAGATGAGCTAGAACGTCCACTAAGTTCGGACCTATATACTTAAGGGTAATATTAGAGAGCCCATTTTTACCACAAGAGCACGAGTTATTCAGAAAAGAAACTTCCGCTACTTGATGTGCTTTCCAATAATCTAGACTCAGAGCAACGGATACAATATTCTGGGCATTCTCTTATTGACAATTGTCCCACTGAGCTAAAGAAGTCATTAAATTCATTGACTATAGATGCGGGATATACAATATCAGCATCTTGGTTGCTCAGTACAATATGGCTAGGAGTATTACCACAGTTACGGTCAATGATACTATTTACTACTTTCCATTAATTTTTAGGGTTGCCTTGGGTACTTTGTATTTCGGAATGATAATACCTATTATGGTACATTCTAATCTCTTTATTACATTTTTTAGACATTCTTTTGAAACGGCTTATCAATATGGAATTAAGTGGGTGCTTAAGACATTTTTTCCGTAGTTGATTTTTAAGTTTAATTTGTTTAAGGATGGTATGGTTTATCTAGGGTTTTAATCTCAATTCTGATTTTTTTTGCACTGCGTTGTGGCTATAAGCTCTAACATAGTTTTGTAGGATTTGCTAAAAAATGTCATAAGCTTTCGAAGCATTGCCTTCGGCGTAGATTTCCTCCCAATTTTCTAAGCAAAGCTCACTTTTTAAAAGGAAGTATAAGTGGGAATAGCTCGTTTTGCATTTCTCAGATTATTGAACAGGATGCCAGTCATGCAGTGGTCAGTGATATGGAAATCAAAGTTAATACCAACACATTGAAGTAAGGTTATTTTCACAGAACGACAAAAAACATTATCTAAACATGTATTAGAGATTATCCTCGTGATTTCATCTATAAAGGAGGTAAGTTCATGTTCAGCAGTTAGAGCTATCAATGTTCAAGTCGCCTAGGATAACAAGATTCGCCCTTTTGCTCAAAAAGATTGAAAACTCATTCTGGAAAAATTTAACGTTATAAGAATTTAATCTATACATACAAACAAAATTAAAATTCTCATCTCAAATATTGCAAGAGATATTAATTACGTCTGCACTCAATCACCTGCAACGATCTACTTCAAAAACTAGCAAATCCCGCACAAAAACTACGACTCCGCCTGCGGAATACGATTCATTTGTATTGGAGTGAAATGTGTAGCCAGGAATAGCATAGTCATCGCATTCACAGTAAAAAAATTCATATTTCGGTAAGAAAAATCAGATCTGGTAAGTACACGAGTGTTTCTATGTTGCACACAAGTAAATCGAAGTTTTGCCGCATACTACAAATATTTTGATGTAGAACAAAATCGGAGTCGCCCTCATTAGTATTACAATAAAAAATGCTATCATTATTGTTTCGTAAGATAATGATGGCTGATCGAGATTTTCATCCAAACATAAAACGATATGAAAAAAAAGAGAAACAAGCGGAAGACAATTAGTCTTCCAGCGACTCCAAATCAACGAACGATCTGATTGCAACAACCCTGCCCTTTTCTACAATATCTTCCTCATCAAATTTGCGAATTTTGGAACCAAAGATATTTATAGTGTTTGTCGGCTTATATTTTTTGGCTTCCATAAATAGAGCTCTAGCGTAATTAGTGAAACAATCATTTATAAATATACTGCCCTGGCTCCCAATGTCAAATAACGACGGGTTTAGCTTCTTGGCTACTATCCTCTTGCTCCTCATAATCATCTTGGGAAGAGAGATGGATACATAGTATGTCACTGTGCCTTTTATTGTTGGTAGAGGCGCCTCCTGTTGAATTATTAGTTGAGACACGTTTGACGTAGCATTGCTGTATTAAATTTGCTGTTACAGAGACATCCAATGCGTTGCTGAATATTGTTTGAGCACACTCTCCTGCATTTTCGTTGTTAACGCCAGGTACACCAACAATTTCAGTCGTTCTCTACTATCTTCTGCTCCCTCCAGTTAAGCTTGCTTTCCAAAGAGGTGACCTTCATTTTTAGAGCTTTATTTTCTTCCTTCAGCTGGTTGATCGTGCTAAGAAAGTCGCAGTTAATTTTTTTTATGCATAAAATCTCCTCACAACAAAATAGACAACGATGAATCCCAATGCGAACAACGATTTTCAGAAACCAAAAGGGGGAAATAAGACGAATTAGCTCAAGTGTCTTACAATGTATATTATTATCCGTATGGTCCAAATTCGAATGAAAGAGAAATGCAAAAGTACAATATAACATAGTATTACATGATAGAAGAATCAAAGAACAAAGAAAAAATGCAAATGAAAACATAGAATGTGCTAAATTGAATTCTAAAGTGGGTTTCTTACCCATGATCTCACAAATCAAATGAATTCTAATGACAAGAACAGAAAAAGAATAAGATTTCAAACATTTCTAAACAGTATAATTTGTTTTAGTTTTCAGGCAGTAAATATACAGTTCATATATTATCTTTACGTTTTTTTATCCATAAGTAAATTTCTAAGTTATGAATTTTGAAATAAAGGAAAACAAAAGTATTTGGCTTATTTTTACATTCAAGATTACCCTAGAGCCATGCAAGTTATAAAATGTTCACCAAAGGCCACAGAAACTGAAACGCCTATAAAATTTCATATACCGTCGGACAAAAAAGTACGACGTGGCCCCAAGAGGAGGATTAGGTGTCGTACGAAAATGTGCGACGTGGCCCCAGGGTAAGTATTAGGTGTCGTTCGAAAATGTACGACGTAGGCAGCCAATGTGTTAAACATTAACAGAGCTGGAGAAATTCCAGTAGTGTTGTGAACTGAGTTGCGATAGTCCAATAGAATAGCTTCAAGGATTTGATTTGTATTACCAAATTATTTTTTTGCATGCATTGATCCCTTTATTGCAAGTTTACAAATTTTAAGACTATTTTCAGCTTGTCCCTCACACTCAGAGGGTCAAGGTTCGAATCCTACTCATGACAAGTTTTTCATTTGTGTAATTGGAACTCAGTCTGAAAAATCTGCGTGTGAAGGCAATTACACTGACATGTAGATTTGGCTGTTGTAAAGTTTCAAGCACAAAACAAGCGTGAAAATTTATAACCTTCGAATTATTCCGAGTGAAGAAAAAGCTCTCCATCCCATTCGGACTCCCACCCCCGGAGAGCTAACATCGATACCAAATATACCTGAGTTTCAAACCACAACATCACAATGATGTTTTCACTGGATTTCCAACAGGACTTGTTTTATGAGTTATTTTATTTCTTGCTAGAAAGTTTTGAAATTCTTCGGATACAAAATTGGTTGAATTATCAGAGACTATAACATTAGGTATACCAAACCGCGAAAATAAAGGACGTAAGTGCTTTATAGTGTTGCTACTTGATATATTTTCCCCCATATCGATACATTCAAACCGTTTCGTATATGCAGCAGTAACAACTAGAAATTTCCTCTTAAACAAGGGTCCCATAAAACCAATATGTAACCTTTGCCAGGGAACATCAGGCCAATCCCATCAAATGGGCGTTGGATTGATTACTTTGATATTGCATACACTGTTCACATGACTTCAGTATCTTCTCAATATCGTCATCCATCAAAAGCCACCAAAAATAGCTGCGCTCTAAACTTTTGGACTAAACAACTCGCAACTGTGTTTCATGAATTTCATTGAGAACCGATTTTCTGAGACATTCTGGAACTATTACCCTATACCCCCCAAAGCTCAACAGAAAACTCGTCCCTTCGACTGAAATATGGTTTCATCCCTTCATTCTCACATCTTTTAGGCCAGCCTGCCCTTATACAGGGGGTCTTTTAATTCGTAAACCATAATTTTCGAAATAAATCTTGGGCATATTCTAAGAAAAAAATGATTCCACAGTAAGGGTCTATCTCAAATGTTGACAGCATTTATCGAGGATTTAAGAAAAGGCTTACTTTGTTGTACTCTGACCCATGCTAACGAAAATTCCTCTGTTAGTACTAATGGTAGAAACCTCGTGTAGGACTTTATTTTTAGGAAAAATACTAGTCTTTGTAACCGCGTTAATATAAAGTTGATATCTTGTTTGTGTCTTTAAATATCCAATTTCTAAGCCTGTTCCGTTTTCATTGACCATGCTAGTTCTTGACTTTGAGGTCACTTTTCTCCAGAAAATGCCTAATTAGCGTTTTACAATCTTTTTCTTATGAAAGTAACAATAATAAAAAAATTGGTGCTGGCAACTTGAGAATTGCATTTATCCGTTCAGAGCCCTTAAGAAGGCCCTCACTGTCAATAACCTGACCCAAATATTTCACTGACTTATCTATAAATACACATTTAGTCTTTGAAAACTGTAATCTTGCTTCTGCTAGTTTTTTAGAACAGCGTTTTGTATTTTTAAATGCTCACTTAGCGTTTTAGCACCGATTAAAACGTCGTCAATATTTATTGATATGCCTTGCTCAAATCTAATTTCGAAAATTCCTTCGCCCCATGAACTTCTGGTATCTCATGATCAATACAGAGTTATGGATTAAGTGTAACTTTAAAGTCCCAACATATACGCACATCACCACTTTTATTTAATACGGGCACAATTGGTGTTCCCCATTCGGAATGATCAATGAGTTCTAGTATACCTAAGTCCACAAGTTTAGCTATTTCGCGCTCTACTTTACTTTTAATTGCAAAGGGTAGACTCCTAGACTCGAAAAACTTGGGAATGGCACCCTCTTTTAATTTCAGAGACACTTTATGTTTGTTGAACGTTCCGAGTTTGTCATCGAATACAGATGGAAATGATTACAATATCTGTACTAGTTCTTTGTTTAGATATTCAATAAAATTCAATCCCTCATACCGTATACTGAATGCTTCCATAAAATCATGACCCAATAGTGGGGGAGTCCCATTATCAACTACAAATATATCAAGTAGCACACTTTTGTTTTTATACGCAACTGTTACCTTAATAACTCTAATCGGTGATATTGTATTTCCAACTCTTAAACCGCTTAGCTGTTGAAAGAATCTTGCACCTAGCCAAAGTAATACGCAGATAAAGAGATAGCCGAAACCGGAGAACCACTATCGATTTCCATACATATCGCAACTCCTTTCATTGTCACTTTCACTAGAAGTGGATTACTTTTTTCGCCTTTGCTAAAATGTAATAAAGACAAATCATCATGACTACATAAAATTAAAAGCATTTTGATTTTGGTTACTCGCTACTGAATTATTAATTTTACACATTTCTATTAAATGCCCTTTCGTATTGCATTTCCGGCATCTGTAGTTTTTAAAACGGAACTCGCTTTCCTCATGATTGGTATAACCGCAAACTCTGCAAAAAGTTTTTTGTTCTGGCTTTCACTGCTGTACCTTATTTTATAGTTGATGTTATGAATTCCGCTAGTTGAAGGTCCCGATTTGACAACTGTCGTCTCACATTCCAGGTTATTATCGTGCTGCAGTTTTATGCTGCCCGGAGATAAAGAAATGGAGATAGCTTTTTGAAAAGTTAGAGTTTCTACATCCTCCAAAAATAATTTATCTTTTGCCAAATATCTGGGTAGGCTAATGATGAATTAATCCCTCAGACACATTTCCAAATGTCCTCCAAACTTGCAACTTTTCGCCAATTCTGGCACACGTGGTGCCCATACAATGGTTGTTTCAGGTTCTTCTTTAGTCGCCATATAAAATTTATTTCTCTCAGCAAATTCCGATATAGCTGGTTCAAAGTGTTTGTCTAATACTGTGATGCATATAAAATAAGTTGTTGTTTCATCACTAATTAACCTTGGTTGAGTTAGACTTTCGAGCAGCCTGTACGAAGCAGATAAAAATCCTCCAATTAAGTTCGCTTTTTGCTTTTTTGTGAATCGATCTTAGGAATATCTTCCTTACACACGACCTCGAGTTTTGCACCTGGCCAAATCTCTCCTAAACCACCTATGGCCTTAGTGGAGTGATCAAGAGATCTCTGGTTGGCACACGCGATGTGCTTGGTATGGCCTTGGTGCCAGCCAGCATCGCTTCTGATGGGAGGTGGTCCGCGGTTTTCCCGCATGATGGCCAAGAAGTTGCTCGAAAGCTTCAGCTTGACCAGCTGCCACCGTTCAGATGTTATGGAACCGTCGGTATCGTTTCTATCTATCACCGCGATCACTGTTGCGTCCTTTAGGACTTCACAGAAAGACCTAAGAGATGTGCTGTTGGATGGCCCAGGGGTTTTGGTACTATGTGTTTTGGGCCTCTTGGAAACCGGCACGGTTTCTCTCACCCTCCGGAATGGATCCGAAGGTTTTGCTGATGCGTCAAGCATTTCGGTGTCTGAGGTAGAGCGCCTTAGATGGAGCTTGACGATGCGGCTGAGCTCCAGATTCCTCCTTGGGGGGAGGAGTTTTGGTAGCAGCGACAAGTGCATGGCCTGCCAAAAATTTGCTGCTGCTAGGGGTGGAGGAAGTGACAGGACTATGGCCTGCCACAGTTTTACCTCCTCTCGACAATGCATTAGCCTTGCCGGTAGTCGGTGCAGTCACCGTTCGACCGTCCGGTATTAAAGGAGTACCGGCCTTGGGTTTTGCTTTTTTGAGGAGTTGTCCATAATATGATTCCACGAGCAGCATCTGTACAGAGATCCGTAATATACAGATAAGGCTAGCTAATCCGGAGGTCGCTAAGTATCCGGATACTCCGTTCGGGGCTGAGCTATTTTTGGAGATACTGGGCCTTCAGCCAAGTTATCGTATGGCACCTTGATCTAGACTAGGGGAACGAGAGAGTTTAGGGTGGTGGTGGGGGGGAGCATCCTTTGGTTTCAGGACTCATATGGAGAATTTCTTCTCGAGATTGATTGACCCTACTCAGCTTCTACAACTCGACAAATTCGATGCTCGCAGTAGAAGCTGAACGTCGTCACTTTAGCTGAATTTGCCATTTAGCGTTGTTCTTGTATGGAATCCTCACCGCCAATGAGATGTCCCCAATAAAACGCTTTATTACAGTGGAATCCAACTTATTGTGAATTTTTTGACAATCGCTTAAAGACTCGCCATAACGAGAGCTAAAACTATTCATGCTAACTTACACTCATTAGATGCTGCGTGTATGCATATATGGTGCCTATTACATGCAATATAATATATGTATATATATGCGGAAGATGTATGTATACTATGTGCATGATTATATGTCATACTCCATAGTTACCATTTAAAATAGGATGTAAGCCTGGGTTTGGTGCCTTACGCAGGTTTCATCAACTGGAAGGAAGATTCTAGTAAAACTCCACACAGTACAAGGAGCATTCCAATTGCTTAAAGGAATGCAAGGAGCCTTGTCAGATGGTAGAAGTTGACGAAGAGAATACCATACTGGATGCACTACACCATTTCTTTAGTCCTCATCATGCGGTATTCAATAAGTCAACCAGAACTACGAAGCTTCTTCGGAGTCCTGCTTACTACAAACGGTTTGTACGAAACTACAGGGCACAGGCTAGAAAATGAGACAAAGGTCCACTAAAAGTAGATGCAATCGGCAAAAGAATATTTGAATACCAATTGTAGTTGGTCATCAATTGGTAGATCTATTGCCAAAGGTAGCTTGCCTTCTTTACGGCAGTGTCTCCTTGAGGAACTTCAAATATTCTTCTGGCGATTACATCTACCTTTAGTGGACTAATTGATGACCAACTACTTTTGCCGCAAGTGGAGCAAAGAATATCTGTCCAGGATGAAACAGCGCCTGAAGAGACAAGACGAAAAGCTGGATCAAAACGCGGAGACTTAGTTCTTTTCACGAAAGTCTATCGCCATTACAATGGCGATTCGGACGAATCATTGGCACATATTCCGGAACAGACGGACTTGCTCGAGTGGTTACGGTACGATCCGAAACCGGAGAACTTGGTCGGTCACTTTGAAAAATTTGCTATTTGCAATCAAATATTGAAAGTGAAAAGCGAGACATTTGAACGACACAACACAACATTTAAACGACACACCATAAAATTTATAAGATACACACTTTAAATAAATTTGTATGAAAATTAAAGGCATTTATATTCTTTAAAAGCAATTTGTTACATTAATGAAATAGAAATAATTACAAACTTACTTATCCTAGATTTCCCAACACAGCACAACACACATACGAGTACATACAGTCCACTCTATATCACATAAAATCATTCATTCCGGACAACGCTGTGGAGTTTCGAAATTCCAAAACGCCGACGGGAATTGGAGAATCAAAACCTCCACGGCATTTGAAGATTCAGTAACACTAACAACGTTGTCCACTCAAAACACAACACAACACTTTAAATTTATCAATTTTTAAAAAATATTCTAAAGTATACAGCAGTAACATATAATATTACTCGTATATTGTAATAATAAATACCTTAAACTAATCTTATCTTAATTTGAAGAAAATAATAATAATAAATATGTAAATAAAAAAAAAATAATGCAGATGAATTGCAACTACAATAGTCTTTACTTAAAAGTAAACAAAACAAACACACTAAAGTAGTCCATACATAGACGGTTCAATTCAATTGGAAACTGAGTTGACAATTACATTGATATTTGCAGATACACTACATAAACTGAATTGAAAGACTTTGCTTCAACTGTCAAACTGTCTGCAAAAAAGTAACACATTGTAGTGGGTATTTTCAAAATGAGTGAAAAAAGAAAAATGTTAAAGTGTATAATTGTTGCGGAGTGTATATGTGATAAAATGGGAGCAAATAATGTAAAAAAAACTTAGAATTTGGACAAAAGATTGGCTAAATAATAAGAAAGAATTTTTCAACGAAAAATTTATAAGGAATATTAAAATAATTGAGACAACCGATTTTGTAAATTTTCAAGAATGAATGCGGAGGCTTTCCATGAACTCTTACATAAAATTACACAGATCATAAAAAAAGAGGACGCTTTTATGAGGGATGAAATATCTCCAGAAACGCGACTCGATTACCTTGAGATACCTTGTAAAGGGTAACACCATTTCCAAATTCTCTTAAAGCCCATAAACTTGCAACCCAATAAGGCAACCAAAATAGTTTTAGCCTGTTGTTTTCTCCACAATTATTTAAAACAGAATAATGGTCCCATGTATGAAGCTCAACGAAAATAATATACCGATCGGACTAGAATACACTTCATCAAGAAACTCCATAAATGCCAAAACCATCCGCAATAAATTATCCGCATATATAAATACAACAATATTCAATTAAATTAAAATTTATTTTTATATCGATATTGTTTTTACTAAATAACTACATACATACGTTTGTAAGAAAAAAAACAAAGAATAAATAAATAGAAAAAAAGTTTTAACTAAATTCTTTGTCTTAGAGTAATTCTGAAATATTAGTACGAGTATATACGTCTTCTTCATTCTTCATGGTTAAAGAACCGTGATTGTTATTTTGTTGCCTTTCGTGAGCTCTTAAGCTGCTTTTCTGAGTCTAACTTCTTATACGAGCATGCACAGGTCTCTGCGTGAATGTCTGCATCATATTTAGCATCCTGCTTAGTCATAGATTCCAGATGCGCACAGGCTTGCTGAAGGAAATCATGCTTTCGGTTGCTCTGTGACCGCTTTGACCGAATTTCTTAAATCAAAATCAGAACTGTTAACATTTTTAAAAATGCATACGAAATACATACCTCAACATCAAAATGTATCATTGGAACGCTCTCTGAGGCCTCCTCTTGGTCTCGTAAAAATTCCAAATGGTTAAACTACCATAAAGTTGACACATACAAATCTTCTTCACCAGCACCAGATGTAGAAGATTCAGATATTTTTTTCAATTCGCGACTGTAGCATATTCTAATATTTGTTATCTTATTTTTCAGTGTTGCAATGCTAGCCTCCGGCTCAATCTCTTTGTATTTATCGATGACTAACTCCCAATCAAAATCCTTTGATTTTTGTATGGTGTGTATGGTGCGCTTAAGACAGCCATAAAAATCAAAATCACGAACCGTTCGCGAAAATTTCGTCGATCATCCTCGCACTGCACAACCAAAATGTGCGTACGCGGAGAACAGTTATCGTACAAATAACCCCTCAAATTGTACCGAATTTGTTGGGCAAATAATTTTGATTAACTTTAAAATAGCAGACTAAAAAAAGATAAATTCTGTGGCCACAAGTTATATCCGCCTAAATCGGTTTTTCATTATAATTATTACGAGCTAGACTGTTATGCCAAAACAGTATTTAAAAAAAAAATGACTTATGCTACTGGGTCTTTTTTGGAATAGCTTCTGTTTAAAAAAGATACAGTCATACAAATTAAGTGGAAGTAGATTTAAACATGCTGAACACGATGGTGTTCGTATCCTAACTCGAGTTAAGCGGTTATGGTTTGTGGCCACTGAATTAAAAAATACACTTACCTTTTATTAACAAAAAAAAAACTAAAAAAAAGGGGGAACAACCAACGAAAACTAAACAAAAACCGAACAATACTCGCGACGCAAATCGACTAAATTTTGGTCAACTAATAAAACAAACTATTGCGCTATTGCAAAACAAAGGAAGTGACACACATTTCATCTCCCTTTGTTTGCCCGTATTGTTATGTTGCCATTCTTGTCACCCACATGTAATGTTTCTAATTACTAACTTACACGAATTTTCTCATTTACATGTATATAGTCAACACACTCGCACTCACACAACACTCCTATGCCAAAAGAAGTACAATATATTTCAACTGAAATTTGGGTACAGTAAGGTATATGCTCGAGTGCACTTGCGGATGAAAATTATTCACCGGGCGGGAGCATGTTCGTAAACATAATTATAATATATATTTCATTTTTTAATAATTAGTACTGTATTGAGATTGTAATAATGATTGTAACTGAGCTACAAATAAATTGGAATGTACCATAACTACTAAATTCTAACGTAAACAAATAAACTTAACGTATGGTTATGATCTTGCTATTGCATGACACTTATTGTAATAGTTAAATATGGATGTAATTTCCGGAAAAATAAACTTTCTCTTTGCTGTTACACAAGAAGAAAAAAATACGTATTTTACTTAAAACTGTAGAGGGAAAATTCGTCCTCTCGATGAAACTTGTGAAAATTGGTTTTGATTTATGTGAAAAGACCAAAACTTGGTCGAAGACACACGAATAAACTTAAACCTCCAATCACTTACGAAAGGCCAAGTCTTGGTCGAAACGTATGAGTGATTCCTTTTAATCGGAGCGTAAACTTGTAAAAGCTGTTCTCTAAATAAAACACTAACAACGGTTTACGTGGATTTTTCACAATATAATAAAATTTTATTCTTCTATTAGAGTAATTTGGTACTTGAAGTGAGTGTGAATTATATGATGCGACACAAATAAAAGTTGAGAGTTGCCACATCATTATATTTTGTTTGGTACATAAATTTAAATGTTGTCACATCATTATTTTTTATTTGGTACATAAATTTAAATGTTAATTAAAACTGAAATAATGTTAAATAATTCACAAAACAATTAATAATTTATTTATAACAAAATAATAAAATAATAGCTGTGCTACAATCTCCCCCTCTGGACATGAAGTCGTCTCGACGATTGTACAGGTCAGCGTCGGTTGGAAGGTCGTCCCCTCCTTCTTATGGGTCGTATTGGCTTATTTATTGTGGATGCGTCCTTCGCTCGGAATGGAGTTAGCGCAGACACATGATAGGTTCCAAGAGGTACATCTAACTTATCCGCTTCAGCAATTTGGAAAAGTGTTTCGCTGAATCGCCGTATAATGATATATGGACCATCTCGCCTAGGTGCAAATTTGGATGTTATTGTTTTGCCTGCATTACTAAGAACGTGTGTTGTAATTAGGACTTCATCCCCGAGTTTATATTCTGGAGCCTTTTGGCGCCTTCGATTAGCGTACTGCACATGTTTGTTTTTGTTGTCATCTTCTAACTTGGATACTGTTTCCAAGATGTTGGGTAGTTCTCTTAGGACAGGAAGTATTGTAGAGTCGAAATTCGGATCATCAATGCTGCTACTGAGATCATGGGAGATATGTATTGGTGCTTGCAGCTCGCGTCCAAAAGTAATATAAGCTGCTGTTTGTCCAGTTGTAGAACAGACTGCAGAATTCATCGCGAAACGAATGGATGATAGGTGTTGTGACCATGTGTCATGTTGATTTTCAACGAGGATCGCCAACTGTGTTTTTAGGTCACGGTTCTTGCGTTCCACCATGTTGGGCTGTGGATGATATACCGGTGTAAGCATCTGATCTATTCCGAGACGTGTAGTTAAATACTGCATTATTGCAGCGATAAATTGTGGACCATTGTCGCTAATTACTCTTCTTGGGATTCCGTATCGTAGGAAGATTTCGTGTAACAAAACATTTGAACATTTTTCCGCTGTTGCTTCAGTAAGAGGGAAAAGTTCTACCCATCTGCTAGTTGTGTCTTCTACTACAAATATCCATTTGTTGCCATTGCTGACAGGTAATGGTCCAAAAAGGTCTATAGAGAGTGCCTCGAATCTTTGATTGCTTGCTGTGGTTTTGTAAAGTCCCATTGGTCGTAGATTACTTGGCTTATATCGCTGACACTTGTCACACTCTTTGACATATTTCTGAACCGTAGAGTACATCTTATCCCAATAGAATTTTGAACTTATCCTTGATAAGGTTTTGTCAACTCCGTAGTGTCCAGCAGTAGGGGAATCATGAAGGGCTTTCATGATTGTTTCTATTTCTTGGTCTGGAACTACTAGCGCTGCTTCTTCAGTATCTGTATACTTGTATAATACACCATGAGTCACAATGTATCCCTCATTGGCATATTTTTCACCTTCAGTACCATCGGTGCTCTCAAGTGCTTCTAAAATAATTTTAATTTTATCATCTTTTAGTTGTTCTTGACGAATTTCTTGGCTTCCACAGGTTGGAATCGCGACTTCTGTGTAGCATATGTCACAGGATTCAATTGGCGGGCGTGATAATGTATCGGCTACACTATTCGTTCTCCCTGAAATATACTTTATTTGAATATTGTATGGCTGAAGTTGTAACGCCCATCGTGCCAAGCGCCCAGTAGGTGACTTGATCATCATTAGCCACCTTAATGGCTGGTGGTCCGTTAAAAGGGTTAAGTCTGCGCCTTCAATATAGCCGCGAAATTTATTGGTCGCCCAGACGATCGCTAGTGTTTCTCTCTCTGTCGTCGAATAGTTCTGTTCTGCTGATGTCAATAAGCGACTAGCATATTCTATTGGGTGCTCGTCAGGGCCCTCCCCCTGGACTAAAACTGCTCCCAATGCATAACTGCTGGCGTCTGTCTTCAAAAGGTATGGCTTTGTTGAGTCGGCTTGACTTAGAATAGGTGCAGTCACCAAGAGATTCTTGAGTTTTTGAAATGACTCGTCTTCCAATGCACTCCACCTGAATACAGCTGATTTTTTTGTAAGACTGCTTATTGGTTTCGAAACTTTAGCGAAATCAGGTATAAAGCGTCTATACCATGAGCAGGTTTGTAGAAACGTGAGAACTTGCTTCACGTTTTTTGGCTGTTGCATATTAAGTATGGCTGACACTTTTTCAGGATCCATTTTTATCCCATCTATCGTAATAATGTGTCCCAGAAACTTAACTTCTTCGCAACAGAAATTACATTTTCCTAGATTTACCCGCAAGCCGAACTGCTTAAGCCGGTTGAAAACTTTATCTAAATCATTAATATGCTCTATTAACGTTGATGAGCAAACAATTAGATCATCTAGGTAAGCCTGGACCACTGTGTCATCTAAACCAGATCGGACTTGGTCCATCAGGCGTTGAAATGTAGCGGGTGCGTTCCGTAATCCGAATGGCATCCTATTAAAACGAAAGGTACCAAACGGCGACGTGAAGGCTGTCTTATCCTTATCCGATGGGTTTACTCCGATTTGCCAAAATCCAGCTTGAAGGTCAATCGTAGACATGTATGGCGTGGATTTGGCTGCATGGAGCAAGTCATCTATCCGAGGAAGAGGATACCTATCTGGTGTGGTGATGGCATTGATTTGTCTGTAATCAACACACACCCTGATGTCACCATTCTTTTTGGGAACCAACACTACAGGTGAGGCCCATGGTGAATCGCACGGTTCAATGATTTTCTGCAAAAGCATTTTCTGTAACTCAGCTTTAAGCTGTTCCTTCCTCACAGGTGATAGACGATATGGAGGGGAAGCTACTGGTTGATGAGATCCGGTTTCAATGGAATGAACTACACCACGAACAGTTATCTCGTCCTCCCATTTAAAAATATTGTCGTGCTTCTGTAATAAATCATCTAATTGTCCCTCATCCTTCTTTATAATACTGGTCAAGTTTATGCCCAACTTATAGGGTGGACCAAACAGTCTGTCATTTAGCCGGTCTTCCTCTTCATTAGAGAAATCGAGGAATACGTTTCGTATCCGATTGTTACCTGGTTGTCCTTGGTCGTAGACATGTAGTGGTAAGGAATCCTCAAATACTTCGTATATTTCTTCTGCAGAATATTTCTTCATAGGTGGCAATGGCATGGGTTTTTTATACCTTGGTGCGTTATCAATCAGCTTATTTATTTTTTGTACTATCGCCGGATCGTAAATTGGAGAGACTGGGCTGATTTCACCGTATGCAAAATTCGGTGTTGTTGCAATTTCTGTATATTTAAAGAAAGGAACACTAAATTCGGGTTGATCGGCAAAATACCATATGTTCTTGGCTGGGTTGATTATAATACCAGAGCTTTTTAAATAATCGATTCCCAATAACGTGATATTGTCATTGGCTTCTGACAACACACTAATGCTTATTTTGGTTTGTCGGCGGCCTATTTTCATATAAGTGGTTGTCGTCAAGATATCTTGGGATCTGAGAATACCATCTGCCAGTCTAATTTCCGCTTTCATTTTCCGAAAGTCGTGATTTTCCTTTCTTAGCTGGGCACTCAGCCTGTTGCTGGCAATACTCGTTTTGGCTGCCGTATCTAAGTAAGCAACATGTTAAATACCGCCAAATTCTACTACCACTGCTGGTATGTTACCTCCCTCGCTAATTCTCAAGTCTAAGGCATTAATGCTGGCTCCACTTCCAGAGCTGATGCCTTTAGAGCATTTTGGACAATTTCTTTTTATATAGCCTATGGTTCCACATCCAAAGCAAACTAGCGGATTTTCCGGACCTCTATTATTAGGCCCTAGTGGTCGTTGCTGCTTGGACTGCTCGCTGCTATTAAATTTACGGCAATTTTCTTTCATATGTCCTACAAAATGACAGAAGCTACATCTTATAACTTCCTTCTTCGCTACTGGGTGGAGTCTTTCGTATTCTCTTGCGAGGGCTATGAGTTGGGTAAATGTTTTAAACTCGCCCCTCCTAACACCCTTCTTGATATTATCATGTAGCAGGCTGTATATAATGTCTATACAGTGTACCTCTGGTATGGGTGGCTGGGGAATTTCGGCCAATAATGCTCTTTTTGCACTGATAAATTGGTCCGTTGATTCACCCAGTTTTTGTTTTTTTTTCAAACAATAGCTCAAATACAATGTACACTGGTCGTCGTGGAGCGTATTGGTCTCTCATCATTTCGATGGCATTTGACCAAGTAGTCATTTCCGTATGGATGCCTTTCCACCATGTCGCTGCTTCATTCTTTAGAAGCAAGGGAAGCTCTATCAATGCATCTTCATCGGTGATGCGGCGAACCCTTTTAAAAATTTCAACGTTCGTTATAAAATTTTCGAAACGTTGGGCGTCAAATTCGCCATTAAACCGCTCCGTGCAATCGCACAACGTCTCTTTAAACCGCTGGGTTCCTTCGGGAATACGGTGTTCCATGTCCGTTGTATTTGCTTGTTCGTTGGTCGTCATCCTGCTGGTAGTACCTTTTCTTGTATTTGTCGCTGGACCGTCAAACATTCCCTCCAGTCTTCTTGATCTACCCCCCGAGCCTTGCCTGTCAGAGGTCTTACTGCTGCTTAGTAGGTCTTCTTGCTCTTCCACGTACGTTCCAACAGAGCCTTGCCTATCAGAGGTCTCCTGTGCTGAGCCTTGCCTAAACGCCAAAACGGAATATCCGTTTACCCGCGACCGCGACTCACGTTATCGGTTTCACTGACTCGCGTTATCGGTTTCACTGACTTGCGTGAATTGCCGATAAATCCGTGGGGAACTCGAGCCTCACGTTGGGCGTCAATTGTAGAGGGAAAATTCGTCCTCTCGATGAAACTTGTGAAAATTGGTTTTGATTTATGTGAAAAGACCAAAACTTGGTCGAAGACACACGAATAAACTTAAACCTCCAATCACTTACGAAAGGCCAAGTCTTGGTCGAAACGTATGAGTGATTCCTTTTAATCGGAGCGTAAACTTGTAAAAGCTGTTCTCTAAATAAAACACTAACAACGGTTTACGTGGATTTTTCACAATATAATAAAATTTTATTCTTCTATTAGAGTAATTTGGTACTTGAAGTGAGTGTGAATTATATGATGCGACACAAATAAAAGTTGAGAGTTGCCACATCATTATATTTTGTTTGGTACATAAATTTAAATGTTGTCACATCATTATTTTTTATTTGGTACATAAATTTAAATGTTAATTAAAACTGAAATAATGTTAAATAATTCACAAAACAATTAATAATTTATTTATAACAAAATAATAAAATAATAGCTGTGCTACAAAACTGCATTTTTCGACCTGTTTCTACCCATTTGCATTTGCATTTGGATTTTTGTTTTCTTTTTATTGTATTCTAACAGTTTCAGTCATAGCGTATAATTACATATGCCAATTCAATAATACAGGAATTGAACACATGACTTAAGTACAATCTGTAGCCTAAGTGGCAGTGATTATGTTTATAATGACATAATAATGCATGGAACATAACTACTCGTATTATTGTTGAGGGGAGAATTCAATGTGCAAAAAATGAACAAAACGATAAATCTACTATTTAAACATTAAGAGAAAAATTTCATTAATGAACAAATAATTAAGATTTGTATAGTCAAAAGAAAAGAGCCATTTTTTGATACCATTAAAATGGAGCTGTATTTGAGGTTGTGGTGAGTGATCTCTGAATATGCATTCGCTTATATCCACAGCCGTAGTCTAGCCACCTAACGCTTCAAGTGATTGGAATCGTGGCTCTAAATATCCAAGAAAATCTTTTAAGGGTTACATTGCTCTTGGATGTTTTAACTATTGTTCCCACAGTGTGTGTGTGGATTTTTCAAGTTTCTTCATAAGCCTAAGCCGTCCAATGCTTCCTGAGTGGTGTCATGTAATGCACGTATTGCAGAAGCACCTTCAATTGTTGCCGTAGGTTGCGACATCAATTTGTTGAGTACAGCGGTGAATAACAGACGTTTGTTTTTAAATCTGCCATTTATGATTTTCCATGCTGCCTCATAATTCGTTTCTGTTTATATTATCTGCCGTATTAGTTTTTCAGCGTCGCCAATCAAAGCTGTCTTCAGGAAAAAGATCTTTTGACAATTTACGATGAATTGCTGTGTACTAGTTCGACAAAAAGATCTTGAAATTGGTACCATTTCATGTAGTCTCCGTCGAACTTTGGTAAGACTATTCTTGGCAGTTTTCGATCACTTTATGAATTTGCTGACCTGATGATTGCCTCAGACAACTCATACATCTGAATAAGTTCTAGCTGAGTCTGATCTTCTAAATCGAAAAACTGCTGGACATTGTATCCATTGAGAGCTGGGTCTACTGATTGCTCATAAATTTCATTATGTAACTGCAGTATTTCATCTCAATAACTCTATACCGTTTTTACCTTGGTCTGGTAAAATTGTATTAATCTATTAACTGTGTTATCTGATATTCCAAGAAAAGTTCTTTGTAACAATTCTATTGCTGCTTCTTACCTTCTAATCGGACCTGATACTTTGCTGTCACGTCGGAGTCACCAAAAATGAATACAGTGCTTTTACTGGAACTAATGGTTATACAAAGGTTTTGTACCGTGACTAACTGTGGTATTTCTAATACAATACTAGAAACACACAAACTTGAGACAATAAGTTGCAACCTTCCAAGCAGACTCGCTTGGAATAAAAATCAAAGTCTTAGATACATAGCCGTTCAATTTGTATTTGGCGATATTTATACAAAAAAGTTGCTTATTATTACACAAAGAGTTCCTAACACAATTAGCTTACTTTATAAAAATTATATGAAAGAACTAATAGCAATGGACACTGTGCAAATTACTTATTCTGCAAACACACATTATTTGCACATAAGAAAAAGAAAACAAGTGAGAATAAAATTGAGGTGTTATCATGCGCCTGCACTGCGGTGAACTTAGTTCAATGACAAACTCAAGTTTTAGGTGTCCAATTCAAATCGGGCAGCTGGCAACCGGATGCTGGTGCACTCTGGGTACTGACCGTACTCAACAATTTAGGTGATAGGGAGAGGTGTAGAGTTCAATGAAATGAAGATATGTGCCTAGATAGTTTGAATAGTAGGAAGAAGAGTTTTATTTCGTAAAGAGCGGAGTGTACGATTGTACCAAGGAGGGGATGTAGAAAATGTTTTATAGCGGGAATATGGCACACGAAGGGAGATGGATTTAAATATTTCTCTATAAAAAATGACGAGAAGAGAAGAAGCCCTGCTAATTTTCTTTCCATACAGTTAGAAACGTCACTGACTTGACATTTTCTAGAGTCTGTTAGTCGCTATAAGAAGAAACATACTAGGTGGGGTGAAAAGTAACCTCCTTGGGAATGAAAAGCATTTTTTTCTTTAAATGTTTTTTTTTATTTTATTCAATACAGTCCTCTTTTAGCTTGATACACTTATTCCAGAGATTTTCCAACTTCTTGATCCCGTCCGAAAAGTAATTTTCCGGAAGGTCTGCAAAACACTCCTCCGTGGCGTCGATGATTTCCTCGCGTGAGCTGAATTTTTTATTGATGAGCCATCTTTTGAGGTTTGGGAAGAGATAATCGTCCGAGGGAGCCAAATCGGGCGAATACAGTGGATGCGACAGCAATTGGAGCCGTAAGTCCTTGATTTTAGCCGTGGTTGCGATGCTCTTGTGCTCTTGTCTTGCAAAAACAAATTTTTTTTTCGTTTCATGTGAGGCGTTTTGCGGCGATTTCGGCCATCATTCGCTCCAATAATGCACAGTATTACTCGCTGTTGATGATTTTTCCTTTGTCGATGTAGTCCACTAAGAGTATGCCATGACAATCCCAGAAAACCGACGCCATAACCTTTCCGACCCATCGAGCCTCCCTCGGCCGCTTCGGAGCACTCGTGCCGACTTCAGTCCATTGCCGGGCACTCATTCTGTTCTCTGGTGTGTAATAGTGGATCCAAGTTTCATCAACAGTTACCAATCGGCGCAAAAGTCCGCCCGATTCCGCATCAGCAAGTCCAAACACTCTTTCGAAGTGCTCTCGCGTTCGTGTTTTTGGTCAGGAGTGAGCATGCGCGGCATCCAGCGGCAGGGTAACTTTTTCATATGCAGAATATTGCCCAAAATATGGCGTGTGTGCTCAGTACTAATCTTTGTGGTATCTGCTAGCTCACGCACCTTCACTTTCCGGTCAGCCAACACCATTTCATGTATTTTTTTGACATTGTCCTCTGTAACCGCATCGGAGAGCCTGCCGCTGCGGACTTGATCGGTAGTGGAGTTGCGGCCACCACGAAACACTCAGTGACAGTGTAATCTGACGGGGCATTAGCCCCATAATACTTATCCAACATCCTTTGGTTTCAGGAATCGTCTGGAGAATTTCTTCTCGAGATTCATTGACCCTACTCAGCCTATACAACTCGACAAGTTCGATGCTCGCGGTAGAAGAATCACTGGTAGGTCTCAATAGAAATCTAAGCGCTGTTGAAACAAGTTTCGCAACACTGCCGGCAACACACAATAATTTGCCAAAATTTCAGCTACCGAAGCTTGACGAAAAATATTCGGATTATAAGAATTTTATCAATTCATGTACAAAGCTTGTGGATGATAAACCAACTTTAAATAAAATTTAATCATTTACTATCCTGTTTGAGCCTTAAGCACAGTAAAGGCCTACCAAGTATCGGAAGACAATTACCCAAAGGCTCTTGTAAGGCTCATGGAAAGATATGACAATAACTGTCTCATATTTGCCCAATACATTTCGAAGTTGTTTGAATTACCAAAAATCACAAAGGTTTCGGCCATTGACCTACGATCTCTCGCCGATAATATTTCTCTATAAACGCTATGCAACGGTTTTTGAATTGGAAGAAACCAGGTTTTTGCTTGAATTTCTTTGGAAAGGGTCATAATGTCGCAAAATGTTCATCGCCTTTTAAATGCAAAATCAGCATAGCCTACTACATCGACCACAACAGGAAGAGAATGTTTCTTCGGTTGGCGAACCATCCATTTCAGCGGCTGTGCATGCCGCGTTAGAAACTGGGAGACCTCTGAAAGCCCAGGTGATTTCGGCCACAGCGTTAGTTCTCATCATGGATTCGACTGGAAGTTTTCAGATGGGAAGATGTTAGACTCAGGTTCTCAAGTCAACATGATCAATGAACGATTTGCCAGGTCTCTTAATCTGCACCACCAAAGTTTGGATATAGCAGGGGTCGGGATAATCAATTTACAAAGCCAAACTACAATTCGTTCTAGGTACAATAATTTAGAAGTATTCCTGGAATTTCTGATAACTCCATCCGCCACTCTGGATATCAACCAGAATTAACTTTAAGTGTGGCACAGTGGAAGCTATCCAAAATCTAGAGTTAAGAGACGAATATTTTTACCAACCCTCGCAGATTGATTTGCTGTTAGTGGCCGAGTCTTTCTTCGATTTCCTTAAAGTAGGTCAGACTAAACTAGGGCAAGGACTTCCGACTTTACAAAAACATCGCTGGGTTGGATTGTTTCTGGCAAATATAAAACACCGTCGAATAGGAAGATGCAACAATGCTTCTTAGGTTTAAACGAGGACCCACTGGATCGCTATGTGGAAAGGTTTTGGGAGTTAGCAGAACTTCATGACCAGCAATAAAAGTGGACAGAAGAACAGAGGGAATGCGAATCACATTTCAAAGAAAATCTCGAAGGTTTAGCTGATGGTCGACTAGTTGTACAAATACCATTCAAACGGAATCCGAGCTGTTTAGGACCCTCACATAATATAGCTTTTCGTCGGTTCTTAGCACTTGAACGTAGGTTATCCAAAAATCTGTCCTTGAAGCAACAGTACATCGAATTTCTTGCGGAATATAAGAAATTAGGGCATATGTCGCTCGTCAAGGAACCTAAATTTAACGAACCACACAATTACTTACCTCATCATTGCGTTATTAAAGGTAGCGTACTGACAAAACTTCGGGTGGTGTTTAGTGCTTCATGCTACACATCTACACATAATACTTTTATGGTCGGCCCAACAATCCAGCCTGAGTTATTCAATATCCTTCTTCGCTTTCGCTTGCATAGGTTTGTGTTGACAGCTGACATTGTTAGAATGTATCGACAAGTTTTGTTACATCCTGCTCATCGAAAGTTCCTGTACATTCTATGGAGTACAGACGCATCAGCCCCAATACAAACATATGCGCTCAACACAGTCACATATGGCACCGTTTCGGTGCCATTTTCAGCGATTCGTTGCCTTAAATATTTAGCGGATAAATACAAAACATACGAGGGGCGTTCAACATATTCTCGGTATCGAGGTGAAGCTGTGGTTGTATATATAAATTGACTTATTTATCAAGTAATACTATTATTTTAGTGCATTCATGTAAAATTTCATATAAATGTGATTACTAATTCGCGTTTTATCTCTAGTTAAACAGAATCATAATGGCAACTGAGACGATGATGGTGAAAATTGAGCATCGCGCTGTAATTAAATTTCTCAGTAAGCAAGGAAAAAGTCAAAAAACTATTCATGAAGAGATGGTGGCTGTTTACCAGGGTTCCGCACCTTCATTATCAACTGTGCAAAAGTGGTCAAGTGAGTTCAAGAGAGGCAGAGAGAGCATTGAAGACGACCCCCGCTCCGGGGCCCCGGCTACTGCTTGTACGGGAGAAAGCATCAAAGAAGTCGAAAAACTTGTTCTTAAGGATGCCCGAATAAAGGTGAAAATGATGGCAGAGATCACCAAGCTTTCAATTGGTACCATTCACACTATTCTTCATGACCATCTTAACCTTTCAAAGGTCAGTGCAAGGTGGGTGTCACGAATGCTCACAGCGCCTCAGAAAAAAGTGAGAATCGCTTGCTGTAGAGAGCTTTTGGAGATGTGTAGTGAGAACGCGGACGGTGTTATGGATCGAATTGTTACTGGGGACGCAACATGGGTCCACCACTATGACCCTGAAAGCAAACAAGAGTCCATGCAGTGGCATAAAAAAGGAACAGACCCCCTGAAGAAGTTCAAAGTCACTCCGTCTGCCGGGAAGCTCATGGCCACAGTTTTTTGGGACTCAAAGGGAATCTTGCTCATTGAGTGCAAAAAAAAGGTGAAACCATCAACGCCACACCCTACGCTTCCACTTTGCATAATTTGCGGGAGGAAATTAAAAAGAAAAGACGGGGTAAACTCGCAGCGGGTGTGTTGCTTCATCATGACAACGCTCCTGTTCACACGGCGCGAGTTTCCAAGGCTGCTGCGCGAGATTGTGGTTTCAAAGAAATCCAACACCCACCCTATAGTCCAGACCTTGCCCCTAGTGATTATTTCCTGTTTCCGGATTTGAAAAAATGTCTTCGTGGAAAAAGATTTTCGGATGATGAAGAACTCAAGTCGGCAATAAATGGGTATTTTGCAGAGAAAGAGGAAATTTATTTTTTTGAGGGTTTAAAAAAGCTTATCTCAAGATGTAACAAATGCATTGATGTCAGGGGAGATTACATTGAAAAATAAAAACAATTTAAATTGAATTCGCATTGTCCTTCATATCGATACCGAGAATATATTGAACGCCCCTCGTAATTGCCATTACTGTGCTCTTGAGGAAGAATTTTATGTAGACGATTTTATCACAGAAGACGACACGATTGAGACGTTAGTTCGGAAACTTGAAGAAGTCATATCTATTATATATTCAGCTGAGTTAGAGTTGTCTAAATGGAATTACAATCTCCCAAACATCGATAAGGCTGTACAGAACACAAACATAAAGTTGAGTGAGTCAGGTCGCACTAGCACTTTGGGGATATAGTGGAACTCGGTTTGTGATCAGCTTATCTTTTCGAATGAGTTGAAACCGAATGGGAGCAGTTTATGGTCGATTTACACTCTGTGCAGAATCTATTGGTTCCTAGATTTGCCTTAATCGCAAGGAGTCACAGTTATCAAATCCATGGGTTTGCTGATGCATCTATGCACGCATATGGTTGCTGCATATATCCCAGAGCAGTTGATAGTGTACGGTCTACACAAGTAAGTCTTTTGGTATCAATGTCTCGAGTGTCACCTATAAATAGAAGACAACTTCCTCGGCTGGAGCTGTGTGCAGCTCACCTATTATCAAAATTGTGGGAAAAAATTCAAGGCATTTTTAAAGGTGACCAGTTAGAAGTTTACTTTTGGACGGATGCAGCAATTGTTCTTCATTGGATTTCTACTCACTGATCAAAATTGACAAGATTTGTTGGCGGTTTTCTGAAATCGAAGCAAAAACACGAGAACTCATTTGGCGAAACATTCCTACACAGGAGAATTCGGCTGACATCGTATCAAGATTATGCAATATTCAGGAGTTGAAAGGCTCGATCTGGTTCAATGACCAACGGTTTTTATTGCAGAGTGAAGGAAATTGGCCGTCAAGGACAGAGATGCCGCTTTCTTCAGAGGAAACCTCATTAGAAAAAAGAAAAACAGTACTCATCAGTAAAAAATCAGAACGCGATTTTGTGTGCGGGATAGTCGAGCGTTATAGTTCCTATTCCAAAATCCTTCGAATAGTAGCTGATGTAATAAGATTTTGTCATCGGTTAAAAAAGCAGTCATCTAAAATGGATCCATTTTTAACGGTTGCGGAGATAGACAGTGCTTTATTGCAAATCATTCAAATTATACAATCAGACTTGTTTACTGAAGAAATTGATGCAATCAAAAACAATCGTTCTATTAAAGGATCTATTAAGTGGTTGAATTCTTTCTTGCAGGAGACAAATGGTCTCGTTTTACTGAAAGTTGGAGGACGGCTAAAACATGCGGAGATTCCTGAGGAGTGTAAACATCCTCTGTTGTTACCAAAAATTCACCCATTAACAAATACCTTAGTTCGACATCTACACTTATCTAATTACCATGCTGGACTAAGAGCTTTGGTTGCTTTGCTCAGACAACAGTTTTGGATAATCAATGCTCGAGAAGTCGCACGATATACGGTAAGGCTGTGTATTCACTGCGTTAAATATCGACCACACCGTTGGACCAAATCATGGGCGATTTGCCGAAAGAGAGGTTAACCTCATCGCGGCCTTTCTTGTGCTGTAGTATCTGAAGATCAGGGGCATGGTGCCCTACAAAAGCTATGTTGCTGTCTTTGTCTGTTTCTCGTCAAAAGCGGTTCACTTAGAAGTTGTTTCTGATTTGCCGGCCGAGGCATTTGTTGCAGCTTTGAAAAGGATGATTGGTCGTAGAGGTCTACCCAGAGACATACATTGCGACGACACGACCAATTTTGTGGGATCACAATTTTTACTACTGATAAGTTATGGGTGTATTAGTTTTATCTGTATGCATATCGCGATTACTTCGAAGGTGCGCTTATTCATCCACTTTATCTTAAGACTTTGGCAGTTATGTAATTTAGCGCACATTCGATTGAAACACAATTTAAGTCTTACCTGGGTGGGAGATGATACTTATCTACTAACATATATTTGTTCTCCTGGCTTAGCAGTTTAAATTTGAACTTCTTTCGTTTTTGTTTTGTGGGATGTATTCGTTTTTTGTTTCAGGGGATTTATGTATGTATGCCTGTACACTCGTATTAGCACTTGCACACCCGAAACCGATAACCGATAACCGAAACGCAATTCACTTTATCATCTTTTGGAAATGTACATGAATTTGTTCCAAAGTTTTTTATTTATTTATGTTTTTTCCACACACGTTGGGCACCAGAAATACACTAAGAGCGTTTTCTTAACTTCAACTTAGGATCTCTACTTACAAAAAAGTAATTGGATCTTCGTTGGGATAGGTCGATATTGGACGAAAAATTAGTCCTTGCACTTTGTAACTTAGCGAGCGGAGCGAAAAATAAAATAAATACTGTCTTCCTTGCGAGTTATTGAAAAATTAAACTTTATTTTTACTAACACTACAAAAAACAATTTTCCTTTCTCCTCCTTCTATCTTTCCGCCCGCGCCCTGGCAACAGTAAAAGGGTATCAACCCCTTGGGCGCGCGTAAATTATAAAAAAAAAAAAAACTGACCAGTAAACGATCATATTTAAGTCAATTACTTTTCTGACATCGCATAGAATAGAATAATATATTGTAGTTCAATGTTTGCTGATATTCTTGAGACCTAACAGGATCCATATTAGCCACATGAAGTAATTTAGGCGGATTGAAATTCGCATCATTGATATCGTTATCACTATCACAACCACTCATTTTAAAAATTCACAATTTTCACTAACTTTAATAGAACTCCTGCTCTCTACGCCACTTTAGTTTGAATGACAACATTTCGCGTCATTTTTTTTACTGCATTTTCACCGATAACAGTAAAATTGTATCAGCTTGCACCTCATATGGTGATTGCGCGTAGGAGAAAACCACATGCAACTATAGAAGAAACACAAATTTCGTTCAGTTATTAATTAACTGTGTAAACCTAGTGGAACCAAATGAAATGTGCATGGAGTAGAAGCTGGAATCTTTTCTCCCAACTACAAGCTCTTCATAGGAAAACTAGGAAAACATATTTCTATTTTTCAAACAGAGGTCTATGCAATCTGACTTTGTGCACGAGAATGAAAAATCACACATCAGTATACTGTTAGATAGTCGAGTAGCCTTTAAAGCTCTCATGTTTTTCAACTTCGAGTCTAACCTGGCTTTGCACTGTTTCTTGATTCTATTACAGTTTACTTCACGTAATATAATCACTCTAATATAGCTCCCTAGACACAGACGCATCTCTGGAAATGAAACAGCAGATGAACTTGCCAGATTATTTGCTGACACCCCATTCATTTTACCTGAATCTCTTTATGGTTTACCAATAAACCGTATAAAGAATGAGTTATCCCAACGGGAACGCCAAGAAATATTCTTCTACTGGAGCACATATACTGGCTAAAGGCATGTCAGGAAAATTATTGTGCCATAGCTCGGCTTAGGACTAGATATCAACTAGCGAGCAATATTAATCAAAAAATAAGTAGAGGACAGCACAGAAGATGTTTTTGGGTCGCAGTGCTCGTACTAATATCTACGAGTAAATGTTGTTCTAACTGACACAAAGCCGAAAAGAAATAAGTTCCGAATCCCGAAATAATCATATCACTCTTAAATGTGAAATCATCTAATTTGTCTAGTGCATGGAAAAATTGGTATAATCAATTTATAATAAGTATGTGAGCTTCTAATAAGCAGACAGAAAGAGATTCTGGAAAGGTAGCACTGCTACTGCATTTAATTGGACCAGCGTGTTTAGATATATTTAACTCTTTCAATGTTAATTTGGACAATGTGAAGCATGGAGATCTAGTGGAACTACTTAATAATTATTTTATGCCGAAAGCGAATATACATGGCTATGGAACGGCATACATATTTTTTCCGCGAAAACAAAAGCCAGTGAGGGAAATGATACTTACGTTAGCGCTTTAAAAAACCTTAGCTTAACATGTGAATTTGGAACTATGCGAGAGGACCTCATACGAGGTATTTTTACTTGTGGATTGCATGACAGCTATATTCACGTTAAAGAATAGCTTTTAAATGAAGATGTTATAAAACTAGACAAGAGCAAAGGGATAGCCCCATGATTGGGGAAGTACAATATTTAATTCCCAATACAACTATAGGCCAAGTACCTCACAATACAGTCACAAAAATTCAAACAACAATAAATATTTTTCAACGTCATCAAACTCGAACGGCCGCAAATACTCCAATAAACAGGAAAACCTGAATGTTATGTCAAATACAGGTAATAGAAATATAGAAATATATCAAAGATGTGGTGAGCAGCACAAACACAGGTATCCCGCGATTGGAGTTGTCTTCAAAAAATGTGTCAGAAAAAACCACTATGCCAAAATGTGCAGATTCTCTTTTTCTTTGTCTAATTACACAAACATCAATACAACCATCCCAGTCCCCACCTCCGCCCCTTAATTACTACATAAGCCCTCATCATCGTGGTCACCACGTCCGATATCAGAGTCATTAGCTCATATGAATAAAAAGTAGTAAACGCAAAAATTTGTAGCATCTACTGAAAAGTAAACTCTGCCCCAAAACTCTTCATTTGGTATGAGTAAAAAAAAATTTCGAACATGAAGTAGGTACTACTTTCGAAATTGGGAAATGTAGCATATGCTACAATTTAACATCTGTCAAAATGAATTGGTGTGGTTTTTGAGTTGTTGATTTTGTTTGTTACTTATAAATAAAGAGATGGATATAATTGAATCGCAATATTTTGGTTTGGTTAAGAGGAATACTTTTAGTTTAGTAATTTAAATGAAATTTCAAATAAGGCACTTGATGAAAACGTTTTTTTTACGAGGATTATCCTCAATCTAACCTAACAAAAACGCAGCAATGGCATCACGGCGCTGAATACCTCGTGATTTTTCGTTATTATTGCCTGTGTTTTCCCGTAAAGGCATGTTGACTACTTCTATTTCATGCTCAAAATATTCAAAATCTTCATAATGCAAAGTTTTTGCGATATTATGTAAATCAAAGCAAGCCAAAATCATTGATGGCACTCGGCTTGTTGTCATTCGTATTTTAGACTGCAATATGGGAAACCTCTTAACACTTCAAGTGTTAGATTGATCATGTAGAAAGTGCTGCATTACTAACGAAGTGAACTCCTTTAGAGTATTTGCTGTCCGCTAAGAGGCTTTTATCTATTTCAGTCAAAATGGCTTTATAGTCTAAGAGCCCGCAGGAATTTTTAGGTGTGAGAGGTAACCAAAAAATAACCAGATGAGTTGAAAGCTGGTGTAAGCATTATGTTAAAAACAAAAGTCTTGCAGGAAATGGTCGCGGCTTTAGTGAGTAATAGTGTGCTGAAAACTAATTTTTTTCCAAAATTGAGATAATTGATATAACCAGTGAATGCTAATTTCATTGTATTTATTTATTTATTTCGAGTGTGGCAACGCTGTTGCCAGATCGTTTTAAAATTAAAAAAAAATGTTTTCTTAATATATGACATAACCAAGTATTAATCGATACTAAAGGTAGGAAAGCAATGTCTCATTTTTTTTTTTTTTTTTTTTTTATAATTTACTGTTACTGTTTTTTATAAGGGGTTGATACCCTTTTACTGTTGCCAGGGCGCGGGCGGAAAGGTAGAAAGGAGAGAAAGGAAAATTGTTTTGTAGTGGTTTGAAACTCAGGTGTGTTTGGTTTCGGTATTTGCTCTCCAGGGGTGGGAGTCCGAATAGGACGGAGAGTTTTTTCTTCACTCAGAGTGGAAGATTATAATTCTCAGTAATTTTTTGTGCTTGAAACTCTACAACAGCCAAATTTACGTGTCAGTGTTATGCCTTCACACGCAGAATTTTTCTGTCTGTGTTCCAATTACACATTTGAAAAACTTGAAAGACTTGTTCATGGGCAGTATATAAATATCATAAAAGATATGAAGGTCCAAGACCATTTGAACGTGGCATACACTCTGCCAGACTGTTTCGAAATTCTAAAAATATCAATTTTTGAAATAATTGTTATAACTAAAATCGGAGTATACCATAACATTAATAATACTCCCCCGATTACAAATTGGTGGGTCCAAGACCATTTGAACGTGGCATACTCTCTCCCAGACTGTTTCGAAGTTCTTAAAATATCAATTTTCGAAATAATTGTTATAACCAAAATTGGAGTATACCATAACATTAATACGAGTAATACTCCCCTGATTACAAATTGGTGGGTCCAAGACCATTTGAACGTGGATTACGCTCTCTCAGATCATTTTAAGATTCTGAAAAAAATTGGTTTTCGAAATACGTACAACCAATTTTATCATTTTTGAAATAACGCGACCATATTACCAAATAAAAAATACACCAAAATATAGGCTAACGACACCTAAATGCGTATCTGTAAGTCAAAGATGATTCGGACCGGCTTTCCCAACAACAGACCAGCCTAAAAGTTTCCAACCAAAAAAAAAAAAGAACTATTTGTTATCTACAATACGAAAAGTCAGTATAATAGGAAACACTAAATAATTGGGAAAATGGGCTGCTCACAGAAACTTTATCAGCAAACCGGAAGGAAATGTAACTATATCAAAACCGAGGCAGCGATGGGAGGGTTGTATTAAAATGCATATTTGCGAGATTTATCGGGAGAACTATGAATGACTATTGCTCTTTCTCGAAGTCATGAATGGAAATAAATAATAATAATAATTATATAATAAGATTAATCAACTGTGACCAACTTAACAGGGAGAGATTGAACTTAAATTTACATCTTCGCGAAAAATGTGCCTTTGATTTTTCTTATCAATCCAAACTCCTAACGTTCCGTTCTTCACACAGCACCAGGTCCTAAGGATCAAACAGCATGTTAAACAAAACTTAAATGTAGGTCAAAGTAATGGCATGGTATTCTTAGATGTCGAAAAGGCTTTTGATACAGTCTGGCTTCAAGGACTGATCTACAGATTAATATGCCTCGAGTTTCCCTTGTATCTTGTTAAAATTGTTGCCTCCTTTTTAGAAAATAGATCTTTTCAAGTCAATTTAAACATGAGCCTTTCTAACACCTATAATATTCCCGCAGGTGTTCCCCAAGGATATGTGTTAGGACCCATTCTATATAGCATATATACTTCCGATTTCCCGCGCTTAACAAACTGTGATTCTGCAATATTTGCTGATGACACGTGTGTTTTTTCTGCCGAAGCCTTTGGTTTTGCAATTGAAACCAATTTGCAATCAAGGTTAAACACCCTTAGTAGTTATTACGATAAGTGAAAAATAAGAATTAATGCTCTAAAATCGCAGGCGATGTTCTTTACAATGAAGAGAAAAACCTGCTTTTTACCAAGTCGCACTTTAACTATAGATGGGCTCCCTATTGAATGGAATTAGTCGGCAAAATATTGGAAACTTTCAGGCTGGTCTGTTGTTGGGAAAGCCGGTCCGAATCATCTTTGACTAACAGATACGCATTTAGGTGTCGTTAGCCTATATTTTGGTGTATTTTTTATTTGGTAATATGGTCGCGTTATTTCAAAAATGATAATATAAAGATTGGTTGTACGTATTTCGAAAACCAATTTTTTTCAGAAACTTAAAATGATCTGGGAGAGCGTAATCCACGTTCAAATAGTCTTGGACCCTCCGATTTGGAATCAGGGGAGTATTATTAATGTTATGGTATACTCCAATTTTGGTTATAACAATTATTTCGAAAATTGATATTTTAAGAATTTCGAAACAGTCTGGGAGAGAGTATGCCACGTTCAAATGGTCTTGGACCCACCAATTTGTAATCGAGGGAGTATTATTAATGTTATGGTATACTCCGATTTTGGTTATAACAATTATTTCAAAAATTGATATTTTTAGAATTTCGAAACAGTCTGGCAGAGTGTATGCCACGTTCAAATGGTGTTGGACCTTCATATCTTTTATGAGGCATTGTTTTCCTACCTTTAGTATCGATTAATACTTGGTTATGTCATATATTAAGAAAACATTTTTTCTTTAATTTTAAAACGATCTGGTAACAGCGTTGCCATACTCGAAACGTCTTGGACCAACATTTCTGTTATCAAATAAAAATACACTATACAATGAAATTAGCATTCACTGGTTATATCAATTATCTCAATTTTGGAAAAAACTGAGTTTTCAGCACACTATTACTCACTAAAGCCGCGACCATTTCCTGCAAGACTTTTGTTTTTAACATAATGCTTACACCAACTTTCAACTCATCTAGTTATTTTTTGGTTACCTCTCACACCTAAAAATTGCTGCGGGCTCTTGGTCTATTAAGATCCGAGCAGGGATCTTTTTTAATCGAAGAGTTTGACTAAACGTTATCAAGTGTAGAAATCCACAGAAAATTAGCTGGGTGCAAGTAAACCTCGGACGAAATAGTTTTATAATATTTCCTAAAAATGAAAGAGTTAGGGACTCGAGGGGGCATTGGCACAGGGTGTTAGTTATTCAGTATGTCATCGACAGTATCAATGATTGGGATGCTAACGAAGTAATGCTCTATGGCGTGTATGATTATAGGGAATTTAAGAAAAAAGTAGAAATCCGTAAGACTTTTCTTGAGCGGCCCGATGCTGCTTGCTTGAGACACGACACGTCGACATCGTCGGTTATGAAAAAGGCGCGTTACAAAATAATAGTCTTCGTACTTCTATTAACTCGGTACAGTCAAACAGATTTGCTTTAACTGCGGTCTTAGAGGACATCGAGCTGCAGACAATAATAAAAAGCAAGAGGGACCAAAATGCTTTAAGTGCAAAGAGTTTGGGCAAAAAGCGCCTTAATGTACCAAGGTGTTAAAATAGTAAACGTTTCAGTAAAATATGTGTTTGATTTTTACACACATGTCCGTTTTCCGTGTACCGAATATCACGTTGGTGCTCTTTTAGACACAGGAAGTGAAGTTACACTGCTGCGAAAAGTTGAATATCAGAAGTTGGGATCCCCAGAGGAGGAAGAAGACTTTACTTCGGGGTTAGTCGGAAAGTTGAGTGGAAAGACTGGGAAGCTAAGATTTTGCTGGAAGGAAACTTATTAGAGGAGGTGATGCATGTGATGCCAGGTCGATTTCCGACAACACCTATAGCAAATACATAATAAGGTTGAGATTAAAAAGCTAGGCAACTTTTTGAATTTGTTTGGAATTAATACCCCAAGTAATTTTAATTAAATAATCGAAATCAAATACTATTTAGAACAAATCAAAGAACTTGTGGAGGAGTATTGTCCTGTAGAGCAGAACGTTGAAGGCTATGATATGAAAATTATTTAAAAAAACTAGAATCATCTTTATCAAAATCCCAGAAACCTTAGCAATTAAAGAAGAAGTCCTAGAAAACCTGAAAGAAGAGTGGCTCATTGATAGAACTATTCGTTCTAGTTCTTCTGAATTTGTTAGTTATTATACTCGTACTCGTTGACAAAAAAGATAGTTCAAAGCATCTTTGCACTCCCCCTCATCGAAGACCAATTAGATTACCTATCTGAAACTCGTTTTTTGAGTACTTTCGGTGGCAGAAGAGAGCAGGCGTTTGCTATGCCAGATCAATTTGAATTTTCAAACATTCTGTCAAATGAAGTTCAAATATTTCGACTTCTGATTAATCGAGGTATGATTTTAGTGTACATGGACGACATTGACATGTTAGCAAAAGATTTTAAATAAAATTTAAAAAACCTATGAGAAGTTTTTCATTTCGCATCGGCGCACTGACAGCGATGTAAATGGAAAAAAATTCACTTTCTATATACTTGAATCGAATAGAAGATATTAAATGATCGAATAAATCCTTCTAATCTTCAAATTAATGCCAAAAGAATTTCTGGGCTTCTCAGGATATTTTCGTAAGTTCGTCACAACTTCGACACTTCTATTTTGAAACCCTTGACTGATTTGTTAAAAAAGAAGATTAAATTTCACTTCGATGCCTTACAGCAAGATGCATTTCATGTCAACACCCGATGCTTTTGATATACATCCCAAAGCTGAAACGGAACTGCGTACGGATGCTGTAAAAATTGGCTTCGGTGCAATACTGATGCAGAGCAGTAGCGATCATAATTGTTTTTAACCCGTTTACTTTTTCTCAAAGAAAACTTCTCTTACTCAGCGGAATTAAAATTCATACGTACTTTGAGTGTAACTTATGTGTTAGGCCTAAAGTTTGAAATAGTCAACGACTGCGCAGCCTTTAAAATAACCATGATGAGAAAAGATTTAACACCAAGGATAGCTGGTTGGGCTTTGTTGCTTCGAGATTACGACTACATTTTACAACATAGGAGAAATACTAAGATGAGACATGTAGATGCCCTTACCCGAAACCCTGTCGCAGTGATAGTTAGGAACGAGCTAGTGGATTGCATAACTGCGAAGATCAACGATTGGAAGTTATATATCTATTGCTAGGGCATTATTGTGTTAGCTAGCAATCAACTGACTCTGGTTGAGCTTCAATCTTTATTTGTGTCGGGTGATAAAATAAAAACAACAACCATTACATGGTGTCAGAAATAGGATGAGTGTAGCCATTTGCATATGTTTTGCTGTAATTCACTTGCAATTACTAATCTGTGATCTTTAAATAACAATCTATTTTCAAAATGCAATTCGTTTTTTACCTTATGAAATTCTTGTGCAACTTCATCCAATTGATGGTATGCTGGTCAACCATCCTGCACATATTTACACACTCGTGTGTACTTTTTATCACCTTTGATTACGTTTAAACAGCTTCTTCTGACAAGGACACATTGTATGTCAGGGCATTGATGATACCCACTAGTTCGATATCTTCATATTCTTCAGGTAGTTGTGCACGTGACAAGCAATAAGGTAATAACATATCTTTGCCGGGTATAGAAACTGCAGTTAGTTTCAAGTACTTAGGCAATTACATAAACATACGCCGTAATCTTGGCGGTACGTCATCAATGTCTCACTTGACAAGTGGGTGGCCGTGGCTCAAGTGGTAGTAGACTGGCTTTCAAGGTTCGGTGTTCGAATCCCAGCCTCGCCTGAAAGACATATTCATTTTTCAGTTAACGAAAATCAAGTATGATGAGTAGTCGACTAGAAATCAACAAGAAGCCAACCTCCACTAAGAATTTAGTCTCCCCATTAAATGTTGGATGCCACGCATGGAGCGAAATAACCACTGAGCCCAAACATCTTTCTTTCCCTCTCTGTCCCATTTTCCAAAAACCTTAACATGTGTTCAGGCACTTTAAGTGTATTCATACCCACTTGAGTGTTAAGTTCTTAAAAACAAAAAAAAGTGGTTTGTGATCTCTTTGAACCACGTGTTTGCACGCAAACCCAATTTCTAACAATTCTTTTTCAATTTGAGTTCATTTTTGTTCACTTTTGCTAAGCGTGCACGAGGCATATGCCACCGGATGCCCATTCTGCAACAAAGCACAATCCAATCCTTTTTTCGATGCATCTGTTTGCACAACCACCGATTCACTTGGATTGTATATTGATAACAGTTGTTATCATATTACGCAAATCATGGAGTTCAATGTTTCGTATTCCATTGCCAATCAGCCTCTTTGTGTGTTAAACTGCGCATTGTTGTGACAGATTTGGTACGAATTTGCCTAAATGTTTAAAGAGACCCAATAATGGTATGACATCTGCATTGTTGTTTGGTGTAGACATGTCACAGATAGCACGAATGTGATTAAGATCTACCTTAAGTAACCCATTCGATATTATGTGGTCCATAAATTTAATTTGTTCTTGGCGAAATTGGATTTTGTCGGCATTGAATCTAATGCTATGAGTAAAAGCGCGAGAATTTCATCGTGCTTAATTTCGTTTTCGGCTTCAATAGCTATGTCACGAAAGTAAATTGGAACATCAGTCATACTACCAAATATCTGCACCAACTTCCTTTGAAATATTTCTGCTGCACAATTTATGCCGAATGGCACACGATTAAATCTGAAGGGCCCAAATGTCGTCATGATTGTGTCGTTGTTAAGTCAGCACTTTTATCATCTAATTCTATGCGCCAGATTCCATTGCTGAGATCCAGTACTGTAAATACACGCCTGTTAGCCAGTACCTCGTTCGCTTTCGAGTTTACCCTAGAAGATTACCTATTAGTAAACCAATTTCACCATCAAGATGCTCTCCAACTATTCTAGATTTACCTGCATAACTATTCCAGATGAGCGAATGGGTTTGTTTTCCTTTGTTGTTGTCGTTGTTGTGCTGTTTCTGTTGCTGCGCATTTGCATGATAACCAGTTGCTTTGTAGTTTACGTTTTCCTTGCAAAATCGCTCGAAATGACCTTTTCGTTCACAGTTGTTGTATATTACATTATTCGCCTTGTAGTAGCAAATGTGTTTTGTCGAAAATGGTATAAACCCACAGTTGAAACACATGTTCCCCACAGCGTTGAATGCCCCATCGATTTGTTATTTTTCTTCCGTCAATGTACTGACGATGTTGGTTTTAATACCAACATCAAGAAACACTCGATTTGCGTTAGCTGATTCACACACCTTGCATGTATCAACGACTATCGCCAATGGATCGTCCCGATCATCCAATTTTCAATTGTAGTTTTTTATCGTGAACATCAAGGATGATTCGATCACAAAGCATGCTACTTTCGTAAGATGAATCACATGCGCAGTATAACTCACAATAGCGCATTTGTGCCCGCAGTTCAGTTTCGAAGTCAGCAAATTTTTGCACGATCGTATTATATTTAAAGAATTCCATTGTTACGTTTTTTCTCGGTGTACAGTAATTATCGAATGCGCACAACACTACTTCCAGAGATCGCTGTTCCTCGATTCCGAAAATGCCATTAGGTGAGCTACTCGTATCATTCGGCAACAATGCATTGTTGTTGATTTTTGTTTTTGATGCAATTCGTTTGTTATCCCGTTCGCTACCATATACTCGTACATCACAAATGTGTTTACATTCCGGCCATTCTTTTGCCAAATTAGGACAGTCTAATTCAGCCGGTAGTCGATCATTTGACGCCATTTTTAATTTAATTTTTTCCAGCTAAATTTTTTATTTTTATTTTTGATATCGAAATTATCTGAACCCGTTTTCTGTATTTGGTGCATTAATCTATTTCACTTTAATATTTATAACGATGAAGTTATAAATATGGAACCTAATAACCAAGGCAGTGATACTACTACACAGTGCCGAGCAGACCATCGACAAGGGAAAAAAAGTGGCAAAAACGAAAAATACTAACAGCGTGAGTTAATGTTGATGGTTGAGTAAAAAGATTATTTATGTATTTATTGATATTCTTAAGACTAACCAATACACAGGGTGTCCCAAAAATAAACGTCAAGCCGGAAACGGGTTATAGGTCAAGTGGTGTCAGTTATCACAAAATTATAAAAAAAATCTAAGTCATGCACTTCTAAAATTATTGGCACTCAAAAAAAAATCGAGAAGTCTAACACCCCATGACGATCTTTCAAGTGCTGTGACCGCAAATCTTTTGTCACGTAACCCTGAGTAAGTCTTCTGTAAATTACGGTCCAAAATTGAGACATAACTATATCGGTTTTAACTAAAATATTCCTTTTTTGTCCATCCATGTATCTGAAAATCATTAATCACCCAATTTGAACTGACTGACAAAAAAATGTACTATGCCATTTTGGCGAGTAACTTTAAAAGATGGTGTTGAAGACAATGCTCGTTTGCATTGACTCTTTTAGTTAAGGAATTGGACAGGGCACATAAACCTTGACCGTTTGTTTTTTGTTGTGCATAGATCCAAGCGCATATACCTGGACTACTAGTGGAGATTATGATTAAGACCCCTAACCACTGGTGGGGGGAAGTCTTGACGTAGCGAAAAGGACAAGCTTGACGTGTTGATCAATAGCGAGTGATTCTTTATTGAACTCTTAACTATATTTATACAAAGTTATTGCTAACTAAGCTTAAGTTATAACAATGAGGAATAACAAAATAAGTAACATGACCTATATAATTATTGTTCATACAAAGCAAAAAATTACAGTGAAACAAATATTGTCTATGTAGCAAAATGTGAGTCGCAAATTTGTAAGTGCAATGAATTATAGTTTGTGTGTAAAGCATACAGCGAAGATGTTGATGGAAAACATAGGTGTGTATTTATACGGTATTGTTATATGAAATACATTTGTGTGTAAAGATGCTTAAAAACTAAACATTCTCCCGCGCGTTGAACAATTGTTCAACATTTAAATGTGTACAGCAAACTTGTTTGCATTAAGGGTGCTTCTTGGCTGTGGCGTCGAAGGATCGGTAGGAGAATCTTGATGTGGCGTTGTGACACTGTTGATTTCCTTGCTGATTTTTCTGTTAAAGTAGCCCCTTTTCCATGTCCATATAAAACCAAAGGCTACATTGATGGATAACAAAAGTGCGGAGTAGCCGATTGTTGTATGATGATCTTCACTGGCCTTGATTCTGTTTGGTAGCTTTACAAAATCTTGACACCTAAGTAAAGTTTTTAAGTTCGTAAGCTCTTCACCTTCGAATCTATATTGAGTTGGGTTGGAATTATTCAAAGATGAATTCTTCTTTGGTGGACTTGGAAATTCAGTCCTGATGCCAAAACTTGTATATGATGGTCTTAATGCAGATGTATATTCGGAGTAAGCCCGAATAGTAACGGAGTTGTGTTTGATGGTGCAATCTGGTTCGAGATTAAGAAATCCTGATTCCTTCAGTTGTAATTGAAAGAAACTTGTTCCACATACCATGGACATTTGAATTGGTAATCTAGTAGCGAATATCCATTGGTTCTTATGAAATAGTTGTGTTAAGACGAAATTGTTTTGGACTTCCATTAGCTTGCATTTTGGTTTCGTGAGGTTGTTGAACAGGTTAAAGCTGAAAGAACATAACTCATATCCTTTGTTGAATTTCGCTTGTGAGTTGGAACACAAATAAGTTCCCTCCTTTATCATTCGGCATTCCTTTAAATCGTCTTTGCTTACTGGAACGTACTGATCTCTGTGACTGCTTATTGAAATGAGACTCGTACACGGGCTGATTGCCAGCATAGTCTTGTTTATAACAACTGGTATGGGTATCATATGGAAGAGATCGTATTTTTCGTGATCGGTTAATGGTAAGTTGATGATAAATACTACATGATCATTTGTGATGCTGCCCTTAATCGCCATTAACTGAAGTGAGTCTGCTTCATCTCTGGGGAATTGCTGATTAGCTGACAAGTGGCCTTTAATTTTCGAAATTTCTACTTTTAGCTGCTGGGGTGAAAGAAGTAGTATGTTTACTCTTCCATGATGTATGTCAGTAAGCACTTCGAGTATTGCTGCTTGCATTCTCTGTAAGTTGGACACTAGCATTGACAGCTGAATAGATATGGAGTTGAACATTTGAATGAGATCTACTTCTGCTTCTGTCTTTTGTATACCATTCATAACCATATTGATCTGTTTTTCAAGTTGTGTAAATTTAGAAGTTGTGTCTAGTTGACTTCGTTTGACGATGTTCACAGTAGAATCAATCATGGATGTCTGGGTTTTGTGTAGTTCTAATAAGTAATCCTCATTTTCCTTAACCTTATCAATTATGCTTGACATCTTTTCAGCATATTTGGAATCCAAGACACCAAAGAGAGAGTGGGCGACGTTTCCAATAATACTTACAGCGCAACTTTTAACTCTCCTTTCGGAAAGCAAACTGTTGTCAAACTGTAAGTTGGTTTTAGTCTCATTGAAATGATCAACTAAATAACGGCAGGTAGTCCTCTTTGAAAATTGTTCGCACAAATTGTGTAAGGCAAGCGTTCCGGTTGATAATGCTGCAATTTCCTTCTTGAATGGTGCTAGTTCGTAGTATGCAATCATTTTCCATTCAGCCGGGACAAATCTTGTTGTGCCCATGCCTTCAAAGTGAATTCCTGGCTCAGATTTAAACCTTGTTATTTGAACAGGATTTGCAACAATTATGGGGAACATCAGTACTGCTATAAGCATTATGATCAAGTTGGTGTTGCTTAAGCGTCTCATTTTCTTTCTTGGTACTTCTACAGGTTCATGATGGTTTTGACTGGTTTCATTGAACTCGGGTTGGGTTTCAATTGTTTCGATTTCTTTATGATTTTCCTTATTTGGTAAAGGTGCTAATCGATGTATTGCTCGTTTCCAAATACCGGTTGAGGTCTTAACGTCTGCGACTCGAACTGCTCCGTGGTCATCCTTGTAGACTTGAATTATTCTTCAAGGGGCCATTGAAGAATTGGAACATTATCCTCCTTGATGATTACCAGGCCTCCAGGTTTAATATTAGGAGATTGCTCTCTCCATTTGTGTCTGCATTGCAGCTCATTCAAATAGTCTCTAGACCATCTATTCCAAGATTCGTTCTTTATATGCGAAACCAGTTTCCAGCGTGTTAACGCGTTTGCGTTAAGTGTAGTTGTGTTTACATTAGGTATCGCTGTTAAAGGTTGACCGATTAAAAAGTGTCCCGGTGTTAAGGCAGTCAGATCATTTGGGTCTTCCGAAGTTTGAGTTATTGGTCGTGAATTCAAAACTGCTTCAATGCCGATCATAACTGTTTCCAGTTCTTCATAGGTTGATGATGCTGTAGAAACACTTCTCACTAATAAATGTTTGGCAGACTTAACAGCAGCTTCCCATAACCCACCAAAATGTGGGGCTCTAGGAGGAATAAAGTTGAATTTAATTCCCTTGTCGCTGCAGGCCTTCATAATTTTGTCACTTGCAGTTGCGGAATAGATGGTTGATGATAATTCCGCAAGTTGATTACGAGCGCCAATAAAGTTTGTGGCGTTGTCGCAGTAAAGATTTTCGCAATGTCCTCGGCGGCCTATGAAGCGATTAAGAGCACCAATAAACGACTCCGTTGTTAGGTCACTAACAATCTCTATATGCACAGCTTTTGTTGTGAAGCAGCAGAATATCGCAACATACACCTTTTGTGTTTTTTTTCTCGTATTTTATAGTGTACCCGGAATGGGCCGCAATAATCCACACCTGAATTCAGAAAGGGTCTTGCTGGTTGGACTCGTGTAGGAGGTAAATTTCCCATCATTTGCTTTAGAAAGTGTGGCCTGTCCATATTGCACCTTATACAATGTTGCACGATTGATCGCGAAAGGATTTTTCCCTTTATTGGCCAGAATCTTTGTCGAGTGTGGGCTAGCAATGTTTGAGATCCACAGTGATAATTTTTCACATGAATATCTTTCATGATCAGTTTCGTTATTGGGTCGTCATATGGTAGGAGCATTTGATGTTTTGCATCGTATGACAGGGATGAAGAGTTGATTCGTCCACCAACCCGAATAATTTTATTTTCGTCCAGAAATGGGGAGAGACCACTGAGAGAACATGATTTGTGTAATTCTTTGTATTTCTTTAATTCCTTGATTTCACTATTAAAGTGTGTTTGCTGTAATGTTGATAAAACTTTCATTAGTGCATCATCTATTTCCATGGGTGTTAGTGTTGATTGTGTTGGAGTTGAAAGTCGATTCGGTTTGCAACGACGTATAAACCTTTGAACATAGGCTATAATGCGTATAAGTGTCTTGAATGAGTTTCCGTGGTTGACTTGCCGGAGAAGATTTTCTGTTTCGACACTTGTTACTGTAGCCGAAATTTTCTTCCTTCGTTCTTCATCAGTGTTTATTGCTAAAGTTTTACAAAAAGGCCTTGACCATGTGTCCCCCGTCCCATGAAGAAACAGAGGTCCGTATAACCACATTCCGCAAGACTTGAGCTGACTCGTAGATAACAAACGTTATACTCGTAGTACATCAGCAGGATTGTCTTTTGATCTGACGTGTCTCCATTGCTCGGCAACTGAAAGATTCTGAATTGTAGCTACCCTGTTGGCTACGAAGGTGTGAAATGACGATGAATTGGAGTTAATCCAATTTAAAACAATTTCAGAATCGGTCCAAAAGTATATTGTTGTGTCTTCAATTTTAAGGTCCCTTTTAGTTCTGGTTGCTAGAATAGTACTTAATACCGCAGCACAAAGTTCCAGTCGTTGAAGTGTCTGTTTTTTAAGTGGCGCTACTCGTAATTTTGAACACAGTAATCTCATAATTATTCTTCCGTCACTGAGAACTGATCGAATGTATATCGCTGCGCCATTAGCTTTCTCGGAAGCATCAGCGAAGGCATGAACCTAAATTAACTTAGGGACTTCTGAATTAAAAACGTGTCGTGGGAAGTGCATGTTATTCAATTCTTTTAGACCTCTTGGAACGATAGCCATTTGGTGTGAAACTCTGCTGGCAATGCTTCATCCCATGTGATTTTCAGTTGCCATAATTGTTGTATGAAGATTTTCGCAGTTACTATAACTGGTCCTAATATTCCTAGTGGATTCTAGCTACATCGGAACAAACTGTCCGTTTTGTTATGCGAGACTTCACCCCAATGCTTGTCTTAAAAATTAACTGATCATTCTTTGGCAACCATGCTAGGCCTAGTGTTTTGATTGATTCTTCCGCCTTGGTGTTAAAGTCAAGAATTACTTCCTGATGTTCTGGTGGAATATTTTCCAATAGCTGTGGGTGATTAGCGCACCATTTTCTTAGTTTAAAGCCAGCTTGATCGAGTATCTTGATGAGTTGTGTCTGAATTTCCTTGGCAGTAGTGAGGCTATTTGATCCGGTCAATCCATCATCAACGTAGAAGTCGTCTTGTAATACCTGAGCTCCAAGTGGATACTTTTCCTTGTTAGCCTTGGCTAGCTCGTGTAAACATCTTACTGCCAAATATGGAGCAGATCTTGTGCCATATGTGACAGTGTTCAGTTGGTAGTACTTCAGTTTCTCTTTGGGATTCCTTCTCCAAGCAATAAGTTGATATCCTCTGTCATCTGGATGAACCAGAATCTGCTTATACATTTTCTGTATATCCGTTGTAAACACAAATCTGGGCATCCGAAATCGGAGAAGGATGGCAAAAAGTTCATTTTGAATAATAGGTCCAGTGTGCATAATGTCGTTCAAGCTCACACCAGATGATATTTTTGCTGAAGCGTCAAACACTACCCGAAGCTTGGTGGAACTGCTATCAGGTTTTAAGACGCAGTGATGTGGAATAACATAATTAGGAGATAATATGTCGTCGATGTTGACTTACGTCATGTGTCCTAATGTCTCATATTCATCCATGAACTCAATATATTGATTCCTCACAATGTCGTTCTTCAAAAGCCGTCTTTCCAAAGCCAAAAATCTGTTTAGAGCAATATCTTGGGATGATCCTAAGGCTGTAGTGTTTTGTGCGAAGGGTAGTCTAACTATAAAACGACCCTTATCGTCTCTTCTTGTGGTGTGAGTAAAATGTTCTTTGCACCGTTTTTCTGCCAGGGTAGTCTTTGGCTACCTCTACTTCTTCGAGTTTCCAAAATTTCTCGATTATCTGATTTGTTTGGTCCTCAGATTCGCTACAAATCCCGCATGTTGCTAAAGCAATTGTGTTCGTCTCAACCTTTCCTGATAGGATCCATCCAAATACGGTGTTTTGGAGTGTTGGCAAGTCCTCACCTAATTTTATTTATCCAATTAATAACAATTGATGAAATTTTGCCTGGTCTGTTGAAATTTGGGTCAGCCAGTGTAATATTGTTCGGGATTGCCTATGAGGAAATATCCAAATGCTGCGTTGGGTGTGGTGATATTATCTTTTTAAGGACAAAAGCTTCCAACTGTGTGGAAAACCCATTTAGTCTTGAACATAATTGAAGGCTCACACGATGATGGACTTCCCTTTTACCATCGCCGATGCCCTGAATACTCATTGACGTATTTTTTGGCGATATGCCCATTTTCTTGATGAGGCTCTCCGTAATTAAGTTGACTTGGGATCCAGAATCCAAAATGGCTCTACATTCAATGTTTTTACCGTTCCTATCGGTTAATCTTATTTGTGTTGTGCTGAGAAGAACGTAACTCTTGTCATTTAATGCAGCCAATGTATTCAATTCTTTTTTGTCTTTTGCTGATTCCAATATTGCTGACGTTGAGCTCTCCGTTTCTGCGATTTTGACCCGATCGTTGCTGTGTAATAGTGTGTTATGCCTCTTATTGCATTTGTGCATTTGGTACAGGTTCGCGATGCACATGCCTTAGCCTTAGGTCAGAATCGTAGGCAGTTAATGCATAGCCTTTTGTACATTGGGAATTGGCTTGTTGTGTATCATTTGTTGAAAAGTATCAACAAATTTACGCCATTTTAAATAGTCTCCATCGAATTTCGGAATTGTTAATTTTGGTAGGTTCAATGAATTGTCAATCGGTATATTGTTGCTATTCATTGACATGGAATGACTGTTCGAAGTCTGGCAACCCATTTTCATTGCAAAGTCGAGTATGTTGCTTTCTACCAGTGCTTCGACTTGAACATATGTACTTGGGTCATATCCACTTGGGTCATATCCTTGTCCACTTAACTCCCAAATTAAATAATTAAGCCATTCGATTTGTTGCCATACCCTGTTTATCATTTCCCGTTTTGCTTCATAATATTCTCTGGGCCGTGGCTCATCGTCCTTAGAAACCAATCGTAATAAGCGATGCAGTGATTTGATTGCCTGAATCTGCTTTCTTATGATACCGCTGACATTACTAACATCAGATGGACCACCTCCTTCACTATTCTTAGATACTGCAAGATCTTGGCTTGCAGCATGAGTGTATGAATTGCCTTTTAGTGAGCCAATATTCTTGTTGAATAATTCGCAGTATTGTATGACTAATTCCCGGATCTCGGAATAATAATCCATTAAGAAGTATTCGTGGTTATGATCGATGCTGGACAGCCTTCGAATTCGGTTGTCCGTTTCTTCAAACTGCGACCATGCCGTCTCTAAGAGTGACAACCGATCTTGAAAGTATTTGACAGTTGACTTTCTGTCCTCTCCATCCTTCTTAAAGTTTACTATGATCCGCTGAATTTCCTCGCCTGCCCTCAGTTGATTTGTTGCTAGTTCCTCCATTTTGGGCTAAGGCTCTTTTGGTTGTGATTTATGATGGTGCAAATATTAAAGCACAGTGTTCTAGCCCTGGTAACGATTTCTTGTACTCGCTTTTGATCCGATGTATATGTACAATGTGTGAATCACGTCGGGGTCACCAAATGTTGAAGACATTGACTGTTTTAATTAAGGAATTGGACAGGGCACATAAACCTTGACCGTTTGTTTTTTGTTGTGCATAGATCCAAGCGCATAAACCTGGACTACTAGTGGAGATTATGATTAAGACCCCTTACCACTGATGGGGGGAAGTCTTAACGTAGCGAAAAGGACAAGCTTGAAGTGTTGATCAATAGCGAGTGATTCTTTATTGAACTCTTAACGATATTTATACAAAATTATTGTTAACTAAGCTTACATTATAACAATGAGGAATAACAAAATAAGTAACATGACTTATATAATTATTGTTCATACAAAGCAAAAAATTACAGTGAAACAAATATTGTCTATGTAGCAAAATGTGAGTCGCAAATTTGTAAGTGCAATGAATTATAGTTTGTGTGTAAAGCATACAGCGAAGATGTTGATGGAAAACATAGGTGTGTATTTATACGGTATTGTTATATGAAATACATTTGTGTGTAAAGATACTTAAACACTAAACAGATGGCGTATTTAGTCTGGATTTCAAAATGGTAAGACACTTGCTAGACTAACGTTTAATTGAGGACAAAAAAAAATATTTTGTTAAAGAAACCCCATTCATAGTTAATTCTTTTTAATAAGTTAAAATGAGTACCAAATGTGAGCGAGATTGACAGTGGCGCCGTGATTGAGACGGGTAAATACGCCATTTCGACTAGTGTGAGTGAAACAGATAGAGATGCCACCCTTGTTAAGTAGTGACGCATAGGTACATCGTGCAATACTACCGTACGTTACGCTCCTTCGCTTACAGCGCATTATTCTGTATTCGTGTTGATTTCGTGCTTACAATTTTGAGTTTCTTTATTGGACTTCATTGCATTGCGACTTTGATTTGTTATCTGAGAGTTTCTGTCGGACCAGGATTTCTTCTGCACTAGTGTTGAACGTTGATCTCGTGATTGTGTATTGCGAATGCCATCATGCCATCTCGATATACTGCTCAGGAATATGCTAACATGCATCTCATTTATGAAGAATGCAGGTGTAATGCTAATGCTGCAGCCAGACTTCATCATGAGAGATACCCAAATGTTCAGCGTCATCCGGATCATCGAGTGTTTGTAAATGTGCACCGGTCATTCTCAGAGGGTCGCTTTCCAAATCTAATGGTTACTGAGGGAAGACCCGTCATGCCCTACGAGGACGAAGTACCTTAGTACGTGGAATTGAAGAAAGCATAGGAGTACCCGAAAGTACACCACACCAAATTCTAAGAAAAAACCCGCTCCATCTGTACCATGTACACCGAGTCCAAAGTCTGCTACCCCGAGATTATGAAGAAAGAGTCCAATTTTGTCAAACGATGGTGCAGAGGTTCAGAGAAGATCCGAGATTCTTCGAAAAAATTCTATGGCCGGACGTGGAAAACGCACATTTGATGCGGGAAGATAGATCACAGTACCGTTTTAAAGTAAACATGTGGGTGGGAATTTTGAATGGTAGAATTATTGGCCCATTCGAGCTGCCGCAGAATTTGAATGCGGAGGTTTATTTAGATTTTTTGGAGAACCACTTACCAAATTTATTAGAAGACGTGCCACTTAATATTTATGCATGCATGTGGTATCAACAAGGTGGCTGCCTAGCGCATTATGCGCGCACAGTACGAGAGTTCCTCGATCGGGAATACTCCAAAAGGTGGATAGGGCGGTACAATTTCGTGGCCAGCCCATTCACCTGATTTAAATTCACTCGTTTTTTTTTACTGAGGAGCAGTAAAAGAAAAAATTTATTCCAAGCCGATAGAAAATTTTAACGAGTTGCGCCAAAAAATTGCAGAAGCCGTTGAAGATATTATAGGGGTGTGTAGAGTTTTACTTTGATTCTATGCAGAAAAATGCGGTTATATAAAAAAAACACATCTTTTCTTCTTAAATAGTTACAGGAAAGAAAAAAGTTTATTGGTCCGGAAACTAAAAATTTACAATTCGTAATCTTACGTTACGTTTCCTTGTTTACATAAGAATTTAAAGGCTAAAGGTTTGGACGGCAAAATACCACTCAGGGACTTGAACACATAGGCTGGGGTATTTGTCTTGAAAGGTGTTACCAAGAACACAAAGGTAAGACTTACATACCGCTGACATGAACCACTGCTACTTTTTTCCAATCCAGTTACCTTAATGAGTGTTCGCCGTTGATGAAGCCCTAGCAACTGAACAGCTGACTCAGAAATAAACGTTACTTCTGATGCAGGATCGACTAATGCCCTAAGATGCAAATAATTACCATTTGACGACCTGACTTGACCTGACCTGACCTGCTGTTGCCAGAAGAGCACTTGGCTGATGTACTTCGGGAGAGACAACTTTAAGTGGGTTGAATTTTGATGTTATGTGAAATGTTTGTGTACCTACAGTTGTATTTGTATAATGCCTTGTAGGTTTCCACTTTTTGTTATTAACATTCAGGAGAGAATGGTGTGTCTGCATGCAGTAATAGCAGCGCACTCTGCTTTGACATTGACTAGTCCTGTGACTGTATGCTAGACAGTTCCGGCAAACCCCGATTGTGTCCACTGCCTTAGATCGTTCACAGATCTCCATGGCAATAAACTTCTGACAAGTTTGAAGGGAGTGCTGACCTCTACCACATACCTGGCATGCAAACTGCTTCTTCCCTTCGTTTGCTCTTCTCTACAGCAACAGGTTTGTGTGAAGAATAACCGCTGCTCTTTATGCCACTCTTTTCAGCTACTGCTTCCAAGGTTCGAAAACGTGTTTCCAGGAACTCTGTAAATTGTGTTAGCGTGGACAACTCCTTCGAACTGCTACAAACGCTGAGTAAAATGAGGTAATTTCTGAACCGGTATATAAATTAAAATGTAAGAACTAACCTAACTAATAAAGAACTAACTGGCAATCCTAAGTTTCCCAGAGCGTGGAAACATTCCTGGGACGTGTCCAGTAGATACTTTATATTACTTGCAGTCTCCTTTGTCAACTGCTGCTGAAGTTGGAAGTGAGCGTTTACCAACACTCGCTTCTGGTCGTAATTTTAAGATGAAGGGGACAGTTCCCATGCTTTGTCATAATTGCCAACACACAAACCTAAATGCTGCAACAAACGAGCAGCTTCACCTGCAAGAGATGATTTTAAATAGTGAAGCTTTTGAATTTCACCCAGCATTTTATTTGTGTGGACTAAAGACGAAAATACATCCATTTTGTTTACGAGCACTCGAAATGCGGGATTTGAATTTGGGGTAATGCAAGCTCATTACAAGAAGCACCTGTGCATTCACTTTCCACATTCTTCTCCTTAGATGCTGACTTGGCATTGGCGATAGCATCGACCAATTCACCTCGCTAAATGAAATATGTTTCTTGAAGTGAATCAAAAATTTCATCAAAATCTTCCTCTTTCAGACCATCTTCAACTTCCCCTCGTCGAATCTTCGTTTGAAGACCAAGCGCGTTCTTGAAGTTCCCTTCTAAAATAAGAAGACGACTTGACAGATAGCTGGCTGCACGACGTGATGCTCCAGTCTTTTTGAAGTTGAAGTGGTCACGAAGAATCTGTTCCAGAATACCTTTTTGATCTGCACCCGTGGACAATTTCGACATTTTTAAAAGGTTTTTATTTGAAAATTAATTATAAAGCAATGTTTGTATGTATCAAGTACAATATTTATTAAATTATTAGATACAGTGTTTACTAAAATGATATTAAATAATCAATATTTTATTTCGGAAACATACGACCTTTGGTTAGCTTTGCCAAGCTGGTGACAGTTGAGGTTAAATTTGATAATATTTAGTTTTTACACGGCCCGGGAAATCCGAAATATGCATAACCACCGAAAGAGTCTTTAGAGTCTTCTATCTATATATATATTGCACACTTGCACTTTCTAATTAATTTTTTTCTTTTAAATGTTTAATGTTCTGTGTAGTCTATTAACTATTAATGTATATGATAAGACCAAATGGTTATATATATATGTATATTCGTAGGCTTGCACTTTGAAGATTTTCACTTTCGGATTTTTCTATTTAAGAAATATGTTTTTGCTTATGCGGCTCGAAGGACGAAATGTTGGGGTGTGTAGGGTTTTACTTTTATTCTATATGTGGGGTGAATAGGGTAGAAAATTGCGGTTATATAAAAAAAAACACATCTTTTCTTCTTAAATAATTGCAGCAAAGAAAAAATTTTATTGGTCCGGAAATCACATCCATATTTAACTTTCAACTTTCATACATTTGTACTAAAAATCTACAATTCGTAATCTTACGTTACGTTTCCTTGTTTACATAAAAATTTAGTTGTTATATTTAAATTAAGTTTTAAATACATATGATAATTTCAACAAAAGAAATAATTATATAAAAATAAATGTAATTGTTTCCGAACGGACATCAATTTCAGAAGATATGCACGTCTTATTGTATTTACCATCATTTGTAAGAAGAGAAGAGTAGAGCCTGCATTGCCGCTGGAGGCAAATAGTTTTGTATATTTGTTGTAAGATATAAGATCGGTAGATGGCGTTTAGTCGCGCAACAAACAGCAGTTGTATAAAGCGATCCTGAGCGTATACACCAAGAGAACGTAGTGTTCTGTGTGCTCTGTGACAAGGGTGGCATCTCTATCTGTTTCACCCACACTAGACGAAATGGCGTGTTTATCCGTCCCAATCACGGCGTCACTGTCTGTCTCGCTCATACTTGGTATTTATTTTAACTTACTAAAAAGCATTAACTATGAATCGGGTTTCTTTATAAAAATTTTTTTTTGTCCTCAATTAAACATTAGTCTAGCAAGTGTCATACCATTGTGGAACCAGACTAAATACGCCATCTTTTAAAGTTACTTGCCAAAATAGCATATTAAATTTTTGGATGATTAATGATTTTCAGATACATGGATGTACAAAAAAGCAATATTTTAGTTAAAACCGATATACATGGTTATGTTTCAATTTTGGACCATAATTTACAGAAGAGATACTCAGGGTTACGTGACAAAAAAAATCGAAGAAAAGTAAAGATTTGCGGTCACTTCACTTGAAAGATCGTCACAGGGTGTCAGATTTCTCAATTTTTTTTGAGTGCCAATAATTTCAAAAGTACATGACTTCGATTTTTTTTATAATTTTGTGATAACCGACATCACTTGACCTATCACCCGTTTCCGGCTTGACGTTGATTTTTGGGACACCTCCAAAAATTTAAACTCTAATGAACATCACCAAGATTCTTTTTGATGTCAAAGTATCGAATAAAAAGATAAGCTCATTTTGATTGAAAAAATTATAAAACTCTATAAATAAATTCTTGTTTCTTAGGCCTGCTATATTGATAATACGTTATGTTTGCTAATTCCTTTTTTAAAACAATTATGATTACTACTTCTACACAAAACTGGACAGACGGCATTAAAATAAAATACTAGACCATGACCCTAAATTTGGGAAACTAGAGTTTGCGTTTCCACTCATTGTATTGTACAATAGTTCCATCCTCAGTAATTACTCTTTCTTCAACTATCATCGCAGAATAGATATATCTGTGCTACCAAATTTTCGTTATGAACTCTTAAATGGAGTTGGGTCGTTTCTTTTGCGGCAATCGCTAACATGCCTGGAAAAAACACAACTATTATTTTCTTCTCTCCAGCAGTTCCACTTTGTATTGCAATGATAAGTAACAAGTTTCCTTCTGTTGTAACTTGCACCCAAGTATTGTGTTTTACCTTGAAGCGATTGCATTTCGAAGGTCACTTTTCCCACATTGTCTTCTTTAGTTTGTCATCGAGTAAGCCTCTATAAGCTTTTTTATATCGAGGACTGGCGTGTTACCTACGGCATTACCTATAATGGTTGTTGACTTTAAAATAATTAAGTACACCAAGAAGATCTTAGGAAGCAAGTTTTTATTTCATCACGCCGCACAAATAAAGGCTGAAACTGAGTTGAATCTACCTAATACAATAGTGACATATTGATGGCGCTATGTGCAAATTCAAAAATATCTAGAAGTCATGGAGTCTAAAGGACTAACCAATGTAGTACTGCAATCTACTCGTATTAACATAAGTAAAGGTGCGTCCAGTTTAATCGATCATGTATTTGTGACGATATCTAAACATGACGTAAAATCAGGCGTAATAGAATCTGATTTGTCCGACTATTTTGCAACAATGTATTACAGGGGCGGATCTTGTAATTGCCGAACAAATGCTAGTAGGTCTCAATCAATGTAAAATTAACGAACTTATACAGCAAAAATTCTGTAATGTAAAAGATGTTGAGCGCATCTATAATCTGTTTGTCGGAAAAATTAATAGTATATATGATCAATCTAAACATATAAGGGCAAATAAAAACAACCGTCAAAATAAACCTTAGATAACACCTGAATTAATTATGCTATGCAGAAGAAGAGACGAGTTTTACAGAAGATGGACGAGTAATTCGAAGTGCAAAACATGTGAAGTTGAGTATAAAAAGTTTCGCAACACTGTAAACAAAAATATACTATATATTAGGCTTGCAGAATATGTGGTTCCAATAAGGCGGAGCCACTTTTTCCAAACCGCCTAATATAAAGTAATTTCAATTGGCCGGCGCATTCACCGGATTTAACTGCACCGAACTCTTACCTGTGGGGCTATTTGAAATCGAAAGTGTACTTTATTAATCCAGCTACTCTACAACAACTTAAGGAGAACATTCGAGCTGAAATAGCCGCAAGAACACAAGAAACCCTGGCTAGAGTCATGCAAAATGCTTATTAACTTAAAAATAAATAATTTATTGAAATAAATTACCACTTGGCATTTACTATAATTGCGGGTGATTAATTTTGGTACACCCGGTACAAACAAGAAAATCACAATATTATAAGATGTACTCGTAATTCCTAAATGCCAAAAGAATCCTAACAAAATGTGGAAAATAATAAGTGAAGTACTGGGAACGAAAAAATCAATAAACGAGGTGATTGCAAAAAACTTTTCGAAAAACTGCAACGCTAAAAAAGCTCCAGACGAGACTTTGCTGAGTTTTTTAAGCAAGTCTCTAAAATTATTTATTATTGCAATAAAACAAAAACTAGCCTCCAAAATCGATATGTTGCACATACAATCTTTGTAGAGCAAGCCAGTGAAATTTAAATATTTAATATGCTTAGAAGTCTAAATGCGAGCAAGAGTCCAGGAGCCGATAACATAAGAGCCATTTACCTGAAAATAAACGCCGTGCTAATAAAACCTATCATACAAACGATACTTAATAGAAGTCTTGAGTATGGACTTGTACCCATGTTACTTAAAACATCACTCATACGCCCAATTTTTAGAACTATGGTCCAATCTCTATTTTGCCGGTAGTTGGAAAATGTTTGGAAGAAATTGTGGTGCGACGATTGAACAGCTTCATAATTAAACAAAAAATACTCCAAGAGAATCAGTACGGGTTTCAAAAAGGGAAAAGCACTGCAACACTACTGGGAGAGCTCTCCAATTTGGTGACTTCTAACTTAAATGCAAATAATCACGTACTGATTTTGTTTGTGGATTTTAGTAAAGCTTTTGATACTCGTAATCCTTAGACGCTCATTGCAGCTTTAACTAGAATCGGTATAAGAGGACCTCTTGGAAAGTGGACGGAGAATTATTTGTCCGGAAGAACAACAAACATGTACGTCGGCATATTCTAATACATTTATTATAGGTGAATCTAATGCTCCGTTGAATACTATTTGTTTAATAGCGTTTAAGTTGTAGTTTCTAAATAGGAGTTTCCATTTTTTGCGTGATGTTAATGTTGTGCTAATTGAATTAGAAATAGAGTTTCAGTTTTTCAGTTTTAAATGCATTTTATTTTCTTAACACTAACTCTTACATTCTAACAAAAAATGCTTAAATGCTAGCTTACAATTACATAATAATCATATGCTAACTTACTGGCCCCACACAGGAGCTCTAAGCTACTCTAAATTCTTATAACTATGTCTTTCGACTTTATTTACATTTTACTTAGAACTATTTATTTTGAATACTTAAGGCTAAAAATGAATTAGAAATAGAGGATTGTTCACTGTACACTTCGGTAATCACTAAATCCTTTGATATATTTTTAGGATCAAGAGTCCCTAATATTGTTCCAAACTGTGGGTTTATTTTCTTTTGTTTGTTATTGTTTTCTATCAGCATATTTAATCCTGTCTTGATTTCGATTAAGTCATCGTGATCAGATGTAAAAATTTTAAGAGCTGACCCTAGGAAGTTAAGTGATCGTCTAGTTCTAGAGGCATAAGGAAATAACTGCCACTCTATTTTGATTATTAACACTTGTTCTTTTGATTATTTAATTACATATATGCGGATAGTACTATTTTCTCATATGGTGATAATATTTTTAAAGGTTTTTTACATTGTTTAAGAATGTTATTTCCTGATATACGTATAAAGGGTCTATTTCTATCATTACATATTTTTTGTCCTTTAAGTCAATTAGGTTGTCTCAGAAAACGGCAGAGACAAAAAATTTAATTATTATTCCTTGCATGATTGCACTCGTATAATGTTTTTGTGTATAATTGTACCGCGATTTGTAAATATTGTTTTGTTGTATTATCGCATCGTGTTAAAGATTTCATCTCCTTTTAAAGAATTCTTTTCCTGGGCTAGGACTCTAGCGAGTTCGATTAGGGTGCTGAGTGTACGTTCAACTTGGCCGTTGGTTGTGGAATGGAATGTCGGTGTTCTGTATGTACAATTTGTAGTTTTTCGTCAATTTGTTTCGCGAATATACCCGTGAATGTTGATTCATTGTCGTTAATTGCGAACTTGTGTTTGGGTAAATTTGTGATAATATTTCGTCAATGTATGTGTATGTATTCTTTTTGTCTGGAATTTCTCGTATTTTTTTTTTATAATTTTACGCGCGTCTAAGGGGTTAAATACCTTTTTACTGTTGCCAGGGCACGGGCGGAAAGCTAGAAGGAGGAGAAAGGAAAATTGTTTTTGTAGTGGTTTGGAACTCAGGTGTATTTGGTTTCGATATTCGCTCTCCAGGGGGTGGGAGTCCGAATAGGACGGAGAGTTTTTTCTTCACTCAGAGTGATTTGAGGTATAATTCACAGTATTTTTTTTCTGTGAAACTTGAAACTCTACAACAGCCAAATCTATGCCTTCAGACGCAGAATTTTTCTGTCTGAGTTCCAATTACACAGTCGTTCATAGACCTCGATAAGGGACAGACGTGATTCGGCTTCTTTCAAGGAAAAAAAAAAAAGAAACAATTTTGCCAAGTGCTTCGGTGGCGCAACAGTAGTGGTGTCGGCCGAGAAACCAAGGGTCGTGGGTTCGATCCCCGGAATAGGACGGACTTTTTATTGTTAAAAAAAGTTAATAAATTAAACCAAACAATTTTGCTGAAATCGAACGATGAGTGGAAGGGAGCGGTCCGCTATTCCAATAGCGGAACCAGCACCAGAGGTAACACTGTCATCGGATGATCAAGAAGCTACGTCATCAGGCCATAACCCATCTGGGAATCCAGATAATACAAAAAAGAGGAGGAAGATGCGGCCTACTCCAAACCTCGTCAAGCGCCCTTCTTTCTCAGTTTAATCCGAAAAGCTGCCCGTTGGAACGAGGGAAGCGGCGACAAAAAGAACAGCAAGGGCAGCAACAAACAGAGCAAACGACGAGTTCCCATACGTGTCTGACGGTGGGGAAGGTCACTATATGGACGGTAATAGCTTCGCAGCGCTGGCGGCTTCTGAGTCCGAGGACGAAGAAGAAGAAGTGAAAGCTCTAAGCAGCCATATCAATGAACTGCAATTACAAATACTGGCTATTAAAGCCAAACAAGTTGCGAAAAGAGAGAAGGAGCAGCAGGACGACGGAGTTCTTCTCCTACACCCCGAAGGGGGACAAGCTGCAAACAATGCTGCTGAGGGGGTTAGAACCGTCAACTGATCCGGAGGAGCTCAAAGAGAAGGAGTGCGAAGAGCTCAAATTCGTAGGGGTTATGCCATTTGTCACGGCTAGAACCAAAAGGGAGAAGCGGAAACTGCCGTTCTTCCTGGTTCAGCTGAGTCCCAACATCGAACTGGATGGTCTAAGGAGCATTAAAGTCCTAGACTACCAGGTTGTACACTGGGAAAAATTAAAGAGCAGCGAAAACATTTTACAATGTGTTCGTTGCCAAAGGTTCGGGCACGCCGCGTCGAACTGCGAAATGCAGCCTCCATGCGTGAAGTGCGGAAAGAACCACAAGGAACCGAGGAATGCGCTCTAGGCAAGGACGGAGCGTCAGAAAAAAGCCAACTCTCTTGCGCGTTATGTAGGAACACGGGACACACCGCAAATTATTGGGGTTGTCCCAAATTCCAATACATCAAAAGAGTAAATCTGGCTCGGCAGCAGAAAGTGGAAATTAAACGTCCACTCGTGCAGACACAAACACCAGCCGTTACTTCCCATGTTACCTACGCCCAAATGGCGGTAGGTAGGGGAAATACGGTAGGCCCCAGCGCCTAGAGCACCGGAACCTGTACCTGACATGCTGGCTATCTTGCTCTCTATTCAGATGCAGATGGCTCAGCTGCAGCGTCAAATACAGGAACAGGCTAAGCGGGTTGATCAAATATACGCGCTGCTGCCGGGCCTAACGCACCTCCAGTCGTAATGGGTACGCACATGGCGGAGCAAACCCTGAAGGTCCTTGCAGTGAATGTTAATTCACTGATTAGGTTCGAACGAAGAGCCACACTATTTAAGTTGCTTAAAAACCAAGCCCCTGATGTGCTCTTGGTTAGCGAAACTAAGCTTACCAAGAGACACAAAATGAAGCGCAAAAGATATAAAATAGTACGGAGAAACCAACCCAACTCCATTCAGGGAGGAGGTGTTGCGATCTTTGTAAGAAAAGGTATACGTTTCGAAAGAGTATACAGTCGTGTAGTACGTAGGTTCCAGGTGCTGGAAGCATGCATCGTGTATATCCCTCTCCGCAGTGGAAAGCGGTTATACATGGTGTCTGTTTATGCACCTAAGGCTACTCAATCCACTTTATTCATCTCAGAGCTCGAGACACTTTTTCGATTCCTAAGACTGGAATTGGAGGAGAACTGCTTTATTATAGGCGGAGATTTCAACGCCAAACATAGAGATTGGGGAAATAATACACCAAACACTAGAGGGAACCTACTATTCAATTGGTGGGGTCAGCACAGTATAATGTATCGACTCGGCCTTAAGGCGACGGATAGTCCGTCGTTTCCTAGACACGGGTCCTATTTGGATCTCCTGCTGTTCGACACACGAATACACCTGACATGCACAAACCAACAAACCATAAACTGTCTACGCACTTTTGTGTATGTCAGTGACCATTGCGGTCTCAGCACCGAAATAACCGTTCCGAACGAAGCTGCGGAATTGGACGAGTTTGTTCAAAGACATTGCTACAACTATAGTAGGGTGAGTTGGACACACTTCTCCAGAACACTGACGAGAGCACTCTCCTCGAATTCGCTCTACCCACCGTCCAATAAAAATCTGTCAAACGAGGAGATTGACAGGTATCTAAAACTAATGGACGAGACAATTAAACGAACAATGGACAAAACGATACCTCGGTATCAATACACTGACAACGAAGACTTATTCCGCAACGCAACCATTGAAGCACTGCACCGACATAAAAGTAGACTACTGTCAAAGCTAAAAACCTTGTACAGACAGTTTACTGAGAGACATAACCCGGAGATTATGACGCTAAAGTCGTCGATCAAAAACCTCCAAGTATTAATAAAAGAAAATTACAGAGCATCTGTAAGTTTGTATTGGAACAACAAAATTCGGGCTGTAAACACCAGCAACACGAATATGTTCCCGCAAATAAATAAAATATTTCGGAGGAAAATCACAACGACCTTTCGTGTCTTAAAATCGCCCGAACGACGAACAACGAGAATATACTTATAGTAGCAGGCATCGATCCAAATGAGGCTGTTGATGATGACAACTTCTTTGTGATCGAGGATCCGCAGGAGAAGGTAGAGGCTATAGGAGCGACTTTCCAGGAAGTATATAAGGCGAATGACATCATTGGCCCGAACCACGACCTGGAAAATCGAGTCCTTGTGCACAATTTCTACCTTCGAAATGAAATTGTGAATTGGCGATTCGAGAGCTCGGGTTTCACCCAGTTCAGTGACAAAAATATGGCAAATAATGCCATCACCAACGATAGGGTACTACCCCCGTTCATTTCGAAGGAAGAGCTCCAAACGATCCTCGAATCACTTAGAAGTAAGAAATCAGTGGGAACCGATGAAATACCGAACATTGTGCTTCGACATCTCCCTCTAGAAGCGGTGGACATTTATACCACCCTGTTTAATAATGCAATGAATAATGCACATTATCCAGCGCATTGGAAAACTGCGGTGGTACATCCGATCCCCAAAAGGGATAAAGACACTTCCAATCCGGCGAATCTCCGCTCGATCAGTCTTCTTCCGAACATCAGTAAGGTGTTCGAGAAGGTGATCAATAGAGTCCTGACTAAGTGGGTTGAGGACAAACATATAGTTCCGGATAATCAATTCGGTTTCAAGGCGGGGCATGATGTTATTAATGCTGCGTCTAAACTGGTTTCTGATATCCAATGGAACAAAGGCAAGAATCAGTGGACTGGTGCATGCCTGATTGACTTGGAAAAAGCCTTCGATACCGTATGGTTAGAGGGACTCTTTTTCAAGCTGGACAGGTTGGGCATTAGTAAACCATTGCTGTATATTCTTTTTGATATGCTCTCCAGTAGACAGTTCATCGTGAAGAATGGCGATGTGACTTCTGCTGGAACATTTAACATTAAAATCGGTCTCCAACAAGGTGCGGTAAATTCGCCGATCCTATTCAACATTTACACAAGTGATCTGATAGGTTCACTTCACCATGCCATAGCGTACGCAGACGACTTAATCGCGTACAGATCAGGTCCAAAGATTGAGGTTATTAATATACTCTTGCAACGTGACTTCGATAAAATTAAGCGATATTGCGATGACTGGAAGTTGAAAATCAATTTTCAGAAGTCGGAAACCATTTTGTTTAGGACGCCTTTGTCTGGGGCCTCTAGGGATACCAGAAAGAATTGGCGAAAGTTCTCGAACGTGGGGCAGCACGGGCAGCCACTTGCTTGTCGAAATGTAGTCAGATACCTTGGGATCTGGCTAGATCAATATCTGTATTTTAACAAACATATAGATGTTGCTCTGGTCAGAGCCAAAGGTGCTTTTGCCCTTACAAAGAGACTGTTTTATAACAGCCAACTCGATGCGAGGGTAAAGGTTATCTGCTACATGGCCCTTATCAGGCCTATGCTTGTGTTTGGTTGTCCCGTGTGGTTCAACGTGAGAGCAAGTTTATTGGAAAAGATTCGGGTGTTTGAGAGGGCTTGTCTTAGGACTTGTCTTCGCTTATACAGAACACCAGAGTCTGAGTACATAAAATTCTATCCTAATGAGGTCTTGTACAATAGCGCGAACCTAATAAGAGTGGGCAATTTCGTCATTAAATTGACTCGAAGACACATTGCAAGAGCAATGACCTCATCGAACAACCTGATCTCCGGGGCTTACTACCCCAACTATATGTATCATGAGAGAGTTCGCTTTGACGGCTTTGTTCCTCCAGAAGCGTTCCTCTACCTAGAGATGAAAGGACAGATTGGCGGTGCCGCTAATCTTCCACGTTGCTCGAACAGCTGCGGACAGGCGACTCAACTACGACAGAGACTCGCACGTGGCAGTGCGGAGCGTCTCCGGTTCAGTAGGTCGGTAGGGAGTCGCGATATAAGGGATGTTGCTCGGCAGCACCAACAATTCTGGTGGCTAGATGAAGGAGGAGTAGTTTCGTCGTCGAATTCCTCCAGTAATACGTAGCTTCATAGGAAGCAAAGTCGGTCTTCTGCACATTTGATTAGCCGTGTCCGGCTTACATAGTGTTAGGTAGAATTAAGGTAGATTTAAGCAAAAAAAAAAAAAAAAGTATACTAGAACAGAAGTGGGTAACACTCTAAAATACGGTATAGCATTAGATAGTTTAAGTAGTATTAAGTAGATAAGATTTAGTTTTAGGTAGCTTATAGTTTAGTTTTAAGTTTTATAGTATAACAAAAAAGTCCATATACTAAGTTTTTCTACTTAAATTTTATTTTCTTAGTTTTAGTTTTCATAAATAAATAAAAACAAAAATAAAAATAGTCTGTAAGAAACGTCGAAAGACATAGATTAAGTATTATGTTTAACTTAGAGTGCCCGCATGGGGCAAGTAAGATAGAATAAGATTATTTGTAAGTTATTTAAGCTAATTTTTAAACATTTTTTTGTCTAGCTTGTAAGTGTAAATGAAGTATGAAAATAAAAATGCATATTAAATGAAATGAAATGATCCAATTACACAAATGAAAAACTGACTTGCCATGGGCAGGATTCGAACCTGGACCCTCCGAGTGAGAAGCGATTGCTAGTACCACTACACCACGGCCACCGTGTAGTAGTATTTTGAGTATTTATCAGTTGTGCTGATGTATATGTTTACGTTCATGTGAAATAAGTCTAAATGGATGTGTTCGCTTACATGATTTGGCATTGCTGCAGATTCGATCGGTTGGTTGTTTGGTCTGCGTTCGTATTTGGTTGTTAGGCAGATTTGCACATTTAGCGTATATTTGACCAAAAATATGTGGTCAGTATTTTCTGTGCGTTAATTATATAAGTTTTATGTGCTCGTTTGTATGTTTGGAGCACAATTTCTTTTTGTCTATCCATGTCTTCTGTCATTTTTTGAGCTAAAACAATTGATATATTTGGAAAGGAAGAAATGTTGTCGTCTTCGATATGGAATAGATTTTGTTCGTCTAATTTCATAGCATTTGATATCTTTTCATTTATTATTCGTTTCAGTTTATCTAATAGTCCTTTTGTCGAATAGAAAAGTGTGTGTTGTGAACACGAAAAAATATTTTGTGAGGAAATTTCCACTAAGTACATTGTACTAAATTTTATAATTAATTGATTTCCAAATGTATTTAATGGCTGTTTTACGCGTTTCAATTTTTCTGTTGGTGAACTTTGAGCTAAGTGTTGTGCTAAGCTGAGACAGTCCAACAGCGACAACGTTTTGGTGTCCTGGTTTGAATACTATTTTAGCGACATATTCTTCTCTGAAGTTTTTCCATCGTTTTAACTTTATGTTTGTTTTATCCGAATTCGAAAAAAATCGTTGAATGATGATCTGGGTAAATTATTCGACCTGCTGTACCGTACAGGTAATTTCTTAATTTTTAGAGTGACCAAACGATCGCGAGAAGTTCCTTTTCACTTATACTGTAGTTTTGTTTCATTTGTGGGTTTTTTATTCTGAGAAAGTACAGCTCCTATTGCAAAGTTACTGGCATATGTCGTTAATTTAAAAGGTTTGTTAAAGTCTGGTTGAAATAATTCAGTTTGCTCTTGTAATGCGTCTCTTATTTTTTCCGAGCCTATAGTGCTGGGTTGTCTAGATTAATTGGTATTTTTTAATCTGATTTTTATTTACACTACTATTTTCTCCGCGTAAAAATGTGGTGAGTTCTAGTCCTAAAAATGATCGCAGTTCTTTTTAGATTCGTTGGGGTTGTATAATCCTTCATCGTTTGAATTTTAGTAGGATCCACAGTTATTTTTTATTATATTTTATTGTATGTCTGAGGTATTCTACTGAATCCTGGAAAAAATATGATTTCTAGTTTGCATTTCGAAGTGCGTTTACTTTTATGTGGATATGCTCCATATGTCCTTGGGGTGAGGAGGAATATATGAGTACATTGTCAATATAAACGTATGCGAACTTGCCAAGATATGGACGTAGGATACCATCTACGCATCGTTGAAATATAGAGGGTGCGTTTTTAAACCAAATGGCATCCTAAGGAATTTATATTTTACGCCACTTACACTGAATGCGGTTTTTTTCTATATAATTCCTGGATCAAGATTTGGTGAAAGCCTGACTCCAAATCTAATGAAGTAATGAAGAACTTTTGCTTTCCGTAGGTTTTAGATAGTCATTGCAACATCTGGGATAGGGTATCTATCAGTGAAAGTTTAAGCACTAGGCTTCTGAAAATCTATAATATTACCATACGTCTTTTAGGTTTCCCTTCGTTATTGGTACCTTGCTTTGCGACGGTCCAAATTGAAGAGTGGTATGGACTTTTACTAGGTTGTACAATTTAATTATTTAATAATTATTCTATTTCTTTATTTACAAAATCGTTGTCTGCTATCAGATACGGGTATTGTCTCACTTAAATAGGTTCTTCTGATTTTGTTCTATGTCGTAAACTGCATAATTTCGTTAATTTCGGCATTTGTTCTCATGATATCTCCAATTTCCGTTTTATATTTATCGTTATTAATTCTATAATTTACTTTTTGTTCACTAATTTCTTTCTTTTTATATTTAGAGGTGAGTTTGTATTCAAAAAGGTCAATTTGCCCTTTTATAACCCTAAGGCCATGCTCATCCACAAGCATGTCGAACTCCTCTAAAGCTTCAGTTTCAAGAAACACTAAATTATGATTAAATAATGTAATAATTTTCTTAGCTTTAGTCAAAGGGAATCCATGATGCGTTTTAAAGTTCGCTGGTTTCACCTATTTTGCATTTAGAACCAAGTTTTTGGCAGCGCCTTTCGAGACATGGTAATCCGTTTACTCGCCTAAAAAATAGGTTTCATAGGTGGTATCAGCATGTGGGACGAGTGATTGTAGATCTTCTTCTTTGGTCTGGTTTAGTCGTTGTACCTTGTTTGTCTTGTAATTTCTTTATGACCGGATTCTTTCACATTTTGCTGCTCGTTGGTTTCCTTTGAATGGGTTATAGTGCTGTTGAGACTGTTGGAAGTTTGTCCTTGGAGGCAGTTGCGTGTTATGTTGTGTTGGTCGTGTATATTGACGAGAGTTATCCACTTCCATCGGTTCTTGGCACGGTTTATGATTACATTGTACTTGTATATTTGGATTGTATCTCCTTCTATTCTCATATCTCGGTGGTGGAGGATTTGCTATTTTTTTCATATGGTTAACGATACAATGTTGATATCCTTTGATAGTGTGTGTCTTCGTTGTGCGATTTGTTTAATTTCTTCGGGAAGTACATACAGTGGTTGTAGGTTGGCATAAGTGTAGTCAAGTCTGTTTATGATTGAATAGAAGTTGAGTTTGAAGTTGTGCTTAATAATTTCTGAATGAAGATTTGTAAAAGCAGTATAGTACTTAGTTCGGGCGTTTAGAGAAATGCTTAATATTTTCCATAAATGCCCATGTCTTTTTCCTCCAGGATAATTTTTGGGATAAATTGTTTATGTTGATCTTTCGTAATGACTGTCTGAAAGGTTCGTTGTGCCTCCAGTGCTTCTACTTTTAATTTTGCACTCTACAGACACTTTGGGAATACTTCTAACTGTGTTCGTAGGTTTGCGATGTCTTGACCCACTGTGAATACTTCAATCTGTGCTGGTAGGTTTGCGATGTCTTGAGTGACTTTATCGCCGTCGTTTATCATTGAGCGTAGAAAATTGAATAGTTTCCGAAGTTTATTTTGTGCGTCCAGTGTGAGGGGCTCTTTGTAGTCAGGAACCTTTTGTTTCACTTTTATCTTTCAAGATTTTATCCATTTTGGCTGCCTAATTTTTTAAGGTTTTCCTTTTTAATGGGACTGGATGTAAATTGTTAAATATCAGTTTTTTAGAGATTTGTTTTATGCTTTTCTTCAAAGCCGTGGAATTTTTATGTTGTTATCCTGTATTTCAAGGATATTTGGCTGCTGTCAAGTGTTAGACCGAGCCCCAAGTTAATGTTGGTGGTTGCGTAAAAAGATTATTTGTTTTATGCTACGCCGAAATGCGTGCTCTTTATTTAATTCTTAACTCTAACCACTATAATTCTTAATGCTCCCTAAGATCACTGTGATCTAAAGCTACCTGGCTACGAAATAGTGCCATTATTCTTCTCTTACAGCGGTCTTGTCATCTACGTGCGTAGTGATGTAGCTTAACAAACTCCACCACAATGTATTTCCTGTCTCATGTGGTTAAAATTCCATCTCCGTAAGTAAATTATCCACTATTGATATATTTGCAGAAGCCCCAAACTGGACAGCAATTCGACTTTTAACGAGTTTGATGTGCTGTCTGACAACATACAAAGAATTGTGTCACTGCATCCTCATATTGAAATCGTCATTACGGGCGATTTCAATATACACAATTCTGGGTAGCTTCGACATTCTGGACAGACAACACCCGAAGGACTTGTTGTTAACTTCTTCTTGTTCTCAGCTTCTCCAGCCGACAAATACAAGGTCAATGAGTTATCCCCTCTAGCCTCGTCGAACAACACCGTTAGAGAATGGATTCCCTAAAGAACCGTATAGCAATACGAGAAAGTCAATTGCAGCGGACTTAGCAGCTTTTTTAGGAATTTTAACTGGTCGTTATCTTTTCTCGATAACGTCGTGGGTGCCGCTGCTGATATGATCACAGAGATTATTCTCTTTGGAATGAGATGCTTTATGCCTCATCAAAACTTCCAGATTATGCTGTGCCTATACTTGAGTGCGTCGAATCTTCAATGGGACAAAGTTACTTTCACACTGGTGTAATAGCAAGAGTTGTTAAAGATCTTAACAGTCACAAATCCGCTGGTCCAGATGGTATATCTTCGCTTCTTCTGAAGAGGTGCTCTTCCTCGCCGGCAAAACTACTGCGTAAGCTTTTTCATCAGTCTTACCCTATAGGACACTTTCTGAGCAGATGGAAAATTGTATCTCTCCTCCTTCAGGCCCACTGCACTTATGTCCCTTCTTACCAAAGTCTTGGAAAGGCAGATAAGCATATAATTCGAAACACGAAAACTTCTCAAGGACTGGCAATATGGTTTTCGTAGCAATAGGCCCTATGGTCATCTGATGGTAAATCTCACCGAAAAGTGGGACAAAAGCGCACATCAGTCTGACGAAAGCAATATAGTTTCACTTGATATTTGTATGCCATTTTACAAAGATTGGCATCAGGATTTATGAGGCTCTTCTTCAATGGATTAGCAATTACCTTTCGGAATGTTCAATTCAAGTTGTCTTGGATGGTTTCATGTCTGATATTTACAAAATAAGTGCTGGTGTGCCCCAAGGCTCCGTTCTGTGTCCGACACCCCTTTTAATTTAATCCCTCTAACCCAATATATTCCTCTGCTGACGACAGTACTCTCTGCTTGTCATATTCCTTCCCGGACTCACGTCCCTGCTATTCCTCTGAAAAACGGGAACGCCATCGTATATTAAGCTTATTAAATTCTAATATTAACAGCATAACTAGTTGTGGAACCACTAACAGGGTAGAATTTATTGCTTCCAAAACACAATGATTTCTGCTGTCATTAAAGCGTAATTTAATCACCCAGCCGTTATCCATGAATGGCACATACATCGTCCAAACCGATTAACTTCCCATTTTCGGTATGTGTGTTAAAGAAAGCTTACGTTGGAATGGCCATATACTAGATGTCGTCAAAAATGCTGCGAAATGACTAGGTTTCCTCAAGCGATGTAAGAAATGCATCACCCCCTCTGATATGGCCGCAATATACAAGGCGTTTATCCGCTCGTACGATTAAACTCATAGGTGAACTAATATCACTCAGGCAATGGACACCCTTGAACACCGACGTAATGTCTCGTGTCCCACTCTGTTTTATTGCTATTTCAACCAACAGTGTTCCATAGAAATTGCCCCATCAAACTTTTAACCGTAATAGCCATCTCGCTATGAATGCTCATCCGTATATCCTCGAGACCACTTCGGACGTACTTTGAAATATCGTGATCCTTTCCTAAGCCCTACAACTCGTTTATGGAATGCCCGGTCTAGTTTTTTATTCCCTAGTTATTATAACCTTCAAACATTTAAAATCAGCGTAGACAGGAGTGATATTAGTATCACTCTTCAGTTTTATCGCACGGTTTTCAATCCTATCTAGCATCTACAGAGATGTTCTGGAAGCACCCCTACCAGATGTGCGCATTGTACTCCAATTTCGGGCGGATAAATGGTTTATATATTGAGGCCAGGTCAGAGGGCTGAAGTACTTCTTACATCGGTTGAGGAACATAGACATTTCCCAGCATTTTTGACGACATCGAATATGTGAATATGTGACATACATTTTTTTCTTTTAGTAGCGCTCGCTCAAGGGGTTTACGCATCCTTAAAATTTAAAATAAAGGGTAGAAAGATAGGTACCGATGTACGCTGATTTTAAATGTCTGAATATTATAATGACTAGGAAATAGAGAGCTCGGCAGGGCATTCCACAAGCGAGTTGTTCGGCTTAGCAATGAATCACGATATTTCAGAGTACGCCCGAAAGTGGGCTTGAGGGTATACTGATGAGCATTCATAGCGAGACGGGTGTTACGATTACGATTACGAGAACTGATGGTGGTAATAACGATAAAACGAAGTGAGACACGAGACACTTCTTCAGTGTTCGAGGGTGTCCATTGACTGGGTGATGTTAGCATCACCTATGAGTTTTATTGCACGGTTTTCAATCTTATCTAGCAGGTGCAGAGATGTTTTAGGTACACTTGACCAGATGTGTGCATTGTACTCCAGGTTTGGGCGGATAAATGCCTTATATTTATATCGAGGCCAGCTCAGAAGGGGAAAAGTATTTCTTACATCGTATGAGGAAAACTACACATTTTGCAGCATTTTTGCATCGAATATGTGGTTATTCCAACCTAAGTTGTCATTGACACACATACCGAGGATGGACAGTTTTTCGGTTTCGACGATATAAGTGGCATTCATGGATAATGGCTGGGTGTTTAGATTTCACTTTAACGACAGCAGGCAGCATTGTGTTTTGGAAGCATTAAGTTCCACTCTGTTGATAGTTCCTCAATTGGTTATGTTGTCAAAATCGGAATTTAATGAGCTTTACAAACGCTGCCATTCCCGTTCTACATCCGAAGACCATGGACGTGAATCCGGAAACGAATATGAAAAGCAGAGAGTACTGTCATCACCAAAGGAATATATTGGATTAGAAGTGGCAGACAAGACATACCGAAAATGGAAAGCTTATCGGTTTCGCCGATGCAAGTGCCATTCATGGATGGGTGCTTAGATTTCGCTTTAACGACAGCAGACAACATTGTGTTTTAGAAGCATTAAATCCTACTCTATTAGTATTTTCCCAATTAGTTATGCTGTTAATATCAGAATTTAATGAGCTTAGTATACACTGGCGTTCCCGTTCTACAGCCGAGGAGCAGGGACCTGAGCCAGGGAACGAATATGAAAAGCAGAGAGTACTGTTGTCGTCAAAGGAATATATTGGATTAGATGTAGCAGACACGAGATCGTTGATGAAAATTAAAAATAGTATTGGAGACAGAACGAAGCCGTGGGGTATACCAGCATTTGTTTTGTGAAAAGCACACTTTAAACCATCCAAGACAACTTGTATTGAACGTTCCGAGAGGTAATTTCTAATCCATTGAAGAAGAGAGTCATCGATCCCAAAAGCACGCATTTTCAACAAAAGAGCCAGATGCCAAACTCTGTCAAGTGCTTTAGAAATATCAAGTGCAACTATCTTGCTTTCGCCAGATTGATATACGCTTTGGTTCCACTTTTTATTGGGGAAAAAAAATAAATAAATAAAAAGGGTATAGAGATGCCAAGCGGTGAACCAAATGGATACTTGGTGAGTAGACTTAAATTCTATTAATACTGTTTCATTACATATTGAACTGATAATTGATTGAATAAATTCAATTTTTTTTTTATTAATGTGAGCAAAAGAAAGTGCATGGAGTTACGAAACGTAATATGTGTGTGAGTGAGTGTGTAAATTACCGATTCGCGACGGCATGAATGATTTGTGTGACTTCACTATACGACACGTGTGCGATGTCAACATACCCTGGAAGTATGATGCTTGGCCATTTTGATAAGCAGTATGTTGAATGCAAGTACATATGTTGCCTAGCGTTATGTTGACAACCAATATCTAGGTCAGCAGCTGTTGTCATTTGTAACCTTGTTGATAACTAAATTTTGTTTCCCCGTCGGCAAATTGAAATTATTCCTATATAAAGGGTTTTCCAATAGGGACTTGACAAATTTGAATTTAATTTGTGGACGCACTCTTTTACTAATCATCAAACTGTCACTGTCAATTTATTCAGTAAACTCAACATTTTCATCATGGTAAAGTACACGAACGAGCAACGTCTGCAAATTATAAACATTTACTATAGAAATTCGGAGTCGGTGGCTGCAACTTTAAGAGCGTTAACTCCAATTTTCGGTCGTAATTCTCGCCTTAGTAGACAGGCAATAACAAGTTTAGTGCAAAAATTTGAGCCTACATATTCGTTGTGTGATGTTGCGGTGTCAGTGAGACAACGGGTTGGTCGAAGTGTCGAAAATATCGCTGCCGTTCAGGAGTCCGTAGCAAATGATCCAAATCAGTCAATTCCACGGCGTTCTCAAGAATTGGGCATTGCGTAAGGATCTTAGTTTACACCCATAAAAGATCAAGCTGACGCATGAATTGAAGCCGATAGACCATTTGAAGCGACGTACATTCTCCGATTGGGTTCTGGAGAAGATGCGCCAAGATGACGAATTTCATCGCAAAATCATATTCAGTGACGAAGCTCATTTTTGTCTCAATGGGTTCGTCAATAAGCAAAATATGCGTTATTGGTCGGGTGAAAATCCACATGTGATTCATGAATCACCACTTCATCTACAACTTCAAATAACTGTTTGGTGCGGTTTGCAGCCGGCGGCGTTATTGGGCCATATTTTTTCGTCGATGATAACGATCGTCACGTTACTGTGAATAGTCAGCGTGTTCTGTTCTGTGTTCTTATTTTTGGCCCGAATTGGAAGATATGGACTTGGACGACATGTGGTTTCAACAGGATGATGCCACACAGCACACGCTATAATCGATTTATTGAAGAGTATGAAGGTGTGCGTGTTATCTCAGGAAATGGGCCAGTCGATTGGCAGCCTGGTTCGTGCGATTTAACGCCGCTTGACTATTTTCTGTGGGGCTACGTTAAGCTTTGGCTTATGCCAACACGTCGATGACGTTGGAAGAGCTCAGAGCCAACATTGAAATACCGGCCGTTTCGGCCGAAATGTGTGGCCGAGTCGTTGAAAATTGGGTCCAACGAATCGACCACTGCAAACGTGGCCGCGGTGGCCATATGAGCGAAGTCGAGTTCCATTCATAAATGTTTTCATTGTACTTCTAGCCGATAATAAAGTTTTTGAAATATCTGAAATGGTTTGCGTTTTATTTAAAAAAAAAATTGTCAAGTCCTTATTGGAAAACCATATATTTATAACGATCGGCAAAAATGATAAAATTCATATGTTTTCTATCTGTAATTTATGGATGATAGTGTGAATGTTATGAATTTGTATGATATGATTTGAATTATTTGATTTTCAGTTATATTATTATGTCTTTTGAATGTTTTGTTTTAGAGGGCAGGGGGCAGAATTTGGATATTGGTCGTTTGAGTTCTGAGTGATGTGTCTTCAATGTAACTACGCGAGTGAGTTCGTCTGGTCCTGAATATTTGTCGACAACGCGCGCTAATATCCACTTAAGTGGTAAAAGGCATTCATCCTTGACCAGTACTAAGTCTCCTATTTGAAGCTGTGGCTCGATTTTATGCCATTTTGGTGGGTGTTGTAAGCGCGACAGGTATTCGGAACTCCACTGCTTCCAGAATACTTGATATAGTCGTTGGATTCGTTGCCATCTATCCAAGTGATTAGTTTTTATGTCGCTGATATTCGGCTGTGGTATACTTGTTAGTGGTTGTCCAGAAGAAAGTGCGCGGGTGTTAGTGCTATGAAGTCGTCAGGATCTGTTGTCATGGAGCAGAGAGGTCGGGAATTCAGGCACGCTTCTATCTGGCAGAGAAGCGTTGCGAGCTCTTCAAATGAAGACATCTTGTCCAATGATGCGTTTGAGGTGGTACTTGATGGACTGAACGTCTGCTTCCCATAATCCACCGAAGCGAGGGGATGCTGGTGGAATAAATTTCCATTCTGTGCCATCATTCGCTAATTGTTCTGCAATCTCCTTCCAATCTATCACTGCTTCTCGTAAGAGTTTCTGTAGCTCTTTATTGGCTCCCACAAAATTGGTATCTACCACAGTCGCTAAACATTTATGAGCACAGGCCTCTTTGTGCTGTAAACCTCCTTAATGCTGCAATGAAGGCTTGGGTAGTCATATCACTTACCAACTCGATATGTATCGCCTTCGTAGCCAAACATATGAAGATAGCAAAATACGCCTTGAACGCTTTGGAACATCGGCCCTTTCACGCCTTTACATCGATGGGGAAAGCATAATCGACTCCCGTGTTTGTAAATGCTGGCGCAATGCGCACTCTTGCTGCTGGCAGACTACCCATTTTCTGTTGGAATCGTTTGGCTCTAAATAGATAACATATCGTGCAGGAATGAATGAGCTTCTTAACGCTACTTTTGAATTTCAAAATCCAGTATTTGTTACGCAGGTGAGATACGGTTTGCTGGATTCCTCCATGTAGCGTCTTTACATGCGCCTCATATATCAGGAGTTTGGTTAGATAATGGTTACTGTGGAGGATAATTAGGTGCTGCTGTCCAAATGTGAGGGTGAAATTTTGCAACCTGCCTCCAACCCTTAGGAAGCCTTCGGAATCTATAAATGGGTTTAAGGATTTCAATGTTTTCGGCGTTGCTCTGGTCTTAATTGCTGCGAATTTTTCAGAGAACATCTCGTGTTGGGATATCCTTATCGATAAGGACATGGCTGTATCCAATTCTTCCGGAGAAAGTGTTGAGAAGTTTCTGAAAACAGGTAATTTTTTCGAATTTGATATATGTATATCTTAAACAATATGCTATTATTTTTAATATTTTCCTTAATTTAGAGATGGAATGGATAATAGTACTTAAGCGATTCTCCTGTGCTTGGGAGCAATGTATTCTAAGGGATTTTTCTTACTCATCCGTCGTGGGCTGTGATGGTTGAAGTGGGCAGGTATAGTCCCATCCACTTCGGAGAAGCTCTGGTCCATTCCACCAAAGCTTATTTGTTTCCAGTGCTGACGGCATCAAACCCCGCGAAACGAGATCAGCTGGATTGAATTGGGTTGGAATGTGTTTCCAAATACTACGGTGAGTCAACCTCTGAATCTCGGCAACACGGTTGTTAACAAAAGTTGTCCATTTTGACGGGGGTGCAGAAATCCAGGCTAATGTGATCGTCGAGTCCGTCCATGCTGCTCGTTTAACGTTATTGAGGCTGAGTGCCTTACATGTATAGTCGATCAGTTTAGCTAAAAGGACTGCTCCACATAACTCGAGTCGCGGCAAAGATATTGTTTTCAAAGGGGCTACTTTGGTTTTAGAAATCAATAGGTGCATATGAGTGTTGCCTTGCCCATCTAACACCCGTAAGTATACAACCGCTCCGTATGCTCTTTGAGACGCGTCGCTAAAGCCATGTATTTCCAGATCCTTTTGCGTGTTGTGTGTGCATATCCACCGTGGAATTTTGATGCGTTCGATGAGGGGAAGCTCATGTCGAAAGATGTCTCAAGCCTTCTTGTACTCCGGTGGTATTTGACTATCCCACTTGATGCCAAGCTTCCATAAATGCTCCATCATAAACTTCGCTTTGACGATGCAGGGGGCAATCTAACCTAAGGGATCGAACAGTTTAGCAGTTGTCGATAAAACTGTTCTTTTTGTGATTGTCGAATCGTCGAGCTGAATATTTTGAAATGAAAACGAATCTTTTACATTTATCTATGGCCTTGATATGTTCGGATGACTCTAAAGTCAAATCGAAATCAACTTCCCGTTGGTTTTGTGGTATTCGATTTAGAACCTGCTCCGAGTTGCCTGTACATCTTTTCTATATCAGCGACAAAGGTAAATTTGTGTGTTCTCCATTTCATAATAATGTCTACTATGTATGTTGTTTTGTATTTTAGGTTCTGTTAGAAGATGTTCATTCAAGGATGTTCCATCCAAAGTTTTTGCCGCTGCATCAAAGACTACTTTAAGCTTGGTAGTCGAACTGGACTCCTTGCAGACCGCATGATGGGGAACAAAGTAGTGAAATGGTTTCTTCAGAACTTCGTCCGAGAAAACATCGACTTCCTCTATGTACCATGACCAGTACTCTTTGACGCATTTTGCATATTCGGCTAGGGTTGTGCTAAAATCTTTCGAGGATGTTGTTCGCAAGCTTCATCTTCATCTGTTTGGGGTGTACGAATTGGAGTTTCTTCGATTTCCCAGAATCTTCTCAGCTGATTGTCGAGATCGAGTTTCGAAACAAAGCTCCTCACACTTCCTGTTGCATTGGAAGGGACTCTACCTAGTAATATCCAGCCGAGCTGGGTCTTTTGAGCAATTGGTAACGTCGCACTGTCCCCTCGACGTATTTTCGGCATTACGAGATCAGCGAATACATCTCTGCCTAATAGTAAATCGACTCTTGATGGTTTGTAGAACTCAGGATTTGCAAGAGTAAGTCCTTAATGTGGCTCCACTTGTTGAGTGGCAAGTCGTTGGCCGGAATAATACCTGCTAACGATTTAAGAACGAATGCACGAATGTCTGTTTCAAATGGTGAGTGTAGTGAACCGATTGTAATGTTTACATAATTGTGCTAAGTTCCATTTTTGATTTTACCTAATCCTGATACTTCAACCAACATGTGGTGGTATTTCGAATGGAGCAGCTATGCGGCAGATTCGGTGATGAACGATGCCTCGGAACCAGGATCTATTAATGCTCGAAATTCAAAGGATCGTCCCGATGCTGTCCTAATCTTAACGAACCTGTAAGTTCTAAAAAGTAGTAGCAGTAAGTTTCTAAAAATGGATGTAGGTTATTGTAGGCAAGGCAGGAGTATGCCTTAACTGTTTAGCTTACAGCCACCCTACGTATTAGTAACCTAGCAGAGTGCGATGTCACTTCTATCAGCTACCACATCACTCGCTTCTGCATTCGAATCAATTAACTAATCTGCCACACACATATTAGAACCCCTATCACATACACACACCTTTCACTCCACGTAGGCTATGAGGACCTTTACTGCATACCTTGCACGCGAATGGTTTATTTTTCATATATTTAAGATGAAACGAATTTGTTTTATTTATTCCTGAAGATAGTTTTGGTATTTTTTTTTTTTTGTCATAGGAAACGCTTCCTTGAGGTTCTAGTTGATCAACTACTTCTAGTGTCCTAAATCTAGATTCTAGGAACTCAGAAAACTCTTTGAACGAAGGTAAATCTTTCCTATTACCTAATTTTTCCCCCAGAATTGTTGTGTAGATGCTGGAGCCTTCTGCAACATACAGTAAATTAGGATTGAACCCCAATACTGAACTGGCAGGCCCAAATTCTGTAAGAAATGACGGCATTCAATGGACACATCAAGGACCCATAAGGAGTTAAGTCCCATTGAGTCTTCTTATTAAAGAGCTGAACGACCTGAGTGTTAACTAGTATTCGCTTGTGGTAGTACCGGGATGTGAGGATTTCCATGCCTTTTCGTAATTTCCCTTATCAATGTTGAAGTAGCCATTCTGCTTCGTCTGCCAAACTCGACTTCAGATAATGAAGCTTCTTAATTTCTGATAAGGATTTGTTTTTGTGAGTCAAAGAGACAAAAAGGTCATGGAATGTCTTCCAGCTTTGGTAGTTCCCGGAAAAAACTGGGATATTAATTTTCGGCAACCTTAATTCTAGTTTTCCTGCTTGAGATACATTTTGCACAGAACTTACCGGTACTCCCGTTGTTGCGGTTAGTTTGTCCATCGCATTTAAAAGTTCAGCTCTGTATTCCAGATAAATCTTCTTTAATTTTTCATAGATGGCTTCCAGTTCTTCTACCTTGACGGTCTCTGTTGAAATAATTCCTTCAGCGTTGCATCCGGAACTTGCCTTGTAATTGCTTTCAAGAATTGTGATCCTTCCTGAAAAATAATTTTTGTCCTCTGATGCTCCGATCGCTTAAAAAAGTTGCTGTGAACTCTTGTGATTTGTAGATACTCCCAGCGAGGCAAAGAAGACTTAGGAGAAAAAATCACAAAATTCCAGTGCAGCGGTATGCTGGTGATGGACCGTTGGCAAAGTGGTACAGGAGCCCTTCGCAATGCGAAGGAAACAAAAAAAAATTAAAAATGTCGATGAAGCTACGTTAGCAGTTAAAAGCGGCACCCTTCAGGTGCACCGTTGATGAAACAGCAGTAGTTTTCACAGAAGCGCAATCCCAACGGGGCCGTTGATACCGGTGCTGCGGTAATACTGGGCGATGATGCTCAACGGTGGATGATTGCTTTATTCTTTTTTTTTTCGAACGATGTTTTAATCAAATATTTTTAAAAATTAAGGGGTTGCATACGTTTCTCCGCTCAAAAAAATCTTTTTTTTTTTGCATGAAAAAATTCTATATTCTTTTGCAATTCAATTTGCCGCAAGAATTTTTTCAAAATTCCAATAATTAAGAAAGCTATGACCGTTAGACGTCGCACCGGGCGGAGCGCTCATTAGGGACATGAGCAGCTGCGTGCCTCCTCTGCCTTCCTACCTTCTCTAATGACGGGTCAGTGCCTTCGTAAATATTTATAACTGCTTAGCAATAGACTTAAACCTTGTATAAGAATATTAGAATTCAGAATATTCCAGAAGGCACTACTCGAAGCACACTTACGAACCCACGCAGGCAAGACACACTGCAGATTTTGCATTTCGTTTGCGTTTTTCTCGAAACAGTGATTTCCGAGCCGGTACTAGTAATATCTTTTGAACCACTCGACCGATTTGCATGCCATTTCGCACGGATATTCTTAATACCATTATCTAGTCTCCTACCTAGGATTCTTTTGATATCTTAATTTTTAGATTTGTTATTTTTATTTATAAATATATTTTTATTTTATTTTTATTTATGTGACTCGTTTTTTAGTCAAAAATAGCATCGTAAGTTCAAAAAGCTGCCATTTTGTTAAAAATGAAAATGTTTGAAAACGGCTATGAGAGAGACTAGTTTTATCCATCTACTTTAACATATTTTTTTTTTCTGTTTCAAATGAAACCAGCCAGAGATATTCCTGGTACCGCCCAGCACGTTTTTGAAGGGAGGTTTCCGGAGATGGGCGAAATGTATACTTTATAATTGTTTTCCTTCAATTGTCAATAAAGTTTTGTATTCGTCAAGGAATACTTTACACAATGTATATTTTACTTTTTTAATATTAATTTAATATCGTAGCGAAAAAAATCTTGAAAAACGCTCCGTTTTTGAGCTGAGAAACGTATGTAACTCCTTAAATAATTTTTAGAATATTGTCACTCAATTTCTTATTTGTGAAATATTTTAATTTCTATTAACCGTCGCGGGAAACCGTTTGGCACTTAATATGAAAAAAACTCACTGTCTCTTATTTAATTGATTGGATTAATTAATTTTAAAAGTCTAAAAGGCTCGATGGGCCATGTTAATCCTGAATTATAAATTTTTGATGAACAAATCAAATCACACACACTTTCTTCAAAAGTTAACAATAGAGTGTTCGTTTTATTTTTCTTGAACTTAACATATTACTTTAAATTTGACATTTGTAGACTTTATAACAGTTGGGAAATTACGTGGAGAGTTGGAGACTTTTCCGAGTATGTACGAGTAGATGGGCTCCAACAGTGCGACATGCCATAAAATCACCAGTGGACGTGTTGCTATGAAAACCATATTGCCGGTCATTGAGAAGGTTTCGTGTTCCGAGATATTTCACCTGTGTTTCACTAAGTGCCAAAACAACTGGTCTATATTTACAGACGTGGGTGTACGCAGAACACTGACGATACTAAACGCAGCTGTGGAGTAAAAATTCAGTATTGGTTTACGAATTAAATTGTTGTAGGTATTATGCCCTTACAACAATAGAAAACAGTGCACTAACAAAATTCTCACTCACAACCCGCTATCCATCAGTTATTGACCACACTCAGTCACTGCCCGTGCCGTATGACAAATATAGCAACTGCAGTGACTAAGTGCAAGCAACAGTACTTACGACTAGTAGCGGGAGGTATGGGATATCCGCACTATGTAATTATATTTTTTCCTCCACTGCACTACTTTGTTTTTATGTATTTAATTTTTTTTTCACACGTGAGCGCGAAGTTTTCTTTTTTGCAGAACGGTGAGGTATTATAGGTGAGTGCACTGCACAGCATGTGCGCTCGGCGGTGGTCAACACCATACTCAATTTGCAATGCACACTGAACCCATCGATTTTCCTCGTGCGAGGAATAGTAATAAGGGACTAAAATGCTCGGACGAATCACGAGGAAAAGTGTGTGTGCATTGCAAACTGAGTATCGTGTTGACTTGCATCAGTACCTCTTTTAACTCTTTCAAAATCCCTTTACCAGCTGTTACAGTTTAAATAAAAAGGTAATATGTAGTGAATGTTTTCTCGAACTCCAAGCTTATATAAACTTTTTATAATTTGCACGCGCTCAGGTGATTTAATAACCCTAAAATGTTTGCACACAGCGCGGGCGAAGGAAACTCAGGGAGTATGGAAAGAGAGGTACCGGTGAAGTCCAATTTTAAATGTTTGAGTATTACAATGACTAGGGAACAAAAAGCTAGATAAGGCATTCCATAAGCGAATTGTACGGCTTAGGAAAGAATCACGATATTTCAAAGTACGTCCAAAAGTTCGCTTGGGGGTATACTGATGAGCAGTCACATCGAGACGGGTGTTACGGTGAAAAGTTTGAAGGAGTGGGATGCTGCTGGCGATTTCTATGGAGCACTGGGGGTGGAAATAACGATAAAACAGAGTGAAATACAAGACATTATGTCGGTGTTCGACGTGATATTAGTATCACCTATGAGTTTTATAGCATGGTTTTCAATCCTATCTAAGAGGTGCGGAGATGTTTTGGGAGCACCCTACCAGATGTGGGCATTGTACTCCAATTATGGGCGGAAAAATGCCTTATATATTGAGGACAGATCAGAGGGGGTGAAGTATTTCTTATATCGCTTGAGGAAACCTAGACATTTCGCAGTATTTTTGACGACATCGATTATGTGGTCATTCCAACGTAAGTTGTCACTGACACACATACCGATAATGGAAAGTTTTTCGGTTTCGACGATCCAAGTGCCATTCATGGATAATGGCTGGTTGTTTAAATTTCGATTTAAGGACAGTAGACAGCATTGTGTTTTGGAGGCATTAAATTCTCCTCTATTAGTGGTTCCCCAATTAGTTATGCTGTTAATATCAGCTTAATGAGCTTAGCATACGCTGGCGTTGCTGTTCTACAGCCGAAGAGCAGGTACGTGAGTCAGGGAACGAATATGAAAAGCAGAGAGTACTGTCGTCAGCAAAGGAATATATTGGATTAGATGTAGCAGACACGAGATCGTTGATGAAAATTAAGATGAATGTTGGAGACAGAACGAGCCCTGATGTATACCAGCATTTATTTTGTGAATGTCAGACTTGAAACCATCCAAGACAACTGGTATTAAACCTTCCGAAAGGTAATTTCTAATCCATTGAAGAAGAGAGTCATCGATCCCAAAAGCACGCATTTTCAACAAAAAAGCCGGATGCCAAACTCTGTTAAATGCCTTAGAAATATTAAGTGCAACTTTTTTGCTTTCGCCAGATTGATGTACGCTTCGGCTTCACTTTTCGGTGAGACATGCCATCAAATCGTCAGTGGACGTGTTGCTATGAAAACCATATCGCCGGTCATTGAGAAGTTATCGTGCTCCGAGGTACTTCATGAGCTGACGATTTATCAGAGTGTGTTGCGGAAAATTTTGCCGCAGCAAGTTTGGCTCTCTTTTCCCATGCAAGTCCCTTAGGTCCCTCTTTTCTTTGAGTGGGAACACCGAGCCAGTGGCCCACCAACCCCAGACCTCGGAAAACAACCCACATTGGTACACGGGAGGAACTCCAGGGTGCGACAGGAGGTCCACCAGGAAAACCGTTGTCAGAGCCCACAAATAGACGGGGGACTCGCAACGGACAGAATCAGACAGGACGTCTGAAAGTCGCCGACGGGTTTGGACGGACGGTCCTTTCAATCTAGACACCCCAACACGATGGTGACGGGTGGGGGAAGACGACCCCTGGAAAATACACCTCAACGAAAGCCAACAACAGGAGGCTTAAATAACCTCCCATCCTGCTACCGATGTGGGTGCGGACACCGGTATCACATCCCACAACTGATTTGATGCAGCTAGCCAGAGCTTGTACCGAGCCAAGTGATCGATGGGTGAAGAGACGACGATCTCTTTTATAGCAACATCCCAACGAGGGAGCAACAAAGGAGCAACAGTGGTGTACAGGCGGACGGCCAGTATAATCGGGCACACCCCAACGACGTACCAGCTGTAAAAGTTAGATTCGATGGGTGAAGGGATGACGACCCCTTTTAAAGCCAGCACCCCACCGTTGGAGCACCGAAGGAGCAGCAGAGGCGTGTAGGCGGATGGCCAAGTATTAAGACAGCCTTCACCGGGGGAACAGACAAAAATGCATACAACATACAAACTTGCAGTAAACAGAACAACCAACAACAACCATCACCAACCAACAACAACCAATAAACAACGATGGTACAAAAAAGTACAAACTGGCAGACAGGCCAGAGGGCCCAACTACAAAAAATTAATAAATAATCGTAAGGAGTGACACGCTATTAGTCAGTCCCCACCCAACCAAATCTGAACGCCGATCTACCGGAGTACGAGTAGTTAGAGACCCGCCGATAGAATATATAAAAATTTACACAGGCACTGTACTTAGCTTTCGTGATCCAACGGATGGTTGGATCGAGATACAATCCCTTCTGGATTATATCTACACTGTTTTCTTTTCGTCCCAACACTCCAGCTACCATCCCATCGCATTTCCCTTCTCCTTCGTGTAAGTTGTTTTAATTTTAACAAACAAGTTTTATTAGTGTAATGCGATAAGGGGGAAAAAAAAGAGAAAATTCTGTTTTTCGCGATTAATTGGTGGAACCTAAGAGTAGGAGAATAGTTAGGCATAGCTAGGATTTACAGCTTCCATAAACTCGCTCAGCGGAGTTCCCAGTCATTACTGGAAGTGGGAGCGATCACCGAGACTGAGGAGTTTAGCATGAATGTGGAAAGTGGTATGTGTGAGAGGCCTAGTCGGACACGGGTGCACACACTAGCAAAGCTTGCTAGTGTTGTAGCTAGAAATCCCGTCGTTGACGGGAGCTGTGGATTGTAAAAGATCTGGAAGTCACATTTGTGACGACCAGCAATTACGAGTAAAGAGGTCAGACAAGGTTTTTTTAGTTCGAGCAAAAAAAAAAAATATATATAAAAAAAAATACGTTTGTTATTGCGAAAAGTAATTTTTTTCTTTTTGTATTCGAGAAATTTTTGGGTAGTAACCAAAAATTTCTAAAGTAGTTAAAGTAGCTTGGTAAAATTCGCGAGTTTCAGGCTTTGACCAAATAGAAGACAAGCGTAAGAGGAAAAGGAGATAAAGGATAGCGGAGCAGGAGTAGCGGCACGCTAGGTTGTGCCAGAAAGGGGCACATCACAGCCAGGAACAAAAGCTAGGTACAGTGACACTGCAGTGTAGTGGAAACTCGTTTTTTTTGGTTGTTTTTCCGAAGTGAGACTCCGGTGGGCCACGCGTGCGAAAAATCCCCACGCGACCCGTTAATTAACGTTTTTTTTTTTGTTGTTTCGGGACGGGTCACTCTATTGACGAGTGTTAAAAATAAATCGTCAAGCCCCAACGGGGCATTTATAACGTGGTGAAAAAAAATCAGTTTTTTTTAATTTTTGTCGTAGAATTTTTGTTTTTTCGGGGAAGTTTTTTTCTTCTTTTTGGTCGCTCGGATAGGTTCCGTGATTCCGGCAAAAAATCACGTGGCGCCCGTTTGGTTTTACCCGGGTTTAGCTGCCATCAAAGCACTACCTGAGAGGAATTCACCGCGGGGATAGTGAGATCCCAGAAAGTGTTATCGTTTGGTTCGGGGCATCGGGGCATATTACATACATACACATATATGTAAATAGTTACCTTCTTTGAGGCATTCAATTTGTTTTAATTTTATTTCACTAGAAATATATTATACATACATATCTACATATTACATATATTTTCTATTGTCTTTGGTGGAATTTTTTTTTTGAGTTTTTCTTTCGTGGGGTTTTTATTTGTTCTTTTTCTCAAAGGATTCAAGGTGACCAACCGTTTTTGGATTTCCAGTGTGATCAGTCACTCTGTTCATTGTTTTTTTCTCGTTTTTAGTGTGACCATTTGCGTTTTTTTTTCGCACTTGTGCGTTTTCTTATTTTTGACAGTTTTTTTCCGTTTCATCGGTCGGTTTGCTTTTTTGACTTTTGTTTTGTTTTCTTTCGGTCGCTTTTCCTTTTTTTTTTCTCCTGCAAAACTTTTCTGCGATATCGGTTCTTTGTTCTTTTCGTTTTTTTTTTAACAAGTTTTGGATATGGAAATAAATAGGCTCGTTGTGGACGAGATGGCGTATGAGATGAGGGCTCGCGGTCTTCCCATTGGCACCGTGGAAGCCATGCGGAAGTCGTTGAGATCCGCTCGTATGCTCGAACGCAGAGGGTCTTAGACTCGGCCTACAAATTCACATTTATAGAGGACCGTGATGCCGTAAGGGCGAAGATAGAACAGATTGAAGAGCTCTTAGAAGAACCTTCAAGTAATCCTAAGTCGAAGGAATACTTGAAGATTCTTACAAAAATCTAATGGGCTCTTAGTAGGTTAGATAGGGCGAGAGACACTTCTCCTGAGCAAACCGAGGAGAAGTGTAATCTCAAACATAGGTTGATCGTACTGGCCAGAGAGTTAGCTGGAGGTATGGAATACGATTAGGATGATGAGGCTACGAAGATGAGTGAGAGCCATCGTGCTCGAGGCTCATCAAAAACCGACCACCACAGCTAACGTTGGGTGAACGCAACGATAAGCAGCAGCAGCAAATCATGCAAAAAAGGTTTTCCCTCCAGCAGCATCAAGCAGTGGACAGAACACCAGTGCGCTGTGAGATCACCGGTGACGCCTGCTGTTGCAGAAGAAACCGGTTTTTACGCAATCACGGGTGACCACAGCAAGAGCTTGCCGTATACGAGGGGGGAAAACCTAGCCAAGTGGGATGTGAAGTTCACGGGGGCAACGTTGTGGTGCGTCGGTCAATTCTTTTTTGGCTCGGGTGGAAGAGCTCAGTCAAGCGCGCGGGGCGAATGAAGCTCACTTGTTTAGAGCAGTTGTCGAACTTTTCTCAGGAAAGGCACTCATTTGGTATAGGGCGATTAGGTTGTCGGTCTCTTCTTGGCAAGAATTGGTGGCGGAACTGAAACTGGAGTTTCTTCCCCCCAACTATGATGACCTCCTATTGGAGGAAATCAGGCATCGTACCCAGGGAAGTAATGAATCCATTGGAGTTTACGTCGCGGTCGTGCTAGCTTGGGCTAGCAGACCCCAAGACTGTTGCAGACCTGGTTAAATTGGGTCGCAGGTTGGAGACGGTGCGGGCTAACGTCAAAACGTTTACTCCGCCACCCAATCCGAGGACGCGTCGGTTCTTGGAGCCAGATTTGGCGTTCGTTAACTGGGAGGAGCCCAGAGTTTCGGTTGTCCGAGAGGACATACCATAGCGTGCGCCCATTCGATGCTTCAATTGTAATTCGAGTGCGTGTTCAGCTCCTAGACGCTGCTACGGGTGTGGAGCGACAGCAGTGACACGGCGCCAATGTGGACCTTGCAGCGGCACGTTGGGAAACGCGCAAAGGACTTCCAGGCCAGCATGACGGGAACGCCGGCGCAAGTAGGGGACAGGTCGCCTGCTGGAAACCAGTTGGTTAACTCAATAGTTCATGTAGGGTTTAGCTTGGAGGCAAACGGCAAAGATAGGCGTCCATATGTAGGAGTTAGTATTTATGGTATGGTATATATGTTAGGTCTTTTAGATAGTGGCGCTCCTCGCACTATAACAGGGGGTGAGGGATGGAGAGTAGTTAAGGATTTAGGGCTTAGATTAGGGAAAAATTAAGTTAGGTACGTCACGTTAGCGGACGGAAAAAGCGTAGATGTTGTGGGGGTGGTGTCTCTACCAATTGAGGTACAAAGTCGGTCCGTTTATATAGAATGTCTCGTTATACCAGCAGTACCACACACCGTGATCCTTGGTGTGGATTTTTGGGCTCTGGCGGGAATAGTCCCGGATTTAAGATCACGAGTGTGGAACTTTTTGAGCCAACAGTCGGTTGCTAAACGAGATGCTAGAGGCGGGAGTTATCGAGAAATCGAACGGTCCGTGGGCATTCTGATAGTCCTTATCAAGGAAAAAGACGGGTCTTTTAGGTTCTGCGTCGACTACAGGAAAGTCAATTGGGTTACAGACAGGGATTCTTATCCGCTGCTGTTTATCTCATCGACATTGGATAAGCTTAGGGACGCAAAATATTTGACGTCATTAGATATTAAGTCGTCCTACTTGCAGATCCCCATGGAGGAGAGATCGCGCCCACTCACAGCCTTCACCGTTTCGAATAGAGGCCTGTTCCAGTTTAGAAGAATGCCTTTCGGGCTACACAATGCGCCTGCTACGTGGCAGAGATTTATAGACAGCATCTTAGGTGCTGATCTAGAGCCACACGTATTTGTGTACCTGGACGACATTATTATCGTCACAAATACATTCGACCAACACCTTAAGATACTGGAGGAGGTCTTTAATCGATTGTGTGAGGCAGGGTTAAAAGTTAGTCGGGACAAATGTAACTTTTGTAGCCCGTCTTTGAAATATTTAGGTTATGTAGTAGATAGGAATGGACTACATGCAAATCCAGAGAAAGTAGATAGCATGATTAAGTTTCCCGCAACCAAGAGTGTGAAGGAAATTAGGAGTTTTTTAGGGACAATTTCTTGGTATAGACGTTTTGTACCAAACTTCGCCGCATTAGTTAGGCCTTTAACAGATTTGTTAAAGAAAGATAGAAAATTTATATGGACGGACGAGTGTGAGGAAAGCTTTAGGAAGTTGAAACAATGTCTAGTGACGGCACCCATTTTAACATGTCCAGACTTCGACGGACGCCTCGAATTATGGAATAAGGGCCGTATTATTTCAGAAGTTTGAAGATGGAGAGAAGGTTATCTGTTAACTCAGTAGGTCGCTGCAGAGAAGCGAGGGGATCTACTCTACCATAGAGAAGGAATGGTTGGCGGTGCTTTGGACGATTGAGAAGTTGCGACCATACATCGAAGGGATTCAGTTTACGGTCGTAACTGATCATTATTCACTAGCGTGGCTGAGTAACCTTAAGGAACCTATAGGGAGACTAGGTCGATGGGCAGTGAGGCTGCAGCAATTCGATTTTCAGATAGTCCACAGAAAGGGAAAAGAGCATGTAGTTCCCGAAATGCTTTCGCGAGGAGTCCCGGAGTTGCCTGGGATCTCAGAAGCGGATCAAGATCCTTGGATTAGGAAAATGATTGCGGCAGTAGAAGCTAACCCGTTAGCCTACCCCTTGTGGAGAGTAGAGGGGGGAAAACTCCTCTAGTTTATGAAGGATATGCAGGTAGTAGTTTATGAAGATAACAGTAACGAGTGGAAATTAGTAGTAGGAAAGCTAGGTAAATTAGGGATTTTACAGGCGTGCCATGATAACCCATTAGCGGGTCACACGGGCGTGCGCAAAACATTTGCGAGAGTAGGAGCTAGGTACTACTGGCCGAAGATGCGGTCAGAAGTAACGAGATACGTGAAAAATTGCACGATTTCCCAACAGGTGAAACCTGTAAACGAGCGACCCGCTGGTCTGGTAGTTGAGAGGGTAGGGGTGTTCCGCGGAAGTTAGCTTAAAGCTCTCAGTGACTCTTACGAGTCACAAATTAGGTTTACGGCCCATTACCACCCGCAGGCTAATCCGGCAGAGAGGATTAACCAAATAATTAAGACAACGCTCAGAGCGTATGTCTCGGAAAATCACCGAGGTTGGGAATCGCAGTTGGCGAAAGTAGCGTGCGCGATTCGCACGGCCCAACACGAGGTGCTGGGGGTATCCCCATATTATGTGAGCTTCGGGAGGGAGATGGTGTTTCGCGGCACAGAATTTGATGCCTCGAGGGATTATCTCCAGAGTAGGATAGGTAGCGAGAGTAAGTTAGGTAGTAGGGACATAGTACAAGGTAGCGAGACCACAGGTACTATAGGTAGGGACTTAGATCTCGAAAGTAGGGATAGGAATAGGGAACATAGGGACTTAGATATACCGGGGTTAGGTAGGAGATTCGAGATGTTGAGGGAGGATATACGTAGGAAATTGGCGGCGGCAGCGAAGAAGTCGGCGAAAGCCTAAAACCTCCGACGGCGAGATGTGCAATATCTCCCGAACGAGTTAGTATAGCGACGAAACTTCGTGTTGTCTGACGCAGCTAACTACTACGCGGCCAAGCTTGCGCCGAAATTCGTGGGACTATTCAGGATCCCCAAACATGTATCAGCGTGGACATACAGTTTGGTGGATTCGAATGGTCAAAATAAAGGTATCTGGCACGCTAAGGATCTTAAGCCCTTGTTACCGTCCTCTTACCCCCTACCCCGCGGTGTTGTACTAAAAGTTGCTCGGCCAACTGCGAAGACTGACCGTGAGTAAAGATGTTAATGAATGGGCGCCACGCGATTGCCCTTTCGTACAACTTCAACACAACTATAATCGCGAATTGGTTGTGACGATCGCGAACAAACCCCGTTCTTTATCAATTAGTACAACGATTTCCTTACACACTTACAATTTTATTTCATTCGCCACAAAATAATACAAACTTAATTCTATCTTGAAGGTAGGGGTCTTAATTCTATCTTAATTCTAGTTACCAAGTTTTCGCAAAAAAAAATAACAGCACGCTTCCCCAATGACTGAAGGTCAATGGGAAGCAAGAAAAAAGAAAACAAATTCCGTGAATCGAACCAGGAACCTCCGCACGACCCAGCCAAGGGCTTAAAAATTATCTTAATTAACCTACAAATAATCTTATTTTATCTTACTAGCCCCATGCGGGCACTCTAAGTTAAACATAATACTTAATCTATGTCTTTCGACGTTTCTTACAGACTATTTTTATTTTGTTTTTACATTTATTAGAACTAAAACTAAGAAAATAAACTTTAAGTAGAAAAAGTAGTATATGGAATTTTTGTTATAATATAAAATTTAAAACTACCTAAAACTAAATCTTAACTACTTAATCCTACTTAAATTATCTAATTCTATAACGTATTTTAGAGTGTTACCCAGTTCTGTTCTAATACAATTTTTTTTTATGATTTTTTTTTATTTTTTTTTTTCTTAAAAGTACCCTAATTCTACCTAACACTATGTAAGCCGGTCACGGCCAATCAAATATGCAGAAGACCGATTTTGCTTCCTGCGGAGCTACGTAGTACTGGAGGAATTCGACGACGAAACCTCCCCTCCTTCATCTAGCCACCAGAATTGTTGGTACTGCCGAGCAACATCCCTTATATCGCGACTCCCTACCGCCCTACTGAACCGGAGACGCTCCGCACTGCCATGTGCGACGTCTCTGTCGTAGTTGAGTCGCCTGTCCGCAGCTGGTCGAGCAACGTGGAATATTAGCGGTACTGCCAATCTGTCCTGGATCAGACCTTTCATATCTAGGTAGAGGAACGCTTCTGGAGGAACAAAGCTCTCAAAGCGAACACTCTCATGGTACATATAGCTAGGGTAGTAAGCCCCGGAGATCAGGTTGTTCGATGAGGTCATTGCTCTTGCAATGTGCCTTCGAGTCAACTTAATGACGAAATTGTCCACTCTAAGTAGGTTCGCCCTATAGTACAAGACCTCAATAGGATAGAATTTTATGTACTCAGACTCTGGTGTTCTGTATAAGCGAAGACAAGTCCTAAGACAAGAACTCTCATACACCGAATCTTTTCCAATAAACTTGCTCTTACGTTGAACCACACGGGACTGTGGTTCGACTTCTTCCGACTTCTGAAAATTGATTTTCAACTTCCAGTCATCGCAATATCGTTTAATTTTATCGAAGTCACTTTGCGAGAGTACATAAATGACCTCAATCTTTGGACCTGTTCTGTACGCGATTTACCGCACCTTGTTGCAGACCGTTTTTAATGTTAAATGTTCCAGCAGAAGTCACAACGCCATTCTTCACGATGAACTGTCTACTGGAGAGCATATCAAAAAGAATATACAGCAGTGGTTTAATGGTTTTAATGCCCAACCTGTCCAACTTGAAAAAGAGTCCTTCGGTATCGAAGGCTCTCTCCAAATCAATCAGGCAGGCACCAGTGCACTGATTCTTGCCTTTCCCATTGGATATCAGAAACAAGTTTAGACGCAGCATGAATGATATCATGACCCGCCTTGAAACCGAATTGATTATCCGGAACTATATGTTTGTCCTCAACCCATTCAGTCAGGACTCTATTGACCACCTTCTCGAAAACTTTACGGATGTTTGAAAGAAGACTGATCAAGCGGAGATTCGCCGGATTGGAAGTGTCTTTATCCCTTTTGGGGATGGGATGTACCACCGAAATTTTCCAATGCGCTGGATAATGTGCATTATTCATTGCATTATTAAACAGGGTGGTATAAATGTTCACCGCTTCTAGAGGGAGATGTCGAAGCACAATGTTCGGTATTTCGTCGGTTCCCACTGATTTCTTACTTCTAAGTGATTTGAAGATCGTTTGGAGCTCTTCCTTCGAAATGAACGAAGGCAGTACCCTATCGTTGGTGATACCATTATTTGCCATATTCTCGTCACTGAACTGGGTGAAACCCGAGCTCTCGAATCGCCAATTCAAAATTTCATTTTGAAGGTAGAAATTGTGCACAAGGACTCGATTTTCCAGGTCGTGGTTTGGGCCAATGATGTCATTCGCCTTATATACTTCCTAGAAAGTCGCTCCTATAGCCTCTACGTTCTTCTGCGGATCCTCGATCACAAAAAAGTTGTCATCATCAACAGTCTCATTTGGATCTATGCCTGCTGCTATAAGTATGTTCTCGTTGTCCGTCGTACGGGCGATTTTAAGACAAGAAAGATCGTTCTGATTATTTCTCCGAAATATTTTATTTATTTGCGTTAACATATTCGGGTTGCTAGTGTTTACAGCTCGAATTTTGTTGTTCCAATACAAACTTGCAGATGCTCTGTAATTTTCTTTTATTAGTACTTGGAGGATTTTGATAGACGACTTTATCGTCATAATCTCAGGGTTATGTCTGTCAGTAAACTGTCTGTACAAGGTTTTTAGCCTTGACAGTAGTCTATTTTTATGTCGGTGCAGTGCGTCAATGGTTGCGTTGCGGAATAAGTCTTCGTTGTCAGTGTATTGATACCGAGGTATCGTTTTGCCCATTGTTCGTTTAATTGTCTCGTCCATTAGTTTTAGATACCTGCCAATCTCCTCGTTTGACAGATTTCTATTGGTCGGTGGGTAGAGCGAATTCGAGGAGAGTGCTCTTTTCAGTGTTCTGGAGAAGTGTGTCCAACTCACCCTACTATAGTTGTAGGCATGCCTTTGAACAAACTCGTCCAATTCCGCAGCTTTGCTCGGAACGGTTATTTCGGTACTGAGACCGCAATGTTCACTGTCATACACAGAAGTGCGAAGACAGTTTATGGTTTTGTTGGTTTGTGCACGTCAGTTGTATTCGTGTGTCGAACAACAGGAGATCCAAATAAGACCCGTGTCTGGGAAACGACGCACTATCCATCGCTTTAAGCCCGAGTCGATACATTATACTGTGCTAACCCCACCTATTGAATAGTAGGTTTATTCTAGTATTTTTTATTTTTTTTTGTTTTTCTTTCTTTATTTCTTGATAAATTATAAATTATAAATATGAATTTAAAATGATAATACTTCAATTACTTATTTAACTAAGAAATAGCTATGTACAATCTGTTGCCTATGACAAGTGGCGAAAGTACTTATAAACTCAACAAATTTAGATTAAACAATAATAATAATAAAAAACTATTGATGGGGATAATACAATGCTAAAATCTAGTTTAAAGAAAAAAAAAAACCGTAAAGCAATAATAATTTATATCACTGGATTAAAAATTGTATCTATGTCATTATGGTCAAAAGTGAAGAGCCATTTTTTAATACTATTTAAAAATACAGTTTTCTTCCTCTCACATCTAAGGTCTTCTGGTAAAGAATTATAAAGTCGAGGAGCGGTAGTAAAATAGAAACGTGAAAAGTGTGTTTTGAAAATAATTTTAATAGTTACGAAGTTTCTTGTGTTGACGCGCAAATTATGACTTTCATGAAATCTAACATCGTAAAAACCGGAATTTTCGAAAAATATTCTTAAAACTTTATAACAGTACAGATGTATTAACGGAAGAATTGCTAAACATTTGAACAACTCGAAACTAGGTGTCCTACGATCGACTTTAGCCATTATTCTAATAACATGTTTTTGTTTAGATAATAAAGTCTCTATTTTATTAAAATAAGCGCCACCCCAGCAAGAGATACCATACTGCAACTTTGATTTAAATAAACCATTGTATACCATTTTTAAAACATTAAGATTGCAGTAGAGATTGAGATGGTACATTTGTCTGACAACCCTATAAAGATAATGCTTTAGATAAAGAGTGTGGTCATTCCAATTAAGCTTATTATCTAATATGATGCCCAGATATTTAAAACTGTCGACACATTCAATTCTAAAGCAATCGTCGCTACAATTTATATTTTCATCAAAAGGCATAATACCAGGGGTAGTTGGGTTATTTAGACGAAAACGTAGGCAATTTGGTGAGTGATAATAAAGTGGTAAGTCATCACAAGTTATACCCTTGATATTGAATTCCATAAACTTAGTCTTACTACTAATTACCAGCTTATGCTCCTTGAACCATCGTCGTAGTATATCTAGGTCGTTATTAACATCCGAAAATAAATTGAGATAATTGTTGCTAGAATACGATAATGCAGTATCGTCAGCAAAAGCTGTGATTCTGCCCTTAAATGGTTGGATAAATAAGGAATTAATATATATTAGAAATAAAGTCGGACCCAAGACTAAACCTTGCGGAACTCCGATATTTAAAAATTTTTCAGAACTCATTGCATTTTTGACTCTTACAATTTGCTTACGATTTGAGAGATAGGAAGAAAACCAGTCGTGAATAAAACCTCTGAAACCCGCATTTAACAGTTTATTTAAAAGCAAAGTATGATTCACCATATCAAATGCCTTAGTTATATCGATGAATAGGCAAGAAGAAATTTGGGAGGCATTCAGACTAGTATAAATCTCCCCAATCAGTTTTAATAATGCAGTTTCAGTAGATTTGCCGCTTCTGAAACCGAATTGATGCTCGCTAAAAAAGTGAGCCCTATCTAAAAAGGAAAGCATTCTAGACTTAATACCTCTTTCAAAAACCTTGGAAAAGACAGATAAAAGTGAGATAGGACGATAATTGTTCAAGACGGTGGTATCACCTTTCTTGTGAAGTGGTATCACTATCGCTATTTTTAAGGAGTCGGGAAAAATACCTTTATATACACAACTATTAAAAATGAAACATAGAACATCGGAGATTTGAAAAGATATATTTTTTAGTACCATGCTTGAGATGTTATCAAACGAAGTTGAGTTTGATCTTTTGATTGAAGCTATTATTTTTTGTATTTCAGTTTACTCCACAACTCTTCGAAGAAAAAACTCTCAGGCTGAAAACTGGTTTCTAATATATTATGGTCACAATAAGAAGTTGAACTAGCATTAGATATACTAGGACAAGAACCCACTTTGGAAAAGAACTTGTTAAACACGTTAGCAACTTCTAAAGGCTCAGAAATAGTAGAGTTGTTATTGTTTAGAATAATGTCTATGCTAGATAAATTTTTGTTTAGGATCTCAGAAACTACCTGCCATTCTTTTTTAGGGTTACCAATACTATTAGCTAATTTGTTGCTGTAGTAATTATTTCTACAGATTGGTATTTCTGTTTTTACCTCTCGACAAATTTTGACGTAATATTTCTTTAGTCTAGTATTATTTGGGTGTTTTTTAAGGAGTAAACAGAGTTGTTTTTTCTTTTGGATTTTTTTCAAGAGTGAGGTAGACATCCATTGTTTTAGACGATTTAGTTTGTTGGCTACTTTATATTTCCTCTGGAGACAGATCGATATATAGTGCTGTAATTTATTAAGAAACACATCAAATGCTAAAGATGGATTAACAGATGCGTAAACATCATCCCAAAATTCAAAGTTGAGATGAGTTCTTAAAGCGACAAAATCTATTTTGGCGGATTCTCTGACTTCGATTTACTTAATCGAGTGATTTGAGAATTCAGTTGAATACAAGTCAAACTATGGTCAGTAATTCTTAAGTCATATACCATTGTTTTGTAGTCCACTCGACAGTTCCGGTGCAGTCTTATATAAATATGGTCTAAACAAGAATTATAACGCGTAGGTTCATTTAGCACGGACATAAAACCAAACGAATACAGGACAGACAGAAAGCAATCGACATCTGAAGTATCACAGAGGATATTAATATTAAAATCCCCCAACAATACTACATTTTTGGATCTCTGAAGTTCTAAAAATTCTGTGAATTCTTCCAAAAAGCATTTGATTGTACATTTATGTAGTCTGTAAATGCAGATGAAACAATAGTGAATACCAGAAACTTCGCAACTAACACTTATAATATCAGCGCTCACCAATTTACATTTTTTAACTACACACTCTCTTAAAGAATTTCTAAAATATACCGCGACTCCACCAGCTGCATATGAATCGTTACAATGAGCATCAAATATAAAATTTGGAATGATATCAAATTCAGATCTCTCTTCCTCAAAAATCCAAATTTCAGAAAGGAAAATGAGATCAGGTAAATGATCCAAAGATGTGAGATGAGCGAGAAATGCATTAAAATTAGTTCTCATGCTACGTATATTTTGGTGTATAATAGAGAAACCAGAAGATATATCATTGACTTGATGGTCAACACAGAAACATTTCAGATTATCATTAATTGAAAAACTACTATTACTACTAGAAGGAGAATTCAAAGTGAAATTATTACTCGTATTAGGCATAGCTTAAATTAAATACTCAAACTTTCAAGTTTATGAAAATCATCAAAAGAATTAATTCTTATTACTCTATCTCCTTCCTTTTTCCTGATAAGTATACAAGAATTCCTAATCCAAACAAATTGACATATATTTTTATCTTTAAGTTCTCTTGCCTTTTTCAATAACGATCTTGAATAGCTCGTGAGACAGTCGTTGATATATATCTTGTAGCTGTTGATGCTGTTGCTGCTGCCGTCACCATTAACGTTGTTGTTGTGATGAGAACCAGACAAAGGGACTTTATTTCTTCTCTCCCGCATTTTCTTCATTACAGCTTGCTTACGTGTAACATTTGAGAACTTTAAGTACACGATGTTAGGTGTTCTCTTCTTATCAGTATTAGGTCTAATTCTCTTTACGTAGCACGATTCAATTTCGGTCTCACTGATCTCTTCTCCGATGACATTAGTTAATAGTTCGTGTACTCTTTCTTTAACATTCTCACTGGTAACATTTGGAATGCCAATGATGTCGACTGCACACCGATTCTCACGCTGGTCCAGAGTATTCAATCTCATCTCCAAGAAATCCACTCTCTTTTTTAAAAATGCATTGCATTCTTCAAGAGTATTGATTTTAGTTAGCATTACTTCCTTAAGCTGCACAATTTCACTGTAAAGCATTTCCAATGTTATTGCTGACTGACCCGAATTGTTGACATCATGGGAGGCAAACGTTAGGGGAGTAGATGCTGTATTAACAATAGCTGTGGAAGTGCTAGCAGTAGATTTCTGGCTGGAACTAGTACTCTTAGAAGAGGCAAGATATGCAGACGAAATGGGAGCGTCAACCAAAATAGATTTCCTCCGTTGAGTAACACAACTGACACATTTGAAACCTTGATTGTTTTTTTCAAAGAAATCAATTTCTCTTTTATCTAATTTTGCACACTTAGCATGATAATATTCATTACATGTAACACATTGGATTTTTAGTTCATATCTATCTATTTTAGCGTTACATAAGCAGCACTTCATATTTATTAATTTATTAAAACTTTAACCTTTTTTATATTTTAAATGAGAAAAAATTTTACTGGAGTAATTTCGCGTGTGTCCCCATCAACACCTATCACTCTTATATTTGGTGTATTATTTCCCCAATCTCTGTGTTTGGCGTTGAAACCTATAATAAAGTAGTTCTCCTCCAATTCCAGTCTTAGGAATCGAAAAAGTGTCTCGAGCTCTGAGATGAATAAAGTGGATAAAGTAGCCTTAGGTACATAAACAGACACCATGTATAACCGCTGTCCACTACGGAGAGGGATATACACGATGCATGCTTCCAGCACCTGTAACTTACGTACTACACGGCTGTATACTCTTTTGAAACGTATACATTTTCTTACAAAAATCGCAACGCATCCTCCTTTAGTGGAGTTGGGTCGGTTTCTCCGTACTATTTTATACCTTTTGTGCCTCGTTTTGTGTCCTTTGGTAAGCTTAGTTTCGCTAACCAAGAGCACATCAGGGCTTGGTCTTTAAGCAACTTAAACAATGTGGCTCTTCGTTCGAACCTAATCAGTGAATTAACATTCACTTCAAGGACCTTAAGGGTTTGCTCCGCCATGTACGTACCCATTACGACTGGAAGTGCGTTAGGCCCGGCAGCAGCGCATATATTTGATCTACCCGCTTAGCCTGTTCCTGTATTTGACGCTGAAGCTGAGCCATCTGCCCCTGAATAGAGAGCAAGATAGCCAGCATGTCAGGTACAGGTTCCGGTGCTCTAGGCGCTGGGGCCTGAGAAGCTACCTTTGGTTGTTGTACCGTATTTCGCCTACCTGCCGCCATTTGGGCGTAGGTAACGGCTGGTTTTTGTGCCTGCACGAGCGGACGTTTAACTTCCACTTTCTGCTGCCGAGCCAGATTTACTCTTTTGATGTATTGGAATTTGGGACAACCCCGATAATTTGCGGTGTGTCCCGGGTTCCTACATAACGCACAAGAGAGTTGGCTTTTTTCTGACGCTCCGTCCTTACCTAGAGCGCATTCCTCGGATTTGTGGTTCTTTCCACACTTCACGCATCGATGCTGCATTTCGCAGTTCGACGCGGCGTGCCCGAACCTTTGGCAGCGAACACATTGTAAAATGTTTTCGCTCCTCTTTAGTTTTTCCCAGTGTACAACCTGGTAGTCTAGGACTTTAATGCTCCTTAGATCATCCAGTTTGCTGTTGGGACTTAGCTGAACCAGGAAGAACGGTCGTTTCCGCTTCTCCTTTTTGGCTTGACGTGACGAATGGCTTAACCCCTACGAATGTGAGCTCTTCGCACTCCTTTTCTTTGAGCAGTGCAAGGAGCTCCTCCGGATCAGTCGACTTTTCTAACCCCTTCAGCAGCATTTTTTGCAGCTACATCTGTTACAGTGGATCGCATGCCTATCTAGTCTTTTAATCTTTTAATGTAAAAATTATTTCCTATGGCCGACTTACATAGTTCAATAGTTTCTTTCAACTCCATCTTAAAAGTGTTGATTGGAGGTACCCGTTGCTTAGTTGATTTCGGTTGTTGTTGTTGCTGTTGCTTCTGCTGCTACTGCTGCTGCGATTTTTGTTGTTGTTGTTGTTTTTGCTTACTTTTAGGTTGTGGTTTAGGATCCATCTTGGTTAGTTCTTGTACTGGTTTTTGTATTTTTTGTTGTTTTAGTGGCTGGTTATGTTTTCCTTGTGGTGGCTACACGTTGGTGTTTTGTTGTTTCTGAGGGATCTGAAGTTGTTGCAGTAGCTCCTTCTCCCTCCTTGCCACTTGATTCGCTCTTATAGCAAGCACTTGTTGCTGTAGCTGCATGATGCTACTATTTATGGCTTTGACCTCGTCCTCTTGGTCATCTGACTCAGAGGCAGCTAGGAATGAAAGGCTATTGTTTCCACCCATGTAGTGGCCTTCCCCACAGTCAGAGACATATGGGTATTCTTCTTGCCTCTTTCGCTGTTGTTGTTGTGTCGCTGCTTCTGTTGACGTTGTTGGCGCCTCTTCCCTTGCTCCACCAGGCAGCTTCTCAGTAGATTCTGAAAGGGAAGGGCGCTTCACGAGGTTAGGTGTTAGCTTCAGCTTCCTCCTCCTCTTAGACGTAGTTTCCCAACGGGCCGAAATTACGGTTTGGTTACCAGATGACATCGTGCCATCTCCTGGACCCGCTATTTGGATAGCGGACCGTTCACCACCACTCATCCTCTGGTTTCACTTAATTAATTTATTATTTATATTATTGTTATTTTTTGGATTTATAAATAAAAAAGTCCGTCCTTTTCCGGTGATCGAACTTACGACCCTTGGTTTCTCGGCGGCCGGCACCACTATTATTGCGCCACCGAAGCACTTGTCTTAAACGTTTCTACTTGTATTTTTGTCACTTTTGTTTTACTTTTTCAGTGGAAAAGAAGCCGACATACCGACAAGAAGCCGTATATACTCCTCTACGACTGTATTTTATTTTGCTGCTCCCTGCACTCCTCTACTACACTTGACACTTAATACCACTTGACTCACTGGCTGTTTCGGACCAACTGATCCTCTCAAATCTCCCTCAGCTAGCTACAGTCTCACCTCGCCGTGGATTGGATTATCTGGCTTGGTTGTCTTAGCCCATTCCACGATCAGGCCATTTTTCCGCTGCTCTCACCATGCACATCTCCACACGCTGTATCAGATGTCCTTAATGAGAACCGCGACGAAAATAGCATATGAAAAAGAATAAAAGGAAACAAGGTTCCAGAGGTTATTGAACCTACGACGCCCCAGTCGGAAGCGCTGCGCTCACTACCTTGATGCCAAGTTACACACATGGGGATAATGCTCCCACTGACCATGACGTGAGTTCTCACACCAAAATTTTTCAAAAATTAAAACAAGAATTTATTTATAGAGTTTTATAATTTTTTCAATCAAAATGAGCTTATCTTTTTATTCGATACACATGTAGAGGAAAGTAATTATAGAGGACAATGCAACTTTGACATCAAAAAGAATCTTGGTGATGTTCATTAGAGTTTAAAGTTTTGGAGGTGTCCCAAAAATCAACGTCAAGTCAGAAACGGGTGATAGGTCAATAGGTTATCACAAAATTATAAAAAAAATTTAAGTCATGAACTTTTAAAATTATTGGCACTCAAAAAAAAAAAATTGAGAAATCTGACACCCTGTGACGATCTTTCAATTGAAGTGACCGCAAATCTTTACTTTTCTTCGGTTTTTTTTGTCACGTAACCCTGAGTAACTCTTCTGTAAATTGCGGTCCAAAATTGAAACATAACTATATCGATTTTAACCAAAATATGTTGTCCATTCAAGTATCTTAAAATCATTAATCATCCAAGTTGAACGGATCTCGGATTTCGAATCTTCTCTGAACCTTTCCACCATCGTTAGACAAAATTAGACTCTTTCTGGATAATATCGGGGTAGCAGACTTTGGACTCGGTGTACATAGTACAGATGGAGCTGGTTTTTACTTAGAATTCGGTATGCTGTACTTTTGAGTACTCCTGTGCTTTCTTCTATTGCACGTACTGAAGTACTAGGGTACTTCGTCCTAGTGGGGCATGACGGGTCTTCCCTCACTAACCAATGGATTTGGAAAGCGATCCTCTGAGAATGGCCGGTGCACATTTTTAAACACTCGATGATCCGGATGACGCTAAGCATTTCGGTATCTCTCATGATAAAGTCTGGCTGCAGCACTAGCATTACACCTGCATTCCCCATAAATGAGATGCATGTTAGCAAAATTTTACATACAGAACACTGACATTTCATTCCACAACCAACGGCCAAGTTGAACGTACACACAGAACGCTGATCGAACTCGCTAGAGTCCTAGCCCAGGAAAATAATTCTTTAACAGAAGGCGAAATCTTTAAACTGTGCGAAAATACAAGAAAACAATACATTCAGTAACAGCAGAGAAACCCGAGGACGTGTTCTTCAATCGAGGATGGTATCATGATCTACAACAAAAACTCGAGGTAAATCAAAATAAACTGCTTTCATATCATAACAAAAATTATAAGAGTATCACATGCAAAAAAGGTGACGTTCTGTACTCTAAAACATACCGTCGCAAGAAAGACGGTGACACAATACTTACAAATCGCGGTACAATTATACACAAAAACATTATATGCTTGCACCCGTTTAAAGGAATAATAATTAAATTTTTTGTCTCTGCCGTTTTCTTTGACAACCTAATTGGCTTAAAGGACAAAAATATGTAATAATAGAAACAGATCCTTTATACGTATATCAGGAAATCATATTCTTATACCATGTTGAAAACCTTTAAAAATATTAGCACCATATGAGAAAATAGTACTATCCGCATATAATTTACAGCAGAACTCGGCTGAACAAGTGTTAATAATCAAAATAGAGTCGCAGTTATTTCCTTATACCTTTAGAGCTAGACGATCATTTAACTTTCTAGGGTCAGCTCTTAAAATTATCACGGGTACGTCTGATCAGGATGACTTAATCGAAATCAAGACAAGATTAAATATGCTGATAGAAAACAATAACAAACAAAAGAAAATAACCTAACAGTTTGGAAAAATATTAGGTACTCTCGATCCTAAAATTATATCAAAGGATTTAGTGATTACCGAAGTATACAAGGAACAATCCTCTATTTCTAATTAAATTAGCATAACATTAACATCTCGCAAAAAATGGAAACTCCTATTTAGGAAATACAACTTAAAAGATATTAAACAAATAGTATCCAATGGAGCATTAGATTCACCTATAATAAATGTATTAGAATATGCCGACGTACATGTTTGCTATTTTCACCAAGCAATTATATCTATTTATAAATACCCAATATTAAAAACAAAATGTTACTTATTCAATCTATAATACTTCCACTTGCATATAAGCATGGAAAATTATTACTAGATTCTAAGATATCAAAATGTAACAATGCACTTACACCTATTGCAAAATGTAAAAACTATGTTGGAAATTATATACATATGTAAGATAAAAAATGCTGATAATTGGTGCTATTAATATATTAGAAAATAAGCCAGCCAAATATAAAATGATACGTTAAAATAGCGCAATACCTCAGATACTTGAAAATGGAAATACCATATTATTACAGATTATGAACAAACCTGCAATAATGTAAAAATAGACGGACCTAAATTAATACAATTCAACTCCACAAATTGGATCGAAAGCAATACTTCAACCACCAACAAGAATTCAAAGATGCCATATACAAGCAACATGACGAACAGCTAAACGTCCTGCGCATCATCGAACCCAATGCTGATTACTAATTTAGTAACATTCAACAATAATCAACTTTCCTCATACCAATCGCAGAACATCCAGTCCAATTCACTGCTTATAGCATCCTGGGATTATGCTCACTATCATCACTCATATAATTTATCACCTTACAAGTTTATTTTGCCAGAATTCCATTCCCACGAAAATTCATGCAAATGCCGGATGCACTGCACATGCCGTCATCAGACACCTACTATCACCGCACAGAATATTTCCCAAGGTGCATTATTGCTGACGCTATGTCTGCACCTGAGCAAACATTATTTCGCATCTTATAAATAGGAGTAATTAGAAATAAGTAGTTGAGTTCTAATTTAGTCTTCACGTAGTGTTAAGCTACTTTTTAAAGTTGTCATAATAAAGTTGGCATTTAGCCGTAAAATAAAAAAAATTTTTTTTTATGACAAATAAATAAATAAAAATTTGACTGGCGCCCGAGTAAGGATCACAGGCTTATAATCGGTAAATCGGTACGAATAAAAGGTCCTCAAGTAGCACCAAGTTCGCGTTAGTTTTCGTAAAAAAGTCCTCAAGTAGCACGTACGGAAATTTCGCGTGTGTTCTCGATAACTACCAAAATACCCTGTGACTCCCCGCTTGAGTAGTGAAAGTGATATTCACAAGGGCCCCTGAGTAATCGCTGTCAGCTGAACACTCGACCGACGAGGGAAAAGGAAGCGTTGACCGCTAGCCGCACCACGACATCGCAAAAGTCATGACTAATGTATTGCCTGCAGATTGTAGTACTGCAAGTTTAGTTTTAAGAAACAATTCAAATAAATCGAAATATTAAAGAAAGTTCATTAAACCAAACAAGTTAAAAATAATTAAAGAAATTATGAAAGGAAATTACCATTACACAAAAACCATCTTTCCTAAAGTTTTACATAATAATCAAATAAATTGTATACAAATAAGTCTAGATAGTAAGTAATTGTGTGAAGTACTTAGAAATTTAAGGATTTAAAAGAAAAAGAAAATTAAATGTTTTAGAACACAAAACAAAAGCCTAATTAATTAAATTTAAGAAGTGTTAATATTTGGTAATCTTTATTCTCTTTATTGTTCCTTTCCTTTCTTTTTTCGAATCAAATTTATTTAAACTTGGCAAATCCCAGCAATGTAATCAGACATTAAGAACATGTTCCTGCCTCGAATCCTCAAACCCCACGACCATCTGTGGCTAATATCGGTGGAGTTGTCACAAATGAGGGTTGGAAGCCTTTATTACAGGTGTGGTAACTCGTGTTCTTCATAACGAGGGACGTCAACTTATCCAATCTTTTGTAAACCCCTACTCTGATCATTTCTCTGACATAGACAAAACCATTAATCCAGAATTTAGGCAGGAAATTTCTGATTTAGATAAAATACCCGATGTTGTTCGTTGTCTTAAGGAGTTCAACGGTCAACCAGGAGAATTCAACTCATGGAAGGAAAGCGTATACCGTATTCTGCAAATCTACGAAAGCACTAGGGGAACACCCAAATATTTTGGGACCCTTAACGTGATTCGTAATAAAATCGAAGGCCAAGCTAACAAAGTATTGGAATCGTACAATACTCCGTTGGACTGGCAATGTATAGCTCGTTGTTTGACAATGCACTACGCTGACAAACGGGATTTGTCTACACTCGAGTAGCAGATGCCATGCTTAGTTCAAGGAAACCTTTCGACACAAGAATTTTACCACGTTGTTTATTCACACTTATCTTTACTTTTAAATAAGATAGGATGTATGGGAATCGGAAACGAATCGCGTAAAGTTCTCACTCAAACTTACAGAGACAATTCATTAGACAACTTTGTCAGAAGTTGGAGAGGTGATCTGCCAAGATTCCTTGGTATAAGAGAACCGACTGACCTTCCCCAAGCTTTAAACTTCTGTCTAAAACTTGAAAACCAAAATTTTATTACAATTGTGGTGGAGTTTGGTAAGCTAATGAATGATTTTACGTTACAAAATGGTTATTAATAAAATATTGCTTAAGATGTTTCTTGCGTTTTTTGAAATTGTGGATGTTTTTTTACATTCGTGGGTAAAGTGTTCAATATTTCCGGTATAAAATAATTAAGATGTTGTTTGCCGTTTTTGTTTTTGAATCTTATAGTGTTCAAAAAGCCTTGCAGCCGTCTTCTTGTGTTTAGGGTATGAGATTTTAATTGCTGAAATAGCTGTCATGCTTAAATGCTAGCTTACAATTACTTAATAATCTTACACTAACTTACTGGCCCCACACAGGCACTCTAAGCTACTCTAAATTCTTATAGCTATGTCTTTCGACTTCATTTACATTTTCTTAGAACTATTTATTTTGTATACTTAAAGCTAAGAAAAAAAATTTGTTAACAAAACTTAGCATATGGACATAATTTTTTATTTTTAATAAAAACTTAGTATCTAACTTAAAATAAACTTTAGCCTACCTAAACTAAATGTACAATACACACATAAACACACATAGACGTTATACACAATCATATACATATATCTGAAATAGCTGTCATTTTGAATATACCGTTCACGTCTAGAACATTGAAATTAGCACTATTTTTATTTATTAGCATGATAATACGACGTTGAAGACATATTAGCTTCTATATGTGAGTCTTAGAAGCATGTCCCCAAGTTAGTATGCCGTATCCCAAGCGCGATTCAACCAGTGAGTAGTACACCTGCTTCTGAACCTCTAGCGTTGAATGTCGTTTAAGATCCGCCATGGCAAACATTGCGCTCTTTAAGTTTGATATGAGTTTGTTGATGTGATCTTGTCATAGGAAGTGCTCGTAGCATATAACCCGTAGGTACTTAATGCTTTTCACTAATTCCACAGGATCACTTCCTGGACTTGTGGGACAGTCTTCATTGCGAAGGTATATATTTACAGCAATTCTTCGGTCCTTTGGAGTGTGAACGTGATCAGCTTGGTTTTCTTCGCATTAACTACCAAACAATTATCATGGCACCACCTTGAAAGACTATCAAATACTTGTTGCCTGATATCTGCTGCTGTTGAAAGCCATTTGTGTTTTACAACAATTCCTATATCATCCGTTCAAAGGAGCGAAGAAATTGATTTGTAAAAAGTATGAACAGCAAATGTCCTAATTTCGAGCCTTGGGGAACACCGTGTTGAGTATTTAATCCTTCACTTATTGTGTTCAATATTTTCACTTTCGTTGTTCTTCCGGACAAATAATTCTCCGTCCACTTTCCAAGAGGTCCTCTTATACCGATTCTAGTTAAAGCTGTAATGAGCGTCTAAGGATTAAGCGTATCTAAAGCTTTACTATTATTATTATTATTATTAATATTTATTGACATGAAATAAATTACATGTAAATACAAGAATTTGAGCACTAGCTGCAAAGGCTTTCAGCTCGATTTAATGTACATTTATATACTATAATTTGATATTGAATAATGTTACAAGCTTCTTATTTATTATATTTAAGTTTTCTAGGGATGGATTGTCTAATATTTTACAAATGTTGTCTTTAAGGTGACTACTGGCCGTGTTTGAAGAGAAGAAGCAGGAACCAAGGATGTGTTCCATGTTTAGGATGTGGATATTACATGAGGAGCAGATTGGGGGCGACTCCTTTCTTAGTAGGTATTGGTGAGTGGCTACAGAGTGTCCAAGGCGAAGACGAAGGAAATTAGTGGTGGCTGACTTAAAGACAGAGGGTGGATAAGCTGGCGGTGTTTTGCAGGGATTGATTTTGCTCGAGTAAAAGTGAAGATATAGTTTCCAATCGTTCATTTGTGCCTGTTTTATTTTGCTTTTTATTGTGCATTGTAGGTCATGTTTGCTGTATGTGTCAAATAGATAGGACTAACACCAGCTAAATTGGCAGCGTGGTCGGCGACTTTATTGCCCCGTATACCTGCATGTCCTGGTACCCACATTAATTTCATCTTGTCCGGTCTTTTCAAGAGGATGTCTCGGATACGGCAGACTATTTGAGAATCATACTTTGAGTTTACAGTTGCCTGTAGTACTGAAAGGCTGTCTGAGCATATGACGTACTTGCCATGCGTATTATCTGCTAACACCAGCGCCTCTAAAATGGCCTGTGCTTCTGTAGTAAAGATAGAGACAGTCTCCGTCATAATACCTTGTGTGAGGAGTGTGCCATTTTCTAGGGTGACGGCGAATGCAGTATTATTTATTGTCTTGGAATCATCCGTGTAAAAAAATGCCCATCCTTTAGAAGTCAGGTCCGAGGATATACATAGGAATATTGACTGATATATAAGATTGTTTGAGTGTGTTTTTCGGTACTTGCATAGATTCAATATAATAGAATCCGTCTTGATGGACCACGGTGGCTGCGAGACTGTTTGTTTGGGGAAAAATTTGTATGGAATACTTAAAACTTTGCCGAGTTTTAACCGAGTTTCCTATCGCTGACGAAATTCTTTGCTTAGTTTTCCGATTGAAGCATAGAAGCACATCTGTGTCTAGGATAGAACCGGTTGGGAAACAGATTTTGGAGAGCAGTTTCGCCGATACTTCCATGCAGCGTTCTTCGATGGATTGGAATCCAGCTTCTGCAAGTATATATATATATGGGGAATACCTTGATGATGTTCAATGTAGACTTTGGGGCATTGCCGTAGATACATTATGCGAAGTCGATTTTACTTAATATTAGCATTCTTGTTACGTAATAAAGAGTATTGATATTAGCATTACTTTTTTTTGAGGCTAAATACTTAATTATATTGCTCCTTGCAGCTAGTGATTTCTTAATTTCTAAACAATGACTTTTTCATTTATATTTACAGATAAAAAATAGACCAAGTATACTTAAATTAGGTACTGATTTTATTATAACATTATTTACATATAAGTCTGGGACTGAGCAAGATCTTTTCCGGCAAATATGGAGGATTTTGCATTTGTTGAGTGCCAAAGTAGCACCACTGGTTGAAGACCAATCTATAATGTCCTTTAAGGCATTAGAGGATGAATTTAACAAATTCGGATCATTGTGCCCACAGAGTATGTAAACATCGTCAGCGTAAGCTGCTATTGAAAATAATAACACAGATAGTGGTGATCCTTGAGGGATGCCATTAAAAAGCTGAACGGTATTAGAAAAGACGTTACCGATCTTTACGCAAAACTTTCTGTTGCTCAAAAAAGCAGTAATGTGACCGAGTATTTTTGGGCCAATTCCGCATTCTTTGAGTTTACTCAACACCAAGTGAATGCCTATCCGGTCGAAAGCCTTCTTGAAATCCAGGGCTAGGATCGAAACGTGATTCCGAGCGGACAGAGCATTGGTTACTACAAAGTCGATGTTTAGAAGGGCGTCGAAACACCCATGCTTTGGTTTAAATCCCACTTGGGTTTTACTAATAAAGTTTTTGGTTTCGGTAAACCAGCGAAGTCGATTTGCGACAATTTTTTCGAGGATTTTGTATAAGCAGGGAATAAGGGAAATGGGACGATAGTCATCAACCTTAGTTAAATCTTTTTCTGGGTTGGGGATGGGGATGATTGACGCCGTTTTCCAGCTTTGGGGTATAACACTGCTATCGAAAATTGTATTGTACAAACTTACAATTCGTGCTTTAGCCGTGAGCAGTAGATTTTTTAACATCGGTTACGAGATCGCGACCAGGAGTTTTACCTTTGACACATTGCAAGCAGTAATCGAATTCTGAGAGTGATAAAGTCTCTTCTAAACATAGAGCCTCTGAATTGGTAGTTGTGTGAGAGATCGCGTTTAAAACTTCCCGCTTTCTTAAGTTGAAGGTGGTTTGAAAATTTTTATCTTCCGATGAATCAGACCAACTTTGTGCGTAGCAGTTACTGATTTCCTGAGGAAGGAAAATCGACCCTGCTGGTGTACTGATAAATTTTATTGGTTGCTTGACATTGTCACCGGTCAAAGTGTGAATGTTGTGCCAAATTTGTTTGATGGGAGAATTTGGATTAATGGCAGAAGTGAACTTATTAAAGGATTTAAGCTTGCTCGATTTGAGTAACCTGCGGAAGGCGGCGTTTGACTTTTTATAAACAATTAGGTTGATTTGGCTAGGGTTTTTCTTAAAGGCTTTCCACGCAGTAACTTTGTTATCTCTCAGGATGGAAATTCCAAATTCCACCATGGAACAGAGTGTTTACGTTTCTTTTGCGAAGACTGCGGGATGGATTGGTTAGCAGCACTACGAATAAACTTAAGTATGTTAGTAGCTTCCTTGTTTACAGAAGAAGCAGGCTTACTGTTATTATTGGTAGTCAACGAGTGTTTGAAATTTTTCCCAGTCAGCTGAGTCTGTTTTAAATATTGGAGTGCAAACATTTGTTGGAACAGCTTGATTTTGTTTCAGTTTGATTGTCGTGATGACGGGAAAATGGTCACTGTTATGTAGATCGGAAAGCGTTTGCCAGGTGATTTTGGGTAAAAGTTCAGGGGAGCAACATGTTATGTCTATGTGGGTTAAGGTGTTGTGTGTGGAGAAATGGGTTGGGGAACCGTAGTTAGGGATTGATAAATTGGAGCTGGCTATGAAGTTTTCCAGAACAGATCCACGACTGTTCGTGGACGGGGATCCCCATAGTACGCTCCATGCATTAACGTCACCTGCTAGTATAAGGGGGGGTTTGACCTGCTGCAGCAGGTTGTCGAGATCGTACTTGGAAAAGTGTTGCTTAGGTAAGATGTAGATAGATAAAATGGTGATTTTAGTCGAGAGTTTTAGCTCAACTGCAAAGGCTAGTAAATTTGAAGTTTGAAGTTTGAAGATATCAAATGGGATCTGTTGAGTTGGATTGGGTGATTGGAGAAATATTGGTTGGCTGTTTTGAGATGTGAGTGAGTGAATTGATTATTGATTTGTTTCTGATGCGTTTGAGGCGAATTTGAGGGTCTTGTGTTGTTAGATGTATTGTATGAGAATTGGATGGTTGGTTCTGAGTAAGCGAAGAGGTAGGCGTAATTAATGGGGTATTAATGTTATCGTCGTTTGAGTCATTCCTAGCACTTGATGTATTTTCAGTTTGAATTGCCTTTCTTGTAGCTGCAGCATAAGATGGATTGGTAGAGAGGGTTGGATTTTGTACTCTATAGATTTGCTTGGCTTCTGCCATGCTACATTTGCGAGTGGATTTTATTTTTAAAATTTCTTTTGCCTGCTTAAAGCGTTTGCAATCTTGAGAGGAAGATGGGTGTTCTTCACTGCAGTTACCGCAGGAGACCCGTGTGCACTTGTTAGGATCGTGAGGAGGAAGGTTGCACGTTACACAAGACGGATTCCCTTTGCATCATTTGGCAGTGTGACCAAGTAACTGGCAGTTGCGACACCGCATGGGGTTGGGGAATATTCTTTAACTTTGAGGTTATACCACGCGGCATCGATTGAGGTTGGGGCCTGTCTCGCGTTGCTTACCTGCTTCAGTTTTCTTAAATTTGTACACGTCCGTAACTGCTTGGGATTGCAAATTCTGCACTATTTCTTTTTCTGAGAGGTTTAGAACGATAGGTGCATATACAATGCCCTTAGACGAGTTAAGTTGTTGGTGAAGAGTAACTGAGATGGGACAGATATCAGCAAGTGTCTTTTTGGCCATGAACAGGTCCGCTATTTTTTTTGACTTGACCAAAATCAATAAGTTGCCGTCGCGTAACTGCGAGATCTGCTCGTAAGCAGTACTTATTCCGTCGATCGCTTTTTTAAGCAGGAAAACGCTATATGACGAGAGTGGTTTACCGTCTTTAGCTGGCGAGATCACAATAAATTTCGGGTTGTTAGTATCGGATTGCACTGGAAGGGGTGTATTGAAATCAAAAGCTGTGGGAGAATTAGATTTTTTTTTTCTTTTACGAGTATGTTTGGGCTCGGACAGCGAATCAAAATTTAATGCACTGAACCGATTGCCCGAAAGCACGTGTGGCCCAGGGGCCATGATACTTATTGTTTGCACTGGATTTACTTTTTTTTTGGTTTCACTCAGTTGTGACGATCTACGAATACAGTGGAATGTACGTATATACGTTGAAGAGGTAGCGGGATTTTACCTATACAGAGATAGGGGCGATCAGAACACAGAGGAAGACAACTTGTCAGTTAGGCGGTCAGTCGATGACTAAAAAGCTTTACTAAAATCCACAAACAAAATCAGTACGTGATTATTTGCATTTAAGTTAGAAGTCACCAAATTGGAGAGCTCTCCCAGTAGCGTTGCAGTGCTTTTCCCTTTTTGAAACCCGTACTGATTTTCTTGCAGTATTTTTTGTTTGATTATGAAACTGTTCAATCGTCGCACCACAATTTCTTCCAAACATTTTCCAACTACCGGCAAAATAGAGATTGGACTATAGTTCACGCAATTGTTTTTAACACCATTTCTAAAAATTGGGCGTATGAGTGATGTTTTACGTAACATGGGTACAAGTCCATACTCAAGACTTCTATTAAGTATCGTTTGTATGATAGGTTTTATTAGCACCGCGTTTAGTTTCAGGTAAATGGCTCTTACGTTATCGGCTCCTGGACTCTTGCTCGCATTTAGACTTCTAAGCATATTAAATATTTAAATTTCACTGGCTTGCTCTACAAAGATTGTATGTGCAACGTATCGATTTTGGAGGCTAGTTTTTATTTTATTGCAATAATAAATAATTTTAGAGACTTGCTTACAAAACTCAGCAAAGTCTCGTCTGGAGCTTTTTTAGCGTTGAAGTTTTTCGAAAAGTTTTTTGCAATCACCTCTTTTATTGATTTTTTCGTTCCCAGTACTTCACTTATTATTTTCCACGTTTTATTAGGATTTTTTTGGCATTTAGGAATTACGAGTACATCTTATAATATTGTGATTTTCTTGTTTGTACCGGATGTACCAAAATTAATCACCCGCAATTATAGTAAATGGCAAGTGGTAATTTATTTCAATAAATTATTTATTTTTAAGTTAATAAGCATTTTGCATGACTCTAGCCAAGGTTTCTTGTGTTATTGCGGCTATTTCAGCTCATATGTTCTCCTTAAGTTGTTGTAGAGTAGCTGGATTAATAAAGTACACTTTCGATTTCAAATAGCCCCACAGGTAAGAGTTCGGTGCAGTTAAATCCGGTGAATGCGCCGGCCAATTGAAATTACTTTATATTAGGTGGTTTGGAAAAAGTTGCTCCGCCTTATTGGAACCACATATTCTGCAAGCCTAATATATAGTATATTTTTGTTTACAGTGTTGCGAAACTTTTTATACTCAACTTCACATGTTTTGCACTTCGAATTACTCGTCCATCTTCTGTAAAACTCGTCTCTTCTTCTGCATAGCATAATTAATTCAGGTGTTATCTAAGGTTTATTTTGACAGTTGATTTTATTTGCCCTTATATGTTTAGATTGATCATATATACTATTAATTTTTCCGACAAACAGATTATAGATGCGCTCAACATCTTTTACATTACAGAATTCTTGCCAATTTTTTTGCTGTATAAGTTCGTTAATTTTACATTGATTGAGACCTACTAGCATTTGTTCGGCAATTACAAGATCCGCCCCTGTAATACATTGTTGCAAAATAGTCGGACAAATCAGATTCTATTACGCCTGATTTTACGTCATGTTTAGATATCGTCACAAATACATGATCGATTAAACTGGACGCACCTTTACTTATGTTAATACGAGTAGATTGCAGTACTACATTGGTTAGTCCTTTAGACTCCATGACTTCTAGATATTTTTGAATTTGCACATAGCGCCATCAACATGTCACTATTGTATTAGGTAGATTCAACTCAGTTTCAGCCTTTATTTGTGCGGCGTGATGAAATAAAAACTTGCTTCCTAAGATCTTCTTGGTGTACTTAATTATTTTAAAGTCAACAACCATTATAGGTAATGCCGTAGGTAACACGCCAGTCCTCGATATAAAAAAGCTTATAGAGGCTTACTCGATAACAAACTAAAGAAGACAATGTGGGAAAAGTGACCTTCGAAATGCAATCGCTTCAGTGTAAAACACAATACTTGGGTGCAAGTTACAACAGAAGGAAACTTGGAAACTTGAAGGAAACTCCATTTAAGAGTTCATAACGAAAATTTGGTAGCACAGATATATCTATTCTGCGATGATAGTTGAAGAAAGAGCAATTGCTGAGGGTGGAACTATTGTACAATACAATGAGTGGAAACGCAAACTCTAGTTTCCCAAATTTAGGGTCATGGTCTAGTATTTTATTTTAATGCCGTCTGTCCAGTTTTGTGTAGAAGTAGTAATCATAATTGTTTTAAAAAAGGAATTAGCAAACATAACGTATTATCAATATAGCAGGCCTAAGAAACAAGAATTTATTTATAGAGTTTTATAATTTTTTCAATCAAAATGAGCTTATCTTTTTATTCGATACTTTGACATCAAAAAGAATCTTGGTGATGTTCATTAGAGTTTAAATTTTTGGAGGTGTCCCAAAAATCAACGTCAAGCCGGAAACGGGTGATAGGTCAAGTGATGTCGGTTATCACAAAATTATAAAAAAAATCGAAGTCATGTACTTTTGAAATTATTGGCACTCAAAAAAAATTGAGAAATCTGACACCCTGTGACGATCTTTCAAGTGAAGTGACCGCAAATCTTTACTTTTCTTCGATTTTTTTTTGTCACGTAACCCTGAATAACTCTTCTGTAAATTGCGGTCCAAAATTGAAACATAACTATATCGATTTTAACCAAAATATTGATTTTTTGTCCATTCAAGTATCTTAAAATCATTAATCATCCAAGTTAAACGGATCTCGGATCTCGAATCTTCTCTGAAGCTCTCCACCATCGTTTGACAAAATTAGACTCTTTCTGGATAATATCGGGGTAGCAGACTTTGGACTCGGTGTACATAGTACAGATGGAGCTGGTTTTTAATTAGAATTCGGTATGCTGTACTTTTGAGTACTCCTGTGCTTTCTTCTATTGCACGTACTGAAGTACTAGGGTACTTCGTCCTAGTAGGGCATGACGGGTCTTCCCTCACTAACCAATGGATTTGGAAAGCGATCCTCTGAGAATGGCCGGTGCACATTCTTAAACACTCGACGATCCGGATGACGCTAAGCATGTCGGTATCTCTCATGATAAAGTCTGGCTGCAGCACTAGCATTACACCTGCATTGCCCATAAATGAGATGCATGTTAGCAAATTGTACATACAGAACACCGACATTTCATTCCACAACCAACGGCCAAGTTGAACGTACAAACAGCACGCTGATCGAACTCGCTAGAGTCCTAGCCCAGGAAAATAATTCTTTAACAGAAGGCGAAATCTTTAAACTGTGCGAAAATACAAGAAAACAATACATTCAGTAACAGCAGAGAAACCCGAGGACGTGTTCTTCAATCGAGGATGGTATCATGATCTACAACAAAAACTCGAGGTAAATCAAGATAAACTGCTTTCATATCATAACAAAAATTATAAGAGTATCACATGCAAAAAAGGTGACGTTCTGTACTCTAAAACATACCGTCGCAAGAAAGACGGTGACACAATACTTACAAATCGCGGTACAATTATACACAAAAACATTATATGCTTGCACCCGTTTAAAGGAATAATAATTAAATTTTTTGTCTCTGCCGTTTTCTTTGACAACCTAATTGGCTTAAAGGACAAAAATATGTAATAATAGAAACAGATCCTTTATACGTATATCAGGAAATCATATTCTTATACCATGTTGAAAACCTTTAAAAATATTAGCACCATATGAGAAAATAGTACTATCCGCATATAATTTACAGCAGAACTCGGCTGAACAAGTGTTAATAATCAAAATAGAGTCGCAGTTATTTCCTTATACCTTTAGAGCTAGACGATCATTTAACTTTCTAGGGTCAGCTCTTAAAATTATCACGGGTACGTCTGATCAGGATGACTTAATCGAAATCAAGACAAGATTAAATATGCTGATAGAAAACAATAACAAACAAAAGAAAATAACCTAACAGTTTGGAAAAATATTAGGTACTCTCGATCCTAAAATTATATCAAAGGATTTAGTGATTACCGAAGTATACAAGGAACAATCCTCTATTTCTAATTAAATTAGCATAACATTAACATCTCGCAAAAAATGGAAACTCCTATTTAGGAAATACAACTTAAAAGATATTAAACAAATGGTATCCAATGGAGCATTAGATTCACCTATAATAAATGTATTAGAATATGCCGACGTACATGTTTGCTATTTTCACCAAGCAATTATATCTATTTATAAATACCCAATATTAAAAACAAAATGTTACTTATTCAATCTATAATACTTCCACTTGCATATAAGCATGGAAAATTATTACTAGATTCTAAGATATCAAAATGTAACAATGCACTTACACCTATTGCAAAATGTAAAAACTATGTTGGAAATTATATACATATGTAAGATAAAAAATGCTGATAATTGGTGCTATTAATATATTAGAAAATAAGCCAGCCAAATATAAAATGATACGTTAAAATAGCGCAATACCTCAGATACTTGAAAATGGAAATACCATATTATTACAGATTATGAACAAACCTGCAATAATGTAAAAATAGACGGACCTAAATTAATACAATTCAACTCCACAAATTGATCGAAAGCAATACTTCAACCACCAACAAGAATTCAAAGATGCCATATACAAGCAACATGACGAACAGCTAAACGTCCTGCGCATCATCGAACCCAATGCTGATTACTAATTTAGTAACATTCAACAATAATCAACTTTCCTCATACCAATCGCAGAACATCCAGTCCAATTCACTGCTTATAGCATCCTGGGATTATGCTCACTATCATCACTCATATAATTTATCACCTTACAAGTTTATTTTGCCAGAATTCCATTCCCACGAAAATTCATGCAAATGCCGGATGCACTGCACATGCCGTCATCAGACACCTACTATCACCGCACAGAATATTTCCCAAGGTGCATTATTGCTGACGCTATGTCTGCACCTGAGCAAACATTATTTCGCATCTTATAAATAGGAGTAATTAGAAATAAGTAGTTGAGTTCTAATTTAGTCTTCACGTAGTGTTAAGCTACTTTTTAAAGTTGTCATAATAAAGTTGGCATTTAGCCGTAAAATAAAAAAATTTTTTTTTTATGACAAATAAATAAATAAAAATTTGACTGGCGCCCGAGTAAGGATCACAGGCTTATAATCGGTAAATCGGTACGAATAAAAGGTCCTCAAGTAGCACCAAGTTCGCGTTAGTTTTCGTAAAAAAGTCCTCAAGTAGCACGTACGGAAATTTCGCGTGTGTTCTCGATAACTACCAAAATACCCTGTGACTCCCCGCTTGAGTAGTGAAAGTGATATTCACAAGGGCCCCTGAGTAATCGCTGTCAGCTGAACACTCGACCGACGAGGGAAAAGGAAGCGTTGACCGCTAGCCGCACCACGACATCGCAAAAGTCATGACTAATGTATTGCCTGCAGATTGTAGTACTGCAAGTTTAGTTTTAAGAAACAATTCAAATAAATCGAAATATTAAAGAAAGTTCATTAAACCAAACAAGTTAAAAATAATTAAAGAAATTATGAAAGGAAATTACCATTACACAAAAACCATCTTTCCTAAAGTTTTACATAATAATCAAATAAATTGTATACAAATAAGTCTAGATAGTAAGTAATTGTGTGAAGTACTTAGAAATTTAAGGATTTAACAGAAAAAGAAAATTAAATGTTTTAGAACACAAAACAAAAGCCTAATTAATTAAATTTAAGAAGTGTTAATATTTGGTAATCTTTATTCTCTTTATTGTTCCTTTCCTTTCTTTTTTCGAATCAAATTTATTTAAACATGGCAAATCCCAGCAATGTAATCAGACATTAAGAACATGTTCCTGCCTCGAATCCTCAAACCCCACGACCATCTGTGGCTAATATCGGTGGAGTTGTCACAAATGAGGGTCTGGAAGCCTTTATTACAGGTGTGGTAACTCGTGTTCTTCGAAACGAGGGACGTCAACTTATCCAATCTTTTGTAAACCCCTACTCTGATCATTTCTCTGACATAGACAAAACCATTAATCCAGAATTTAGGCAGGAAATTTCTGATTTAGAAAAAATACCCGATGTTGTTCGTTGTCTTAAGGAGTTTAACGGTTAACAAGGAGAATTCAACTCTGCAAATCTACGAAAGCACTAGGGGAATACCCAAATATTTTGGGATCCTTAACGTGATTCGTAATAAAATCGTAGGCCAAGCTAATATAGTATTGGAATCGTACAATACTCCGTTGGACTGGCAATGTATAGCTCGTTGTTTGACAATGCACTACGCTGACAAACGGGATTTGCCGACACTCGAGTACCAGATGCCATGCTTAGTTCAAGGAAACCTTTCGCCACAAGAATTTTACCACGTTGTTTATTCACACTTATCTTTACTTTTAAATAAGATAGGATGTATGGGAATCGGAAACAAATCGCGTAAAGTTCTCACTCAAACTTACAGAGACAATTCATTAGACACCTTTGTCAGAAGTTGGAGAGGTGATCTGCCAAGATTCCTTGGTATAAGAGAACCGACTGACCTTCCCCAAGCTTTAAACTTCTATCTAAAGCTTGAAAACCAAAATTTTATGACAATTGTGGTGGAGTTTGGTAAGCTAATGAATGATTTTACGTTACAAAATGTTTATTAATAAAATATTGCTTAAGGTGATTTTTGCGTTTTTTGAAATTGTGGAAATTGGTTTTTACATTCGTGGGTAAAGTGTTCAATATTTCGGGTATAAAATAATTAAGATGTTGTTTGCCGTTTTTGATGTTGAACTTTGGAGTGTCCAAAAAGCCTTGCAGCAGTCTTCTAGTGTTTAGGTTATGAGATTTTAGTTCCTGAAATAGCTGTCATTTTGAATATATCGTTCACGTCGAGAACATTAAAATTAGCACTATTTTTATTTACTAGCATGATAATACGACGTTGAAGACATATTAACTTTTATATGTGAGCCTTAGAAGCATGTCCCCAAGTTAGTATGCCGTATCTCAAGCGCGATTCCACCAGTGAGTAGTACACCTGCTTCTGAACCTCTAGCGTTGAGTGTGGTTTAAGAGATGCCATGGACTTCGAGAAAGCTAGGCTTGATAATATAAACAGACTTAAACAGAAACAACTAACTGATTTACGATATGCCAATAAGAAGAAACAGCCCATCATGCTACTATAGTATACGTCAAAGTTAACAAACGAATAGGATCAAAATTATCTCCTAGATTTAAGAGGGAAATAGTAAAACAAAACATTTTAAAACCATCCTCACAGAGTTAGGCAGAACCGTGATAAGAATAATATTAAGAGCTAAAATTTTCTTTTAGATGGCTTTTAGCCAGTTGTTTTGTCGAAATTCATACTCTGGATTACTCTAACTCAAGAGCAATTACACTTGATGTCGGAACATCAAAAATGCAAACAGGAACACTCTATATTATTCACGTAATCAATCTGGAAACTTATGAAGAAACTATTTACGATCTACAACGGAAAATTCAACACGAGGTCGATCCGAGCCATCCAATTTACTCATTCCTATTCCATGAAATTAATAAAACCTTATCCCTTATTAATCAATTGAAACCCCGCACTAGAACAAGAAAATCTTTAAATTTTATTGGAAGCGCGTGGAAATGATTTGCAGGAAATCCTGACCACGACAACTTCGAAATAATTAAATCAAAAATGAATAATGTTCTGTAAAATAGTAATAAATCAACAATTGAGAGTATAAATGAAATTACCAATATTACAAATAAAATTGTTAAACCTTATCAAATAAATGAAATAGATAGCATTGTCAGTTATATTAAATTTAAGCTAGAACTAATTAAGGAAGAAATTGTAAACATAGAATATGCCTTACACTGGGCAAAATCCGGAATAATAAATTCCTTTATTTTATCACTCAACGAAATAAATGTAATAAAAAGTATTTTTGAGAAAAAAATTATGTAGCTTATATAAATATAGAAGATTCACTTGATTTCGCTGAATTAAAAATAGCAACCAATAATTATACTATGCTTTATGTTATAAGTTTACTAAATACAGGAAAGGAATCATGTAAAAATATATTAATAAAACCCGTAAAACGAGGTAAAATTGCCTCAAAATTACCATGTAGTACTAAGTTATATTGAATAAGAGATAAATGTAATTCAAATAATAAATTAAGTATATGTAAAAAAAATCAAATTGTAGATTTAGACAAATCTAATTGTATACCTAATTTGCTCAGGAGTCGACCGTCATCTGCACAGAAATAAGTAATCAACACATTGCAACAGTAGAAGAACTTTTCCCAAGAACATTACTATTAAACCAATTCAATGAAACGATATTAGTCAATAGTGAACCAACAAATCTGATCGGCAGCTTCATTATACAATTTCGCAATACAACAATAGCCATCAACCATCAATCCTACACCTTTAACGAAATTACAAGTACTCAGCCGCACCCAGACTCCATTCCGGGACCATACGAAGAAATTTTAACGCTTCATACTATGAAGGAACTACACCTTAACAATACCGAAACATAAAACTGATCGAAGACCAAAATCAATCTAGCTTCCTCATACACTTTGGCCTTACCACCGTGTCGATTATCCTCTTGATAGGACTTATGATCATGCGCTCGTTAACACTCTGCAAAAACCAATCAATAGTACTACAGTCATAGAAGCAAAAGTAATTCCGATGATCGATGTTGTGAGATCAGATTAAGAAACCAAGGTCACCAATGTTATCGCACGAATTCATCAGGGTCAGTCAAATACCCTTCTTCTGAAAATGAGGACATTTCCATTTGAGGAGGGAAGAGTTATCACCTTACAAGTTTATTTTGCCAGAATTCCATTCCCATGAAAATTCATGAAAATGCCTGATGCACTGCACATGCCGTCATCAGACACCTAGTAACATCGCCCAGAATATTTACCAAGGTGCATTATTGCTGACGCTATATCTGCACCTGAGCAAACACTATATCGCATCTTATAAATAGGACTAATTAGAAATAAGAAATTGAGTTATAATTTAGTCGTCACGTAGTGTTAAGCTACTTTTTAAAGTTGTCATAATAAAGTTGGCATTTAGCCGTAAAATAAAAAAATGTTTTTTCTATGACAAATAAATAAATAAAAATTTAACTTATATGGTACAGTTTAAGTCTGCGAATTCTATAAGGTACAGAAAGCAGAAGCAAGAAAAAAAAGAATCGAGAGTCCTACAAGAATGAAATTTAGGTTAAAGCGAGGACGCTTAATTTTAAGATGTAGGGGAGTTAATAACGTAATCTCACTCCCTGCCTCCGTCATTTTTATCAAGTCACGTGGACCAGATTACATCATCATTTAGTAATGTAAACAACATTACCACCGAATATATAATATCCAAGTTAACAATATAAAATGCCGATAAAGTTATGTTTTAATTTTGGACCGTAATTTACAGAAGAGTTACTCAGGGTTACGTGACAAAAAAAAATCGAAGGAAAGTAAAGATTTCAGGTCACAGAACTTGAAAGATCGTCACAGGGTGTCAGATTTCTCAATTGTTTTTTGAGTGCCAATAATTTTAAAAGTACATGACGTAGATTTTTTTTTTATAATTTTGTGATAACCTACACTACTTGACCTAACTCCCGTTTCTGGCTTGATGTTGATTTTTGGGACACCCTGTATATATGCTTAGAGTTCGAGAAAACATTTCACTACACATTACCTTTTTATTTAAACTGTAACAGCTGGTATAGGAATTTTGAAAGTGTTCAAGAGGTACTGATGGAAGTCAATAACGTGAATGTAATAGTAATAAGGGACTTAAATTCTCGGACGAATCACTAGGAAAATCGATGGGTTCAGTGTGCATTGCGTGCTATGCAGTGCACTCATGTACAAACTTCTCTGTTCTGCAAAAAAAAAAAGCGCTCGCGTGTGAAAAAGAATTAAATAAATAAATAAAAAAAAGTAGTGCAGTAGTCCCTCACGCTACTGGTCGTAAGTACTATTCCTTGCACTTAGTCACTGCTGTAATATGTTGTTTTTATAATTGTTGTGTGTAGGAATACGCTGCCGTATTGAAATGAAAGACTAAATAATGCCTTCGACAGGGCATGGAAACATCTGTGTCTTTATTGATTTAATTCGGGTATTTATACAAATTTGGCATAGTCACTGTACGGTGACTATGCTTGTAAACGAACATGTAACGTAGCAGGAAACATGACTCCACATTCGGTGATACATTTGCTGCAGTGTTTCTAAGGCAGTGCACTTGAATTAGTTCAAATGAGTATTAAGTCACTGGCACCGTGAATCATTTGTGCTTTATTTATGTTATTGTTATTCTGTTATGTGGTTTGCTTCTTGATACGCTACACCTCCCTTCTTTTGAGGAATGCTTATACATTGTCGGTGTGCATGGATGAACTTTCTTTCACATTGTTTCGTTGTATAATTCGTTTTGTTTACATTTTGTGTCAAATACATTTTTAGTGTGATTGTGTTTTTTCGCAAAGTTACATAATTTGTAAAATGATATGCATATTTAAATATTAAATAATGTTAGTAGTTTTTTTTCATAAGTATATTTACATTTTAGTAAAGATGCTATAGGTTACAAAGATATTGCACGCCGAAGGAAAAAATCTAACCATTTTTCCATTCAATGGGAGGTACCCGTACGTCCCAGTTCGATCGAACTGCAGTGAATCCAATTCAGATATGATGTTACTCTTAATTGTTTTGTATTATCGAGTTGCGTTTTCTGTTCGTTGGATAGAAGTTTTCCATTTTTCGCAACGTAATTTTTTTAAATCAAATTTGACTGATAATAAATATTATATATGAGAACCGTAAGAAGGTCAAAGCAGAATACGCTCTCTTTAATATTGTGTTTATTGAATAGTTGTTTTACGTTTTTTTCCAGATAAAATTTTAATTTTTTGATTTTTGGATGCTATGTTTTTTTCTATCTTCCACGAACAATGCTTCCGTAATAGAACGAAGAGAGCAAAATATAGAAGGTCCTTGCGATGCTCATAGCAAGGACTTTTTTCATCAAACCATTTCCGATCTCTAATATTTGTTATCCTTATTCCAATGGCATTCCAAGGCCATTGTCTCTCTTATATTTCTTCCTGTGGACGTTCTCTGAAAATTCTATTAAATACTTTACAAAAGTTAAAAAGTTCATTAGTTGGTGCCTTCAGACTTCCAAAGTCACTTCTTTGAGAATAATTTTTTGCAAAGATGTAAAATTCAGAAGGACATGTTATTTTTTCATCAGTTTTTAAAAATAGGTTGGAACAATTTAACCATTTGTTCCTTAAAAGTATTTTAAAAGCAAGATATCCAGTAAAATATCGGATTGTTGTTGTTTCTAATGTGATTTTAGTTTCGATTTCCATATCACAAATGACTTTTTCGTACAGAGTTTCATCGAATACGATTAAGCAATGAAAAAGTTTTTGGAATATTAGTTTGAGTTGGGGATAAATCTACGTTTAAAATTCTACATCATCATCATCACAGTTACTGAAAGGAGAAAAATTAATAAGATTTGACGAGAGAATTTTCGACATCAAAACATTAAATTCGAAAACAGACGGATTTTTGTTGTAACCACCTTTGATGCGCATAATAGAAAATAAATTCTCTAATATGTCTTGATGAATTCTCCTTGTTAGTAAATAATCCACGTTCTCATATAGGCCATTGCTTATATCATGACAAAGTAATAAGACCCCGTTTATAGTTTGTTCCATTTCTTTTAAACAAAAGTTTCTTGGAAGGTTAACTGATTTTTATATATCCTTTAAGTAAGACAAAAATTGTTTCAGCTCATTATATGATGGATTCTCTAGCTGAATTCCTCGCCTTAAAACATTCTTGTCATAATGTGAACCACTATCCATGCAGTCAAATACATTGTTCACTTTTAGTACGAACTCTTTCCTTGCTACAGCTTTATTAGAGTTTCTTTTAAGCAATTAAGTTCAAAAGCAGTTTGAATCGATGCCGCAGTTGTCCGGCTAAATATTTGCGTTGCAAGGTGAACATGAATTTTTTCGAAGGCATTTGGTTCTATATGACAACTTCTAAATTTTAAACATGTCATAGGTACGTTGTCAACTTCCAAATTGTATATTTCTCTGATAACATCAAAAGACACTTTACCATCTGGAGTTTGTAGATCTGATTTCAATAGAACATTACGAAGTGATTTTAACAAATGAGGGAAATCATAAAAACAAAATATTTTTTTATCATTAAAAATTATAAATGGGTTTTCTTCAGAAACACCTAACATTTTATAAGCTTTTCTATTATCGGCTCCTTGGTCGCAAACAATAGCACATACCTTTAGACTAAGTTCTTGATATATTTTCAAATTGTTTTTTATAATTTCGCTTAGGTTATCCCCATTTACACCGTTTGCTGTAAAAAAAAGCATTAATGTTAGCATGAAAACACATATTTCATTAGCAAACAATCTACTTCTTTCCAAACCAAGGTCTTCGAAACCAACTATTAAATCATTTTTATATTATATGTGAGGTTTTTACGAATCCTAATTTCATCAAATATCAGGACAACACAACGTTTTCGCTGGTTTAATAAAACGAACTTTGACTTAAGATACGAATGAGCATTGTTTTCATATCCTCATATCCTGATTGTAATCCTTTTACAGGAGCCCATCTACAGAAAGAGGAAATGTGAGGAAGTTTGAACCTAAGTCTCTTTCTCAAAAATTTATTGGCGCTTTGTGATCTATAATAAATATTTTGGGAAAGTTATTTTTCGTGGCTGTTGTATTTTGTAGACTTTGATTCTTTCAGAAGCATTTTACCAAATGTTTTTCAATGGTCTGAAATATTGAGCCTTTCGATTTGAGACGTCGTAGATATTTTATTTTTATTAAAATTTTATATGGCAGTATGCGCTCTGTTTTTTTATATTGTTTTGTTTTTAAATTTCTTAATTTCAGTTTGTAACTTAACAATATTTTTTAAAGTTGTATTTTTTTTCTCGTCTTTTGCACATCTTTCCAATAACTGATTGCACCTTGCACACGAAATGCTGTAACTGCTCGACCTTCTTCTTCGTTTAGTTAAAGGAGACTTCAGATCTTCTAAATTAGAGTTTGAATCCAAATCAGAATTTAAATTTAAGGAAGAAACAGCATCCGCTTGAAGATATTTTTTTCCTTCAAACTCGGGACAAAAATGATCTCCACAAACAAAGTATTTGCCTTCATTTTTAAAACCACATGCCTTCATTCAAAAATTATTTAAAATTTCATTTTTTTTCCCTGGAAGGACATTTACAAATTTTCAAGTCATTGTAATTCCTTTTAGTTTTCCTACAAACAGAACAAGAAACTTCAGATAATCTCTTGTCACTCATTGCTATCGAAAAATAAACTGCAAAATATTATATCGCTGAAAAAGTAGCGCTGACAAAATTTACTAAGAAAAAGTGTTCAGTCACATAAATAAAAATCCAAATCGGTCGAGAGTTGACGGCGAATGAGGTAAAGCAACTACACAGCCAGCGAACGCGCAACTCCGTGAACTGTGGTTGTTTTATGTATGACGATAAGGGTTGAAACCACAGACACATCTGAACGGCGCGGCGCATGCCTGCTCGTCGGCTGTACACACAATACAACGCATACGATCCCAAGAATTGACTTCGGTTTTATAATACATTTTGTTCATACAAATTGTTCACAACTTGAAGTTCCAAGTAAAAACAGGCAATTAAAAACTGGTTAGATTTTTTCGTTCGGCGTGGAATATCTACGAGTATGTAAACTATAGCATCTGTGATTTTAGTCTATAAATTTTAGCCTGTTTTAGTGTATTACAATATTTCTACTCAATTGTTTTCTGACTTTGTTATTGTCTGTGTTGTTAGGTGCTGTTTTTAAACGGGGGTGTGGACTGTTGTAAAGGTTTTATTTTATGGATGCTACTCGTATATGTAAATTTATTTAAATGTTAAATTAAAGTCGGCTACTTGTGTATGCGTTTGTATTTTATTACTAAATAATATGGCGAAAATAAAATAATACTCTGCGATAATAAAGTAGTAAGTTTTGTTGTTAACACGTTTTAAATTTATTTAGTAAATTATTGTTTAGACCACGATTTTGCTGAACATAAAGCATTTATACCCAAAACATTTCTTAAAAGGGGTGGCCGTGATGTAGTGGTACTAGCAATCGCTTCTCACTCGGAGGGTCCAGGTTCGAATCCTGTCCATGGCAAGTCAGTTTTTCATTTGTGTAATTGGAACTCAGAAAAATTCTGCGTGTGAAGGCATAACACTGACACGTAGATTTGGCTGTTGTAGAGTTTCAAGCACAGAAAAAAATACTGTGAACTATACCTCGAATCACTCTGAGTGAAGAAAAAACTCTCCGTCCTATTCGGACTCCCACCCCTGGAGAGCGAATATCGAAACCAAACACATCTGAGTTTCAAACCACTACAAAACAATTTTCCTTTCTCCTCCTTCTAATATTCCGCCCGCGCCGTGGCAACAGTAAAAGGGTATCTAACCCCTTAGGCGCGCGTAAATTATAAAAAAAAAAAAAAAAAAAAACATACAGCCCCCCCTGAAAGCTCTTGGCTTTCAGACATAGGTAAAGGTGCAGCCTTTGTTACTGGTCGAGTGTAATCTCCAATGCTAGTGCGGACCTTCATAACTCTACATAAATTGTCTACCCCTGGATGCAACTCGATTATGCGCCCCAAAATCCATTTGCCTGGTGGAAGGTTTGGCTCCTTTAAAAGTACAACACCGTCGATCTTCATATTGGGATGTGTCTTCTGCCATTTTGGCTGTTGTTGTAAGGAAGTAAGAAATTCGTTGTGCCAACGTTTCCAGAAACTTTGGACCATAGCCTGTAAAAGAGACCAATTGGTTTGGATAGATACAATTTTTTGAGAGAAATCTGGTGTAGGTATGGCTGTATAAGAATCGCCTATTAGAAAATGTGAGGGTGAGAGAGCGATAGGATCAGCATCAGACCTTGCCCACATAGGACGTGAGTTTAAAAGAGCTTTAATTCTTGTAAGTAGGATATACAAGTCCTCGTATGTAAGCTTGGTGTCTCCTATTACTCGCTTAAGGTGCAGCTTTAGGGATTTGACCACTGATTTCCACAGACCGCCGAAATGTGGTGAGGAAGGAGGTATGAAATTCCAACGGATGTTATCTTTAGCTAGGTGGTCGTAGATAATTCTATTGTGCTGTTGGCTGCGAAAAGTATTGTAGAGCTCACCAAGTATTCGTTTTGCTCCATGAAAATTGGACCCGTTGTCGCTCCAAATTTCTTGCGGTTTACCGCGACGTGAAACAAACCGATCAAGGGCGAGTACAAATGCGTTGGATGATAGATCGCCTACGAGCTCCAAGTTTATATCCTTTGTCACAAAGCACACGAAAAGAGATATATACGCCTTCTCATATCTGGGACTTATTTTTCTATTAACGCGTAACACAATAGGTCCGGCATAATCGCACCCGACCTTGCTAAAGGGCCGCGAGTATTGAACCCATTGAATAGGCAGGTTTCCCATAAGTTGCGTTGATGTAACTTTACGTTGACGAAAACATTTCACGCAGCTGTTCAATATCTTCCGCGCGCGGTTACTACAACCAAAAATAGAATAATTTTGTCTTACTAATGCAAACAAGAGCGAAACACCAACATATAAGTTATTTTTATGGGTATATTCAGTTAAAAGTTTTGCAATAGGGTGACTCTTGCAAAATCGAATTGGATGTTTTTCTGAGTAAGATAAGTTCGAATAGTCGAGATGGCCACCGACACATAGAACACCTTCCGAATCTATGAATGGGGTTAGGTTTAAAAGTCTATTTTTAGGGGCGAGTTGTCCTTTACTTTTAAGGGTCATGATTTCATTTCGAAAAATCGACAACTGTTATTATAATTGTAATTGTTATTAGTTGAGTCTTGGTAGTAGATAATTCTTCTGGGGACAAGTTTTCCAATTTTCGAGTATTTGGAGTTACGCGACAATTACTTATGAAGCGTATCATATAAGCAACAATACGAACCGACTTAAGCCAACTTGAATGGTTAAGTATAACAGTTTCAAATACGTTTATTGACGTAATGTTTGAAATAAATGCGTTAGAGTTTGATATACTTCTTTCTTCCAGTTGAGTAAAATCTATTTCCTCTTTATCGTACGTTGATCGTTTCCATTGCTCGTTCTTTTCCCACAGGCAAAGTGGCCAAATATGTGTATCTGCTAGTGTAGATAGCAGCATTCCGCGCGTAGCTGCATCCACAGGATTGTACGCCGATCGAACATGATTCCAGTAATTCGCTGGAATTGAGCTGAGGATCTCTGATGTCCTGTTTCCAATAAAGACAGACCATTTCTTGGCGAAGCTTAAAGCCAATGAAGGACTATAGAAGAGTCTGTCCACGCAAAATTTTAACGTCTGATAATTGCAACGATGTTCCACAAAGCTCTAGTCGAGGGAGCGGCAGCACTTTCAAAGATGCGACTCTCGATTTCGCTGCCACAAGGTTGACATTTATAGAGTGGTCTTTAAGAAAGCTACTACAATACACTACAGCAGAATATCCCTCAAGAGATGTATCGCAGAAACCATGCAACAATTTTTGATTGTTATGTACCATAAGTCTAGGAATGGTAAATGATTCGACAAGATGTAATTCGTTCCTGATGGCTTTCCATTGCTCTGATATGTTCGGTGGTACTTCTTCGTCCCATTTTAAATTTTTTCTCCAAAGTTTCTGAAATAAAATTTTTATAGCGATGACAATGGGAGAAAGAAACCCTAGAGGATCAAAATTTCGAAATGCGTCAGATAAAATGCGACGTTTCGTGCAAATACCGGACAAACTTAATTTAACCTTATACGAAAAGCAGTCTCGCAATGGACACCACTGCAAGCCAAGCATTTTAATTAAGTTGAACTCTTGAAATTCTACTGAGGAGAGTTCCTTTTGCTCTTCCGGCAAAGACACGAGTAATGGCTAACAGTTTGTCGTCCACTTACGCACATTGAAGCCTGCATTGTGCAGTAATTCGATAAGTTCCTTACGAAGGGCTATTACTTCTTCAATTGTATCTGCACCTGTAATCACGTCGTCGACGTAAAAGTCATTACTAATGGTGGCGGATGCACGTGGATAGGTTGTGGTAGCGTCAATAGCGAGCTGTTTTAACACTCGAACAGCTAGAAAAGGCGCTGATGAAGTACCATATGTCACAGTTAGTAGTCTGTAATGCTTAAGGATTTCTTGAGAAGTATCACGCCAAAGAATCCTTTGCACATCTGTATGGCTTGGTTCAATCCAAATTTGCCGATGTATCTTTTCGATGTCTCCTGTTATTAAATATGAATGTCGATCTTAAACATATTGAAAATATATCTCGTTGTAAGGCAGGACCGACTAGTAACGTTTCATTCAAAGACGTAAAGTTATCTGTTCTCGCGGATGCGTCTAACACAATCCTTACCTTAGTCGTCCAGCTTTCACCCTTAAACACTGCATGATGTGGTAGATAGTAGACAGGTTGGTATAAGGGTAGAGATATATGGTGCTGTGGTACTTCCTCCATGTGTCCAATTTTTTTTATTTTTTATTTTTATAATTTACGCGCGCCTAAGGGGTTAGATACCCTTTTACTGTTGCCAGGGTGCGGGCGGAAAGATAGAAGGAGGAGAAAGGAAAATTGTTTTTGTAGTGGTTTGAAACTCAGGTGTGTTTGGTTTCTATTTTTGCTCTCCAGGGGTGGGAGTCCGAATAGGACGGAGAGTTTTTCTTCACTCAGAGTGATTCAAGATATAATTCCCAGTATTTTTTTTTCATTGCTTGAAACTCTTATAACAGCCAAATCTACGCGTCAGTGTTATGCCTTCACACGCAGAATTTTTTTGTCTGAGTTCCAATTACACAATGAAAAACTGATTTGCCATGGGCAGGATTCGAACCTGGACCCTCCGAGTGAGAAGCGTTTGCTACTACCACTACACCACGGCCACCCCAATCTTAAGGTATTCCCACATAAATGAATTATATAGTGATCTAAGTTAATCACTTGAATTTAATCTACGTTCAAGTGAGTGGAAATGAGTTAATGCTGTATCTATAGAGTTTCCAAAATCAACCTTTACCGATGGCTTGAATGGTAGTTTGATTTCGTATTTACCATCTGGTCGATGATTTTCGACGAAGTGTTTTTCAGCTAATTGCTCCACTAATGATTGGAGTGGCTCACTATATATCTCTTCTTGCTTCCAAAAGCGCTCTAATTCAAAATTACCTTCCTGATCCAAACGAGTACAATATATTTTTAAATCGGTTTCTTATGGTGTAACATCGGATATGCGATCTGCAATCACCCATCCAAAGATTGTAGGAATCGAACTAATGCCATTCTTATTAGTCATCCTAGATGCTCCCGTTATAACATGAAAGAATTTATCGACACCGAGGAGGATGTCAATGGAGCCAGGCGAATTAAAATGAGGGTCAGCTAAGTTATTAGGTAAAGTTTCGTAAGGTAATTTAGAAAGAACAACCAGTGGCAGGGAAGAAGAAATTTTTGTGAGCACATAACAGTTGGTTTCGATGGATTTTAAGCTGAGGCGAGAGTGTATCGTTATCGTTACTAAGCCGTTTGTGACTCCGTCCGATGTTGAAGCAATTCCAATAATGGGGATTCTAGCGCGTTTTCTTTTTTTCTTTGAAGTCCCAAGCATTGAGCCACCTGCTCGCTTACAAACGAGACTTGGGACCCCGAATCGAGAAGAATTCGAAAGTTGTGGTACAATCCTTGGTTGTCCTGAATTCGAGCTAAAGCTGTTGGAAGAATTGTGACTTGACGATGAGGGGATTCAAGAGCTTGGTTTGAGACGAAAGGCTGATTAGAGTTTTGATGATGATTCGATGAATTGGCGCTAGGTGATACTAATGTACTCGGATTTGAATTAGAGGTCCTCTGTTGTGAGGGATGTGAAGAGCGAATAAATGTATGATGGCGGGAGCCACAATTTTGTCAACGGCAACTCGACCGACATGCCCATGACGTAAGCAGTTGAAGCAGAGTGATTTCATTTTAACGAGTTCACGGCGTGCATCGATGTTGAGCGCCTTGAATTCTGGACAATTGGGTTTCTTTACACTTTGTCAAATAAAAGTGGATTCAACTAAATTGGCACGTACAGCATTTGAACCTTTTTCACAGCCTTGACTTGAACGAGAAAATGAGATACATGATTCAAGACAGGCGCAACGTTTTTGCAAAAAATCCAGGAAATCGTCGAATGCACTTTCATCCCTAGAGCCTATTTCTTCAGCCCACGCCTGTTTAGTTTCATGATCCAGCTTTTGAATTAAGATGTAGATGAGCCATGGATCACGGCTATTTGAGTCTAAAGCATTGAGTCCCCTAATAGCCTCGTCTGCTCCATCAGATTTTTTTCGAAGCGTTTGTAAGCTAGCGACGGTATATGTAGGTAACGATAGAAACGAATGCATAAATGATTTTACGATTAAACTCCTTTGATCAAACCGCTTCTCCAAACGATCCCAGGCTTCCATGTAGTTCTGCTCAGAACATGAAATGTGTTTAAGTAAGTTCGCAGCATCTCCTCGGAGAAAGCATTTTAAATAATGCAGCTTTTGAGTGCATGTTTTGGATGGATTTGAGTCGATTGTTCCAGTGAACAAACAATCCCGCTTGAGAAGACGGGAACGGTTATCTGGGGCAACTGAATGGCCTTGGACGTGGTTGGAGATGAACTATTTTTTGAAGAAACAGAACCTTGGTAATCGACATTATCTTCGCCTTTGGAGCATTTCTTCAACCGAAGAATCGCGTCAGAAATCGCTGCTCGGGCATCGAAATATTTTGTTTGATATTCGGCGAACTCAGATTCTTTATCGATGTAATCGGGATTATCCATGAAATCTAAAAGCGTATTCTGCAGCGCGACAAATTCATTCCATGCTTCATCGAGTTTTATTAGACGAAATTCGAGAGTTGTTAAAGTAACCGATTCATCGATTGAGTTTGCAACTGTTGCCAAAAGAGTGATATGTTTAGCATTCCCATTAAAAGACTAGGGAAGAGGACCAATTGTATCTATTTGCACAGTTTCGAATGCTTTACTTGGTGTTTCTGTTATAACCATTGGTTCTCTAATGTGTCTATCTATTTTGTTCTTTTTGCATTGTATACAATTGTTAACATATTTCTTGATGTCTTTTTTCATATTTTTCCAGTAGAAATGTTGCCTAATTTTGTTAGTAGTACGTACGATTCCTGGGTGGCCTCCCCGAATTGGATCGTCATGGTACTGCCTAATGATTTCGTTGGTTTTCTCAACGTCTGTCACTTGCGTTAATTCCGGAGTTAACGCTATTTTAATTCCTTTGAGAACTTGGATACCCTTTTCTTTAAATTCATCTACTCGAGTATAATTAAACAATTTGTCTCCTAAAGACAATTGTATTTTTACAAGTCCTAAATTGCCGGCTTCTTTCATAAGTCTGACAGAGAATTGTCCTAAGTCAATTTTCGTCTCAACAATCAGGTTGCTTGTATCTATATAGCTACAAATTTTCTTTCCTTTTTTGAAATATAATTTCAGTTGATTGAAAACGAACTGAGCATGCTTTCTAACTTCGTATTTGTTTAGCGCTTCGTATATTTTGGGTTTCTCATATTGACGTATTTTTTCCCTAACATTGTCGGGTTTAGGCTTTTTCATGGATCTAGTTGCAACTTTTAATATTTTACTGGCTTCTACTGAAAGTTGTTTTAACTCTGAGATATCTATTCAGGATGAAACTTTCCACCATAAAAATATAGGGACTAAAATATGTAATCGGCCAATGTATTGACGATAATTCTTTTTCTATTGTTGCCTTATTCAATTCGCCTTTAATAAAGGATCTTGACCCATGGGATCCGATGGGTAGTTGCTTATCATCATACTGTTGATTTAGTACTGCTCCACACGCGTAACCACTAGCATCTGTTGTAATACAGAATTCTTTTTCGAAATCAGGGTACTGAAGTATATTAGAATTAAGTAACGCAGATTTTAAATAATTAAATGCGTTTGTGCATTCTGCAGTCCATTCGAATGGTATATTTTTCCTACAAAGCCTAGTGAGGTTTCTAGAATATTCTGCGAAATTTGGTATGAATCTGCGGTAATATTGGGATATTGTTGGATTACTTCAAATCTATTTGGATCGGGTAAAATACCTTTATTGGTTCATTTGTGACCAAGATAGGTGACTTCTTCACTGAAACATTTGCATTTATCAGGATGCAATTTGAGATTGTATTTCCGACAAACTGAGAAAACGTCCCGGAGATTTCTGATCATATTTTTCTCCGAACATCCTAGTACGACCAAATCGTCCATGTATAGGAATGCCTGGGACAGTGCGAGACCTACGAATGCTAATGTCATCATTCTCTGAAATGAATTTGGAGCTATCTTGAGACCGTACGGTAACCTCTTGAAACGGTATGTGCCTCCATCTGCTGTGAATGATGTTATATCTTGAAATTGTTGTTCTAATTCAATTTGATTATATCCTGATGTTAAATCTAGGCACGAAAAATATCCAGCTCTACCTAGCTGGTCGAGAATGTCGTCTATTCTGGGTAGAGGGAATTTGTCTGCAATTAGTTTTTTGTTGATTCCCCTGTAATCCGTTGTGCTGGGAGTGGCTTTTTGGGTACCAATAGTATTGGACTATTGTACTCTGAAACAGATGGTTCAATTATATCATCTTGAATTAACTTACTAATATGTTTCCCTATTTCTTCTTTGTGTGCTTGTGGTAACCTATGATTTTTAATATAAACTGGATTATCATCTTTCATACGTAGTTTCTGCTTATAAAAATTGTTGGTGGTAATAGGCTCAGTTTCTAACGCGAATATGTCAATGAACTTGGAACATAACATGTGAAGTTTGTCTTTTGCAAATACTGGAAAATTTTTATTTAACTTCCCTAATTTTGTTTTGTTATTTATGTCTATTGGGTGATATGAGTTACTCGCAACTATATAGTCTCGAAGATTCTCTGTATGAACTTTATAGTATTCTACAATTGCGCATTGGTTGTATTAATTATTCTTATGAAAGGCTTATTTTTAGCTGATATGGTATTTGCAAGAAATATAGCCTGGCTCTATTTCTTGGTGTGGTATTAAAAATTCGGAATGTGAAACATCTACGTTAATTAACCGTATAACTTCTGATCGGGCTGGTACAGTCATAGTGTTATCCTTAGGTGTGTTTTCCATTTGAAGAGTTAAATCCTCGTGGTGATCACATGGTTTTAGTATGAGTCTGTCTTGATTGGATTCATAATCTAACAAAGAATTATACCTTTTGATGAAATCTAACCCTAAGATTCCTGCACCTGGGATGGGGAAATCATCCGGTACCACGTGAAATTCGTGTTTAATTAACAGCTCTTCACATATTAAATCTGCTGTAACTATTCCCAGAGTTCTTATTGCTTCTTGTCCTATTCCACTTAGTTCTGTTATCTGAGATTTGTCTATTTTTATATCATTGTTAATCTGACCATTTTTAAAAATTGATATGTCAGCTCCTGTGTCTATTAAAAATGTTGAAATTTTGTTGTTTAGTGTAGAATGGGAAGAGACGTAACTGCTTAAATGCAGATTAAATATGTTCTTACTTTCACTATTTATTGTTGGTCTTGTGGTGGAGTTAGCTGGTTTTCCTGCTGTCTATTAAGCTGTCTTATATTTCTTCGATTATTTGGACGGTTCTGTCGGGAGTTATTGGATTGACTTCTGTTACTGTTACTATCATGGCGATTATTTCCACGGTAATAACCTGGATGTCGCCTTATTTGTAGTATCGAATTTTGAATATCCGTGGCCTCTGTGCAACCATTTGCGAATTTAGATATAGCTTCGTTCATCGATTTGAATGTACCTGCCTGCATGATCAATTTTACGCTATCTACAGCACAATTCTTCGTCATTGCCTTTACTGCAGTCTCTGTGGTATAATTAGATGCTACTCGTAGTTCTGAAGAAAGTCCATCTGATGAATATATATTTGATATATATATTTGCTGTCTTACTTTTTTGCTGTACGTTCATTATCTTCGCAGTCAATACCTCTACTGATTCCCCTTTTACCTTACTTATCAGGGTATTTTTTATTTGTTGTTGTAGTATGGGGATATTCTCCGATACTTCCAGGCTCGTAGGTTCCTCAATCGATTGTGTTGTGAGCGAAGGACACGACTTTGGAAAACGCTGCTTTGCTACCCTCTCTGCCGCGTTTTGTGCTGTCCGAAGACCGCATACGCTGAACAGGCAGTTAAGCAAATGAGTAGGTGTAATTTAATAGAAAAAACTTGGACAATTAAATGGAAGAATTTTCATTAAAAAAGAAAGAAAAAAAGAAGAAAAATTCCATTCAAAATAATAATTACAATAATTCAAAAAACTGTAAAAGAAAAGGTTATATAAAAAAAATAAAAAAAAAATATAAAAAAAGTAAAAGGAAAAGAAAATTAAAAAAAGGTCTTTGAGTGTGCGTGCTTAAAGCAGTGGAAATGACCCGACTGTTGGAGCACTCAAACTCAAAATTGCAGTTTTATAATTTATAATCACCGCAGGATTTTCTCACGCAAGTGTGGCACCTTTCAAGACTAGTGGACAAACCCGACCTGTCGTTTGTGAGATGCCAAACCTGAGTGGAGGCTGCAACGTCATCCATTTCGGTTTTATGTTTATCCCACGCAATACTTGGGTGTGAATTATAAACTAAGTAAAAGCTTTTAGTTGCAATATGAGCTTTTGTTAGGATGAGCTTTCGTATGCAAGTATGATCTTGAACTTTCTTTTATAGCGTTGCCAAATTCCCTTTTCAATTACTACAAAGTTATTTATTATTATTTTTTTACTACAAAGTTATTTATTATTATTTTTCTACAAAGTTATTTTATTATTATTTTTTCTACAAAGTCATTTATTTATTTTTGTTAGAATAAACGAATTTCTACAGTCTCCCCCTCTGGCGCTGAGATCGTCTCGATGATGCGACAGGATCAGGTTATGTTTCCTTTGGGCGTCCTCTTCGTCGTAAGGGTTGGATTGGAGTGATATTTCTTGGTGTCAGGGACGAGTGATATTTCGTAATGGAAGAAACGTGGTGGTGTCCCCAATGGGATGCTGAGATCGTCCTTCGAGGCAACTTGGTAAGATGATCACATAGGGTCCGGCTCGTCTAGGTGCGAATTTTGAGGAGATTCCCTTAGAAGCTTTACTAAGTGTGTTGGTGGTGATTAAAACCTGGTCCCCTGTTTTTAAGCTGGGTTGTTGTCATCGCTTAGTATCTGCATACGACTTGTCTCGATCCTGGGTTTTCTCAGTTATTGCCTGAGCATTTCTGATGGCTTTAGTAAGTTGCTGCAACTTCAGAATAATTTGAGGGGTGAAATTTTCGTCTTGATCTATAGGTCTTAAATCATGAATAACGTCGTCTATTGTTCTTCGCTCTCGACCAAACATCAGGTAAGATGCTGTATATCCTGTGCTTTGGTATTTGACTGTGTTCATCGCAAATCTTATTGCGGGTATGTGATCGGCCCAGGTGGAATGGTTATTGCCGACCAGGATTTCAAGTTGAACTTTCAAATCTCTATTCTTTCTTTCTACCGGATTTGCTTCTGGGTGATAGACGGGTGTTAGTGTCTGTTGGATACCAAAATAGTCGGCTAGTTGTTGCATAATAACTGACACAAACTGAGGGCCGTTATCTGTTAAAAGTCGCCGTGGCATGCCGTAACGAAAAAAAACCTCTTGAAGGAGGGTCATTGCACAGTTCTCTGCTGTGGCTTCCTCGAGTGGGAACATTTCCACCCATCTGCTTGATATGTCCTCAGCTATCAATATCCACTGAAATCCTTCTTTAGTTATAGGTAATGGACCAAACAAGTCAGCTGCTACTACTTCAAATCGTTGACTGCATGATACGGTTTGTAGTAATCCGTAAGGTTTCATATTGGTTGGTTTATATCGCAGACAAGCCAAACAGTTTCCAATGTGTTTGGTAACACTGGTTCTCATCCCGGGCCAATAATATCGGGAAGCAATCCGAGCTAAGGTGCGTTCAACGCCATAATGACCGGAAGTGGCATTATCATGATAATGTGTTAGGAGAGGTTCTCTTTCCTGCGCAGGCACCACAAGCTGCGCAGCTTCAGTATCGGAATCTGGGGAGTATCTATATAATATTCCATCATTTAGTAGGTATCCGCGAGATGTCCACCTTGTAATATTTTCGTCGTTGTTTTCGAAGGAGTCGATGATTCCTTTAACCCATGCATCTTAGATCTGGGCTTCACGGATTTCTTTCGCCCCCTTATTAGTTACATCGATTTGGAAGCTATTGACAATATATTCAGGGTTTGTATCATCTGGAGGTCTTGATAACATATCAGCTACGCAGTTCATTCTACCAGGTGTGTAGTCTATTTTGATATTATAGGGTTGCAGTTGCAGGGCCCAACGTGCTAGTTTTCCTGTTGGGGATTTAAGACTCATTAGCCATTTCAGGGGTTGATGGTCTGTCTTTACAGTTATTTCACCACCCTCGATGTAACCTCGAAATTTATTGACGGCCCATACAATGGCAAGGGCTTCGCGTTCCGTGGTTGAATAATTCCGTTCTGGGGCCGTGAGAAATCTCGACGCATATTCTATAACATGTTCCTTCTCTTTCTCCCCCTGGATCAAAACTGCCCCGAGAGCGTAATTGCTGGCATCTGCTGCTCTTCCTCTACCTGTTGTAAGATTGGCGCTGTTGTTAACATGGTTTTAAGACTTTCGAATGCAGTTTTCTCTTTGTCTTCCCATTTCCACACAGAAGTTTTCTTGGTTAGATTACTTAAAGGTTTTGCTACTTCTGCAAAGTTCTTTATAAATCGGCGATACCATGAACAGGTTTGGAGAAATGACAACACTTGTTTGACATTATTTGGCTTCGGTCGATTGGTGATTGCTGAAATTTTCTCCGGGTCAACTTGTATACCTTTTTCTGTTATTACATGACCGAGGTATCTAATATTTACGCAACAGAAATTGGACTTTGATCGATTTGCCTTAAGATGAAATGTTTTGAGGCTCTGGAAGACTTTCTTCAAGTCCTGAGAGTGTCGCTCGTAACTGTCTGAACATATAATTATATCATATAGATAAACTAGCAGGTATGATTCAGGTATCCCCTTCCGGAATTTGTCCATTAACCTTTGAAACGTCGCTGGCGCGTTTCGTAGACCAAATGGCATGCGTTTGAATTGATACAGGCCAAACGGTGTTATGAAGGCAGTTTTTTCGATGTCAATTTCAAATATTTTTATCTGGTAGTATCCAGTTTGAAGGTCCAGAGTGGTTTTGAATTTGGTTTTGTGTGTTGAGTACAGAAGGTCATCTATTCTAGGAAGCGGATATTTGTCTGGTGTAGTCACGTTATTTATTTTTCTGTAATCTATACATACACGTATTCCTTTATCCTTTTTCGGTACCAACACTACTGGAGCTGCCCAAGGAGATTCGCTTTCTTCAATTATATTCAACTCAAGCATTTTCTTGAGTTCTTCTTTGAGTTGTTCCTTACGAATGGGTGATAGCCTATAAGGTGTTGTAGCTATTGGTTCGTGGTTACCGGTGTTAATCTTGTGTTCTGCATATGGAGTTGGTTTCATTGGCATGCCGAACAGTGCTTCGTTTTCTATCAGCAATTGGTTCAACTTGTCCCTCTCGTACTCATTTAATTCTACTGCCTCATCTTCACGTAGTGCGATGTCGAACGCTAAAATTTCTGTGAAGAATGGTTCGAGAAACACTTCCTCTTCTGACCGCACCATTGAAGGGAACAGCTTTTGTCGCTTCTGTTTTCGGTCTGGTGTATGCTCATTTCTGAGGCTGTCGCTGAAAATTCTTTGGATCGAGTGTGGCGAGTAGTCGTTGTCTCTCGTTGATGTTACAACTGACCTATGTAGTGGTGTTTGGATATTTAACTCGTACTGTGGCTTGGGTGTTGAAGCTAGCGGAGAGATTGGGTCTATTGTTTTGAACCAATTGAGGAAAATATTGGTCTCTCGGGTAGGGGTGTTTTCAGGCTGGAGCTTTTGCAAACCCGGAAGTGCATCTATTTGAACACTTTTGTGTTTTAATTGTGTATGTGAGATGTCATAGAAATCAAATTTCTTTTCGGGTTGGTCGGCGAAATACCATAACCGTTGAACTATGTCAAGGACTATCCCGTTTTCTTCTCGGAAGTCTATGTCAATGAGTGTACGATTATCCGTTGCTTTCGGTAAAGCGATAAATTGGATGGGTCTCAGGCGGTTACCGATTATGATATTAGCTTCTCCTATAAGGATTTCATGTCCGTTGGTTTTGCCGTCGGCAAGTGTGACGTCAGCTTTGACCTTCGAGAATTTGATTCCATTCTTCAACAACTGAATAAAAAGTTGGCTTCCCGCAACGCTTGTCCGTGCTGCTGTGTCTAAATATGCAATGACTGACTCACCATGAACTCCGATTGGGATGGTTGGCAAATCGGCTCCAAGTGATGTTCTTATGCAATTAAAGGATACGGTAGACGGTCCTTTTGGAAGTTGCTTGCAGTTAGGGCGTGTGGAACGTACTACTCCAGGGAGTTTGCATGAATAGCAGAAAATCTTGGTTTCCACAGGTTGCGTGGACGTATTATTCGTGGCGTTGTATCTTTCTTTTTTTCTACATTTATCTGTTGTATGACCCGGATGTTTACAGAAATTACATCGGTTTTTTATTGAAACTGATTCGGTTCTATGGTTTGTTATTCCATTCTTCTCTTCTATGGATAAATCCACGGCTCTAGCTTTTGAAAGGAGCTCATCAAACTTCGAAAAACTATCTCGTGGAACACCGTCACGGATACGAATATGTAGCAGACCGTATATCATATCGAGCATCATTTTCACACATGGTTTTGGATCTACCAGTTTTGCAAGGAGTGCTCGTTTTTCACACAAGAAGTCGTCTGTTTTCTCGCGAGCCCTTTGTTTCTTTTCAAAGATCTCCATATATATTCTATACGCGGGTTTGGCCGGAGCATATGCTATACGGAGTCCAGAGATCACATCAAACCAGGTTTTGGCTTCATCTTTTACTCCTTGCCACCAGTTGCTCGCACCTTCTTCCAAGAGTAAGGGAAACCCTTTTATGGCATCTTCGTCGCTTATGCGTTCTACGTCTTTGTACACGTTAATCGTAGCTATGAAGCCTTCAACGATGGCAGCATCTCGTTCACCCTTGAATCGGGCTGTGCAGTGACTAAAACTACCTTTAATAGTTGTTGACGTTCTCATTGTTTCAATGAATTTTTGAAGCTGATCTTCAGAAAATTGTGTCATCTTCGTATCACCTTTTTGTCTTGCGGCGATGCGTTTACTAGCTCGTATTATCGTGTCCGTTGTTGCGTTTATCAAGTCGACAGGCCAGCAAGTTGGGCGCCACTGTAGTATGGGGATGTTCTCCGATACTTCCAGGCTCGTAGGTTCCTCAATCGATTGTGTTGTGAGCGAAGGACACGACTTTGGAAAACGCTGCTTTGCTACCCTCTCTGCCGCGTTTTGTGCTGTCCGAAGACCGCAGCATACGCTGAACAGGCAGTTAAGCAAATGAGTAGGTGTAATTTAATAGAAAAAACTTGGACAATTAAATGGAAGAATTTTCATTAAAAAAGAAAGAAAAATAGAAGAACAATTCCATTCAAAATAATAATTACAATAATTCAAAAAAATGTAAAAGAAAAGGTAATATAAAAAAAATATAAAAAAAGTAAAAGGAAAAGAAAAATTGCAGTTTTATAATCACCGCAGGATTTTCTCACGCAAGTGTGGCACCTTTCAAGACTAGTGGACAAACCCGACCTGTCGTTTGTGAGATGCCAAACCTGAGTGGAGGCTGCAACGTCATCCATTTCGGTTTTATGTTTATCCCACGCAATACTTGGGTGTGAATTATAAACTAAGTAAAAGCTTTTAGTTGCAATATGAGCTTTTGTTAGGATGAGCTTTCGTATGCAAGTATGATCTTGAACTTTCTTTTATAGCGTTGCCAAATTCCCTTTTCAATTACTACAAAGTTATTTATTATTATTTTTTTACTACAAAGTTATTTATTATTATTTTTCTACAAAGTTATTTTATTATTATTTTTTCTACAAAGTCATTTATTTATTTTTGTTAGAATAAACGAATTTCTACATTGTAATGTTTGTTTACTGCTAATCAAATTCCTGGCTGTTCCTTTGAGTTTTGTTTTTATTATGGAAACTGCCATGTCTTCATGAGTTTCCTTAATCTGATCTAATATATCTATAGCGTCTATGAAACTTGTATACTATTCTACCGTCGAATTCGGGTAGAGTTGACGAGGCTATTTTTATAATGTATATTTTTGAGAGAGACATATTGATTTGTAAAGGTTTTGGTCCCTGCTTATTGACTTGTTGCGATTTTGGTTCGGTGTCGTTTTCTTCTGGATTAGTCATTAATGAAGTAAAGTCTATCTGTATATCTTCACGGAAATTAGGTGGCACATCTGCCTCTAGATTATGCTTAGCTAGACCTGCTATGAGCGTATCTCTACTAGCAAAGACAAAAATTCGTTTTCCTTGAGTCTTATGTGTTGGTGTTAAATGTTCGTATACAACTTGTAAAATGTGTACTATATTATTTAAACTATCTAATATGCTTTCTAAGTGTTTTTGTACTGTCTCTTTTCTAATGGGTGTATTTTTATTAATACATTTGTATGATCTTCTCCCTGAGTTTTATGATTCTCTATTTCTTGTTCAATCTTACTCCACTTTTCCATAGGTTGCTATTATTGAAGTTTGGCTTTATCTTGTTTATAAAATGCTGGAAAATCTACTATAAAGGTTAAATTTTTCTTATTTCTATGAATTCTTAATACATACGCACCCACCTTGCACTGACCTTTGAAAGGTTAAGATGGTCATGAAGAATGGTGTGAATGGTACCAATTGAAAGCTTGGTGATCTCTGCCATCATTTTCACCTTTATTCGGGCATCCTCAAGAACAAGTTTTTCGATTTCTTTGATGCTTTCTCCCGTACAAGCAGTAGCCGGGGCGCCTGAGCGGGGGTCGTCTTCAATGCTCTCTCTGCCTCTCTTGAACTCACTTGACCACTTTTGCACAGTTGATAATGAAGGTGCGGAACCCTGGTAAACAGCCACCATCTCTTCATGAATAGTTTTTTGACTTTTTCCTTGCTTAGTGAGAAATTTAATTACAGCGCGATGCTCAATTTTCACCATCATCGTCTCAGTTGCCATTATGATTCTGTTTAACTAGAGATAAAACGCGAATTAATAATCACATTTATATGAAATTTTACATGAATGCACTAAAATAATAGTATTACTTGATAAATAAGTCAATTTATATACACAACCATAGCTTCACCCCGATACCGAGAATATGTTGAACGCCCCTCGTACACTCAACTATGAATAGACAATTGTTGCTCAGCGTCTCTTATGTAAAGACCAAATAAAATGTTCATTAATCGTCACATTAATGTAATAAGTGAATAAAGTGAAAACTTGATTACATCTTATTACCTGTTTAGTTGATTGCGGAAAATGTTCTCCCGCGTGTTGAAGTGAACAAACTTTAGCTAGTGTAAAAGAATTATGATAAGCAAAGTGAAATGAAGATCATGAAGAAGAATTAAAAAGATTAAGAAAATTATTTATTAAGGAGTTAGTGAAAGTGTTAATGATTAAAAATATAATTGAAGGCTCAAAAGCATCAAAAGAAAAAACTGAAAGAGAAGAAATGTCGTCGTATGTAAAGGTAGATGAAGTAGTTATTCCAATTTTTGATAGTGTAGAATATGTGAGTTGGAAAAGAAGAATTTTAAAGTTATTAGAATTTAAAGAGTATAAAGAACAAGCAACATACGAAAAATTGTCTGCAGAGACAGAAAGTGAGTGGAATAAGAAAGACATTAAAGCTATGAATTATACGAGTATATACAGCTCAATCTCGAATAGACTATTAAAATACGTTGGAAATTTGGACACAAGTTATAAAATTATGATGAAATGTATTCAAAAGAATCGACAGCATTGCAGATAGTGTGTCGCAGTAAATTGGAAAATGTAAAATTAAAAAATTATGAAAATGTAACTGTATTTTTTGATGAGTTTCAAAAATCCGCTAACGCATTAATAATTGCTGGTGGAAAATTGGATGAGCAAGTAAAACTCCGTTACATGTTGAAAGCGCTACCGCAAGAATACAGCTATATTGGTGATTTGATAGATGTGTTGAAAGAAGAAGACAAAACCTGTGAATACGTTATGTTAAAAATTGTAATGAAGAATTTGGAAAAAGAGAGCGAAAAGACACAAAGAACTGATAGAGATAATCCAAATGTATTTGCGAACTCTGATGCTTATTACGATGAATTTATTACCTTGGAAGAGCCAGTTAATGTCAAGTTAGGTGACGGCAATATTCTTAAAGCAACAAAAATTGGGAAAATAAAAACCGTTCGTAAACATTACGGCAATATTACTACAGTAAAGTTAAATAATGTATATTTTGTCAGAGATATGAAGAAATATTTGATTAGTTATGCCAGAGTAACGAAACATAATAAAATAGTTCCTAAATATAATAGTTCGAAGATTTTTAATAGAAATGGAAATTTGATTGGAATTGCAAAAAAGGAAAATAATCTGTATTACATAAAAAGTGAAGTAAGAAATAAAGAAATTTTTACCAACGTAGCAATGAACAGTCAAACATGTGATAAGGAAAAATGGCATGGAATTTTAGGTCACGTAAATTTTCAATATTTAGATAAATTAAGTCAAAATGAATTATTAGAAGGGTTGCGGAGAGATTTAGGAAATGAATATACTCGTATAAAATGTGGTATTTGTTTAGAAAGTAAAATGTCAAACTTACAATTTAAAAATAATATAACTAAAGCATCACGAGTATTAGAATTTATACATACTGATTTGAATGGGCCACATCAAACATCAGGATACGGTGGCGAAAAATATTTTCTTACATTTATTGACGAGTATAGTAAATGTACTAAAGTTTATTGCATGAAATCTAAGTCTGATACGTATAAGTACTTCGTTGAATATGTTAACTTAGTTGAAAATTTAGTATTAAATAGAATAAAGAAACTGCAATGTAACAATGGTAAAAAATACTGAAATCAAAATATTTATGAATTTCCTAGGAATAAAGGTATTAAAATAAATCCATGTCCTCCATATGTATACCAGTTGAGTGTCGTTGCGAAACGCTACAATAGATCAATTATGGATACTGCTAGATGTTTATTAAAAGCAGCTAAGGTTAACAGAATATTTTGGCCTGAGGTAATAATGGCTTCAGTTTATTTGAAGAATAGAACCATTGCTAACACGTACGAAAATATAACTCATTTTGAGATAATGTTTAATAAGAAACCGAGTGTAGGACATTTAAAAATTTATGGAAGCAGAGTCTTTGTAAGAACGCCTGATGAATTAAGGGGAAGTAAATGGGACGATAAATTGAATTTAGGAATTCTGGTAGGCTATAATTTTTATTTTTTTTTTTTTCGTGGGAAGGTGAGAAATCTTCATGTGTGAGTTTCTTACTCACTAAAATACACCTCCCTTATGCACACCGCGACTGAGTTCACACTCAACAAGCAGTTCTTCTATCGCATTTTATTTTGTTTTTATAATCCTGCAGGCGATTTTCCACTGAAAATTCCTGTGTAATTTAGAAAATTACTCGCTGCTAATCACCGCGCTAGGTCGAGAGGCTTAGTCCTTTCAGACGGCACAATAAATTTGTCTCGTCGAAGATCTGTTGAACAGAAGTATTCGTATGACCTTGTAATCGATTATTATGTTTTCGCGCAAACATTTTAATTACGTTCTGAACTTTTTCGGCTCCTAAGTCTCTGTGGATATCATCGTTTCTTATTTTTTTTTAGTTTTATATGCATTTTATTTTCTTAATCACTAACTCTTACATACTAACAAAAAATGCTTAAATGCTAGCTTACAATTACTTAATAATCTTATACTAACTTACTGGCCCCACACAGGCACTCTAAGCTACACTAAATTCTTATAACTATGTCTTTCGAGTTCATTTACATTTTCTTAGAACTATTTATTTTGTATACTTAAAGCTAAGAAAAAAATTTGTTAACAAAACTTAGCATATGGACATAATTTTTTATTTTTAATAAAAACTTAGTATCTAACTTAAAATAAACCTTAGCCTACCTAAACTAAATGTACAATACACACATAAACACACATAGACGTTATACACAATCATATACATATATCAGTATACACCTTTGTATACACTGATATATAAGTTGATTTTCAACTTCCAGTCATCGCAAAATCGTCTTATCTTATCGAAGTCACGCTGCAAGAGAGTATTAATGACCTCGATTTTTGGACCTGTTCTGTACGCTACCAAATCGTCTGCGTACGCAATAGTATGGGATAGTGAACCTATCAAGTCGCTTGTATAAATGTTAAAAAGGATCGGCGAATTGACCGCGCCTTGCTGAAGACCATTTTTAATTTGAAATATTCCAACAGAAGTCACATCGCCATTTTTCACGATGAACTGTCTGTTGGTTAGCATGGGCCCCCGCCCAATTATCAAGGCTTCGCCCTTTAATGATGTTGTCTAATAATGAACGGGGGCAGAGCAAAGTACTGGTCTTATCGTAAACATCTCCAGATGACGCTACCGAAGGTTGCTACGATTTGATCAGTCACAAGCTGCCGGTCATAGGTCTTGTTGGCGGCTGGACCACCGGTAGTCCCTACCAGGACTTAAATCACGGTACCATGGGAGTCAGGAGCCCCCAGATCTCGGTCCGGGCCTGACTTGTTAGAGGTAGGCCCCCTTGTGGGAGCGTCATGGTGGCCGTGGTTTAAACCCAAAATCGCGGGAAAGAGTCTTCCTATGGTTTTCCTTTGGTTTTCCTTTGGTTTTCCTTGGTTTTCCTTGGTTGACTCAATGTGGAGTTGCAATATGTGCTGGGTGCTGCGACCCTAAGAGCAGTAAGAGGTTTTAGGTCGGCCTCGACTCATACCAAGGGTGGAACTTGTGTCGGCAACACAGTTCCGAATTGGTATCAAACAGTGAATATCATTGTGAGCGTTGGCAAGGCGTATCCTTGCCCCCATGGATGTATGGGCATCCCGTAAGTTTAAGCCCACACGGCAGGTACTTACGTTAAAAACATGAGACATCTCTTGGTTAGCATATTATAAAGAATGTACAAGAGTGGTTTACTGATCCCCAACCGAGTCAGCTTATAGAAAAGACCCTCTAACCATACGGTGTCGGAGGCCTTCTCCAAGTCAACAAGGCAGGCACCGGTGCATTGTTTTTTGCCTTTGTTCCATTGGATATCGGGCACCAGTTTAGACGCGGCATGTGAGATATCATGTCCCGCCTTAAAACCGAATTGATTATCCGGAACTATATGTTTGTCCTCAACCCACCTAGACAGAGCTCTATTGATTACCTTTTCAACCTTACTGATATTCGGAAGGAGACTTATCGACCTGAGATTCGCCGGATTGGATATATCCTTTCCCTTTTTGGGGATAGGTTGAACCACCGCCGTTTTCCAATGTGCTGGATAATGTGCATTATTCATCGCATTATTAAACAGGGTGGTGTAAATGTCCACCGCTTCTAGAGGAAGATGTCAAAGCACGATGTTCGTAATACCATCGGTCCCCACTGATTTCTTAGCCCTAATTGTATCGAAGATCTCATGGAGTTCTTCCCTCGAAATGACTGGGGGTAGGTCACCCTCTCTGGGAATGACATTATTGGCCATATTTTCGTCGTTGAACTGGGTGACACCAGAGCCTTCGGATCGCCAGTTCCCCATTTCATTTCGAATGCAGAAGTCGTGCACCAAGACGCGATTGTCCAGGTCATAATTAGGGCCAATGATATCAATGGCCTTGTATACTTCCTGAAAAGTCGCCCCTATGGTCTCAACTTTCTCCTGTGGATCCTCGATCACAAAGAAGTCGTCATCATCAGCGGCCTCATTTGGATCAATACCTGCTATTGTCAGTGACCGTTCGTTGTCTGTTGTCCGGGCTATTTTAAGACACTGAAGGTCGTTTTGATTTTTTCTCCGAAATAGTTTATTTATTTGCGGAAACATATTCGGGTTGCTGGTGTTTACAGCCCTCATCGTTTCTTATGTACCACGGCGCATTAACAATACCTCGAAGAACTTTGTTTTGGAATGTCTGTAATATTATAATGTTACTCTTTTTAGTACAACCCCAAAGTTGTACACCATATGTCCAGATCGGTTTTAGCACTTGCTTGTATAACAGCAGTTTGTTCTCTAAGCTAAGCTTGGAATACTTTCCAATAAGCCAGTAAATATCTCTATATTTAATTTCAAGCACTTCACGTTTTTTCTTAATGTGTGCTCTCCATTTGAGTTTAGCGTCGAGTGTCATACCGAGATATTTGGCCTCGTTCGCATAAGGAATTCGTACTGCGTTGATAAACACCGGTGGATTCTCAATTTTCTTGAGAGTGAAGTTTACGTGGACAGACTTGTTTTCATTAAGCGCGATTCGCCAAGTCTTTGTCCAATTGTTAATCCGTGTAAGGGCACGTTGCAACTTGGCAGTTGTTTCTTCGACTGTTCTAGCCGTTGGCAAAATGGCAGTGTCATCAGCAAATTTGGCTAGGACAGTGTCGTCCGTTTGTGGTATATCGCGGGTAAAAAGCAAATATAGCAGAGGGCCAAGTACACTTCCTTGCGGCACCCCCGCCTTTATTGTCTTAAAAGTGGAATATTCGTTTCCGTGTCTCACACGGAAGAGTCGGTCTTCCAGGTATGAATCTAAAATACGAGACAATTGCTGGGGTAGGGCTTGTCGAAGTTTATATTTTAGGCCTTCGTGCCATACCTTATCAAAGGCTTGCGAAACGTCAAGGAATGCGCTTGAACAGACTAACTTACACTCGATTGCTCGTTCAATCACATCGGTTATTCGATGCACTTGGTCAACTGTAGAGTGTTGATGATCAGGTAAGAGGGAATTTGTGTCGGTAATTGGTTTAAGACGATTAAGAAGGATTCGCTCGAAGACCTTCGATGTAATCGGGAGAAGCGATATTGGTCTATATGACTTGACTTCAGTCAGCGATTTACCGGGTTTCGGAACCATAATAACTTCGGCTACTCTCCACTGGTGCGGTACATGCTCTAATCTAATGCTGGCATTTATAAGATAGAGCAGCTTTATCGGCAACGCTTTAAGAATCTCTCCTGTTATTAAGTCATAGCCCGGGGCTTTATTGGGCTTAAGCGTGTCTATAACTTGTCTAAGTTCCCTAAGTGTAGCCTTTTCTACTGGAAAGTTTGTCGTCACGTCTAGCGTATTGACATTCTCTGGAAGCACTTCCCTGTCGAATGGTTTAAACGTTTCTGCAAGATGGTCGGCGAAAACATTAGTTTTTTCCTTATCTTCTTTCGCCCAGTCATCCTGGTTTCTTCTTATTGGCGCCACGTGTATTTGGGGCTTTCGAAAACTTTTAACGGCTCTCCATATGGAGTAGTTGGTATCTTTTGTCGCTGTGAGTTTTTCAAGGTAATTATTAATACCTTGGTTATTGAAGTCCTTGATCGATTTTTTCAACAAGTTGCACAGCCTATTGAAGGACGTTTTATCTTGTGGTGCCCGGGTTCCATGCCACTTTTTACGCGCTCTTCGTTTCTTCTTTATCATTTCTCTGATTTCCGGTGGGTATCTTATGCCGACTTTTGGAACTTTGTTCGATTCGCAGGGAGTATTATTCCAGGCCGCTTGCTGTATGACTTCAACAAAACTTTCCACTTCTTTTTCAAGTTGATACGGCGTTGTAAGTGCTACTTTCAACTTAGTATTGTCTACAACGTCTATTCGGAAATCTTCCCAGTGAGTTTTGCTGTTAGTTAATCTGGGTGGTCTTTATTTCTTAACCAAGGATTCGCACAGTGAAATGATAACTGGAGAATGATCGGAGGAAAGATCGAAGCTTTCTTCAACTTCGTCGTAACTAGCGTTTACTCCTTTTCCGATAAAGAAGTCTATTAGATCGGGTGTTTTGGCGACATCCGAGGGCCAGTATGTCGGCTTGCCTGTTGAGTAAAAATAGCAACCACATTCCATACCAGCCCTGTAAAGAGTTTTGCCTTTTTGAGAAATACATCTTGAGCCCCAAAAGGTGTGCCTCGCGTTAAAGTCGCCACCAATAATGAAGATTGGTCCAAGAGAGTTGAATAGGTCAATAAATTCGCGTTTTTCTATTTTGCAGCGCGATTGGCAATAGATTGAGGATATACTAAAAGAGTAATTTTTATTTTTAGCGCGCACCACGGTCATTTGAAATTTGTCAAGTTCAATTATTACTTCCAGAGTATGTTCAATGCAGTCTTTTATGAATAGGGATGACCCGCCTCTTGCGTTTCCCGATGGATGATGAGCGTGGTAGTCGCGGTAACCTTTTAGTTCCACGCGCGATTCTGTCGCCAGATGAGTTTCAGAAATTAAACATATGTCAATTACTTTTTCCTGAATGAGAATATTTAGTTCATCAAGCCTTTTCTGTAGCCCGTTGGCATTCCACGCAAGTATATTGAGCTTCTTTGCCATAATTAGTTGCAGAAATTGGCTTCGAGCTTAAGAAGCCGCTCGATTATTATCTTATTTATTTTAGTCTAGGTAGGCTATAATGAAAATGGATATAGAATATTGATAAAAAATAGGGTTGTAAATGATTGGCATGTCGATATTAGAGATGAGTGAATAAAGCTTATATGTTTGGATGAAGAAAAGGGCAAAATGAACAGAGTGGAAAGTAATGAAAATAAGGAATCCGCGAACAATCGAAATAATATAGAGAGTATTGAAAATGATGAATCAAATGATCAGAATAGCATGAATAATGAATTTAGTAATGAAATTAGCGAAAAGAAGAATTTAGAGGTAAGACAGTCAAACAGAAAGAAAAGTCCGATACAAAGATATGGTTATATGGCGACAAATTTTTTATATGTAAATTATTGTGATACAAATGTTCCTGATAGTTTTGATGGAACAATTAATTGTAAAGATTCAGATAAATGGAAAAAGGCAATGAATTCGGAATATGAAAGTTTAATTAAGAATCAAACATGGCAGTTAGTTGATAAACCAAAAGATAAGAATGTTATTGATGTAAAATGGGTGTATAGGAAAAAAGGCGAAAACATTTACAAAGCTAGGCTAGTTGTACGAGGATTTTAGCAAAAAGAACATGTAGATAATGTTTATTCTCCAGTAGTAAAAACGCAAACCTTAAAATTATTACTTTCATACTGTTGTTAAAATGAATTAGAAATTGAGCAAATGGATGTAGAAACAGCATTTTTATTTATTTTATTTATTGTAGCAGAATATTTATACATTATTTCCTTAACTAAATTGCACAATTTACAGAGATATGGTATGAATCTACCTTACTACTGATATAATTATAATGTTTTAAACAAGCAAAAGAACAACGCAAACAAAATCTTGAAGGAAAAGCTACAAAAAACCTTCATTAAAACAAAACAAAAAATTTAGTATTCAGTAACGATAAGAAGGGTGGGCGGTGCAGTAAATTTATCAAACCAAACTTTTAGTTTTACAATAATGAATTAAGTAAATCAATAATGAAAACATAAATGGATAAACAAAAGTACTCAATAATAATAAATTAACAGAAAATGAAAAGAAAATAATAAATAAATAAATAAGTATAAAAAATGAATAAGTAAATAAATAAATAATTAAGTAATTACAAAGGTAAACCAAAACAAAACAAAAAATAATAATAAATAAATAAATAAATATATATATATATATAAGAACAAGCAATATATAAGCAAGTAAACAGAACAGAAAACAAAATGAATAAATACAAATCAAACAAAAAAAAAAATAAATAAATAAATAAATTAGTAAAATTAATATCACTGAATCAGTCATATTATAAATAATGGTGAAATAAACTATAAAGCTAGGTCTGATATTAAAGCGTTATCCGACGACATGCAAGACATAATATAACGTTCATTAAGCTTAGAAATTCTTGTTGATATCATTTCGATATTTGCAATGGCGTGTAGCTCAACTGTTGAAAAAGATCATGGAAGCTTGAGGATCATTTTTAAGACCTTATTTTGAGCTATTTGAAGTCTCCGAATATGACTAGCGGCACATTTTCCCCATGCTGGTGACCCATAAAACATAATTCCTTGAAAAACTGTTTTAAAAATCAGGAGTTTATTTTCATTACTAAGTTTGGATTTGCGATTAATAAATGGATAAAGAGTTTTGATAGTTATGTTAATCTTTGTAATTATTTCCTGTACATGCATTCCAAAAGTTAGTTTTTTGTCTAGGTGCACACCAAGGTATTTTACACTTGAACACCATTCAGTGCTTAAACCATTTACTTGCAGTTTATTGCGTGGCAAGAAACAGACTTTTCTTTTTCGAGTGAAAAAGATAGCCTGTGACTTGGAAGCATTTATTCTAATCTTCCAATCGAAAAAGTAATCTTGAATGACATACAGTGCAGATTGCAGGTTAGTTTCAATGTTAAAACCAACTGAATCTGATGAAAAGATGCAAGTGTCATCGGCGAAAATTGCCTTTTCGCAGTTTGTTAAACATGGGAAGTCATAGGTAAATATAGTATACAAGATTGGGCCCAGCACTGATCCTTGAGGTACACATGCAGAAATGTTATAAATATCGGAGTCCCAACTATTAATTGAAACCTTGAATTTCCTTTCGGACAGAAATGCTTGGATATTTTTGATTAAGTACATTGGAAAATTAAGTCGTAAAAGCTTGTGTAATAAAGCATCGTGCCAAACTGTATCAAAAGCTTTCTCAACGTCAAGAAGTACCATTCCTGTACTTTTTCCTCTCCTAAAGTTATTTCTAATGTATTTAGTTATTCTATGTACTTGATGGACTGTACTATGAAGAGCCCTAAAACCAAATTGTTCAGGTGGTAGAATGTTATTTCTTGTTAATTGAGAAACAAGTCTATTCTTTAATAATGTCTCAAAGCATTTGCTTAGAGAGCTTAAAAGACTTATTGGCCTATAATTGCTAGGCATGTTTGCACTTTTACCCGGCTTTAAGATTGGTATAATTTTAGCTGTTTTCCAAGCATTAGGAAAGTAATTTGTCTTCAGACAGCAGTTAAATAGAATTTGTAAAAATTTTATTCCTGATCTTCTTCTTAAGGTATACATTTTTAATGCGATCAAAGCCTGCAGATTTTCTTTTTTTGAGGTTTAAAAGAACAATTTTGACTTCTTCAAATGTAACCTCTTCCTGAGTACCATTTGAAGGACTTGAATTAATTATATTGATTGAGTCACTAACAACTGATTCAACTGTGCTATTGCAAGGAACACCGCTAATTACCAATTGGTTATCATAGAAAGTTTCTGCCAGGACATTAGCTTTTTCGGTGCTAGAAATTATTACATTGATTCCTACTTTAAGAGCTGGAATGTGCATGTTTTTCTTTTTAATTATTTTGACCACGTTCCAAAATGGTTTACTTCCTTTGTCTAAACTTTGAAGTTTCTGATTCCAAGATCGGTTTCTGTAAGTTAAAATTGAATCTTTTATTAGAGCAGTCAGTGCCTTAACTTCGGAATTATAGAAAGGCTCTCTTGTTCTTATCCATTTACTTCGATTACTATTACGAACTTTTATTAGTTCAAGAATATATGGAGGTAATAAATTTGTATTATTGTGACGTATTTGTTTTTTAGGAACTGCCTTTTCAATACTTTCTTGTACAGCAGTAGCAAAACAAGAAATACTGAGGTCTATCTGTTGTTGATTGGCCACATCAGTTAAAGGTACATGAATATTTGATAACCTAGATCGCATTTCAGTCCTATATGTGTTCCAATTTGCATTCTTAATGTCTAAAATTTCATGTTGCCTTATCAATGGAGAGGTTAGAGATCTAATTAATACCGGTAAATGATCAGAGCTTAGCTCGTTTATGACCATAGGTTGATTGAAAAGATTAGACATGTTACTCAAAAATAAATCCAAAGTTGATGGGTTAGATCTAATATTAGCAGGGTAGTAAGTTGGATGAGGAGGATACAAAATATCAAATGGATGCCTAGAATTAAGGTTTGCAAGAATGTTGCCCCATGCATTTGCCCTTAAGCAACCCCAACTTCTGTGCCTGCAATTAAAATCACCCCCGATTAGAAATGTCTCGTTTGTACTTATAAGCTTCCTCAAGTCGTTATTTAAATGAAATCGTTTCACCGTATTAGCTGAACTTCCAGAAAAATAAGCGGAAAATATTTTTAAAGCGGTACCATTTGCAAAAGGTATTTTAATTCCTATGTTTTGAATAATTCTAGTATTTACAATTGGAATTAACTCATGTCGTATTGTTTTTTTCACTAAAATGGCAACACCGCCCCCCTTCTGCCAACTCTATCAAAACGATAACAAATGTACTCTTGATTAGTCAATTTGTCGTCTAAACTTAACCATGTTTCAGACACTAAACCTACATCAATATTATGCTTAATAAGAAAATTAAAAAATTCCATATATGTGCATCGAATGCTTCGAGCATTCCAACATATTATGTTCATGGCTATTCTATTCATGGCTTATTGTAATAAATGTACTTAATCGCTAATTGTGCAATTGTGTTGAACTGGTCAGCTTTAGTTTTGCATTTACTCAACAAAGTTATCATCTCCGCAGTAAGCCAGTGGGTCTTGATGTGACAATTTTTTTCTCCATGCCCGAACATCTGGCAATTGAAACACTGTATATAATTTTGCTTACGACGCCGTGCAAAATCCCACTTCACTTGTGTTCTGAATATGGATGGTATGTTTTTTTTTAAATCTGCGAGCCTAACCGAGCCACGTTCAAGGAACACTATGTAGATAACATCACTGAAATGTTCATGCTGTTTTTTTGTAAGTTTAATATTTTCACATTTTAAGCCAAGTGTGTTTAGTTCTTTTTTCAAGTGAGCAATTGGCATTTCGTCAAGCCCAAAAAGAACAACTTTGAATGACCTTAATGTTGGAAGGTCATGTGTAAAAAATTGCCAATTTTTAGATTTCAATGAAGTACATACACTTTCATGATCTTCACTTTTGTCACAGATTATTTTTATGCCGATTGAGATTTTTTTGATACAGTAATCTTTGACTTTAATTTCATTCAGCAAGGAGTGAACACTTTCAGATGATTTATGCAAAACGAAAATGGAAGGAATCTTAATTTTTTTAATTGGTAGAGTAGTTAACACTTGTTCACACTCAATATTATTGTCCGAGTCCGGAAGGCATTGCAAGGGGGTAAACCGCCCAAATCTATAGCTTTGGTCATCCGCACTCATTTTCCGATTTTTAATGTTGAAAGACAAATTAATGTCTTCAACTAAAGTTGGTGAACGATTACGTTTGAGAATGTTAGTTTCTTTGAATGTACCGCACAGAAAAAACCTCTGATTAGATCAGACTGCCGATTAGTACTGAAACAGCATTTTTAAATGGGAAAGTAAGTTCTGAAGTATATTTGAAACAGCCTGAAAGGTATGAACAAGGAAATAATAAAGTTTGCAAATTAATAAAGTCGTTATATGGTTTAAGAGAAAGCCCAAGATCGTGGTATAATTGTTTTAACGAATTTATAATAAAATTAGGTTTTCGAAGAAGTAACTATGATTATTGCTTGTATGTAAAACGAATAGGAAATCATATGACATATATACTTTTGTTCGTTGATGATTTATTAATATGTAGTAAGTGTCAAGAAGAAAGTAGAGATGCGAAACAAAATTTAGTAAATCTATTTAAAATGAAAGATTAGGGAAAAGTAAGAACATACATAGGTATAGAAATAAATAATAATATGAAAGAAAATGTATTAACTTTAAGTCAAGCAAAATATATAGAATCTCTTGCTGAAAAAATATAAATTGACAAATTCTAAGCTACATAATACTCCTATGGAGACAAATTTAAAGCTAGAACCTGCATTAGAAATTGATGTAAGAATTAAGTACAGAAATTTAATTGGTGAACTGTTATATACTCGTATAAGCGCTGGCACTAGACCAGAATCAGCATATAGTGTAAATTATTTAAGTCGATTTCAGAGTTGTTATGATAAAATTCATTACAAATATGCACTTAGAATTGTAAAGTATCTGTACAGGACGAAAAATTAACTTATGAAAAGAATAATCACAGGGAGATTGTCTTAGATTGTGCGGTAGATTCTGATTGGGCAGGTGATAATGTGGACAGAAAATCAACCACTGGATATGTAATTAGAATGTATAACAATGTAATTTTTTGGAAAACTCATAAACAAAATACAGTAACAAAGTCGTCCACATTTGCAGAATATCAGAAGCCGTAACAGATGTTATTTTTCTAAAAAATATGTTAAACGAAACTTTCAATATAAAAATAAATGTACCAATTTGAAGATAATTCAGGAGCCTTAATAATTGCTAAATATGGAAATTATACAAAAAATTTAAAGCATATAGAAGTACAATATCATTATATAAATGAGAACTATGAAAAAGGGAATATAAATTTAATCAAAGTAAATTCAGAAGACAATATCGCAGATATACTTACAAAAAGTTTATGTAAAAACAAGTTTATGAATATAAGAAATTTATTAAAATTAATTTAGAATAGCCAGAGAGTTAATGTAAGAGCAACAAACTGTAAATTTAAGGAGGTGTGTTGAAATATGTAAATTAACAGTTTGTATTTAAATTAATCCACATACAAATGTATGTAATACCATCTTTGCGTAAGGTGTAAACCTATACTGGGTGAGTTTTTTAACATGAGACATCAAATTACTCGAAAAATACGCGATATCGCGAAAAATGTTTCCGACAAAAGTCACAAGGTTCTGAAGGGACATAAGATGGTGACCACGAGTTTGACCTTGAGCCCCATTTTCAAGGTCATACGAAGGTCACTTTTGATTTTTTAATGGGAACCCCTATTTTTTTTGACAGATTCGTAATCTGCGTGAAAAATTACAATTCTTTTACATGAAACTATTTTTTCAAAAATGCGTTCTATTCCTGTCAGAGGAATACGACTGAGCAATGAAAATCATTAATTATCATTTGAAAAATCAAAAGTGACCTTCGTTTGAACTTGCAAATGGGTCTCAAGGTCAAACTCGTGGTCACCATCTTATGTTCCCTTCAGAACCTTGTGACTTTTGTCTGAAACATTTTTCGCGATATCGCGTATTTTTCGAGTAATTTGGATGTCTCAAGTTAAAAAACTCACCGAGTATATGTACATACATATGCATATATAGGTATGACCTTGTGCATATACGTAAATATGTTACATCCAAGAAAATCAAACTGCTGACAAGATTTAAATATTCAATCCTATACTGGTTTTTTTTTTTTCTAAATTTTTTCTTAGTTGATAAGACAAATAATTAAATTAATAAAGAAATAAAATAAAATAGGTTACGTTCGTCGTAAGACTTAGAGGAAGTGATAGGTGCTCTTAGGGTGCCCCCATAGGTGCAGTAAGTAAAACAAAGATTCTGAAGTTAATTAAGCTAATTTTTAAGCATTGTTTGTCTAGCATTAAGGTATAATTGAAATGAATAAAAATGCATTAAAGAAAAGCGCGATATACGCCCCCAATTGCTTGAAAATTGGACCTCTAGAATGTACTATGTACAAGGCAGCACGGCTATACGAAACTATTTTCAAATACTAAATAGCATGAAATAATGTTTCGAATGTATTTAATAAATCGTACTTAGTTGATATCTTTGTGCTTTATTTAAACAAAGAACTCGGAACTTCTTAAAAAATCACCCTTAAATATGCGTAAAAACATTCATTTGCAAACACGCATGCACAAACAAATACTCTCACATACGAGTACGTATGGTTGGAGTAGCTGGACCACAGCAATATTATTTTACATCAGCAAGGACCAACGGAGACATCACCCCACCCCAATAGACTCAAAGTGGAAAGACACACTCTTCCAACAAAAATATGTTCGAGCTAAGTTCGAATCAGCTGATCTAGATCGTCTCTAAACCGTGCGATGTATCAATCCGCGGAAGGACTGCCAGTAAATAGGGGGAGCATAGATACTCGTTGAGCGATGAGATAAAAACGCTCAGTGCAAAGTGTCAGATCCCAGAGATCAGGGCAGGCCACACTTCCAGCAGCGACCAGCCATCTTCACCAATTTTGCCTTCTTGATAGCCTGGAAAGATTCTGTAACTCATCATATATAACAGGCTGCCCACAGTGGTGGAGGAAAATGGTGTTCTGTCAGATTAAAGCGTTAGTATATAGAGCAGTTGAAACAATATAGAGGGAAAGGTGGAGTTAGGGGACAAAGAAGTAACCAAATATCATATTATCTACTGATAATTGTCATAGATTTCGTCAGCAACAGACTTGCGCTAGAGCGGACATCTGTATAAAATCATGCGCAGCAGGAATAAGGGACATAGCCATCCATTGTAAGTTGCAAGTTAAGGAAATCATTTGTCATGTGGTTTCTTTAATTATTCACATTTTGCAAACGATAGTTCTTTTTAGGTATGATTGACGGAAAAGTTCTGAATGTGTTGAAATTGTCAAATCAAGCATTATTAATAAATTCGATGTTAACTACGAGTAGCATGCAACAAATATCAACGAATAAGATGACATGTATACATATATAAGACATGAACAGTTTAAGCAGAGCAGAGTTGTAAAAGAATGCAATCATTTTTCATTGCAGTCATTGAAGTCACAGAGAAAACTTCTATATATTGACTTCAATAACACACTTTAACTTCAAAACATGAAATCACCATTCATTTTGATGTCATTGATTGGTAATTCATTTTAGTGAATTTAATGATTGCATTTAAATGATTGAAATCATCTGTGATTTCAGTGAATTCATTGGAGTCTTTTGAAGTCATTGAAGTCATTTTGAAGTCAAGAATCATTGAAGGCATTTTGAAGTCATTGAAGTCATTTTGGAGTCATTGCAGTCATTTTGATGTCTTTAGATCTTACTTTAAAATAAGAAAAGTACATTAATACTTTGAATAAGTTTATTTTAAGCTATTTTCATAAAAAAATCAATATTTCACGGTAAAAGGGAATAATTAAACAATCGTAACCGTACTGAAAAAAGACGAAAAAAATTCTCATTTATCATTTTCTTTATTTTTCATTAACAAACATGTAAGAAAATATGGAAACAAACATTTCATAATAAACAAAACAAATTTTCGTGTTTTACGTTGTAAACATACAAAAAAAATTATTCGGGATCACTTTCAATGTATCCCAGACCCCTCGAAATTTAAACAAAACAAGATATGCGAAATTAATCAAAACTCAACGGATATAACTTACGGTCGCACAGTCATTACATTATATTCATTGTCAGTATCGTAATCGTCTTTATATTCTTCAAATATAAGGACAATTTGTTAGCATTCTGATATAGAATGGTCACAAGTAGTTAATTGCAACAAAATTAATTGATTTAAATTAAATCGCAAATCTACATGTTCTGCTAAGCAGTAAAGATCTTTTCTATGCTATTAAGCTTCTTTATGATATTCAACAGACACAGACTATTGCAATTGTCGGTTCAGTAAAGTAAAGGAAAACTGATACTTTAGTAGCCTGGCTGTTGCGTGAGAAGAAGTTCCAAATTGTTTAAACCTGATGAAGTTGTGGACTCAGGTACATTGAGCAATATTACCCCCTCATCTGCTCTATTGTCAATGACACCAGACCAGGCAAAGGGGCTTACTAATACCGAAAATCTAATATTTTCCAGGAAGATTTTTAAAATCATTAAGGAGGTATGTTTTGTGAATTTCTGAACAATTAAAATAATTAATAACAAAAAGATTTTGTGTCTAATTATTTGCACGAGATTGCTTGGGACTTATTTTTTACCTCATACAGTTGTGTCTGGAAATACATAGATTGGTGGGTGCATTTATGTAAATGTTTCCATATGTATGTACAATGTACCTTCATACCACATATATATTGAGATGGACTACCAAGTGCATTGGATAAAACAATAAAAATCACCATCTGCAGTGCAACAAACAAAATTAACACACAGAAAGGAAACAACCGAAAAGAAAACACGAACATACCATATGATATTGTCGAATCATATAATATTGCATACAGTTGTACATATGTATAAGTTAACACAGGAAAAGCTACATATAATAAGCAAATATCATAATACACATTTCCGCCGCATGCACCTAAAGTTCACACGGTCGCAGAATGTTGGATTTCAAATTCACCTGCACGCGCAACATCAAATCCCACAAATTAAGCTGACACAACTTTTAACCATCCAGAATCAGAACCAGACACTTTTTCCACAGTCAATGCAGTTATTTTAGGTTTCTTTTAAGCTATCAAAATTTGTCAAGTTGAGTTACTTTTTGTGTTTTAATAAATGAGGACTTGTCCTCTTGTGAAATTGGAAAATTGTTTTTTTTTTATAAAGTTAAACACACTATCTGGCGCCCGAGCTAATTAAACGTGAGTGAAAAAGTAAAAAAATCACCATAAGTAGTGAGAGTTTTAGCCCGCGTTCAAAATATAAAATATACCCGAGGAAATAATAATAATGTTCGCGGAAAAAGAAATCATCATAAGTAGTGGGAATTCGTGGACACTATTTCAAATTATTAAAACCAGAAGACCGTTCATTATTTAGTGATAGATTGGTTCTCCCCTGGAATTCGGCCCTTGAGTACCCAAGAAAAAAAGGAAATTGTGACTATTTGCCAAACCGCTCCAGAAATAAGTGTAGTATGTATGTAAGATATGGTCATTTTTGGATGTTTGTAAGTCTAGTTTTAATTGGAACAGTGGAAAATTAATTGTAAAACCAGTAAAGTAGTAAAATATCTAGATGATAAAAACATGAAAAGGAAAATCAAAGTGTTCTAGTTCAATCTTACTCCACTTTTCCATAGGTTGCTATTATTGAAATTTGGCTTTATCTTGTTTATAAAATGTCAGAAAATCTACTAAAAAAGTTAGATTTTTCTTTATAATTGTATATTGTTTATTTCTATGAATTTTTAATGCATAATATAAATATATATATTTTTTTAGTTTTTTTGCTATATTATTTTGATATTTATTATGAGCCGAGTAGATTTTTAAAAACAATGATGGTCCAGTTATAGTTATTAAGATGAGTACCAGCAACCAAATATCCTCCAAATGGCCAGTATGGTCAACAATTTTTATATTATTAACCATATTGGCATTTGGCTTCTCAAGCTTTGATTGCTCATACCCCATTTTAATATTACAAACTGAAATAATTTAAAAGGTATATATAGAAATGCAAAAAAAATGTTGAAAGCGGATAGTATCTAGTTTAGGCAGTAGCGTATCTAACTGCCGATCCAGTCCTTTGTGGAGACTGGCAGGGTCGCCATGTAATATGTTGTTTTTGTAATTGTTGTGTGTAGGCAAAAGCTGCCGTATTGAAATGAAAGACTAAAAAATGCCTTCGACAGGGCATGGAAACATCTGTGTCTTTATTGATTTGATTCGGGTATTTATACAAATTTGGCATAGTCACTGTACGGTAACTATGCTTGTAAACGAACGTGTAACGTAGCAAGAAACATGACTCCACAATCGGTGATACATTTGCTGCAGTGTTTCTAAGGCAGAGCACGTGAATAAGTTCAAATGAACTAATTTGCTGTTTGTTTGCTTTTTGATACGCTACACAGTAGTTGCCATATTTGTCATACGGCACAGACAGTGTCTGAGTGTAGGCAATAACTGATGGATAGCGGGTTCTGAGTGGAAATTTTGTTGGTGCACTGTTTTCTATTGTTGTAAGCGCATAACACCAACAACAATTTATTTCAGTAAACCAATTCTGAATTTTTACTTCACAGCTGCGCTTAGTATCGTCGGTATTTGTGTTTGACTTTTTTAAATGACGTGGGAATTTTGAGTGGGTATAGCCAATATTCGCTGGCATAAAGCAACCACTTTCTGCGTATGTCCTGCGTACGTCCTCTGTAAATACAGACCAGTTGTTTTGGCACTTAGTGAAACACAGGTAGATCCCCGCTCACACCTCTTAGATCACTCTGATCTGAAGATACCTGGCTACGAACTTGTGCCATTATTCTTCTCTCACCGCCATCTCGCCATCTACGTGCGTACTGATGTAGTTTACCAATCTACACCATAATGTAATCCCTGTTCCAATCCGGAATTAAATTTCATATGGTTAAAATTCCATCTCCGTAAGCAAATTATCCACTACTGCTCTATTTACAGAAGACCCAAACTGGATATCAATTCTACTTTTAACGAGTTTGATGCGCTGTCTCCATTCAAAGAACTGTATCTCTGTATCCTCATACCGAAATGGTTATTACAGGCGATTTCAATATACAAAATTGTGAGTGGTTTTGACATTCTGTACATACAACACCCAAAGGACGGCGTGTTGAGATCTTCGCTGCGGAAAACAACTTAACGCAGCTTGTAAATGAGTCCATGCGAATTTCAGACGTTGATAGTCATACCGTCAACACCCTGGACTTGTTTTTAACTTCTAATCCTGATAAGTACACCGTTGATGTACTCTTCCCTCTAGGCTCGTCGGACCATTGTTTCACATCAGCTAGTTTCTCGTACACCGATCACAGAGTTAGAGAAAGAACTTTAACTGGTCTTTATGTTTTCTCGATAACGAGGTGCATGTCGCTGCTGATATGATCACAGACACCATTCTCTTTGGAATGAGATCCTTTATCCCTCATCGGATGAAGAATATCAGACCAAAAGAAATGGCATGTAATGACTCAAACTGTAAAAAGCTGTCAGAGTTAGAGAAGTATTTCGGTCCTTCAAGACTAATCCGACAGAGGAAAACCGAAAAAAGTTTGAACGGCCAGGAATGACTGCAACCTCTGTCTTAAGCGTGTAAGATTCCAATACGACCAAAAAATGAGGCAAGAGATACTACAATGTCCCAAAGGTAGTAAAAGCTTTTGGTCTTTTGTCAAAAACATCAGAGATTCTGCCCCAACTTCCGTTCCAACGCTCATTTACAATGGCATTCCAGCTGTCAGCTCTTTATATGTACGAGGCCAGTCTGCTTGCTGCACACTTTGCTTCCAGTTGAAAACTTCCAGTTGTGCTTTGTCTCTGTCTACACTTGAGGGCATTGAATCTTTAATGGAACGAATCTACTTCCGCACTCGTGTAGTAGCAAAAGTACTTAAAGATCTTAATATACATAAATCCGCTGGTCTAGATGGTATATCTCCCCTTCGTCTGAAGAGGTGTTCTTTCTCGCTGGCAAAACTAATGCGCAAGCTTTTTCATCAATCCTACCCTTTAGGAACCCTTCCGAGAAAATGGAAAACAGAATTTGTCCAGCCCGTCCCTAAAAAATGAGAATCTTCTTCTCTCTTCTCCTTGAGACCCATTGCCCTTATGTCCGTTCTTTCCAAGGTCATGGAAACGCTGATCAACCGTCAGCTCATGAAAAATCTCGAAACACGAAAACTTCTCAATAGCCGGCAATACAGTTTTCGTAGCAACAGGTCTATTGGTGATTTGATGGCATGTCTCACAGAAAAGTGGAACCAAAGCGTACATCAATCTGGCGAAGGCAAGATAGTTGCACTTGATATTTCTAAGGCATTTGAGATCCACGGCTCTTTTCTTCTATGGATTTGAAACTATGTTTCGGAACGTTCAATTCAAGTTGTCTTGGATGGTTTCAAGTCTGATATTCACAAAATAAATGCTGGTGTACCACAGGTCTCCAACACTCTTTATAATTTTCATCAACGATCTCTTGTCTGTTGGAAGTAACAGATCCAATATATTCCTTTGCTGACAACAGTGCTCTCTGCTTTTCATATTCGTTCCCGGACTCACGGTCCTGTTCTTCGGTAGCAGCACGGGAACGGCAGCGTATGTTAAGCTCATTAAATTCCAATTGGGAGACTACAAATGTACGCATATGGTCAGGTGCGCCTAAAACATCTCTGCACCTGCTAGATAAGATTCAAAGCCGTGCAATAAAACTTATAGGTGATGCTAACAGTTTGAGTTTAAATGCATTTTTATTTGATTTCATTAATTAACTCTTACATGCTAGACAAAAACGCTTAAAAATTAGCTTAAATAGCTTAAAAATAATTACTTATTGTAACTTACTGGCGCCATGCGGGCACTCTAAATTAAACATAATACTTAAAAATTATATCTTTCGACGTTTATAGCGGATAGGTGATGCTAACATCACCCAGTCAATGGACACCCTCGAACAGCGACGAAATGTCTCGTGTCTCACTTTGTTTTATCGCCATATCCACCACCATTGCTCAATACAAATCGGCAGCAGCATTCCGCCCCTTCAAACCTTCAACCGTAATACCCGTCTCGCTATGAATGCTCATCTATGGATCGAATTTCCATACAAATGCATGTTTTTTTTATGAACACCTTGGATGCAAGGCAACTTATTGTGTATACGTATCATGAAATTTCCTTTAAAATGGCATTTAACCGTTAGTGCATATTTTTGCATATATTACTATAAATGCATATTTTGCATATTTTTGTGCATATTTTACTATAAATGCAATTTTTGCATATTTTTTATAATAAATTCATATTTTTAGAGCATATTGTTCAAGAATTTAACTAGACAGTAAAATATATCCCTTTTATGTCAGTGCAAACGAAGCTTAAAACTATTATCTTTTTCTTTTATTCATTTCACAATCTTGAACGATATTCCAACCCCACATTATAATGCACTATATAAACAAAGCTGCATGTATGAACTTGACTAGATTGTGCCGGCAAAATCTTGAAATGAAAAAAAAAATAAGACGGTATGAATGAGATCGAAATTTAAACGATACCATTTATTCATTGCTACCGAGAAGCGCCAAAATGGCTACAAAAAGCTTCCGACGACACAAAGCTAAGCAAAATGAAAGGGTGTAAGTACAATGTGGTAAAGTTAAAAGTTTAATTGCTTGCACGCAATGGTGTAGCTGCAGCAGTAGTACGTCTGTAGTGGTATCGATACCGGTGAATGTATAAGTGGCATAAGCTGTTAGTTGTTCACTAAAATTTTCCCACTTTAATAGATGCCACTTGCCACTACATACATACATACGTATAGTTTTCCATCCCATTAACAGTTAATCCAAGCAGTGGATTTTTTAATTCAGTGGTCTATGGATAGTAGTGTTTAGTGGATTTAGTGTTTAGTGTTTAGTAGTGTTTTTAGAATTGTTTTGCTTGGAAAATGTAAGAATATTCCTTTTACATTTATGATTTTAGTTTTGTTCAAAAAAATAAATTTCGGCTACAATGCAAAAAACGAAGACATCTGTTACTTCAAATTTGAGAAGATATGTTTCAGAATACCCAACGATTTTTAAAACAGATGGAAGTGTTTTGTTTTGCAAATTTTGCGACAAAAGCGTTTGCTTTGAAAAAAAATTTCGAGTGAATCAGCATTTGAAAAGTGTTAAACACTTAGAACTTGAAGGAAGATCTGAAGTTTGCCAGAAATCTCAACAACTGCTATCTTTTACCAATGCATCCAACAACTTTTCAATGGATTTTTGTGAGGCGTTTGTTGCAGCCGATATACCATTAAGTAAGCTTAGTAACCCTGAATTAAGAAATTTTTTAAAAAATATATACAAAAGAAATTATACCGGATGATTCTACTTTGCGAAAAAATTACAACGGATATCCAAGGACGTTTTGTTGCTAACGTAATTGTGGGTGGACCTAAACCAAGAAGAAAGTAAAAAGAAATTTTTAATAAATGTAGTCCAATTAGAAAAAAACGAACCATTCTACCATCGCTCGCGCATTTGATGAATACATGAATTCACTTGAAATTGATAAAAGCAAAATACTCCTTTTTTTGACCGATGCTGATTAGTACTGTTTTATCCAAAATTGTTGCACGTCAGTTGCTTAGCACCGAGTTGCAGAAGAAATAAGGAGTAATTTTCGGAACGTCGATGGATTAATCTCAAACGGCAAAAAAATATTTTTATTTGAGCAACCTGGCTACTGTGAACATACCTTGAAAACATTAGTTCTTTAAATCCAGACTCGACTGTATATGTAATATGTATATACTTATATATTGAACTTCAAGTCTATATAAAATTATCTGGATCGGTGTTTGACCCTGAATGCTCGTACACGATAGGGTTTTTTCCCAACTTTTGCGTAATAATGTCAAAGTTCATCAACAAGTTCTAAGATATATTTACATACATACTATTTGGGTCAGACAAAAGTACCTACATTATAAGGTTTCACTCCAAAAGCTCCGGAATAAATGAAAACGCGTGTACAGTTTATAATTCTAAATAAAAAATCGAAGTATAAAACTTCATTGTTAAATTAAAAATAATTGTTTTCATTAGCTAAATAGTACTGATTTCCATCGAAAAAGGAGTGGAGTCCTAGCTCAATGTTGCTTTTGCCCGTCAAAATTACAAGGCTCAATACAAGTGACATCTAACTTCATTAGACATTCAAAAATAAAACATCCTGCTGAGTTTCAAAAATTCGATTTAATGAAGTCCGTAAAGTAACGGCCAAGCCAAACAAAACAAGAACAATTTCAAGAGCTAACCATACGAGTCATTGCAAATATGCAAGCGTATCCATTGTAGAGGACGAATCGTTTAAAAATCTAATACGCTTTGCGAATCCTACGCTGCAAGTCATGAGCAGACCAAGAGCTATGAAAGTATTAGATGAGACATTTCTAACAATGACCGAAAATATGAAAAACATTATTGCAGAAAACAAATATTTTTGTACTAATGCAGACGTGTGGTCAACCAAACATAAAAGTTTTTTGGGTACATTTGTCATTGGGTGGATGAATCATTGGGAAGGAAATCAATGGTTTTGGTACGCAGACGTTTTTCAGGGGCACATACATACGATCGTATAAGTGATTTCATCCTGAATATTTATGTCAAATTCGGATTGAACTGTGATAATCTTGTAGCAACTGTAACAGATAATGGCTCGAATGTCTTAAAGGCATTTAGAGAATTTGGAATAACCAAATCATATATATGTGACAATGACTATGCTGAAAGTGATGAAACCGATGAGATAGAATTTAACAACGGGTGATTTGAAAATGTTTTGCCAAAGCATATAAAGTGTGCAACCCCATACTTCAGCAAAGCAAGCAAAACCTTAAAAAACATAAACATGTAAGTACTGATTTTCTGTCTAATGCTACTCGTACTACGAATTTATACTGAATACTGAATACTGAAAAGATCAATAGGCCGAAGACTTCTGAACAAATTGTCACGGTTTTGGGGTCACAAGTAAAATAGCCAGTAGTGACACGATGGAACTCTCTCTATGATGTCCTTAAGGATATCATTAAGCATAAGGGTGAGATAAATGAAGTCTGCAGGATGTTAGAGATACAAGCATTTCTTCAAACTGATTTCCAATATTTGGAGGAATATTTAATGTTACATTTCGAAAGCGTTGTATTTCCTCCAACGCGAGAGTGCTATGACCTACGGATATCTTCTTCTCACCTTAGCAACGACAAGGACGAAGTATAGGAAGATGCTTTTAAATAGTCCTCTAAAAGTTTTTCCTTTGAAAACAGTCTATTTGCTAGAAGAATCTCTTGTGAAGCGATTTCCTCATCACTTCAATCTTACAAGAGAAGTCAATGATGCCATCGTTGCATCTGTTCTTTGCCCATCTGTCAAGCTTAGGTGGATTTCAGCGCTTAATCCTTCTTTCAATTATTACCATCCGTCGACATGGAGCACTGTCGGATGCGAATTTTGAAAAATTGCTGCTTCTAAAAGCTAATAACTTTTAAGATGTGAAACTAGAGTAATTGTGAAAAAGTGAGTTACATGCATACATCTATGTATATAACATAAGGTGACTAAATATTATTCCATTTCGTATCCATTATCCCATAGAGGGATCCGAGATATCTTGGAAGGAAACATAACGTACATACGAGTATGTATTTTGTTAACTTGTTCGAATCTCTTGGATTCGTTGATATTCAACGGACATTTTTTTTTGTGTATAATTGTATGTATGGATGTGTGTAAGAACAGGACATTTATTTTGTTTTTTATGAAATGTTATTTTTTATATTTGTAAATATGTTTGTTTATGAAAAACAAGGTATTATTAAGTATACTCATTGTTGTTTGATTGTTTTCATTTACCGTGCAATACTGATTTTTTTATGAAAATAACTTAAAATAAACTTACTCAAAGTATTAATGTACTTTTCTTATTGTATATAAGTATATGTATATATATACAATATTAGTATAGTATATTGTATATAAATAAGATGAACTACCAATCAATGACTTCAAAATGAATGGTGATTTCACGTTTTGAAGTTGAAGTCTTTAAGTGAATTCATGACTTAAAAATTCTTGGATATAAATCAAATGAATTGAATTCGTAAATGATTTAATTCTTTTACAACTCTGAAGCAGAATAAAGCATTTATTTTATAACGTTTCGCAGAGACAGTCGGTTTTATTAATTTTTCCTTATACAATAATACGTTTATATACAGAACTTGCGGTCCACACAGTGGTGGTGAAAACATCGGTCCTATTCGAGTCAGATAGTTTAAAATGTATTTTAATTTTTTCGTTTTTTTTTTGTTGTGTGGCAAATAATTCAGCACATAATCTGACGGCACATCTTAAAATGGAGGAAACCAAAAAAGGATAAGGCGAAGAGCCCGCAAATATCATTGAGCAGCAGTGACGATACATCAAAGAACACATTTTATCTCAGAAGGAAGGAACCACAAAAGGATTTATTGAATTAAAAGGAATCTGCAAAAAAAAGACACAAAGTGAGAACAATTATACATTTATGTACATACGTATTTATAAAAATGAGTCCAGCTTCAATTAAATTATTTAAGAATACTTGTTGTCAAATACTTAAAAATCGTGAAAATTTTAATAAAATCAAGGACCCCTACGAGGTACGAAAAACTGTTTATCCACACGACTTGATGTGCTAGACGATAATTTTAAGCTAATTGGCGGGATATATCAAGAAATAATCGCATCTGAAAAGGACGAGAAAGTGGAAAGTGAGTGTGAAATCTTATTTAATAAGATAAAGGAAGTTTACCTAGGTTACAAGGCGAAGCTGTTGGATGAGTTACTCGTATAAAGGCATTCACAGCTTCATCTACTAACAAATCCCACTTTCGAATCCAATGATCCCATGAATTCATTGCTCAAGCATGACATCAGGTTGCCAAAAATCACGATTCCGTCAGTTTCCGGGACTTACGATAAATGGCGTTGCTTCCACGATCTTTTCGTATCCTTGGTACATTCCAATCCTTCCCTTTCTGAAATACAAAAGCTGCATTAACTTAAATCTAGAATAAGAGGTGAAGCAGAAGGATTGCTACAGCTTCTAAGCATCGATATTGGAATTTGCGAACAAGCTTGGTGCATTCTGGCTTCCCGATATGATCACAAGCGTATTTTGGTTAATGCTCAACCTAAGATCTTCTTCGATCCACCCTTAATTCAATCTGGGAGTTCCAATGCCATTAAGTCTCTCTTAGATATGTCAACGGATTGCATTAGTTAAAAAGTTTAGACATTATTGTAGAACACTGGGATGTTATTATTATTTACGTTCTGCTACACAAACTACCAACTTCCACACAACAATTGTGGTAAGAAAAACTGGGTGCCACAAAGGACTTACCAACTTTTAATGCCTTTTCCCAGTTCCTGGAAACCCGATTTCGCACACTGGAAGTTATTGACCAGCAAAAACCGAAATCCAAAACATCAACACAGAAGAGCACTCCACGCCACAATGTTTTCAATGCCAAATCAACGAACAAGGGTAGGGTCTGTTATCAAGGCTAACATTCAATTCGTACTTGCAACAAGTTTCTTGAAATGGATGTAAATGTCAAGAATAACGTCGTAATGCAACTTGGTATCTGTGGGAACTGCTTAGCATACACCTATAAAATGCAATAATGTCCCAGAAAAAAGCGTTGCTATTTTTTCCAACGTTAGCATCACTCTTTACTTCACTATGGAAGTTCACCTAAAACCAATTTTAATAATTTATCTCAAAATACCGATAACTCACGGCCTTACCCAAATTCACATTCAGTGTCCAATAGTAACAATAGTAACCATTCACATCCATCAACTAATTCCCCGGATAATAGACAAGCGTTCCAGGCTTCCGATATTGAGCATAATAATCAGTCCATATTTCATCCAGCAGATGAACAACCGACCACAAGTTCTGGAGTAAATACATTTCATGCACAGCAACACAATTCTCAAATCCGTTTAGCGACTGCTATGGTGAAGGTTAGATCCACTCGAGGTGAATACCTCAATTTACGTGCACTTATTGACGCTGTTTCCGAAGCCACATTCATTACGGGATTAGCTGCACAAATTCGCAGCCTCAAAGCACGTAGTACATTTGTTGAAGTGTCAGGGCTTGGGAAAACAAGCAGCGGGTCATGTAATAGATATGTTGAGATAACGTTTGGTTCATTGTATTCTACTTTTGAAACCAACCCACGCGCCTTTGAATTTAAATCTCTTACGGGTCTTCTTCTAGCCAATCGTCTTAAATTCAACAAATGGTAGCCCATTGATGGATTAATATTATCTGATCCTATGTTTTACAAACCAGGTAGTATCGATATTTTGTTAGGCAGAGATGTGTTTTCAGAGTTTGTACTACCGGAAATATTAAGGGGCGATGATACGTCCCCTATCACCAAAAAAACACAATTGGGATGGATTCTACTCGGAAAGGTTTCTACGAATTCACCCGTACCCATCAGAAGTTTTGTCCAAGTCTTCGACGTAGATACCCAACTGAGATAATTTTGGGAGATTGAGGAGGTAACATTCCAAACTATCGACACGGTGGAGGACGCAGCTTGTGCAAAACACTTTGTCGAAACCACAAAGCGCTTGCCTAATGGTCGATACGAAGTTCCATTGCCATTAAAGGATGGTTGTTATCCCGCACTCGGAACCTCAGAGCAAGGAGTCTTGCGTAGGTTTCTGCAATTAGAAAAACGACTAGAAAAGAATCCCTCGGTTCATAAAACATGTATAACTTGCATCAACGAATATCTGCAGTTAGGCCACATGTACGAAGTAAAAAATAGTGTGTTGAACCCGCCTCACCATTACGTGGTGCCTCATCACGCAGTTTTTAAACACTCTATTACAACCACAAGGATGTGAATAGTCTTCGATGCTGCCTTCAAAACCGCTGATGGTACATCGTTAAACAATCATCTATGGTAGGACCCAAGACACAACCAAATGTAGTCGACATAATTTTAAAATGATGGAAATATAAACTCATGTTTACTCATGATATCGGGTCGATAGATCATATCAAAACATTAGGCATAACATGGCTCCTTCATGCGAAAGTTTTTCGTTTCAGAAGATATCCACACAAACGAACGTGAGTAAGCGATCTATTCTCTCGACGATTGCAAAAATGTGTGACCGTCTTGGATGGATTTCGCCAAATACCATCAGGACTAAATTAATGATGCAGCTGTTATGGTTGAGAGGGCTGTCATGGGACGAAGCTGTTCCACTAGGACTTCGTCAGAAATGGCAAACATTTTGTGAGGAGCTACCAGTTCTTTGGCACATTTGAATTCCACGTTGGATCAGTACCTGAAAGGAGAGCACTCACTTGGAGATCCGTGGATTTAGCGATGCTTCTGTTAAAGCGTATGGTGTGGTAGTGTATATTAGAATACCAGATAGTCAGAACAAAGTACACACTCACCTGTTGATGTCGATGACAAGAGTAGCCCCGCTTAAAACCGTAACTTTTCAACGGCTGGAACTCTGCGGAGCTGTTATATTCACGAAACTCTTAGACCACACCATTAAGGTCCTAAATTTGAAGAACATCAGAACACATGCAGGGACTGATTCGACCATAACCTTAGCTTGGATCTCTGTACCACCTTAAAAATGGAAAACATTCGTAGCCAACAGGGTAGCAGAGGAGCAGAGATTAACTAACCTTAAAATTTGGAAACATTTTCTCACTAAGAATAACCCAGCAGATCTCGCATCCAGAGGAATTATACCATCAGCACTGAAACACAACCGTGTGTGGTGGAAAAGACCCGAATTTCTTCACTGAAACACAACCGATCAAGGTACATTGCACTACCACCAGTAATAATGTAAGAGATAAATTATTAGACAACCATTCGAAAATAAAAACCATCTTTCCAGTTATTGCATACTGCAAAAAATTTATTGCAAACATGAAGAATTAAGGGGTTACATACGTTTTTCCGCTCAAAAACGGAGCGTTTTTCAAATTTTTTTTCGCTACGAAAATAATATAAAAAAAGTAAAATATACATTGTGTAAAGTATTACTTGACGAATACAAAACTTTATTGACAATTGAATAAAAACAGTTATAAAGTATACATTTCGCCTATCTCCGGAAACCTCTCTTCAAAAACGTGCTGGGCGGTACCAGGAATATCTCTGGTAGGTTTCATTTGAAACAAAAAAAAACCTGTTAAAGTAGATTGATAAAACTAGTCTCTATCATAGCCGTTTTCAAAAATTTTTATTTTTAAAAAAATGCCACGAGTCACATTTTTATTTATAACAAATCTAGAAATTAAGATATGAAAAAAATCCTACGTAGGAGACTAGATAATGGTATTAAGAATGTCCGTGCGAAATGGCATGCAAATCGGTCGAGTGGTTGAAGATATATTTCTGGTACCGAATCGGAAAACACTGTTTCGAGAAAAACGCAAACGAAATGCAAAATCTGCAGTGTGTCTTGCCTGCGTGGCTTCGAAAGCAAAACTGAAAATGTGCTCGAGTAGTGCCTTCTGAAATATTCTGAATTCTAATATTCTTATACAAGGTTTAAATCTATTGCTCAGCAGGTATAAATATTTGCGAGGGCACTGACCCGTCATTAGAGCAGGTAGGAAGGCAGAGCAGGCACGCAGCTGCTCATGCCCCTAATGAGCGCTCGGCCCGGTCTGACATCTAACGGTCATAACTTTCTTAATTATTGGAATTTTTGAAAAATTCTTGCGGCATTTGAATTGCAAAAGAATATAGAATTTTTTCATGCAAAAGAAACGCATGTAACCCCTTAATCAGACAATAAGATAAGAGATATTCTTTCTTCTACAGAGCTATATGCAGCAGAGCTCACTATTGTACGGATTGTCCAACAACAAATATTTGCGGATAGGGACCTTCATAAAAAACGCGCAACCATTGCACATTTTACGACACTTTGTCCGTTTTTTGATGACCATGGGATTCTAAGGGTGCGGGGTAGGCTGCAGAACTCGGACTTGCAGTACAAGCAACGACATCCCATCATTTTAAAATCGCAGCATCAATTATCGGCCTTATTAATAACAGAGGAACACGAGTCAACCCTCCATGGTGGACTTCAGTAAACGTTCTCAGAGCTTCACCTAAAATATTGTATTTTAAATGCTAAACGTTGCATCAAAAAATTTATATACCAGTGCGTTATTTGGTACAGATATAAGAACAAGCCGCTGCAGCAGTTGATGGGAAGTTTACCAACACCCCGTGTTACAGTTTCCAGACCATTCACACACAGGAGTGGATTATGCGGGACCCATTGAAATAAAAGCAGTAAGCTTTATGACGACTAAGGCTTTTCTGTCAGCTTTCCGTAGATTTACGTCAAGTCGAGGGATGTGTTCGCAATAGATTTATATCGATAAGAATCATGCTAAATGCACTCAAATGGATGAGCATACGCGAAAGGTTACAACTTAACACGTTACTTGCAGTTTTCAAAATGAAGCAAGAAAGCACACAAAGTCTATTAATGAGTGAAACAAGGACCGTAGGAGAAGCACAACCATATCGATTACGTAATTGCAACGATTTTAGAATAAAACGACAGATCTCAATGTCCGGGCAAAACACATTTCTATACAAAGGAATTCTCCTTTTCAACAACGTGCCAGAGTATATAAAAACCGAAAGCAACTACAGATGATTTAAAAGAAAAAGCATAGATTTTTTTTTGAAACTTAATAGCTAACTATATTTTTTGTACCTTTTCTCTCTTATTTATTTATTAAAGTTTTTAAAACATTAATTTAGTAAAGCACTATGCAAACAAAAGACTTATATATAATAAAAATAAATGTAAAACAACATATATAAAATGTAAAATTTAAAAGTATAACTATATACTAATAAATATAACTACTACTACTACTACATATATAGCGATTGCGGGAAGTACTTCGTGGGTGCAAGCACTGAACTATTAAGGGTGCTGACGGCTGCGAAAACAGATTGGAAGGAGCTAACTGAAATCGTAAGCAACAGCGGTACAACATGAAATTTCATTCCTCCTGCCTCCCCTCATTTCGGTGGACCTTGGGAGGCAGTGGTAAAATCGGTTAAATATCACCTTAAAAGGATAGCCAGAAATGAAGCCCTGACGCACGAGGAGCTCAGTACACTGTTAGCTCAAATAGAGGCATGCCTAAACTCGAGGCCGCTTTGTCCGCTTAATGATGGCACAGAAGATTTGAACGTACTTAATCCATCCAATTTTTTAATAGGCAGTCCAAGCTATTTCATTTGGTGACAGATGACAGAAGGTACGCATGCGAATGGGAATGTATCCAGTTAGCCATGCAGACCTTTTGGAAGTAGTGGAGCGGAGAATATCTCACTCGCTTGCAGCATCGACCGAAGTGGTTGAAGACCAAACCACAACCCAAAATTGGCGATTTGGTCATATTAAAGGACGAGCGTCTACTGCCATCCAAATGGAGTTTAGTACGGATCCTCAATACTTATCCTGGAGCAGATGGACTTATTCGCGTGCTTGATCTGAAAACCCAAGTCGGGAAGATCAGAAGACCTATAATAAAGGTTTGTACATTGCCATCAAATGAAGCGTCTATAGACAAAGGTAACATTGAAAATAAGATCACTAGTACACACCAATCCAAGGATGTCATTTTCACCAAAGATCCTTAACGCCAATAACACCGGACTAGATTGTTCCGCCAAGCGGCTTTTCCCCGACAGTTCTGGTGGCACAGGAATTTTAGGAGCTCGGTGGTGGGGGAGGGGGGCAATCTCTGGTCTTGAATCCTGAATAACTAAACCTTTTAACATAATCATCAACATTCAAACAAAATAAATCAACACATTTGTAAATCATCTACGATGTAATATTTAATTGAATTCAGAATATTCTTAAAATATTATCTACACAGTTAAGTGGGAAAATAAAATTAATTTAATAAACTACACTTCTAAATTTACACACTCAACAAGTATTTTTCACCACTCCGGCAACACTACTGTCTAAATCACTCATTACAAATGACTCATTTCCCATTCATCAAAATCACTCAGTTAAGAAATCACTCAACACTCTAAAACAATCCATTCTCGCATGCGCCACAGTAAAACCAAAAATATCACTCGCATTAAAATAATCACACAAACATGCATACATACAGTCCACTATCAAAAAACAAACATATTTCCCTTTCATCTATCCCAAAATAAATAATTAATTTCAGAACCATTTAGCAAAAAAAACCCACTTACTTGCAAAAAAAATTCCACCCAACACCAATAACAGGAGACATAATCAATTAATAATTAAATACATAAAAAACAAACAAAACAACACCTCAACTACGATTTGCGGCATTGACAATTGATTCATAAAAAAATATTCACAACCGCCATTTACATACTCGTTAGCATTTACAATTGGAACTCGTCAGAGTCCAGTGATAGCATTCAGCCGACATGATATCTATGGGAAGATATGATAATGTAGTTTTGTTACCCATGTCGCTTCATGTTGTCTGTCTATTTGTTTTTCCTTTTCAAATATATTAATAATTTTGAATCTCTTTACATGTAACTACAACACATGTCCACTGTAATACAGACCTATGAAGCCAGGCTGTTCCAGTATTATGAGAAGAATGAAAAGTTAATTGCATTGCGAACTAAGTTGACGGCCGGGGGGAATGTTGTAGTTACATTGAAATATTGGTTATTAATTGCATAAATGAATTCTTTACAACGTTTACATACGTTGAAACTGTCAAATCAAACATTATTAATAAATTCGATGAATGAAGAATTTGTTTTATAACGTTTAGCAGACACAGTTGGTTTTATTAATTTTTCCTTTTACGAGGGTTGTCCGACCCATTGTTCGAACATTTTTTCTCCAATTTTTTTTTTATTTTTCTATATAGTCTTCTTGTAACTCTACAAACTTCTCCCAGCGATGCTCCCATCTCACTTGGCGTTTTTATCTGCAAAATAATGGTTCACGAAGGTGATTGCCCCCTCATTTGACGAAAATCTCTGTCCTCCGAGCGCAGTTTTTACATGAGAAAACAAAAAGAAGTTGCTTGGGGCTAGATCTGGTGAATAAGGCGGATGGTCAAGCAGTTCAAACCGTAATTCATGGATTTTCGCCATGGCAACCGCTGAGGTGTGAGACGGCGCATTATCTTGGTGAAACAGGATTTTCTTTTTCTGTAAATGTGGCCGTTTTTCCACAATTTCTGCCTTCAGCTTGGCAAGTAATGACACGTAGTTGTTACGTAGTTTTGAAGATAATCGATTAAGATAACTCCTTTACTACCCCAAAAAACAGTCGCCATCACTTTCCCATCCGATAAAACAGTTTTTGTTTTTTTTGGAGCCAGCTTGCCCTTTGCAGTCCACTGTTTTGACTGAATTTTTGATTCGGGCGTATCCAAGTTTCATCTACGGTAATTAATCGGTGCCAAAACTCGGATTTATTGCGCCTAAACTATGCAAACGCGGCACCCAACGCGGCACCCAACGCGCGGACAGCTTTCTCATGCCTAAAACTTGATTTAATATGTAACAAACGCGTTCTTTGGACATTTTCATAACGTCTACTATCTATCTCACTTTAATTCGGCGGTCGTCTAACACCATTTGGTGAACTTTAGCAATGTTATCGTCAGTGGTTGCAGTTTTTGGACGTCCCGAACGTTCATCATCTCCCAAGCTCTAACGGTAAATTCAGCTGCCCAAAATTTCACTGTGGTAAACGATGGTACAGAGTCCCCATACACAGAGTCCAACTCATTTTTGATTTGCGTAGGCGTATTGCCTTTCAAAAACAAGAATTTAATAACAGCTCACTCAAACGACTGTCTGTCTAAAGACTGTACGTCCAAAATGACTGAAACTTCGGTAAGTAACTGATACACGAGTGCCGCTATCTTTACGTTGCTGTCGGAAAATTTTCAGACAACCCTCGTACAGTAATACGTTTATATACAGAACTTGCGGTCCACATAGTGGTGGCGAAAACAGAATGAAATAACAGATACAAAGTCAACGCGGTCATTCCCAGCATTCATTCCAGCATTAGAAAGGACGCGTTGAAATGGTCTCGAGCATGCTTACAATGTCAACGGTCTAAAGTTCACCAACATAATCGACTTGTTCCTGACCAACGATTTCATCATGTTCATATCAATCTGATAGTACTTCCCTTATATCAAGTATACAAGTACTGTTTGACAATAATAGATCACTTCACAAGGTGGCCAGAAGCTATACCACTCAAGGATATGAATGCAGACACAGTAGCAACTGCTTTTTATGCAAATTGGGTCGCACGCATTGGCACTCCCGAGATACTCACCACTGATCAAGGTACACAATTTGAGTCAGCTCTTTTCAGAGCTCTCACCAATGTGTATAGCATCACAAGGGTAAGAACATTACCGTACCATCCAGCATCAAATGGGATTATAGAGCGTTGGCACAGAACTTTAGAAGTCGCATTAATGTGTCACTATCAATCAACTTGGATAGACGCACTTCCTACTGTTCTCCTCGGTTTGCGCACGGCTTACAAAGAAGACATAGAAGCAGCAGCATCAGAAATGTTGTATAGAACCAGCCTCCCTATACTTGGTGAGTTTTTCTTTGATCAGCCTAACACATCTAATCCGCAGGCATTCTTGGAGAAAAATCGCGAAGCAATCCGACAGCTGAGGCCAACACAACCGGCACATCATTCAAAGAAGAAACCAATTATTCTTCCCAATTTATATAGTTGCTCGCACGTTTTTCTTCGTTCGGATGCAGTCAAAAAACCTTTTGAACAACCATATTCTGGACCGTATTTGGTGATCAACGGAATAAACGACCATTCACAATTCAAGCAGTAGGATTGAATCAGTCGAAAGATTAAAGCCAGCACAGACAGCAGACCTGGAACTCAGCGAAAGCAAATAAAAAAGGTTTCATTTGACGTTTAATCACTCATCGTGACAAGTCACTAGGGGGGGAGTGATGTAGCTGTTCATCATACTCGCATGAATGGAAACTGGGCAGCACTAGTGGTTAATCGTTTCAGCTGACAGAGGGCACTTTGCCACAGTTCGAATTTAAATTAACGACTACTAAACGTTTTCAGTGGCAGATGCCAGACTTAATACAGAATTAATTTTAGAAAATAAAAATAAAGTAAAAAGTAGAAAATAAACTCCAAATACTCTCATGTGCCAAACAAAAAAAAACATTTAAAAAATGTTGTGTTTACTTTAATTCACCATTTTTTTGCTCGGATTAGCTTTTAGATACCCTGTTATTACTTTAATCATGGAGTTTTGAAAATTTGTAAAGTAAAATATTATGTTTATCTCCTGTGGTGCGAAAGTCCTATTTCAACAGAAGAAAAAACACCCTGTAAAACATTTTTCTTAAAATTCACTAATTTCGTAGCCCCAAAGTAGTCCTAAAGGAATTAGCAGTAAAAAAACGGTCACGATTTCTTTATTTGTATAAGAGTTATGATTTTTGCAAGGAAAAAATCAAAATGAGCCACTCTGCGGCATATCACAAAAGGGCCTACCCTTTTCTTGTGACTAATATTTTATACTATATGACAGTGTACTAAAAATATAAAAATAATATTATTTGCAGACAATGGTGGCAAAGCACACCCACGTGATAGGATCAAGGTCATCGTATATACGAAAGCATGTATATAAGTTAATAGGGAATATATCAATTTTCTGAATTGTAGCTGCAATTCATTCACACTACTCAACTTCCGTTAAAAACAGCCAGCAGACCTGTCATTCACAAAACTCAATTTCCGTTCAATCCACCTAGCAGGCCAAATACCTGTAAATGTCTTCGACCAAACAGCTGAATAAGCAATTAAACCGGATGCAACGCTTTTGGTGACTTTAGCCATAATAATCAATAAATGCACCTGGAGTATTGAATAGTCTTGTCTTTAGTCTTATGTTTACGTGTAACAATAATGTTCAAGCAATCTACCTAAAAAAAAAACTATTTTTTAAAGAAACCAATTATAATTTCATTAACTACCGCCCGAGCAGGGACGGTTGTGTTACACTGGTAAATCTAAAACACGATTCACAATAAGTTAACAATTACCAAGTTAACATGAAAGACATCCAACAGAGTTGGTGAAATATCTAACGATCCCAAGTTAGCAGGAGTGATATCTAGCTCAGTGCGTGTAAAATCCAATGATTTAACGACCTTCTCACGATAACCAAGTGAGAACATATTAAACTGAGAACGCGTGTTTGTGACTTCCAAAAAATCGTGACAACCAAGCGCGATACAAAATAAAAGGAAAACTAAAAGTGGACATACCAAGCCACAGTGAAACAGTGTTAGTAGCCCCCTAAAACAAGGATAACAAGGAGTTTAGATATTTGTAGACAGCCGCTCTATCCAATAACCAGCAGTTTCGCAGTTATATTTCTGTAAGTCATATAAATTTTTATAAATTTTATTTTTATATCTACTGCTCGAAGAATCTTCCAGCAAACATTACCACCTTTTCCTTGTAGAAGAAATACTGAATCCCAAACTACACCCATTCCCGCATCTAGGCGTGATTTCTTTCCACAGCTGGTTCATAACCCTCATAATCCGCAAGTTCCTCAGTTTCACATAGAACAACAGTACCAACAACAACGATTGAAGCGCTCTTCACTGCCGTACTTCGAGCACGTTACGAGAGTGGACATACGTTTAAATTCCTGATAGATACCGGTTCAGGCAAGACCTAATATAGACCCGTTGCATTAGTAATCCTTTCCCGAATAAAACTTTTTTTTATGTTAATTCAGTCGGTGGAAGTATTAAAATTACGCATCATAGCTTGATTCAACTCTTTGACCCCAATATAGAAAAAACACAATTTTTTATTCTCCCCAGTCTTATTTCGTTCGATGGTATAATTGGTAATGACACGTTAAAAAACTTAAAGGCTGTCATTGACACGAAAGAAAACTTTATGTCAATTCATACCAACATATTTATACCTCTTAGAGAACGCATTACAGAAACTGTTAAAATACCACAGCTGTATTCCAAAGAGCTATCGTCGACCTCTTAAGACAGCACATTGGAAGAGAGCACAGTTGGATAAGTGTGAATTTATCCAAAAGGAAGTAGGGTTCTTAGGTTTTGTTATCAGTATAAACGGAATTGAAACAAATTCGAAAATGGTTCGAGCTATATCCGAGTTACTAGTTCCAAGATCTCACAAAGATTTACGATCATTCTTAGGTATATCAGGCTTTTATCGTCGGAAGAGAGTTACGCCACTAACGAGAAGGAGATGCCTGCCATCATCTCGGCTCTCAACTTTGTTAGGAATTTCCTTTACGCATCTAAAAAGGTAAATATTTATACAGACCATCAACCACTAACCTACGCACTGAGTCACAATAATACAAACCACAAGATGAAGCGACGAAAGGCTATCCCGGAAGAATACAACTGCGAGCTCAAGTACAAACCAGGTTATTCAAATGTAGCTGCGGACGCATTGTCGCGACTTCCACAGAAGTCACAAGTAAACTCAATGACAATGACAGTACACAGCGACAACAGTTCTTCACATAATTTGATTCCAACAGTTGAAACTCCGATAAAGGTCTTCCGCAATCAACTCATCCCCAAAACCAGTAACGAAATTAACTAATTTTTAATCCCATTCCCAACATAGACACATTTTCATCCAGCCTAGTTATACCGACACAGACATCATTAACACATTTAAAAAATATATTAACACTAGCACCATAAACGGCCTATACACAAAAGAAAATATTATGGGTCAAATACAGAATATTTCCACTCTTCACTTTGCTAATTTTAAAGTTAGATTCACACAATTGATGGTCGAAGAGGTTGCTGATGAGAACGAACAGGAAGAAAAATTTTAAAATTCATCGCAGAGCGCATTGTAACCCAGGGGAAAATCGGAAAAAACTATTTGAAAATTCTTACTTCCCGAAAATGACAGCAAAGTTTAAAAGATTAGTAAAGAATTGCCGAACTTTCAAAGAGAATAAATATGAACGACATCTAAACAAACTTACCTTTGAATCAACCCCTATCCCATAATATCCTGGCTACACAGTCCAGCTTGATACATTTTCGACAGAAAAAGCTTTAGTTCTGATTGCCATATGTAAACTTACAAACATTAGACAACTATTTCGAGAAATTATTTTCTCATTTGGCGTTCCCGAAAACATAGTTATCGACAACGGGTTAGCACTTAATTCAGCAAATATTATATCCATGATCGAAGATGGATTAGGTGTACGAATCTATAAAACACCACCTTTCAAAAGTGCCCTAAATGGGCAGATCGAAAGGTTTCATTTCACTCCTTCTGAGATTATGCGATGCATCAAAACCGAACAGATTTCTCGCTCCTTCGAAGAGCTGCTCCGAAAAAGGAACTAACGAGTATAACTTTACAGTCTACTCAACAACTGGTAAAAAACCGGTTGAACTCTTCCTTGACCGATCACCCAAAATAACTCCCGAATTCGAAAACAATGGCCAACAAAATATAGAAAAATTATGAAAAAACAACAAAAAAACATTAAGTATCACAATAAAAAACGAAAACCACTGATAACTTACACAACAAAAGACTAGGTTCAAAATTAACGTTTAGATACGGACCAGAAATATTAAATAAAGCAAAAATACAGTAGCAATAACAGAATCAGGAAAAACCGTACACAAAAGCCATATTAGAAATTGACTGACAATCCTAACCCTTTCTCTTCCTATTTCAGACATCTACTCTATACTGCAACAGGAGGAATTAAAATTTTGCATTTCTCTAATTTACAGTTTGTTTCACTACACATCGGACAAGCAAAAATACAAAACGGGAACTTAAAACTGATCTGTGAAGTTGCCCTCGACCAATACGAACAATTCCTGACCAATATTACTCCGACTCTAGAACTAAACGAAAAACGATCCCTTATTTCCGTATGTTTCACATGAATTCCAGCAAATACAAAATTTAATCCATAACCTTAAACCACAAAAACTGGAAGATCATTAAATTTCATAGGCTCAGCGTGGAAGTGGATTGCTGGCAATCCCGACCATGACGATAACGTGACAATCAACAGAAAAACGAATACTTTACTGGTTAATTCCAATAACCAATAGTCTATTATAACGTACGAATTAATAACTTGACAAAAACTACAAACGAAGTTGAAGCACTTATAAAAGAGAGCAAAAATACGAATAAGGAAATTATATTCGAAATTAAATGTAAATTTAAAATTGGTAAAGAAGGACTACAATTTATATCAATTTAGTTATTCATTGGGTAAAATTAGGCATTATCAATTCACTCATCCTATCAAAGGAAGAAATAAGTAAAAAAATTATTCCTTTTTCTACCATAGAAGAAGCTTTAAATTTCCCTGAAATTAAAATAATAACTAATTCAGTTTCAATTTTGTATATTCCCAATATTCCAATAACAGACTATAATATTTATGAACATATTTACTGAGACGCGTGAAAAAAAGGAATAGTAATAGAAACTAACTATAAGCAAATAATAAAGAATAAAGAAGAAGTTTTTGGTATAATCAATGAATGTAAATCTGTGAATTATATTTCAATCTGTAAAAAACAATATTTTGTAAACATTAAAAACTCTACATTTATATCCAATTTGATGAATTGAATGAATAGTCAGCACATTCCCACGATCGAGGTAATATCACCAGGAATAATACTACTGAATGATTTCAGTAGTAGGCACTTTTCTCATCAAATATGAAAAAACCAATATCACCATTAATAACAGGGTATTCACGGCACAAGAAGTGTCTACGCATACGATCCTCCCAAGAGTCTTTCAACAAACCCCCAAAGAGAAAAAATTTCAAAAACTCTTATCGTATCTTTAGAGATGATGGGTGAATTACACATAAATAATGCAAATAAAATTGAATTACTCCAAGTCACAGGCATCCATCAGCTATGGAACAATGGCATTCATTGGAGTCATCCTTTTAATCTTAGCGTTTTATAAAATCTTTACCAGAGGAGAAAATACTAAAGTTATTATTCAGCAACCACAAATAAAGCACATTAAAATTTCTTCGCAATTGCAAAGGACACTAGCAACAGATGATCCTATCACTCCCAGAACAAAGTTCAACGACCATCCATATTTTAAGCGATCGAGGATCATCGCATTTAGAGGGTGAAGAGCTAACAGGAAATAGATTAACTTTTTAAATTGCACCTGCAATTCATTCACTCGACCCAACTTCCGTTCCATCCACCTACAGACAAAATATCTGTCATTCACACGACCCAATTTCGCAATTGTTTATTATGGGCTTAGATTTAGAGCTAACAATCCTTTACTGTTGGGCAGATCCTGTATTTCTAGTTTCTGTGACCTGATTGTTAAAAACCTGAAATTTACGTTTTCGTTTAGTTTTTGATTTATGTAGTTTTTTATTCTCAGATGTAATAAGAGTGACCTTATTGCTTTTCCTAATTAAATGTCTGGTGAACCTAGGGGTCATTTGGTTTCTAGGATTTCCCGTGTCCTATTTAGTTTTTCAATATTTTGAGTAACCTGTTTTTTAGCTTGTTCTTTAATGGTTTCATAAAGATGATCTTGAAATTCATTAAGTTTCTCTAAATAGTCGTGTATACTATTGTAGTTAAGATTTTTGAACTTGTACGTACGACCATAAAATAGCTCGAGGGGGTAAGCTTCATTGCAGAATGAATTGCATTATTTTATGTTATGAGTGTTTCATGAAGAATATCTTCGTGGTATCTATTTGTTTTTTTATTACCAGTGGATTGTTGGTAAGAAGTTATGTGGTGGTGGATACTGTATTATTTACAGAATTATTTAAATATTAAGGCTCAGAATTCTACGCTTTGGTCCGTGACAAGAGTTTTCGGTATGTCATGAAGGCTCATAAAATGTTTAACTTATTTTATAATTGTTATGCTAATCCTATCAGTAAATGTGTATGCTGCTCCGAATCTCGAGAATTTATCTATTACTGTTAGAATTTGTTTACTGTTAATGCAATAGACATCTGCATGGACTATGTCTAGTGCTAGTTATGGGTTTGGTGGAAATTGGTATTCTATTTTTTGAGGATTTCTGTCATATTTCCATGTCTGGCATTGTTCACAATTGTTGATTATTTGGGTAATTTTGTGTTTCATTTGTGGAAAATAATATTGTCTTTTGAGTTCTTTTAAGGTTTCAGTAATACCTCTATGGTTAGTTCTTGAATGATAGTTATTAACTATCTGGTCTTGTTTATAATCGTTTACGATATCTTCAAAAAATTCTGTGTAACGAACCAGTTGCAAAATTTGGGATTGTGCCAAGAATTTGGAATAAACATTTTGAACTATTCGGAATATTTTTTCGTTCATTGTAAAAATAGCTGCAAGTTTATTGTTTGATATATATTTTCTTCATTAAAGGCAGGGAGTCTAATAGTACCAACGCCTTTTTTTTATTTCTGAGTAGACTTGAGAGGGAGACAGGTGGTGTTCTGTTTGAGATTTCTAAAACTAACTCGGAGCTAAATGAATTAAGTGCTTGTTCTGAAATCGAAATTCCGTCATTTAACTTCGCTTTAGCGGAATGAATTGTTGTACCACTTGTGCCTTATAAGGATTCGGATTCGTTGATGTTTAGTTCTACCCTTTTTTGATTTTCTAGAATAATTATACTGGGAGCGTCGGTGTTTGTGTTATCTTTCCCTTTTTTATAAATAACTTCATAGTCATATTCCTCTGCTTGCAGGCGCCATCTAATAAATTTCGAGATGGAATCGTTTAGGGAAAAAAGCCATGTAAGGGGCTTGTGATCCGCTATTATCTTATATCTTCTGCCAAACAGGTAAGGGCGAAATTGTTTGACTGCCCAAGCAATTGCCAAAAGTTTTTTCTCGGTTGTGCTATATCTAGTCTCCGTTTGATTCGTCCGTTTTTCATGCATTCTGTTAGTGGTTCTGCAATGTGAGCAAGATCTTTGATAAATTTTCGGTAATAACCGAGAAGTCCTAAAAATGACCTGATCTATCTTCGAGTTTTCGAAATGGGAAAATTTTTATAGCACTGATTATCAGGATTAGGCCTGACAGCTGGTGTTACAACATGACCGAGGAAAGTTACTTCCTTCTTAAGGAATTCTGATTTGTCTATTTGAATCTTTAAGTTGGCTTCTCGTAGCTTTGAAAAGACTTTATGTAAGTTCTCCATATGCTCTTGAAGGGAGCTTGAAGATATTATTATATCATCCATATAAACAAGGCAACATTTTCCTTGAAGTTCTCTTAGGATGTTATTCATAACTCGCTGAAACGTTGCTGTGACATTTTTCAGCCCATAAGGCATTCTTATATATTCATAATGCCCTTTGTTGACCGTGAAGGCCGTTTTGTTGATATCCGTCGGATCGTTTGCGATCTGGTAAAAGCCAGATGCGAGATCTAGGGTTATAAAGTAAAGTATCTGCATGATTTATACTTTAAACAGGTACATCGTTGGTAGTTCTAATACTATGATTTATGTACTTCATTAGTGAAGGGTTGCTCTTCTCTGAAAAAAATGTAGTCAACATTTCTACAGAGTTTAACTAAACGTTTCTTTTCTTCGTCATATTTAATTTAAACTATTTAGTTCTTGAAAGGTATTAGCTTTTTCAACTTTAAGGGGTTGTTCTAGAAAAAATGTTTGATCCTGGTTTGTAATATTTATCATTTCTGCTTGAGAATATCATTTCAAGATTTATATGTTCTAGGTTAATAAAATTTGTGGAAGCTCCTGTATCTACTAAGAATTTAAGTTTTTTTCCCTGAAGGGGCTGAGACATTAATATATATATGGTAATATATTTGAGCTATGTTTGTTAATACCAATAAATCCTATTTCTTCTCCGATGCAGGTTTCACAAAATTTCCGTCATCGACTCCATTTGCTGCATTTATGAGTTCATCTAAATCATTGTTTTCTTATGGTAAAAATTGATCTAATTCAAGAAAATCTATGGTTTCCTGATCAGGCTTCTGTTGAGGGGTGCGTATTTCGTTAACGTTGTTGACCTCTCTTATAATATAATTTTGTTAATGGTTTTGCGGGTTATTATTTGGCCTATTAGTACTTAATTGTCGTTCGTTAGATCGTTGTGTATTTCTGGCATTTCCACTGGAAATGTCCATAGGTGTAGGTGGAGGCTGTGAACTTATTTGTCTTTATATGGGTGCAGTTGTTTTAACTTGTGTAGTGGTTTGTTGGTGGGAATGGGGAATTAAGGAGGAATTTGGATAATTGTTTTGTTTGTAAACATTTGAAGGAATGTATACTGGTTGTTCTTTAGTATGGATTTATGTGTATTTCGTTAGGTGTTTTGCCTGATGGAAATGTGAGTTGGGTATTAGTTGTGTAGTTAATATAAAATGAGCTTTGTTGCTTAATATAGTAGCTAAATGCTTCGGGAAGATTTTCAGGTTTCATAGCTCTGATTGTCGAGCCTAATGGTTCTCGTACCCCTGCTAGGAATGGGTTAAGGCAAATTTCTGTGAAGAGACATGTTTTGGCCCTAATTACGTTTGAATTACTTTCATGTATATGAACGTGGTTAGGTAGTGTTGAGAGAATTTCTATTACCTTGGAATATTGTTTTTCTATGCCTTCGTTATTTTGTTTGAGAGTATAAACATCTCGTATGAGACATGTTTCATTCCGCTTGTCGGAACAATGTAATATTAGGTTTTTTCTTATTCGAGCCCAATCAAGAGGTGTACCGAACATATTCAGTACTTCATTGGCCTCACCTGTTACTTTATTCCTAATTGCTCTAAGTATTATTTTTACATATGGGGTAATGTTGATGGGCTGCATTTCTGCGATGTTATTAATGAATCAAACAAAAGCCTTGGGTTCCCATTATATTTGGGTAGGACTTTAATAGCGTCCGGAATTTTAAGTGCATTTAATACATTGTGTATATTACTTAGTTTTTTTTATTAAATTGGTCTACTATTAAATCACTATTCAAGATATTGCCAGAGGCTCCATTTACAGCGGCGCTTGCGCTTGCGATATTTGGATTTCCTTCATGAGAGGGTATTGAATTTAAAATTGTTTTCATGATTTCTAAACTCATCTCTTCCTCACTTTAAATGTAATAATAAGGCTTTATTTCTACAGGCTTACACTTTCTAAAATTCTTACAGTTTCTAACCATTAAATTTTTATTTTTCTTTGTCTATTCACTATCAATTTTTATTTTTCTTTTTTTTTTTAAAGATTAAAAAGGGATTATGGGTATAAAGGAGATAAGTGACTGTAAAATATACGTTTGCTGATTTACATGCAAACAGTAATTAGTATCTTCGTTGTCATCGTCTTGATGTCAAAGGCAGAAGAATTGCAATTCGCCACTAATATTTTGTGTGCCCTTGTCTATTATCACCAATATGCACTTGATGTGAGATAAATGAATAATTAAGTTCACGTCCCGAGTTTAATGCAATATTCTTTCGCACTCGTTAGTTTAAGTCAAAAACTCAATCCCGGAATTCTTGCAAGTTCGACTGCGCGGAGTTAAAAAAACAAAATTTATTTCTCCTTAAAACTTTACTTGTCCTCTTTATTTCTGACTGATTCTTTACGAAATTTCTTAGGTTTTTATTAAAATATAATGTTTACGTAATCAAAAAGGAATACACGAAAGCTTATTATTACAATAATGGAAGGATGTGTGGGAAAATTTGCAAAGGTTTGGGATTAGAATTTTTGAGAACAAAACAATAGATTAATGTTACATATTGTGATGTTTGTGGTATATGATATAAGTGTTGGGGTTACCTAAAGGGTAACTGTAACTTGCGTCCTTAGTGACTAATTTGCAACAAAGCAATATAAAAGAAAGGTGATTGTCCCTTTGCTAAAATGAAAGTATTTGGGATTCTATCTTCCAAACACCTTTGTCACGGCTAAGCCTGGACATGTCTTAAATTTTTTCAGTTAAACTGTAGGTTAAAGGTATGTTTTAATCAACTAAGAATAAACGAACATTTATATTCGATAAATACTGTCAAAGAAAGATAATTCATATGTATATTTAGGAACCGAGATTTAGACTACAGCAAAGCCAGTCCCAAGCTTGGATGTAAAAACACATCCACGAAAGTTATTCCTGGATTTGAAGAGAAGAGTTGATGGTGGTACTGTCATGATGGAAAATGCGCTATCCACAAATCATTCTTCAGTTTTCTTCTTCTTGTCGGAATCCAGAAAATATGTGTTTTTATTATACAACAAAATGCTGCCCCAACCAACACGGATATGTCTCCGAAGTTTCGACACCAACAATAAAACTTACTGATATCGGAACTATCTAGATTGAACCTCTATGTGCCTATCTATTCTTTGTTTTGCCCATTATGCAGTGCAAGACAAGTATTTCTTAATGAAATAAATTTTTTTTATTTTGCTATGTTCCAACAATGTAGGGTTTGGCTGCTGCGCAAAATTTGTAGTATGAAATTTTACTTGAGTTTTCTTTGGGAAGCGCTTCTAATATAAATCCGCATTTCCCGTTCAGAGATTTGGAATTAGGCTTTTTCGCGTTCTTTGGTTCGGCTCTTAAAGATGCGTCTTACAACATCGAACACAAAACAGTGGTGTTTTTGTTTATATAGTTTTAATATAGTTTTAATAACCCATTGATGTACAAATCCAGAAAAATAATCAACAATTATAGACCAATATCTATATTGCCAGTAATATAATAGAAAAATGTTTAGAAGAAATCGTAACAAGAAGTTTTATAAGTTTTACCGAACACATTTCGTTAATTCACGAAAAACAGTACGGATTTCAGAAAAATAAAAGTACAGGAAAGGTTCTGGGTGCTAATATAGTCAATGAAACCATTACGTACTTGTATTACTTATGGATTTCATATGGATCATATTCTGAACTATGAAAAACTATTATTATTAAAAATAAATTGACTATTACTGAACATGAGGACTTTCTGTGCAAAAATTGAGAAAAATGTCATCTTAAAAAAGGCAGTCAAATACGGAGTCCGTCGGGGATCAAAACTGGGTCCAATATTCTTTATTCTTTACACCAACGAATTGATACATGTATTTACGGCGATGGCGCAGCCATTGTCATTCAACATAGATGTTTAAGAACGGCTACTTCGGTAATGCAGAAGGAGTTTACTAATACGGTGAAAAGGTGCCATGATAATGGATTATTAATTAACACATTCAAAACGAAAAATATTCACGGTATACATCAACATGTAACAAAGGTCAATAAGTCAGTGACTTTTTGAATTTCTGACCTCTTTACTGAAACAGCAACACTGCTCCTGTCAACAGGCATCTGTCAGTTGACTCCTGTCAAAATTTAAACTTGCTGCGTCAGTTAGTTTGTGTTTGACAGCTATTTTTATCAGACTACTCACTAATTTGAGGAGAAAATGGAAAAAAGTGAATTTCGTGTAACAACTTCACAGGAAGGTTTGGCGTTGTTTAATCGCAATATGGAGGAGTTTTTGCGCCGTTTTGTAACCGTGGACGAAACATGGATCCATCACAACACACCAGAGAACAAACAACAGTCAAAACAGTGGGTTTCTAAGGGTGAATCGGCGCCAAAGAAGGCCAAGGTGGGTTTGTCAGCCAATAAAGTTATGGCGACTGTTTTTTGGGATGCACGCGGGATAATCCACACTGACTACCTTCAAAAGGGAAGAACAATCAATGGGGAATATTATGCCAACTTATTGGACCGATTCAATGACGATTTGAAAAAAAACCGACCTCATTTGGCCAAGAAAAAAGTTCTTTTCCACCAAGACAATGCAAGGGTGCACACATGTGCAGTTGCCATGGCAAAAATCCATGAATTGGGCTATGAATTGCTCCCTCATCCACCCTATTCTCCAGATTTGGCTCCGAGCGACTACTTCTTGTTCCCAAACCTAAAGAAATGGCTTGGTGGAAAAAGATTTGACTCCAATGATGAAGTCATCTCGCAAACAAAGGCCTATTTTGAGGACCTCGACAAATCATTTTTTTTGGAAGGGATAAAAAAATTGGAGAAGCGTTGGACAAAGTGTATAGAGCTCAAAGGAGACTACGTTGAAAAATAAAATTATTTTTTTATCAAGAAATCTGTGTTTTATTCCAAAAGTCACGGACTTATTGACCCGCCCTCGTATATTGCTCAAAAATGATTCGTATCGTTGAAAATTCTAAATATTTGGGATTATATTTGATAGTCATTTCATCTGAGACAAACATATTGACAACTTACGGTCGGACCTAAGAACAGCTCTTTATGGTCTAGTCCATTTAGAATACTACTCAACACCGAGTATTGTAAAGCAAGTCTATTACGCTCTATTTGAGTCATAGTTTAGGTACGGTGTACTTGTAACGGCAGCACTTTAGACACACACTTGCTAAAAATACAACGGAAAGAAAAGAAAGAAAACATCAGAGTTGCAGTGGAACTATTGTATTTAGGGTTTTGAAAATTCTCCCAGTAAAGCATATGCACTGCTTCAAAGTCTTGAAAATGTTCTTTCTCTGGGTCTGTTGACAATATTCCTTCTTTTCGCACCACTCATTTCAGAAACTCCTATTCCATTACGTCCTGTAAGTTACGTATCCGGTAACGCATACCAGATGATACCCGAACCTCAACACAATTTCCAGTTGATTCATATTTTTTTCTCTTTTCCCACAATCCTATCTTTTGCATTCTCTGCACTTTTAACTTGCTCGTCCGATGCACGCGCGTCGAACAGAATGAAATCTTCCCACACCAAAAATGCTAAGCTAACAATATAGAATTAATAAAAGGGACTGGCAAACACACCAAGCCTCGGTCTTGTAACAACAGTGTATTAAGTAGTATTAAGAGTAACAGCTAATAAAATTATTATTTTGCCGCGAAACCGGGACTAAAAATATCAGTGGCGCAGTCGGTAGGATCTTTATAAAAAAAAAAGATCCACAAAAGTGAACGAACCGAAAAAATCGTAAAGTAAATAAAGAAATAATTCTAAAGACTTAATAGAAAAGTGAAATACAACTTTTTAATAAACACTTTGGTGACACTAAAAATCAGTGATTAACCAAATTAAAATTCAGATCCAGAAAAAAAAAATAAAATTAGTGTGAACGAAAATCACGGCAAAATTCTAAAGAAAGTGTGAACGAAAATCACAGCAAAATTCTGAAGAAGAATAGCATTGATAAGTTCTGGCCCAAAGTTATCAGCCAGGAAATGAACGAACAACTAATGGAAAGACTCACAGCAGCCATGGAAGCTTTAGGTGCACGAGGTGTACCAAACATACAAAGCCGTGCGTGCTTCGTAATGAAGGAAATTGCTTATATCAAACCGATATTGGCGATCAAAAAGAACTCACTCAGTTGGAACACACATAGATGCGGTGGAAGATCCAGTGAAGTTGGAGTTATGGGAGGCGATTTACAACACGAAAATTACCGGAAAAGCCAAGGACTTACTTCTTAATAACCAGCCGAGCAGATGGACCGAAGCAAGAGATCTGTTGTTGTAACATTTTCGACCAGCAGGCAACCACAAGGACATATCAAGAAAAATAAATTAATTCAGAGTAAGTTCGATATTAGATCTTAGTAATAAAATAGAATTGTTATTCCAAGAAATAAATTCTTTCACAACATATGAATCGAAACCTAGTGAAGCCAATAAAACATTTTATATTATTTTAGTTAACAGAATTAAACAGATAGTGTCAGAGAATTTGTCCCGAGAAATAAAAGATCTTTACGATTTACATCAAATAAAAAATATTTTGTACACTTATGTGGGCTATGATCAACATAACATAGACAGAGACTTTATGATACAAGACAAACGTAACGAACATAATTCAAAACCCAATCACGATAAACAGGACAATAATTTCGTAAGGAATACACATACCAATCATAATTCGAATAGGCAGAATAACTCGAGCAATCAAAATCGAACAAATTCAGGTCAGCATAGGCAAAACAATAACTCTCAGTCAAATCCTTCTATATCCGGTCAACATAGAAAATCAGGTTAATCCAGGAAACTAGCATTCAATCAGTCAGTCAGTTCCGAAATGCCAATCAACAACCGGAAGCAATGGATGTAGGACAGTTAGTTCACCAAGAGCAAGCAGAAGAAGAAACAAATAACGAAGAGGTTCACAACATAGAACTAGCGTTTTTTTTTCAACTAGGCCTAGGTAATAAAATCCTTATAAAAATAACAATAGATAGAAATAAGTAATAAATAATAAGCACTAGTAGACACTGGCTCAACGATGAGCATCATCAACTCTAGCAGAGTAGATTGTAGGAAGTTTAAAGTTTTTGAAACGGTTAATATGAGGTTGCAAACCGGATCAACATGATCATTACAAGTATTGCTGTAGAGTTTAATTTATATCCCAGTGGAGCCATACGATGGTACAAGCGAAAGTTAGGGGACAAACCCTACGACATCCTAATAGGGATGGAATTACTTAGCAAAATCGTCAAAACCCTTGATTTTGACAATAGGTGTCTAGTTCTAAAAAATAATGTCAGTATAACTCTATATTCTACCGAGAACGAAGAACCCTTTGATTGGTTTGAACTCAACACCAATAGCAAGGATGTAGATCTTGGTCATTTAAATGAAGAGGAAAGGCGAGAAATGCAGGTGTTATTAGACCAATTCGGCAGTTTAATTTATAAAGAAGGGGATCAGCTAACTAACACAAATTCCATAATGCATGAAATTAGGACGACGGTAGACCAACCTATTAATGCTAAATTGTATCGATTTACCCCAAAACACGAAGGGGAGGTAAGTCGGCAAATCAAAGAAATGGAAGGGCAAGGGATTATCCGAAAGTCTAATAGTAGGTACGCTTCGCCAATAGTGGTGGTAGCAAAGAAGGTAGATAATCCAGGAAAGCAGAAATTTCGTTTATGTGTCGATTACAGAAAACTAAACGAGATCAATATTGATCATAAGTATCCCCTACCCAATATAGATAGCATATTGGACAAACTGAGAGCCCAGTACTTTTCGTCCATAGATCTCGCTAAAGGGTATTACCAAATAAAAGTTCACCCGAACGATATCTCTAAAACGGCTTTTGTAACCCCCCAGGGCCTCTACGAATACCTTAGAATTCCTTTTGGGCTAAAAAACGCGTCGGCAACGTTTCAGCGATTAATGAACGAGATACTCAGGGATTATATTAATAAATGTTGTGTCGTCTATTTAGATGATATTTTAATCTTTTCGAAAAGCCTAACAGAACACATACAAGCCTTAAGACTGATATTCAAAAAACTTGCGGAGCATAACCTAAAAATACAATTCGACAAATGCTCATTTATGAGGAGGAACACAGAGTTCCTAGGTCATGTCCTAGCAGCGGAGGGTATGAAACATAATCCAAATAAGATTCAATGCATTCAGGCATACCCACTTCCCAAAACTGAAAAACAGTTAAAGGGATTCCTAGGAGCTACAGGGTATTTTAGAAAATTTGTTAAAGACTATTCCAAAATAGCTCACCCTATGGTTAAGTATTCAAAAAAAGACAGGAAGATTAACACCAATGACCCTGAATACATCCAAGCTTTTGAGACTCTTAAGCTTAACATTATGAGATACCCAATATTAAAATTTCCCAACTTTGAAAAATCATTTACTTTGTTCACGGATGCAAGCAACTACGCTATAGGAGCAGTTTTAATCCAAGAAAGCCAACCAGTGTGCTATGCATCTAGGTCACTAAACGATCATGAAAATAACTATTCTGTGACTGATAAGGAGTTCTTAGCGATCGTTTGGGCGGTAACTTATTACAGACCCTACTTGTGGGGTAGAAAGTTTAAAATCATAACTGACCATTTACCTATTAAGTACCTAAACAAGAAGTACACAGGAAAAGAGTTTAGCCAGAGAAACCAACGGTGGCTACTCAAATTGCAAGAATACCAGTACAACATCGAATACCTCAAAGGTAAGGAAAACAAAGTCGCGGACTTTCTTAGCAGAATTCCAGGAAGTGACAACAAGGAAGATGAAAATAATCAAAAAGTAAATGAGTTATCACAGCGGTATCATAGAAACATACCATATTCTAAAAAACAAAATTTACTACCCTCATTTAGTTAAAAAAATACCCAGAATAATAAATAACATGTCTCGAAACTAAATACGAAAGGAAACCAATAAAACCGAAATTTGAAATTAGCGAAACACCTTCTAGGCCAAATGAAATTCTTCATATGGATGTGTATTATTTTATGAAACAGTCATTTCTTACTCTAATAGACAAATTAACGAAGAAAGCTTACGTTTACTACCTACCAAATAGAAATTGGACAAAGAAAATAGAAGTCATGGAAGAACATCTTTCGAAATTCAGCAAACCCAAAAAAATAATAACAGATAACGAATTTAAAGCTGAAAACTTTAAAGAATACTTAAAGGAACAACAGGTAGAGTTACATCTAACAAAACCAAACACTCATACGGGTAATAGCGACATAGAAAGATTTCATTCTACTTTGCAGGAAAAACTAGTAATAATGAAAAATTTAGACCTCACACTTATACAAAAAGTTCATAGAGCCGTAAAGAATTATAATGACAGTATTAAAATGACACCAGACGAAGCAATACTTGCTGAAATTCCCACATTAGTTAGACAAACACAAATACAGAAAGAAAAGAAAATTCAGAAACTAAACCAGGATAGGGAACAATATAAAGAGACAAGAAAGGTAATCCCAGTAAAAAATTAGAAACGTATTTACTATAAAAACGAACCTAGGTATAGACTTAAGACTTTTAAGCGAGAAAACCCTACTAACATTAAACGACCTCGTAAATTTGCAGATGACATTACTTTACGCGTGACATTAACAATGACCAACCCATGAGCATCAGCAACGCTGACAGTAAATTCTATCACAACGAATAGCGGATACACAGTTATTAACATGGGACAGACGGAAATAATCCAAGACACAAAAACCATACTCCATATTATTGACACAAAAGAAATAAGACAAACTGTTAAATCAATAGAAGATAGCATTTCAAAATTACAGATAGGGAACGATCCCACTATTAGGAAAGAAATAGGGACCATTTACGCGAAAATAACAGCGTTAGAGCCAAGAAGAACTAGAAAACAGAAAAGAGGTTTAGTTAACATAATCGGAACAGCTCACAAACGGTTATTTGGTACAATGGATAATGATGACCGGCAAGAGATAACAGATCATATGAAATTGATTGAAGAAAACGATGGTAATGCGATCAATAGTCTGAATAAACAAATAGAAATTAACTCCCATTTTAACGAATCCATTATTGACCTGAAGAACATCATAGAATCAGATAGGAAGCAGTTAAGCCAGACGTATGAAGAATTAACAGGAAATGAGAAACGAATCATTTTGCAACAACTTAAATTAGACCAAATGCTAAAACTAAAAATATTAGAAGAAAGACTTAACCAAATTTTATACAGTATAGCACTAGTAAAACAGATATTAGTACACCCAAGCATGTTAACGGCAATAGAGATTTGGGACATTGAATTAGACCTTTATAGACTAAAGAATGTTAAAACAGGACTGTTAAAGTACGACGAAGACAGACTAATACTCGCAATCAGAATTCCACACAATTACAAACTGATAGACTTTAAACTAATAACATCAATGCCTACATCAAGTTATCTGGGAGTTATATTAGAAGACGAATATTTTGTAGAAATAAATCAAACAAAATACAAAATGCAAAGTAATAAAATTCAATATGTAAACGAACTTTTACCAATAAACAATTGTATATCAAATAATAATTGTAAACTAAAAAAAATGAAATTGTCGAAATTAAGAGATTAGATGATTATACGATAATTTGTAAAAATATGAAAAATTAAGAATTGTTAAACCAATGTGATGATAGAAGAATAAAATTAAAAGTAAACTTTTTTAATAACAATTACCAATTAACAAAATTGTACAATCAAAATTTTAAATCAAACATTTAGTAATAACAATATTAAATTTCTAGATAGATTCTTTTACAATGGGTAACACATAATTTTACTAAACAACCTAAATTTGAAGAAATTGTATTAAAAAGTATAAATAATTTCGAAGATATCAATATACTTAAGTTTTATAAAAATGTTAACTATATTGCTAGCTCAACAATCGCGATAATTTTTATCATATTAATAATAATCCTATCAAGACAAAATAAAAAACTTAAAGTTTCTATCAAAAATATAAGTAAGGAAGTTCCTAAAATTCAGGAGAATTTTAAATTTAACGGGAGAGAAGTTACGTTTCCGGTAACTCATACCAGACGATACCCGAACCTCAACACAATTTCCAGTTGATTCATATTTTTTCTCTTTTCCCACAATCCTATCTTTTAATCCTATCCATTTTCTGCACTTTTAACTTGCTCGTCCGTAACTTGCACGCGAGTTACGTCAGCAACCTACCCATCCGTTGCCCTCTAATCAGTAGGTCAACAACCTAATCAGCTACGTCATCCGCTGGCCTTCAACCCAAATGAACACAACCCACACATGAACCTACGTAGATATAGTTGATTAAGCATATTCATTGTAATATAATCAAACTTTTGCATTGTGATTGCACAGGTGAATTGCAAGCTAAGCGTCTGGATAATTTCCGGCCAAGTTTAAGTTCTTGGAATTCACTTCTGCAAATAACTTATTTGAGAAATTAAAATAAAATTGTAATTCATTCCATTGTCAATCTTCTGACCAAAAGGGTCGCAAATAAATCTTTTTTTAAACTCCAAGGTGTTCAAGTAATATAACTCGCGCGTCGAACAGAATGAAATCTTCCCACACCAAAAATGCTAAGCTACTCGTAACAATATAGAATTAATAAAAGGGACTGGCAAACACGCCAAGCCTCGGTCTTGTAACAACAGTGTATTAAGTAGTATTAAGAGTAACAGCTAATAAAATTATTATTTTACCGCGAAACAGGGACTAAAAATATCAGTTGCATATTGTTTAATAAGCTTCCTGCAGATACGAGTATACGGTGCCTCAGAATTCGGTAATTTTTAAAAAAAAAAAAGTAAAAATGAGGCTTTTTGATTTCGATCAAGAAAAAGTTCTGCTGTCCTTTATTGTTCAGTTTATACTTATAGATGTAAATTTATTCTACTTTTGTTATTGATTCCTTACTGTTTTAAAAATTTAAATAATTAACTGAATTTTATCAGTGAACATTTAGAGTTTTCCCTTTTTGTGCTTATTTTACTTTTTGAATTTTCTTCACCCGGCAATTAATCAATTAATTAATAACTATTTATAACGACCAATAATAATTAACAATTAAAAATTTGAATTTATAATTTAATATTTTCAAGTTATTTAAAAATTAAGCTTTTAATGAAATTGTATATCACTGCAAACCGAAAAAATGCTAGATAGTTTTTTCGGTTTGCAGTGACATTTAACGCTATTATAGTTAAAATATAAAACGTCACTAATTTATTCTTACCTTAAATATCGATAAATTTTAACACCTACTGTCAGTGTGTTTTTTTTTTAAGATTAAAAAATAAGAATAAAGAAATTGTGTATTTACAAATCCAAATCCACGTTTCTTACATGCACCAAACGTTCCAAAGTTCTTGAAGTTAAGGTGGAGTACTACGATGACGTTTGTTTCAAAAAGGCCATAGACCACGAACAAAACACGAACTCGCTAAAGGATTATTACAATACCCAAATTTTTTTATTTTTTCTTATAATTGGCTAGCGCTCAAGGAATTTAAGTACCCTTAAAATACTTGCACACAGCGCGGGCGAAGGAAAATCAAGGAGGAAAGAAAGAGAGGCACCGATGAGGTTTTAAATGTTTGAAGGTTATAATGACTAGGAAATAAAGAGCTAGGCTGGGTATACCATAAGCGGGTTGTACGGCTTAGCAACGAATTGCTATAGTTTAGAGTACATCGGAAAGTGGGCTTGAGGGTATACTAATGAGCATTCATAGCGAGACGAGTGTTACGGTTAAAAGTTTGATGGGGCAATTCATATAGAGCACTGTTGGTTGAAATAACAATAAAACAGAGTGAGACAGAAACTTGGCTTGGCGTTTAAATTTTGCTTTAACGACAGCAGACAGCATTGTGTTTTGGAAGCATTAAAGTCTACTCTCTTAGTGGCTCCTCAATTAGTTAAGCTGTTAATATCGGAATTTAATAACCTTAACATACGCTGGCCTTCCCGTTCTATAGCCGAAGAGCAGAGAGGTGATTTTATTTATTTCGTTAATGCAAGCTTAATCTAAACTAAAAACTAGGACTTAAAAACTAACAAGAGTTAAGGGTAAGGAAGTAAGGGAATGGTGGAGTAGATCAAATTTAAGACAAGAAGTGCTCAGATAAAAATCTAAAAGGTGGAAGTTTGAGTTGACCTTATGGAGCATGCGGGAGATTGGTTCGTCAGAGCCATAAGAGGTGCGGAGGGTTGGGATATAGAAGAGACGAGGACAGTGTAAATTACGAGGGTTAGTGTTGAAGGAAATAGAATTGTAAAGGGAAGCGCAGTCCACAGAACCGGAGAGCAATCGATGAATGAAGAGAATGTCAGCTACGTCTCTGCCTTTTTCGAGGGTATTCAGGTTAAGAAGTTTGAGGCGGTCGCGATAGGGAGTTAAGATAAATGGGTCACTCTAGTGTAGTCCACGAAGAGCAAATCGAAGAAAACGACGTTGAATGTTCTCGATTCGGGATATATGAATTCGCTGAAAGGGCGACCATACTTGGCTGGCATATTCAAGGAGGGGCCGGACAAGGGTAATGTAAAGTGACCTTGTCACATAAAGGTTGCAAAATTCTTTACACCAACGCTTGATAAAACTGAGGGATGAGTTGGCTTTAAGGATTATCTCATCAATATGCGAACGGCGGTTTAACTCTCTGTCGTATAGAATTCTATGGTCGCGAAGGGATTGAACCTGGGGTACAGGTTGGTCATGCAGAAAATAAAGTCGAGAAGGGGATTGATTGGACTTACGAGACAAAGTCATAGATTGGCATTTGGAGAAATTAAGCTCAAAGCAATTTTTTAGACACCAAGTAGAAAACCTATCGAGGTCTTCTTGAAGGAGAATAGAGCCTTGGACTGATGAAATACTTTTGGAGAACTTAGTGCCATCGGCGTAAATGGATACGGAGCAGTGTTTGATAATCTTCTCAAGATCGTTTATAGTTAAAATAAAAAAGAGGGGACCTAGATGGCTGCCTTGTGGGACACCAGAAGTGGCTAAAAACAGAGTTGAGAAGGCTGACTTAAGGCGAACTCTATAGCAACGTTTCTTCAGAAAAGAAGATATCCGTTTTAACAATATGGGGTCAAAACCAAGGGAAGACAATTTGAAAAGGATCAGTTGATGTGATATTTTATCGAAGGCCTTAGCGAGATCTGTAGCAATAACGTCAATTTCCTTGCCATTTTCTAAGGCTGAAAGCGCAAAGGATACGAATTCAACTAAGTTTGTAGTAGTTGATCTACCTTTTAGAAATCCGTGCTGACTGGGTGATATACGAGTAAGTGACTTGCATTGAAAGCTAAGAACTTCATATAGAAAACTTTCGAACGTTTTATGTATGTGAGAAAGTTTAGCAATGGGACGGTAGTTGGTTACTTCATTCTTTGATCCCCTTTTGTGAACCGGGGTTATGAAAGAGGACTTTCAAACTTGGGGGAATTCCCCTAGTGTGAGGGACAGACGAAAGAGGGAGGAAAGTAAGTGCGAAAGATTGGAGGCACACTTTTTGATAAATATTGCTGGGAGCCCATCTGGACCGGATACGAACTCATCATTGAGATTTTGTAACTTTTCTTCGATAAGGGTGGAATCTAAAGGTTGAGAGAGAGAGAGGGGCCAATGGAGAAATTGGGAAGGTACTTGAAATAGATGGAGTCGGGTACGAAGAGGTTGTATGCAAATGGATTGGTCGATGATATATAATCGAAAGAGAGAGGAGGGATAACCGTCTGATTTTCGTTTGTAGTTGACGAATTGATGAAATGTCTTAGGATCGTTGATAAGTTTGGTATGCGCTGTGTAGAGAAAGCGCTGGTAGAGGCAGTTATAGAGCTGGGTGAATTGCAGGTAAGTTCCAAGATAGTTAGAGCAGTCATAATAAGAATTGGTGTGAAGAAAAACTGCCCATAATTTGTTTCTTCTGTTTCGTAAAGAGCGAAGTCGTTTGTTGTACCATGGTGGGTAAATAGGTGGTGTTTTATGCCATGAAAAGGGCACGTAGAGAGAAATGGAATTAAATATTTCACTGTAGAAAATGTAGACAGCATCAGATAAGGATAGGTTGGTAAAATCAAAAGAACATTTGCTAAGGTAGGTATTGATTTTGCGAAAATTAGCTTTATGGAAGTTGTAAGAAGAGATGGTAGTTGAGGAAGTAGGCTGGGATGGAGAGTTATGGAAACAAGATAGAAGAAGAGGGGGTGAAAGTTGTCGACGGTTGATAGGATAAAGGGGCACATCGTTACTGTGGAGTTAATAGGATCACAAGTGAAAATAATGTCTAGTTGCCTACCGATAGAATTAGGGACGCCACTTACTTGGCACAGGCTTGAGTCAATTATGCTATCAATGAAGAGATATTCCTTGGATGAACTGGCGTTTGAACTGGTAAAAAATAAGTGATCATCTGATGGAATCCACTTTAGTAGGGACAGATTAAAGTCACCAAAGATAAGGATATCGTGGATGGAATCACTTAGTTCAATTAGTTGGTCAATTGCTTTAATACCAAGGATGTAATAGCATAGACGTCGACACGGTCTGATTTAGACAAAACAGCACGAGTTTTAGAGCACAAGCCTCTTACGTTTTGGTAGTAAAATGTAAGAGGTGGTCTATTGCGTGGAGGAGTAGGGGAGTGTGGATGAGATGCAGGTAAAGAAGGCAAGTTAGGAACGAAAAAATACGCTGAAGGTAAGAAATTCTTTTAGAGTGTACAAAGCTGCGGAAAGCAGCGAGGTCATCAGCAACCTTTTGAGGAGGTGTGTCGAAGATTTCGTGGTACCTGTTGTAACGCTTTCTGAGACTAGTTGTATTCGTAGGAAGGCCTTCCTGTTGGATGGAGACCATGACACTTATTTTGGTTTTTCCCTAAAAGCAAACAGAGTCGGATTTGTCGTAAAGATATGCGAGAAAGAGACGTATATTTTCGTGTATTTTTTATCCCTTAGCCTAGAGAGAGCGTAACGGCAATCTGTGGTGTCTATATTCGTTTGGGTCAATTTAACGTTTGGCGGCGAAACGGAATCAAAAATAGGGGCTGGGGCCCGTGAAACCGAGGGATAAGGCTTGCTAGAAGCGGGAATTAATATATGCGAGCTGATAAAGTTTGGGTATTTGGTTAAGCAGTGATGGTATCAGGGGCAGGGGTTAAATTAAATGAAACGCGTTGGGGCTTGGATGGAAGAGAGGCACTTGGTGCTTCTGCGGAGATGCGTGAAGGGGGTTGCTTAGAGATGTAAACGGGAGAGGAAAAATTGGGATATATATCGGTTTTAAGACTCCAGTTGGGGTCAAGTTTAGGATGTGGATTAGGATGAATTATCTTTTGATGAGACCTTGCTTGGTTTTTTTTCTACGTTTTTGTTGGTTGGTTGATCCGTCCATTTGGAGACCCGCATCATTCCTAGCTTGAAGTTGGTGTTGGATGAGTTAACAAATAACCATTCGTATTTAGCCGGTAAATTAATTTTGAAATTCCGTTTGTTTTTGTGGTGAGGTGTTGGGCATATTTTGCATTGGTTGATGGTGATGCCATACCACTTTCTGAAAAATTTCTATATATATATTTCTTCATTTCTGGATCTTGCACTTTCTAGCTCAATTAAACGCGCAACTTGTTATTCAATGCTATGACCAAAGTCTTCCGCACATTTTACACTTTGTTCAAAGATTGACAGTTTGACCGTTATCAGCCTGACGAGTGAGTTATGGTTGTATTCATTGGAGTCACTGAGCCACTTGATCGCAAGGAGCACATATGACAGAGAAATACTGATACACTCATCACAGAAAAATAGTAGATTTTCGGAGAACTCTTTAAGGTAGACCGTATTTCTTTTATTTAAGCCGACACAAATAGTATGGAATATTTTGCCTCAGATCCCCTTACAGGCAACAAAGTTAGCATTATTGTCGTCAATGGAGCAATTGGTTAATCCACAAGAAGACATGACGGAGACCAGGAAAACAAAAAAACAAATTGCGGAGAAAAAAATGAAAAATGCACTAAACGCACTGTCGCGAAATGAACAGACTAGTAGGTCAACAATAAAAAAAAAAGCGGGTCAGCGATACAAATCATTGGGTAAGAAATTAGGTTACTAGGTTGATTTAACTGGAATTAGCGAAATAGGAAATTCATAACTTATGGAGTAAAGTAAGAGGGCTACTTAATACAGCGGCGGTTTGAACTGAACTGAACTGAAAAATCATAGGGGGGAAATGGACAATGGTAGAAGACTAATTAAATCATATTATTTCACTTTTATCACTTACTATTACATTATGCAAACAAAACCAATGCCTTAGCCACTCTAGTCATGGTATATGTCAACAATTAAATCTAAAGAATTAGAATTAAAGCAAGCTATGTCATCAGCAAAGTCTGTTCGTTCACCTTTGAAATCATTGTTTAATATTGAATTATACGTCAAGAAAAGGATCGAACCAAATACTGAGCCTTATGGTACACCAGTCTTAATGTATAAAGATAGGCTACAACTATTATTTAACTCTAGAACTCGCTTAAGGTTATTAAGGTAACAAAGAAACCATCTAAGCATGAGGCCTGCTTTTTCTACTTTTTTTTATTAATATCATAAGATCAACAGTATCCAACGCTTAAATATACTGTATAGTATATTTTTCATTGTTCAAGCTTTCGTAGATGCAAAACTCTAGGAGTGCATCCTCTGTGGATTTACCAGCTCTAAACCCAAACTGATTTTTACTAAAAAAAGATAGTTTAACATGAAAGGCCATTATTCTATTTTTCACTGCTTCCTCAAACATTTTTGAGAACACTGGAAGAAGAGAGATTGCCCTATAGTTATTTAGATTTTTGCTATCTCCTTTCTTTAATATTCGTATAACTTTGCAGTTTTTAATGCAACAGGAAAAATAGCACTAAGGATATTTTCATTAAAAATTAGCGTTAAGACATCTACAATATTTAATGCGATTTTCTTAATAAAATTATATTAGATTATCCATCTCTCGTTGACGAGTTGTAATTTTTGTAGAGACTTTATAATCCGAAATACTCGTAATTCAAAATATGAAACAGCTGGAACTGCTAATCTTTACCCAATTTTATATGGGACGTTTGCATTAAATGCTATGGAGTCAACAGGATTTTACGTGTCGTTCATTAATAATAGAGTGGGCGATGAATATATAAATTCCACAAACTGACTATTTCTTTTATCACAATTCTACTATAGTCAATCATGGAAAGATAAAATGCAAACAGAATTCATGGATTTCCTCTGATATTTGCCTTGATTCTAAAAAGAGGGACGGAGTCTATAGAAAATGAAGGAACAACAGACAAAATCAGGTCTATACTTCGCAGAACAAACAAGTATTATAAGTTAGTACACGATTGTGAGATAAGAATGTTAAAGTTATTTTTCTCGAAAAAACTTGCAATGAAGAGGTGTTTAACATTCTAAAACTGCTCAACGCAGGATTCGACGGTATAAAAATACGGGATATGATGGTGCATACGAATTTATTTTCACCTATTATTGCAGCAATAATAAATCGAAGTTTAAATGAAACCAGAATTCCTAAACATCTTAAAATATCTGTAGTAAGGTATGAAAAGATTTCTCTGTAATTAGAGGCCAATATCAATCCCCTCGGTGGTTGAAAAGTGCTTGGAAGAAGTTGTAACGGAACGACTACTCAAATTATACTATGCATAAAAGGAAATACGGCTTTAATAAGAATAAGAGCACAGGGCAACTGTTGGGGTATATACAGGGTATGCGGTGGAAAATTTATGTTTTTGTACGTGAATAAAGAAAAAACTATAAGACTTTTGGTTTGTTTTCTTACTTTATTATAAAGAGGAAATATGCGGATTTTATTTTTTGAAAACAACATCATCTAAGTGCTACCCTTTCAATCACACACACTATTGAAAACGGTCCATCGGAATATCGATATCGAATATCGATAATTTCGAGACGGATATTTTCCTTCAGCTCCACCAGGGACCTCGGATTGTTATTGTAAATTTTACTTTTAAGGTACCCCTATATCATGTTCTCATAATTTCGCTGTTCACATTTATCCACTGTTCTCTGGCATTTTCGAAAAAATAGGGCCCGATGATTCCGTTCGTCGATAAGGCTCACCAAACACTTAACTTTGGACAATGTAAGGGTGTTGATGTTTTAAACGTAGGTTCCGTGTTCGTAGAGTAGCGGCAGTTTTGCTTATTCACATGTCAATTTACTCTACGGTGATTTTGGCACCAGGCTATTTTGAGGAAAATGTGTGCATTTGGGATCGATGAATCTCTCCATCAATGGAATAGAAACGCTAAATTCAAGTGGTCTTGAATGGTTTCAAGTCTGACATCCACAAAATAAATGCTGATGTGAACCACTCCGACACACTTTTTAATCTTCATTAATGATCTCTTTTCTGCTACTGCTAACCCAATTAATTCCTTTGCTGACGACAGTACTCTCTAATTTTCATAATCGTTCCCGGACTAATGTTCTTCAGCTGTAAAACGGAAACGTGTGCGTATGCTAACCTCATTAAATTCCGATATATACAGAATCACCAATTGGGGAACAATCAACAGAGTGGAATTTAATGCTCCCAAAACCCAATGCTGTCTGCTGTCGTTAAAGCGAAATCCAAACACCTAGCCATTATTAATGAATGGCACTTGCATCGTTGAAACCGAACAAGTAAGTGTCAATTCTCAGTATGTGTGTCAATGACAACCTGCATTAGAAATGCTGCGAAATGTTTAGATTTCCTCAAACGATGCAGGAAATACTTCTCATCTCTGATTCCGCCTCAATATATAAGGCATTCATCCGTCCTAAATCGGAGTACAATGACCATATATGGTCAGGTGCTCCTAAAACTTCTATGCACTTGCTAGATAGGATTCAAAGCCCTGGTGTAGTGGTACCACCAATAGCTTCTCACTCGGAGGGTCAAGGTTTTGCCAATTTTGCCCATGAAAAGCCTTTCAAATTTTTCATTTGTGTAATTGGAACTAAAACAGAAAAATTCTGCGTGTGAAGGCATAACACTGTCACGTAGATTTGGCTGTTGTAGAGTTTCAACCACAAAAAACTAGTGCGAATTATAACTTCGAATCACTCTGCGTAAACAAAAAACTCTCCGTTCTATTCGGACTCTCACCCCCTGGAGAGTGAATATCAAAACCAAATACACATGAGTTTCAAACCACTACCGCCCGCGCGTTGGGAACAGTAAAAGAGTATCTAACCCCTTAGGCGCTCGTAAATTATAAAAAAAGTGATGCTAATATCAACCGGGAACGCCAAGGAAATGTCTCCTATCTCAACTTGCTCTATCGCTATTTTCACCACCAGTGCTCTATTGAAATTGCCAGTAGCTTTCCGGCCTTCAAACCTTTAACCGAAATGAATGCTCATCAGCTTACGCTCAAACTCACTTTCGGACGTATATTGAAATATTGTGATTCTTGCAAGAAGAGGGCTACTCGATAATATTGAGGTTGCTAACATCAAACAATCCATTTGCAGAGTAAGTAGCACTATAGGGGAAAAAATTATAACGACTACCAACCTAAAATGGTCAAGTCTTAAAGAATACAGGAGTGACAATTGAAAATTTACCTGGAAAAAACACTATTTGGCCTAGAATACCTGGGCTACCATTCAACACCGCATGTACAACAGCAAACGTACTTTTCTCTTGTGGAATCCAAATTAAAATGTAGCATACTTGCTTGGGGTAGCACATCGGTAACTTATATCAATAAATTGCAATCCTAAAGAAGATCAAGAACAGAAAGGCATTAGTCACCCCTGAGGAAAGAAAATTCAAAATATTGAGAGTGCAACAAATCTATTGTACAAGAAGACATTAGCGCTGGAGTACTTAAGACTGCCGTTTTAAAAAATCAATAGATTACCAACTAAATACAAGAAGTCGAGCGAAAAGTCTGCTCTATATACCAATGCCAAAACAAAAATTTCGGCAGAAGGGAGTAAAAACACAGTATTCCTACAATATTAAATTATTATTAAATGAAATTCCGCCGTCCTGTTTCAACACCAGAAATTTTATAACCAGAGAAAAACTTCTAAAATAATTGTTTATTAAAAATTAATAAAATTATCTTAAAACTAAACTCTTATAAAAAGAAAAAAAAATTAAATTAATGTATCAAATATTCGTATACATATTGTAAAACGTTGCTGTAAATACAAATTACAATTTAGAATTCAATCGCTTTTCTCAACCACTATCACTTTATTTTATCTTTTACTTAAACCCTAACCTCAGTAAACCTCCCTAGAGTCTAGACGTTTTTAAATTCTATTCCATGACAATTTTTCACGCTTTTCTTTTAAAGTTAACTCTATTTTTGCCATTATCTCAAAGTTTGACTTTTGCAATATGACGCACATTGTTTTGCGGATACACAATGACATAAAGTGACTTTAACCTAATCTAATTTTTGTGAACTGCGTTACTGTTTGTTACCAGTACCAACAGTCTTTCCATTTAATTTTTCAGCGGTCTCATCAATTCCAGTGTTTAACCCAATTCGTTTTTGTCAATCATGTCTGTCTGTGGGTCAAAATTTTCACAGTCATTAACTGAAATGATCGCATGCATAGGAAGATGCAAAAAGTCGGTTCATCCCATATACATTGGATTGAGTCGCAATGGTAAAATCTGCAGGACGTATCTGGTTCTTCTGTGATGAATGCAAAAGCATTTCACTCTCCCATTTACTGTTGGCGATAAAATATAGTAATCAGTAGCTTATCTCTCTGAATTAAGATCCGGCACAGTTACAATAACTTTAACGAATTGCAAGAAGTCAGTTTTAATCAATTTAATGCAATATTGGACAAAGTTAGTAGTAAATTAAAATCATTTGTAATAAACTGATGATAGACAATAATTATGCCGGTGTAAACGTCAACTCTCTCCTCTCCCCTTTTAGTGTGCAAGTGTCTAAAATTATTAATATAAACCATCATCATCCTTCAACCAACTCCCTCACCTGTGCAAGATAACGTTTTATTAGACCTTAAGATCTAATAACACTAATTAGTGCTATTTAAATCCGTCCCCAAAAGTGTTAACAATTCAATTGAACATTACTTCATTAAAAGACGGCTCTGTAGAAACAAAAGTTGCAGTCGCTTGCATAATCGAAGAGCTAAAATACGAGTATACCTTAAGTAAACGCAGTATATAAAAATCCATTCTACCCACCACTTCCAAATCAGCTTCTATCTCATCTAACCCCTAGCACAACCCAGTTTCTTTTAACAAAGAACCCTCTTCCAGCCATTTCCTTTCAGACGCCCTTCTATCCTCTAAATGCACAAAAATTCTACTCTGTTAGTGGTTTCCAATTATATACGCTGTTAATATTAGAATTTAATGAGCTTAACATAGCTGCCGCTCCTGTTCTACAGCCGAAGAGCAGAGACGTGAGTCACGGAACGAATACGAAAATCAGAGAGTACTGTTGTGAGTAAAGGTATGCATTGGATTAGAAGTACCAAATAAGAGATCGCTGATAAAAATTAAAAAGGGTGTCGGAGAGAGAACGGCATGTGCAGAATTTCTAAAATTTTTGACGTAAGACTAAATACTTTTACTGCTTATGGGACATTGTAGTATTTTTTGTCTCAGCTTTTGATCGTATTGAAATTTCACATGCTAAAGCCATTCCTGGCTCGTTTAAACTTTTTTCGAATTTCTCTGTCGCGTTGTTCTTGAAGGACAGAAAAAACATTTCTCTAACTCTTACTGCAAAGGGGCACAGCTCGAACTCTTCATCCGATGAGGGATAAAGGATCTCATTCCAATGAGAATGGTGTCTGTGGTCATATCAATAGCATAATCTACGTCGTTGTTGAGGAAATATAACGACTTGTTAAAATTCACACTGCCTATGAAGATGTCCCTTTTTGTTCCAGTTCCGGCAGCGCACTCCCCGTCTATTCCATTGAGTATCTCCTTCTTCGGAACTAAGTCTTGTGCAGGATCATTCAGCAGATTCTACTTCCTTGACAAAATGTGTTCCCTGGAAGCCTGATTGGTTGATTACGTCGCCAGAGCGAAGGCGACTGCTTTAGCAATGAATGCGTCCTTTGCCGTCGATAATTTCATGGTCTGTGGTGGGGTATGACAAATGCGCTATTCTTCTCACCTCTGCTTGGAGCTTCTGCAGTGTTCCTCCTCGTTGCTGCATTCGACTTTGCAGTTGGACCTTGTAAACCTCATGTGGCTAGGAGGCTAGAAACTAAACATCAATTTCTATTGTTTGCAACAACTCTTTTCTACTTGGACCGCTTAAAGAACATTATCAGAGTTTCTGTTTTCGCACTGTGTCGAGCTCTTTTGAGAGTTGTTCAACTTTGCTATCCAGTTTTTTAAACTTTTTGTTAATATGTATTCTTCTCTATTTTATCAAATTTGTCATCGATTTGTTCGAACTTCTGCTGGAGAATGTTCTTTCGTTCTTCCAGATTTTTCTTTTGCTCATCGAAACTGTTCTTCTGTTCGTCCATTTTTGGTTGGAGGCTATTCTTTTGTTGGTCTAGATTTTTCTTTTGATCGCCGAATTTTTGTTTAATGCTGTTCTTCTAGACGTTTCTTTTGTTAAGCGGGACTGTTCTTGCGTTCGTCCATTTTCAACAAGAGGAGTTGCTTTATCGCAGCATTTGATCTCTGTTAACGTCAAATGAATATGTATCTAGATTATGGCCTTCGTTGCTCAAGGCCTTGTGAAGTCGGAGCACCAAGTCACTTTCTCTTCCACTGGCGCTGAGTTTTCTCTTGTTTAACTCGGATTTGAGTTGGACGAGGGTCAACTTCAATAGGTACTCATTTTGCCATTATTGTTTTCTTCTTCATTTTCACACAGATTATCTTTGGATTTAGAATCATGTTTTTATTTGATTAAGCTATATATTAAGCTAAAGTTTTTCTGACTATGAAGTCTCTTCTATTTATTTGCTGGTTGCAGGAAAAATAATCAGTGGCTACCGGGACCACTTTCCACTTTTGCCCAAATAATGGCTTCCGACGAAGGCTTTAGGACCTGATTTCGACAGATAACGACCTTCAACACGGAATTTTTGGCATTTCCGTATATCATTAATATCTCGATATTTCCGTATTTCAAAGTTTGTATCCTCAAGTCGACTGTTAGTCTATGTTTTTCATGAAGTATGTATCAGTGATGCACTCGTCACAGGGCCATCACAATTCAACTTTGCTCACATTATTGTTCGCAAGCTGCGACTCCAAATGATTCAGCACGTGGCACCGGTGTCTACTGTTGCCATCCATTTTTCCTTACCACTAACTACTGCTACCAGAAGACTTTCACTTTTGCCAGCGAGATTTGGATAATGGTCCTGGAGCCATCGACTTCTGCTACCATCTTCTGCCCCGCGAAATTGTTTGAGTTTTTTTGCCAGTTGCTTTGTTGCCCATTTGCTCAAATTTGTCGTCAACATTCTTCTCTGTTCTTTCAAATATGTCCTCGTCTTTTTCGAATTTTTTCTGTAGAATGTCATTTTGCTCTACCAGCTTTTGTTCAAGGCTATTCTTTTTTTTGTTTAGATTTTTATTTTGTTCGAGACTGTACTGGTCATCTATACTATAATATATACAATAGATTTTTCTTTTCTTCGTTCAGCGATAAGGAGTTGCATCGCAGCTTCCTCGTCAACGTCAAAGGAGTATGTATCTGGATCATGTTCACGTTTTGGTTATCACAACACAATCAAATTTTTCAGTTGTTGAATATTTAATCATGTTTAGAAATTGAACTAACCTCATGTTTTCCTATATTTCTAATTCACTCTTTTTGCACGTAAACCTCAAGCTTAGCAGAAAAACTTTAGTGAATGTGTTCATTTTTGTATCTGAAAGTCCCTGTTCACATTGGCGCGCTTAGGAAGATTGTCCGAAAGAGATGGAACGCTTTTTATTGAAATGGGTAGAAGAAGAGTTACTTCCACATCGTTTTTTTCCATATCGTTCCATTTCTGACATATTTTTTCATTTTAGTTTTGATCGTTGATGAGAAAGCAAGTGTGAAGAATAGGAAAAAAGGTATGTTTCAGGCCAACTGCTCAAATTTAAAAATTAAAAATGCTCCGATTCAAATGTTCCACTTGTCAAAAAGTCTTTCAACCCCATGACAATGTCCGCTTTCATACGTCGCATGTTTCGAAAGATTCAAGTGAGTGCAAAAGGGAGGGATAATGAAACAAAAAATACCCAATTAACCAAATTCCCACTGCCTGTAGGTAGCAATTTCATTGCAAGTTTTTGACATTTCTTTTTCTCCTTCTTCTTTCTTTTTCGCATTTGCTTCATTACTTCTTTCGCTGTGTTACGAGCACAACATTTCAGTATGGCGGATGAACTGAAATGGACCAAAGAATTAACAAGGGGGCTCATTTTCAATTATTAAAGACTGAGCGCCAAATATGAAATGAAAGAGAACTGTCAAATAACATGCAAACTCAAAGAAGGGGAAAGTCTTCATGTAGAGTTGCGCGCATCACTGAATGAAAATTCAAAAGAAAATAACCAGAACATGCGCATTACACACTTGCGACGTATGAAAGCGGACAATGTGGTGAGGGCTTTCATCCCGTCGCCAATGTAAAAAGGGACAAAAAGATGTAAGATGAAGTAAATGAGTAAAGTACTTCCCACACCATACTTTCTTTTCTATTTTCTTGGTGTATTCAATATTAATCGGCAATATTTTTTTTAGCTTCTCTTTGTACACTTTTTTGACAGCTTCAATTTCTGATGCGAGTTGTAACTTGAAACTCTCAATTAGATACACTCTTGTTTTTAGAGTACATTTATTTAAATTTGGTGAGCGGAAGTTTTGCAATAATATAACATATATGCATAACTTTTGTTGCCTGATTCAAAAACTGTTCCGAAAACTCGTTTGCAAAAGTTGGAAGCAATTTATCATTCCTAAGGATGCTTAGGATAACGTCATGTAATAATCATTTCTTACGCTCAATCAACTTCTTTTTGTTGACTATGTTAAGGAAATATTTTTTTTGTCCTCGTTCGTTTCACTACGTGAGTGGTTCTTCCGATTTGTGTATTGTACTTTTGATTTATTTTTATTATTTTCGGTGTTATCCATGATTTGTTAATGAAATTCTTTTTGCTTATATTTGTTTATATTCATTATGTTCACCTTTTCAACAAAGGTGAAATAGATGAGCTCACACCTTGTTTCATTACGAATACTTTTCCAGTTTGTTTGATCATAAGTTGATTAGCCTTGCTTTGGTCAATTTGAAAGAAAGCTTAATTCATTTTTTTTTAAGAATTTAATAGTCACTTATAATGCCTCAGCATGTGGTAAGTTTTTCGGAAAACTGTATAGAGAGGGAGAGAAAGATGATTATTTCGTTTTATGGGTGGCTTCCAAAATTTGATGGCGACATAAAATTATTAATGTAAATTGATTTGTTGTTGTATTTTAGGCAACAATTCATCTCACGAGATTTTAGTTGCCTGAAAAAAAGAACCCAATACACTCATTTCCATTTAATTTTAAATGCATTTTTATTGTAGTCAATTCATTAATTCTTACATGATAGACAAAAAATGCTTAAAAATTATCTTAGTTAATTTAAAATTACCTTATTCTAACTTACCGACCTCATGTAGGTACTTTAAGTTATATTTCACACTTATTCTATGTCTTCCGACGAATTTTACAGCAATTATTTATATTTTTATATTTATTAAATGTAAAACTAAGAAAACAATTGCGTTTATGTATGTAAAAAACTTAGTACATGAACTTTTGGGTAAAACTTGGAACTAAAACCTATAAATCTATAAAATTCGTAAAAATAAAACTTAGCTTACTTAACTTACTTACACCTTCTTATTGTATATAAGTTAATGAAAATATACTTGGTTTCTTTAAAAAATATTTTTTTCAGGCCTGACCTTACACGTAAACTTTAGACTAAAGAATATTCAATACTATACACGGCCGAAAACATTTCCAGGTATTTTGCCTGCTAGGTGGATTGAACGGAAGTTGGGTCGTGTGAATGAATTGCAGGTGCAATTCAAAAATTGGATCTATTTCCTGTTAACTTATATATGTATTAAACATTTTTTTTTGTGTATGGATTATCCCTTATTATTGTACCAGTTGTCACGCATCTCTCTTGTTGTTTTATAATTTTTTTTTGTATTATTTATATTTTCTCCTATTTTTATATTTTTTTTATAATTTTTATTATTTTCTTTTCTTACATCTAAACTAATGATACCTAAAGCTATGTAAACCGGCCACGGCTAAAACATTAGTCCGACCTACTTCTTATGGAGCTACCTAGTACTGGAGGAATTCAACGATGAAGGTCAGGTTGTTCGATGAGTTCATTGTTCTTGCATAATTGTCCACTCTTCTTAGATTCGCCCTATTGTTGAAGACCTCAATAGGATAGAATTTTATGTATTCAGACAAGCTCTAAGGCAAGCCCTATCAAGCACCCGAATCTTATTCAATAAAATTGCTCTCGCGTTGAATCACACGGGGCATCCAAATAAAAATAGGCCGAATAAGTTCCATGTAGGAGATCAGCTTCAACCTCGCATCGAGTTGGCTGGTTTACAACAATCTCTTTGTAAGGGCAAAAGCACCTTGGCTCTGTCCAAAGCAACATTAATTTATTATATATAGATATTATTAAGATATAGATATTGATCTAGCCAGGTCCTAAAGTATCTGACTACAATTCGACAAGCAAGTGGCTGTCCGTGTTGTCCGACGATAGAAAACTTTCACCAATTCTTTCTGGTATCCCTAGAGGCCCCAGACAAAGGCGTCCTGAACAGAATGCTTTTCGACTTCTGAAAATTGTTTTTTAACTTCCAGTCATGGGAATGACGTTTAATTTTATCGAAGTCACATTGCAAATATATGTTAATGACCTCAATCTTCGGACCGGTTCTGTACGCGATTAAGTCGTCTGCGTACGCTATGGCAGGAGAACCTATCAGATCACTTGTGTAAATGTTGAATAGGATCGGCAAAGTTACTGCACCTTGTTGCAGACCATTTTTAATGGGAAATGTTCCAGCAGAAGTCACATCGCCGTTTTTCAAGATGGATTGTCTATCTGTAAGCATATTGAAAAGAATATACAGAAGTGCTTTACTAATACCCAGCCAGTTCAGCTTGAAGAAGAGTCCCTCTAACCATATGGTATCAAAGGCGTTCTCCAAGTCAAAAAATTGATTATACGGAACTATATGTTTGTCATCAACCCACTTAGTAAGGACTCTATTGATCACATTCTCGAAAACCTTACTGATGTTTGCAAGAAGACTAATCAACCGGAGATTCGCCGGAGTGGATGTACCTTTATCGCTTTTGGGGATGGGGTGTACCACCGCAGTTTTGCAATGCGCTGGATAATGGGGCTGTCATAAAGTATAAAGTTATACGAAATGTAACCGAGGCACAGGTTTCAATTTCAACGACGGCAGCCAGACGTCATTTTGACATTTCCAAAACTCATCGAAACAAGCTATTTGACAGCTCTTTTAAAATACGCGCGAGAACACGTTTTTGCTTTCTTTCTTCTTTAAACACGCCATGAAGCAGTCGAGTCGTTGGAATTGGAACCCGTGCCAAGGAATTGCTAAAAAGAGTAGGTAATTTAACCCTAGAATTCACATTGTAAAGAATTAAATTAATTACAGAGAATAAACACTACATCGTATTTCACCAAAGGAGTTTTATTCCGAATGTGATTCCATCCATTCCAACATATTTTAATATTTTATTCTTCTTTTTATGGGATAAAATCCCTTTAAAAAGAAACATTTTCGCCGCCTATATAAGCCCGTCGACGCCGCCATTTGCGTAATCCCATCGCCGCCTGCGACAAAGCTCCAGCCAGGAGAATATTACCCCGCCTGCGAAACACTGTTGCCGCCCGCAATAAAACTCCTGCCAGGAGAGAATAGTCCGCCGTCCAGCCACATTATAAATACGTATGTCGAGCAGTAAGCAGCCACGAAGAAGCCCGCGCATAGCAACAGAAACGGTACAGCCATATTTATCAGAAGTACAGCTCGACACCGTTACAGAACATTCTGAATCGGATAGTGATTCTATAGAAAGCCTGGAGAAAACATTCATCGATACACCCGATCAAATGGAAGAGGCAACGACAGCAAAGACAATGGAGGAACTATTGAAACAGGTAAATGAATTGCGTTCACAACTTATAGCAGTAAATTCTAGTGCCGCAGCCGAAAAAGCCGAACGCATCCGTCTCCAAACAATTGTAGCACAAGTGCAGAACACGTCAACCGCAATAGAAGCCGCTACAACTGCTTCCATTGTCCCAGCTGCTATTCGTATACCAGCAACGTCATCAACAGCTCCGTTAGCAACCGCCGCAACAACAACAAGTTCCAGTCTGAACGAGACAACGACAGTGAGTGCATCCGCTATGTATAACACTATGGGATGTTCAATCCACAGTATGTACACGACTCCGGTATCAATGTATCATCCGCCGCCCCCACCCCGAACTACATTGACAACAACAACAACATCCACTTCATATTCGTATGCAGTGCCTACATTTTTGCCGCCTTTAAGTGCATCACAGCCATGCAACCAGCAGTTTGTACCGCCGCAGTCAGTCACTCCACTTCCGATTCTTACACCAAGTCATTCTTCCCAACAGTGTGAAAACGTCAGCCATGGAAATGGTCGAAAGCTACAGGATTTGCCTCCGTTTACTGGTAGACCCGAGGAATGGCCAATGTTCTCAACCGCATATAAAGAATCGACGGCAATATATAATTATTCGAAAGTGGAGAATCTGTTTCGCCTACAAAAGGCAATCAAACAAGATGCCAAGGAAGTTGTGGAGTCTCTGCTAATCCATCCTGAAAATGTGGAACAGGTGATGGCCGCCCTGGAGTTTAGGTTTGGGCGTCCCGAATGTCTGCTGCGAAGCCAATTGGGAAAAGTGAGGTCAATTCCACAAATAACTGAACATAAACTGGAAATGCTGGTGCCCTTTGCCACAGTAGTGCAAAATTTATCGACATTTTTGGAGGCGAGTGGTTTACACCAGCACCTAGCAAACCCAGTGCTAATTGAGGAGTTAGTGAGCAAGTTACCTATGAATAAGCGATTAGAATGGGCTCAGCGGAGCATTAGTATTGTGCCATATCCTACAGTTCGTCATTTTGCTGAGTGGGTTACTGATGTTGCTAGACTGATATGCATGGTGACATCGACTTCTTCATTGCCGCCAGTTCAATTGGAACAAAAGTCTGGTCCCAAGAAAGTCCTTCATATGTCTAGACAAGATGCTTCCGCCAGAAGCAAATGCCGCCATTGTGAAAGTAAGCAGCATCCAGTCTCAGATTGCGATGCTTTCATAAAACTCGATGTCCAAGCGAAGTGGGATTTTGCCAAAAAAAATAGACTCTGCTTTCATTGCCTGAAGTATGGTCATAATCTTCGCTCATGCAGAATTCGGAAGAAATGCGGACTCGATGGTTGTTCCAAGATGCACCATCCATTACTGCACGAGCCGTTGATGTCAACAGTGGCCACAGAAGCCGACCTCGGACGTTCGAGACCCTTGCTTAGTTGTCACACTAATGCCAACGCTAAAATTCTGTTTCGCGTATTGCCTGTTAGGATTTATGGTAAGAACATTGTTTTATCAACATATGCACTTTTAGATGAAGGTTCCGCGGTCACCATTATGAGTTCAAATTTGGCCAGACAATTGTGTTTGGATGGATACTCAAAGCCATTGAGTCTACAATGGTTTGGCAAGGAGACCATAGAGAGGGAATCGTTTGTTCTGGATGCCGACATAAGTGCAGATAAAGAAGGTGCTAAGAGATACAGGATACAAGGAATACAGACAGTCAACGACTTAAACCTACCATCTCAAACAGTCAACCTGGAGGAACTACAGCTCTCCAATCGTCATCTTGCAACCATTCCATTCATCCAGTATAAGAACGCCAAGCCACAAATACTGATTGGACTCGACAACAGTCACTTAGGTGCACCAATTCGCACTCTTGAGTCAGTAGGAGTGGGACCCATCGTAGCCGAAACCAAATTAGGGTGGATTGTGTACGGGAGCACACCGAGTGGAGCCGCTGTAGAAATAAAAGATGATGCTATTCTCCACAACAGCCAACGCAGTTATGAACAGGACACTCTAGTGGACAAGATGGTGGAGGAGTACTTTGCAATGGAGAATTTTGGAGTCAAGAAGCCGACGGAACATCTGGTCTCTTCTGCTGACAAGAGAGCGAAGGAGATATTATTAGCTACAACAAAACAATTCAAAGGACGATACCAAACTGGTCTTCTCTGGAAGGATGACATTCCCGATATTCCAGCTAGCGACGAGATGGCGAAACGAAGATTATGGAATCTGGAAAGTAGACTGCAAAAGGATCCTGAATATGCCGAGATGTACAAGAACATAATTAAGACCTATATTAAAAAAGGGTATGCCAGAAAATTAACAACAGCTGAAGCAAAAAACAACACAAAGAAGACTTGGTATCTCCCTCATTTTGGTGTGAGAAATCCCAACAAACCAAACAAACTGAGATTGGTGTTTGATGCCGCAGCCAAAGTGAATGATGTCTCTCTGAACTCCCTTTTGCTTAAGGGTCCTGATGAGCTGAAACCCATGATGACGGTCCTGTTTAATTTCCGTCTGAGAGCAGTAGCTGTGTCCGGGGACATTCGAGAAATGTTCCACCAAATTGTTATCCAACCGGAGGACCAACACTCTCAACGTTTTCTTTGGAGGGAACAAAAAGAAAAGCCAATCGACGTATATGTGATGACGTCGATGATATTTGGTGCAAGTTGCTCGCCGTGTTCAGCGAATTACGTCAAGAATTTGAATGCTTCGAAATATTTGAATATTTATCCCAGAGCTGTAAGGGCAATCATCGAACACCACTACGTTGACGATTACGTCGATAGCTTTGACAGTGAAGAAGAAGCAATCGAGGTGACTAATAGAGTGATTTTAATTCACAAAGAAGGTGGTTTCGAGTTACGAAACTTGTCGTCGAGTTCAAAAAAAGTATTGCAAAGAATATCGGGCCAAGGAATCGAGAACAGGCAAAGCAGTATGATTGATTTAAACATTGAAGCAGTGACGGAGAAAATCCTTGGGATTTGTTGGGACCCAGTAGAAGACATCTTTAAGTTTCAATGCAAATTTCCTCGAGCAAACCGGGACGTCATGGACAAGGATAGATGCCCTACAAAAAGGGAATTTTTAAGCATTGCCATGTCGGTGTTCGATCCTTTCGGTATGGTTTCCAATTTTGTCATCTATATAAAGCTGATGTTACGCTCAGTGTGGGCACATGCTGTTGGATGGGACGAACCGATTCCCCAAGAAGTTTTTGAGAGGTGGAAGCAGTGGAAAGCCGAGCTCCCATCATTAACTCAGTTTCGCATACCGAGATGTTACGATCCACAGCTAACTTCAGCAAGAGACGTCGTTCTTCACACCTTTGTCGACGCCAGTGAAGAGGCCTTCGTAGCAGTGTCATTTCTTCGAATTGAGTGCCGTGGAAGCGTTCGAGTTTCATTCGTCTGCGGTAAAACTAAATGTGCTCCCAAGAAACCCATGTCGATTCCCCGCCTGGAGTTGTCAGCAGCGATCCTGGGCATTAGGCTAAGCAATGCAGTTGTAGAGAGCCATAACCTACCATTCAAAGACCGAATCTTCTGGACCGATTCAAGAAACGTCATCAGTTGGATAAGATCGGAGCCCCGACAATATAAACAGTTTGTGGCGTTTCGAATAGCCGAAATTTTGGAAAGAAGTCAGGTCAGTCAGTGGCGCTGGGTACCCTCGAAGCTAAACCCAGCTGATGAGGCAACACGAGCGCGATATCCTCCAAAGCTTAATTTTGGTAGCAAGTGGATAAAGGGTCCGGAGTTCCTCCAGCTACGTGAAAAGGATTGGCCACTCCAACCAGACGTCAACCGTACCCAGGAGTGTGAGAACGAAGTCCGGCCGAAGTTCCTGCTGCATATAAGCTCAGTAAGTAACATAGTTATTGATATGTCAAGATTCTCTAAGTTTACAAAGTTGCTGAGATGCATGGCATGGGTATTGCGCTTTAGGGATACCTGCTTGCGTAGACAAACAGAAGATGGGGAGCTATCCGTCAAGGAGCTTGAGGACGCTGAACGAGTTTTGTGCCTGCAGGTGCAAAGTGAAGTGTTTTCGCATGAGATTGACTATTTAACCCGCAATTTACCAATCGATAAAAGTAGTCATTTGTTTAAGTTGACGCCGTACTTAGATGATGCTGGTTTGTTAAGGGTGTATGGGAGAATCGACGCTGCCACAACTCTACCGTTCGCTGCTAGACGCCCTATTATTCTTCCAAAGGACCATCGTCTTACAAAGTTGATTGTGGACCATTTTCATTGCCGCTGGCGCCACCAAAATGATGATACAATTGCCAACCAGATTGGACTCCGGTTTTGGGTGCCAAGTCTACGATCGTGTATTAGAAGGGCAAAGAACGACTGCTTGTATTGTCGAATTCGTTCCGCCAAACCACATCCGCCATTAATGGGACAGCTTCCAGAAGATCGCCTCACTCCATACGTACGAGCATTTACATTCACGGGGCTCGACTATTTCGGTCCTGTACACATCACCGTGGGACGAAGAAGGGAAAAGAGGTGGATTGCCCTCTTTACATGCATGACAGTGAGAGCGGTGCATCTCGAAATTGCTGCAAATCTTTCGTCTGACGCCTGTATATTATGTATTCGTAATTTCGTCAACCGCCGTGGAATACCGAAACGCATTCGAAGTGACAACGGTACTAATTTCATTGGGGCAAAGAAGGAACTGTTGAGTGCGGATATTTTTGACAACGAAGCCATCAAAGCCGAACTATCGTCAAAAGGCATCGAGTGGGTGTTCAACTGCCCATCGAACCCACACGCAGGCGGTTGCTGGGAGAGATTAGTGCAATCAGTGAAGAGAGTGCTTTCACATTCACTCAGCGAGATGGCACCTAGATTTGAAACATTGCAGAGTGCCTTAATAGAAGCAGAGAATATTGTCAACGGACGTCCACTTACGCATCTGCCCGTGTCAGCCCACGATGATGATCCTTTGACGCCGAATCATTTTTTGTTAGGAGTCCCTAACTCAACGCAAACTCCAGGCCGGATTAATCAAAGGGCCCTTTGTCTTCGAAAGCAGTGGCGTATAAGTCAGCAACTTAAGGATCGAATCTGGAAAACGTGGATCCGGGAATATTTGCCGATCTTGACCAGAAGGTGTAAGTGGTTTCAGCGCGTTGAACCACTCAAAGTCGGGGACTTGTGTCTTGTCTGCGACGTAGACGTACCCAGGAGCCAGTGGATACGCGGACGTATCACAAGAGTCTTTCCTGGAAAGGACGGACAGATTCGTATAGCGGAAGTGAGAACAAGTACTGGGATTTGTCGCAGGCCGGCGGTAAAGATTGCTGTTTTAACGGTTGGTGAGGCTTTGGAACCGGAGCGCCTCACGGGGGGTGGGATGTCATAAAGTATAAAGTTATACGAAATGTAACCGAGGCACAGGTTTCAATTTCAACGACGGCAGCCAGACGTCATTTTGACATTTCCAAAACTCATCGAAACAAGCTATTTGACAGCTCTTTTAAAATACGCGCGAGAACACGTTTTTGCTTTCTTTCTTCTTTAAACACGCCAGGAAGCAGTCGAGTCGTTGGAATTGGAACCCGTGCCAAGGAATTGCTAAAAAGAGTAGGTAATTTAACCCTAGAATTCACATTGTAAAGAATTAAATTAATTACAGAGAATAAACACTACATCGTATTTCACCAAAGGAGTTTTATTCCGAATGTGATTCCATCCATTCCAACATATTTTAATAGGGGCATTATTCATTGCATTATTAAACAGGGTGGTATAAATGTCCACCGCTTTTAGTGATAGATGCCGAAGCAGAATGTTCAGTATTTCATCAGTTCTCACCAATTTCTTACTCCTAAGTGATTCGAAGATCGCTTGGAGTTCTTCCTTCTAAATTAACGGTAGTTATAACTTTTCATTGGCGATGACAGTATTGGCTATATGCCTTTCACTGAACTGGGTGAAACCGGAGTTGTCGAATCGCCAATTCACTATTTCATTTCGAAGGTAGAAATTGTGCACACGGACTCGATTTTCCAGGTCGTGGTTCGGGCCAATGATGTCATTCGCCTTGTACACTTCCTGGAAAGTCGCTCCTATAGTCTTTGTCTTCTCTTGCGGATCCTCGATCACAAAGGAGTTCTCATCATCAACCGCCTCATTTGGATCTGTGCCTGCTGCTACCAGCAATTATTCGTTGTTCGTCGTTCGGCGATTTTAAGACATGAAAGGCCGTTTTGATTATTTCTCCGAAGTATTTTATTTATTTGTGTAATCATATTCGGGTTGCTGGGATTTACAGCCCGAATTTTATTGCTCCAATTCAAACTTACAGAATTGCTGTAATTTTCTTTTATTAATGTCTGGAGGTTTTTAATCGACTTCAATGTCATGATCTCCGGGTTATATCTATCAGTAAACTGTCTGTGTGATGTTTTTAGTCTTCACAGCAAGCTAGTTTTATGTCGGTGCAGTGCGTCAATGGCTTTCTCGGTGTAGTTTCGTCTATTTTTCGTTTAATTGTTTCGTCCATTAGTTTTAGATACCGGTCAATCTGCTCATTTGACAGATTTCGGTGGGTAGAGCGAATTCTAGGAGAGTGCTCTCGATGGTGTTCTGAAGAAATGCGTCTAACGCACCCTTCTATAATTGTATGAATGCCTTTGAACAAACTCATCCAATTCCGCAGTTTCGTTGAGAACAGTTATTTGAGTGCTGAGACCGCAATGATCACTGTCATACACGAAAATGCGTAGACAGTTTATGGAATGTTGGTTATGTGCCTGTTAGTTCTATTCGAGATAGGACCCGGGTCTAGGAAGCGACGAACATTAAACTGTGTTGAACACACCAATTGAATATTAGGGGGAACCCAATACACTACCACATGAGCCACTGCCACTTTTTGGATACCATCATCTTCAAGTATGTATGCTATCACTTGTGAATAGCGTACATTTAATATATCTGTATTTACATCACCTACAATTATCTATTTTCTTCACCTAGTTATTTTATTAACAATATTTGTTTGTGGTGACCTATTTATTGCATGAATGTACATTTTGGTATCTGGTTGGATGATTTCTATACCTATAATTTCGTAAAAGACAGTATCAACATCGACTCGTCCGTATTTAATTCTTTTCTAACGTTTATTTAATAAAGAAAAATAAAGTCTACAACATACTCGTAAAACATATTCAATTTCTGCAACAAAGACATTTGAATTATTTCTCAGGGAACGGGTGTTAAAACTAACTCAACAGAATTTTTTATTTTTTAGCATGTTTTTGTCGACGCGGGTTGAACAATGTAAGTATTTATTGCCGGATTCTTTGTAAACGTTTTTCAGAAGTTTCTTCATTTTTCTTTTTTGTTGTCTTTCTTCACAAACTGAAGGGAACATTACACGGAGATCTTACTAATACCATGTAGAGGGCGTCACCGTTCCTTGATGTTTTTTTTATCAAGTTTTGTTTCAGATGGCTCCCACGCGAAACGCCAGTAGAATTCTCTGGTTTTGTGCAATATTTGATGAGCCAGAGTAAGGTGTTATATGATTGTTAATGTATACATATTCATACTTCTATTTGAATAGAGTGTAAAATACAAGGTAAAAATAATGTTATAATGTGAATTGGCTGCCATTTTGTTTGAAATGAACAAAATTGGGCTCTGTTTTCACGAAAAGTTTACTTGAAGGTGTAAAATTGACAACATTAAGTTGGAAAAATAATATCGGTCAAATGACCACCTCCTGAGTTGGTGCACATTTGTGCTCATTTTACGGCATTTTGAATTTTTGCTCGCAAAACATCTGGCTCCACATTTGTGATTTCTTTTTCAATGTTAGCTTTCAGGACTTGCAGGGCTTACCACAGAAATGGAAATTTTATATATTCACGTAACATCACACATCACATATTCACATAAGTGGAAATGGGCTTCGTCGCGCATTATGATTTTGGAGACGATCATCCTCTTCTTGTACCAAGTTTAACAGAGAATGATTGTAAATTAACCTCACTTGACGGTCAGCAGGTAGCAATTGGTGAACGTTTTGCACTTTATAAGGGAACATCTTCAGGTCTTTCACCGAAATTCGACGCAACGAACGCCTGCTGATGCCAAACTGTGTGCATCATTGTCTCGTCGATGTTGGTGGACTCTCCCAAACGTTTTCAGCCAGAGCAGTGCTATTCTTGGTCGAAAGAGCATTTCGGACGACCCAGTAGCGTAGCCAAACCCTTAATTTTTCGCGCGCATGGTGCAGGACGACGACGAAATTCACGCTGCGTTAATTTTGATTTTGATTTTGCGGCCCGGGTCAACCCCGGACGGATTTATTAAGCTTATTGCAAGCAAATACATACTTAAAACTAACATTTCCACTTAAAAACTAAAGGGTGGGAGCGGTTAAAGAAATTTAGGACGTGAGGCATAGGTGGAAATAAGTATGTTCTTGAGGGAGAGTTTGCTGAGATGGTAGTCGAAGAGAGGCAGAATATCGTTAACTTCGCGAAGCATCCTTGACATTGGCTCCAGGTGTCCGTAATTCGTTCTGTGAAGATTGAGCCGGAAAAGTGGCACAGACCTAAGATTGCGGGGATTGGTGTTAAAAGAAATAATTTGAAATAAGGAAGGACAATCGATATTACCTACTAAAATTTCATGAATAAAGAGAATGTCGGCAACTTTTCGGCGTATAGAAAGGGGTTTTAAATTTATAAGTTTCAGCCGGTCAGTGTAAGGTGGTAAGTTTTGGCTATCATCCCAGGGAAGACCCCATAAAAAAAACCGTAAAAACCTGCGTTGAACAGCTTCTATCCGGAGGATGTGAGTTCTGTAGTAGGGTGACCAAACTTGACTGGCATATTCAAGAAGAGGCCTAACAAAGGTTATGTAAAGTGATTTGGTAACATAAGGATTGGAAAACTCCTTAGACCAGCGCTTGATAAAGCCAAGGGCAGAGTTGGCTTTTTTTATTATACTATCAATGTGAGAACGGAAATTGAGTTCCTAATCGCAGATAACACCTAAATCACGCAACTCATTCACTAAGCGAACAGGCAGATTAATGATTAGATAGCAACGAGGTGAAGTAGGGAGGCGTTTACGGGTATAAGTTATAGCCTGACACTTATTGACGTTAAGCTCAAGAAAATTCTTCTGACACCAAGTACAAAACCTGTCTAGATCTTGCTGCAGAAGTAGGCTGTCTGAGGAAGATGATAAATATCTAAATATTTTCATATCATCTGCGTAAACAGATATGTATGAATTTTTAATGATACAAGCACCATCATTAATGGTCAGAATAAATAATAAGGGACCAAGGTGGCTGCCTTGAGGGACACCAGAGGAGGCATTAATGGGGTCAGAAACCATGGACCTAAATAGAACATAGTAAAGTCAGTCGTTCGCAGATCTACGTAGAGAACAGACGTGCTTCGGCTTTACGTAAAGTAAAAAAAAAAAAAAAAAATTGTGAATTGGATAAAATTTGGTTAACTGAATCGGTAGCCGTGCGGTTAACGGCGTCGCTCAGTGAATAGTGGGACACGGGTTCGAGCCCAGGCCAATCTTGGAACTTTTTTTTATTTTTATTTTTTTTCCCGTGGTTACAAATACGAAAACTAATTAAGAAAATCACGTGATGGATGGTGGAGACCGCTCCGCTCTTCCCCTAACGGGAGTTGGAAAAGGCAACAATGGTGTTGCCGGTGACGTTGCGAAAGCAATTAAAAGGAGGAGGAGTCTGAAAACCCCTCCTAATCTAACGAAGAAAAGAGTGAATGTGAATGTGCTAGATGATGATGATCATTATGAAGGGTTCAACAATAACTTTGCTTCCCTAGCGTCATCCGAATCGGAAGATGAGGATGAAATGATTAAAGACATTAGCAGCAGCATAGAAAAGCTGCAAGAAAAAATGCTGGCTGTTAAGCTAAAGTAAACTGCACGCAGGCAGAGGGAGTAAGCAGAGGTAGAAAGCGCCCAACAAAAAAAGTAACAACAGCTGCAACAACAACTGCATCAACAACAAAAACAGCAGCAGCAGCAGAAACAACCACTGCAGCAGACAAAACTGCAGCAGCAGAAACAACAAAAACAGCAGCGGCAGAAACAACAGCAGCAGCAAAAGAAGAAGGGGAATGTGCCTCCTATCAACACCTTTAAATTAGAAGTAAATGCTACCAAGGACCTGTGTAAGTTGGTCATTGGTAATAATTTCAATATTAAGAGATTGGGGAACGATCGCCATGCCATCCACTGTAATACAGTGGAGGGATACGCGAAAGTTAAAGAGCTACTAAAGGAAACGACGACGGAGCACTACTCATTCACATCAAAGTGTGAAAAGCGGCAACCGATGCTGCTGAAGGGGTTGGAACCGTCTTCTGATCCCGGGGAGATCCTGGCACTGCTCAAAGAAAAGGAGTGCGAAGGACTCAAGTTTGTAGGGGTAAAGTCATTTACCACAGCTAGGGCCAGGCGGGAGAAACGGAGTCTGTCGTTCTTCCTGGTGCAGCTCAGTCCCGAAAGTCGTCTGGATAGTCTAAGGAGCATCAATGTCCTAGACTACCAGGTGATTCACTGGGAAAAATTAAAAAGGAGCGAAGGCGTTTTACAATGCGTTCGCTGCCAGAGGTTCGGGCACGCCGCGTCGAACTGCCAAATGCAGCCTCGATGCGTGAAGTGCGCAAAGAACCACAGTGTGCTCTAGGTAGGGACGGAGCATTCGATAGGACGCAGCTCTCATGCGTGTTATGTGGGAACGTAGGAAACACCGCAAACTATCGGAGTTGTCCAAAGTTCGCCGACATAAAAAAAGCAAAACTGGCTCAGCAGCAGAAGGTGGAGGTCAAACGTTCACCTGTTAGATTCCAAACACCAGCCGTCACGTCCCAAATTTCCTACGCCCAAATGGCGTCAGGTAGGGGGGCTACGGCACAGCAAGCGACTGTTGCTTCTCAGGCGCGAATGCCAAGAACAACCGAAGCTGCACCTAACATACTGGCCATCTTGCTTGCAATCCAAGGGCAAATGGCTCAGCTGCAAAAGCAGGTGCAAGAACAGTCCAAGCGGGTGGACCAGATCTACACGCTGCTGCCGGGCCTAACGCAACACATGTCGTAATGGGTACGCACATGGTGGAAGAAACTTTGAAGGTCCTTGCGGTGAATGTTAATTCACTGAACGAAGAGCCGCGATGTTTAAATTGCTACAGGACCAAACTCCTGATGTGCTTTTCGCTAGCGAAACTAAGCTAACCGATAAGCACAAACTGGAGTACAATATTTATATCGTTAGAAGAAGAAACCGGCCAGATCCAAACGTGGAGGCGGTGTCGCGATCTTCATTAAAGAAGGTATAAAATTTCACAGAGTGTACAAGGACGTGTTGCGCAGATTCTGGGTGTTGGAGGCAGTCGTCGTTTACATCCCGCTCCGCAGTGGAAAGCGGCTGTACTTGGTCTCTGTGTATGCACCTGAGGCTTCACAATCCACCCTATTCATTACAGAGCTCGACACGCTTTTTCGACTTCTGAGGCTGGAATCGGGGGAGAATTATTTTATAATCGGCGGGGATTTCAACGCTAGACACAGAGATTGGGGAAATAATTTGCCAAATACTAGAGGGAACCTACTACTCGATTGGTGGCGTCAGCACGATGTCATGTACATACTCGGTCCTAAAGCGACGGATAACCCGTCGTTTCCCAAAGGCGGGTCTTATTTGGATCTACTGCTGTAGGACGAACGTATACGACTGACAGGTACGAATTTACACACATTAAACTGTCTGCGCACATTCGTGTATGACAACGACCATTGCGGTTTTAGCACCAAAATTACAGTTCCCAACGAATTTGCGGAATTGGAGGAGTTTGTCCAAAGATATTCTTACAACTACAGTAAGACTCGATGGACACGCTTCTCCGCATCTTTGACAAGAGCGCTCTCCTCGAACACGCTCCACCCACCGTCCAATAGGAATTTGTCAAACGAGGAGATCGACAATTACCTAAAACAAATGGACGAGACAATTAAACAAACTATGGACACTACAATACCGCGGTGTCGACGTACGACTAACGAAGACCTGTTCCGCAATCCTACTATTGACACACTGCACCGACAGAAAAGTAGACTTCTGACAAGACTTAAAAACTTGTATAGACAGTTAACTGACAGACAAAATCCGGAGATTAGGACACTGAAGTCGTCGATTAAAAATATCCAAACGCTAATAAAAGAAAATTACAGAATTTCTGTAAGTTTGTATTGGAACAACAAGGTTCGGGCTGTAAACACCAGCAATCAAATCAAAACGACCTTCAGTGTCTTAAAATAGCCCGGACAACAGACAACGAACGGTTACTGAGCATAGCAGGCATTGCTCCAAATGAGGCCGCTGATGATGACGACGTTTTTGTGATCGAGGATCCACAGGAGAAGGTTGAGGCCATAGGGGCGACTTTCCAGGAAGTATACAAGGCCATTCATATCATTGGCCCTAATTACGACCTGGACAATCGCGTCTTGGTGCACGACTTCTGCATTCGAAATGAAATAGGGAACTGGCGATCCGAGGGCTCTGGTTTCACCCGGTTCACCGACGAAAATACGGCCAATAACGTCATTGCCAGAGAGGGTGGCCTACCCCCGTTCATTTCGAAGGAAGGACTCCATGAGATCTTCGACACAATCAGGGCTAAGAAATCGGTGGGGACCGATGGTATTCCGAACATAGTGCTTCGACATCTTCCTCTAGAAGCGGTGGACATTTACACCACCCTGTTTAATAATGCAATGAATAATGCACATTATCCAGCACATTGGAAAACGGCGGTGGTTCAACCTATCCCCAAAAAGGGAAAGGATATATCCAATCCGGCGAATCTCCGGTCGATAAGCCTCCTTCCGAATATCAGTAAGGTTTTTGAAAAGGTAATCAATAGAGCTCTGACTAGGTGGGTTGAGGACAAACATATAGTTCCGGATAATCAATTCGGTTTTAAGGCGGGACATGATATCTCACATGCCGCGTCTAAATTGGTGTCCGATATCCAATGGAATAAAGGTAAAAAACAATGTACTGGTGCCTGCCTTGTTGACTTGGAGAAGGCTTTCGACACCGTATGGTTAGAGGGTCTTTTCTATAAGCTGACTAGGCTGGGTATCAGTAAACCTCTGTTGTACATTCTTTATAATATGTTAACCAACAGACAGTTCATCGTGAAAAATGGTGATGTGACTTCTGTTGGAATATTTCAAATTAAAAATGGTCTTCAGCAAGGCGCGGTCAATTCGCCGATCCTATTTAACATTTATACAGGCGACTTGATAGGTTCACTTCCCCATACTATTGCGTACGCAGACGATTTGATAGCGTACAGAACAGGTCCAAAAATCGAGGTCATTAATACTCTCTTGCAGCGTGACTTCGAGAAGATAAGACGATTTTGCGATGACTGGAAGTTGAAAATCAACTTTCAGAAGTCGGAAACCATTCTCTTTAGGACGCCGTTGTGTGGAGCCTCTAGGGATACCAGAAAAAATTGGCGAAAGTTCTCGATTATTGGACAGCACGGACAGCCTCTTGCCTGCCGAAATGTAGTCAGATACCTTGGCATCTGGCTAGATCAGTTTCTGTATTTTGGCAAAAATGAAGATGCTGCTCTGGCCAGAGCTAAAGGCGCTTTTGCCCTCACAAAGAGACTGCTTTATAGCAGCCAACTCGATGCGAGGGTAAAGGTAATCTGCTACATGGCCCTTATCAGGCCCATGCTGGTATTTGGTTGTCCCGTGTGGTTCAATGTACGAGCAAGCTTAATGGAAAAGATTCGGGTGTTTGAGAGGCTTGCCTTAGGGCTTCCCTTCGCTTGTACAGAACACCAGAGTCAGAGTACAAAAAATTGTATCCTAATGAGGTCCTTTACAATAGGGCGAACCTAATACGAGTGGACAACTTCGTAATTAAGCTGACTCGAAGGCACATTGCAAGAGCAATGGGCTCGACGAATAACCTTATATCTGGGGCTTACTACCCCAATTACCTTTACCACGAGAATGTGCGCTCTGACGGCTTCGTTCCACCGGAAGCATTCCTCTACCCAGATCAGAAAGGGTTGATCCAGGATATATCAGCGGTCCCGTTAATCTTCCATGTCGCTCGGACAGCTGGGGACAGGCGACTCAACTACAACAGAGACGTCGCACATGGCAGTATGGATCGTCTCAGGCTCAGTAGGGCGGTGGGGAATCGCGTTAAGAGGGATGTCGTTCGGCAGCACCAGCATTTCTGGTGGAGAAGATGTTTCGTCGTCGTTTCCATCAATTACTGACCAGCCTCACTAAGGAGGCAGAGCTGACCAATCTGTTTTCTCTATAAATAGCGATGGCCAGCTTACATAGGTTTAGGTTAGCATTTAAGAAATATATACATGTATTAGTGTATTCAAAGGTGTATACTAATATATGTATACAATTGTGTATACTAATATATGTATACAATTGTGTATAATGTCTATGTGTTGTATGTTGTATTGTGTATCTATTTTAGGTAGACTAAGGTTTATTTTAAGTTAGATATTAAGTTTTTATAAAAACAAAAATTATGTCCATATGCTAAGTTTTTGTTAACAATTTTTTTTCTTAGCTTTTAATATAGTAAATAAATATCCATAAAGAAAATGTTAATAAAGTCGAAAGACATATTATAAGAATTTAGAGTAGCTTAGAGTGCCTGTGTGGGGCCAGTAAGTTAGTATAAGATTATTATGTAATTTTAAGCTAGCATTTAAGCATTTTTTGTTAGTATATAAGAGTTGGTGTTAAGAAAATAAAATGCATCTAAAACTAAAACTAACATAGTAAAGTCGTTCACTTAAATAGGATCGAACCCAAGTTATAAAGTTTATCTGGAAACCGAGAGCCTTTAATTTTAGAAGGATTATATCATGAGAAATTCTATCAAAGGCTTTGCTGAAATCGGTGGCAATCACATCAACTTCATTTCCAGATTCCAGTGCACATAAAGTGCTTGATACGAATTCCGTTAAGTTGGTGGTCGTAGATCTGCCTTTGAAAAATCCGTGCTGGTTTGGGGAAACAATAGATTTACAATGGAAAGGCATTATGTCATAGACAATGCTCTCAAAAAGCTTAGGTATGCAGGACAACTTAGCAATTGGTCGATAGTTGGAAATATCGTCTTTTCTACCTTTTTTATGTATGGGAATAATAAACGACCTTTTCCAGGTTGAGGGAAATAATACCTGGGTGATAGAAAGCTGAAAGAGAGCTGTAAGAGGTTGGGCTAGATGCATTTGAAAAAATAGGGGAAGATCATCAGGGCCAGCAGAATAATCATTTTGAGATTTAATATTTTATCTCCAACTAAAGTTATAGACACCGATTCCAAAGTTGTTTGTGGGCAGCTGTTTAAGTAGGAAAAGTAAGAATGGTCGGGCTCTTGGGAATTGATGGCGAACGCCTGGCCAAAAAAAATTGGGAAGAGATTTGCAATAATTTGGGGATCGCCTGAGGACCTATCAAGAAAATTTAGAGATGATGGATAGTTATCCGATTTGCTTTTAGTTTTGATGAACTGAAAGAATCTTTTGGGATCGGAAATGAGTGTGTGGTCCATTCTGTTTAAATAGTTTTCATAGAGAGTTTGGCAAAGTACAGAGAAATTTATTTGTGCAGACTAGTAGTAGAAGAACTCGTTGTCGGAACGCGATTTTAAGTAAGTGTACCAGAGCTTATTTCTCTTGTTACGAAGAGCTCTTTATTATACCAGGGTGGTGACGATGAGGGATTCCTTTTGGGTAAAAAAGGCACAGATTGGGGGAGACATTTTAAAATGTCGGTATAAAAGGATGCAAGAGCATCGTTAACCGTAAGGTTAGGGTTATCGTAGAGAAAGTTAAAATTGACCATATTGAGGAGGTTGTTCAGTTTGGCGTAGTTAGCCCTATGAAAATAAAAACTGTAAGAATATTCATAGGAAACGGGATTAAAACCATTGTCATATGTCAGCGTAAGAGAAAGGGGAGGGTGGTAACTATCCAACTTAGAAAGCAAAAGTTTACTTTCTAAAACGACGCAGTTATCTGTATCACTGGCGAAGACTAGGTCGAGTTGTCTGCCGATGTTATTGGTGACACCACTTAATTGATATAGACCAGAGCCAGTTAGGCAGTCGATGAAAAGATTTTCCTTATCAGAGGTAGGATTTGTTGCAGTATAGTAGGACTTATCAATCTGAGTCCATAGAAGCTTAGGTAGATTAAAATCAAATAAAAAAGTAACAACGCCATTGGGATCAGCAGCATTAAAAATGCAGTCGATTGCATCAACAGCTAGCTGGTAACCTTGAATTGGTTGAGAGGGGCGAATATAGCAGCAGCAAATATATAGGTTGTGTTTGCAAATAGGAATTCTAGTGCAAATGAATTCGAAGAATGCAGTGGACGATTTTTAAAGGGTCTAGACTCGAAACGAGAGTGTATAGCTAGAAGTACACTACGGCCATATAAATTCTCCTCTTTATCTAGACCATCGTCACGGTGTAAATCGAAGTCATGGGAAAATAATTCATTACTCTTAATATCAGGGGTGAGATTGGTTTCTATGAGGGCAAAGATGTCGTAGGGCAGAATCTGCGAATTAAGACAAACAGACCAGAAATTGGTCAAATAAGCAGTACCAATAATTCCGCGTTCTTCAGGTGTGTATCGTTGCTTGTTGTCAACTAATCCTCTATCTATCTACAACATAAATGTCAAAACAGAATGACACTTGACATCATTTGAAAAATTATGGTACATTCACATTATGATAATATCACGGGATACGATGATTTTATCGAGTTAGAGGGAGTTTTGGAAAAATTCGAGTTAGAGAGAGAAACAATTTTTTTTTGTTTTAAAGTGTTTATTTAATAAAAAAATGGTTAACATAATTTAAAAAAGTTAACAAAAATAATAAATGAAAAATAGCTTCTTGCTTGGTTTAAATTAAATAAGGCCACAGTAGTTCATCAAAATAAAAACAAATACATAAAAAACACCTTCTTGCTAAATTAAAATTAAAATAAGGCACATAAATTCATTGTTATATTGTCAAAATCTTATTTAAATAACTTTACTTAAAAAAATTAGTTATTTTTGATTGGGTCATCACAGCTGGAGTGCTTGTTTTTTGTTAAAAAATTACTCAAGTTTTGAATCTCATCCGGTACTTTGACAATCAATTCTATTGCAGATTGCAGAATTTCAATCGCGTTCTCAATTTCTGTTTTTCCTGGCATTTCGATTGGTCAGGTACTTCGGTAGCCACGATACAATCCATAAAGTCTTCCCAATTAAAATCCTGTAATGGTCATCGTAAAATAATTAGAACAAATAAAATAAAATCCGTTTTTCTATATATACTCGTATATATATTTTTTTTTGTTTTTTTTTGTTTTATTCCTTTATAAATTATAAATATAAATTTAAAATTATAAAACTTCAATTACTTATTTAACTAAGAAATAGCTATGTACAATCTGTTGCCTATGGCGAAAGTACTTATAAATTCAAAAAATTAGATTAAACAATAATAATAAAAAAAAAACTATTGATGGAGATAATACAATGCGAAAATCTAGTTTAAAGAATAAGAACAAAAAAAGCAAAACAATAATAATTTATATCACTGGATTAAAAAATGTATCTGCCATATATCATTATGTTAAAAAGTGAAAAGTAATTTTTTAATGCTATTTAAAAATACAGTTTTCTTCCTCTCACATCTAAGGTTTTCTGGTAAAGAATTATAAAGTCGAGGAGCGGTAATAGAATAGAAACGTGAATAGTGTGTTTTGAAAATAGTTGGAGTAGCTACGAAATTTCTTTTGTTGACGCGCAAGTTATGACTTTCATGAAATCTAACATCGTAAAAACCGGAATTTTCGAAAAATATTCTGAAAAATAAACTGAAGAATTGCTAAACATTTGAACAACTCGAAACTAAGTGTCCTACAATCGACTTTGGCCATTATTCTAATAATATGTTTTTGTTTAGATAACAAAGGCTCTATTTTATTAAAAGAAGCGCCACCTCAGCAAGAGATACTATACTGCAATTTTGATTTAAATAAACCATTGTATACCATTTTTAAAACATTAAGATTGCAGTAGAGATTGAGATGGTAAATTTGTCTGACAAACCTATAAAAATAATGCTTTAGATAAAGAGTGGGACCATTCCAATTAAGCTTATTGTCTAATATGATGTCCAGATATTTAAAGCTGTCGACACATTTAATTCTAAAACAATCGTCGCTACAATTTATATTTTCATCAAAAGACATAACACCAAGGGCAGTCGGGTCATTTAGACGAAAACGTAGGCAATTCGGTGAGTGATAATATACTCGTAGTGGCAAGTCATCACAAGTTACACCCTTGATATTGAATTCCATAAACTTAGTCTTACTACTGATTACCAGCTTATGCTCCTTGAACGATCGTCGTAGTATATCCAGGTCGCTATTAACATCCAAAAATTAATTGAAATAGTTGTTGCTTGCAGCAAAAGCTGTGATTCTACCGTTAAAGGGTTGGATAAATAAGGAATTAACATATATTAGAAAAAAGGTCGGACCCAAGACTGAATCTTGCGGAACTCCGATATTTAAAAATTTTGGAACTTAACGCATTTTTGACTCTTACAATTTGCTTTCGATTCGAGAGATAAGAAGTAGACCAGACGTGAATAAAACCTCTGAAACCCTCATTTAAGAGTTTATTTAAGAGCAATGTATGATCCATAATATCAAATGCCTTGGTTATATCGATAAAAAGGCAAGAAGAAATTTGGGAGGTATTTAGATTAGTATACTCGTAAATCTCAACAATCGGTTTTAATAATGCAAACCGAACTGATGCTCGCTAAAAAAGTGAGTTCTGCCGAAGAAAGAAAGCATTCTAAACTTAATACCTCTTTCAAAAACCGTGGAAAAGACAGATAAGAAATTATAAGTATAAGAGTATCACCCTATCTCTGTTTTTAAGGAGTCTGAAAAAATACCTTCATATAAGTAAAATTTGGCAACTAGGTTCGATTTACACAAATAAAACAAAGTTAGATTTTTAATTTGTTAATTTTACATTTATTATTTTCCTCTATGAGGAAACTGAACACACGCTCGTTAACTTAAGAACTAACTTATGCAATGAAAAGAAACTTATGAAACACTTAAGCTATTTAAGAACGATTCAATTGGCGTTGTTTACCATGAGGAGTTAGCGTTAACGAGGCTGCAAACTTTAGCTTTGCAGACGCAGCAACGGTATCAGAGCGTTGTTTACTTCGTTGGATATGCTGTTGCTATGCCAGCAACATAGACATTGGTGCTGTTCTGCATTCCGTTGTTGCTATGCGCATAGTAATTGCGGGCAAGATGTTTTTGCTGTTTCTGATGCTGATGGAAGCAGCCAATGTGACCAGCTTACTTAAGCATTTGAGTTAGTCATAGTAATGTTCCATAACTACTCCCCATCTTAGGTAAAGACGTCCCGGCTTTGTACAGATAGTTGCGTTTCAGTTTTATTGTGTTATATAGGTAATATTAGTAGACCTAATTACATTGTAACATAATATTTTTAACATAAAATTCAATTCAAAAATTTATTTCAGTAATCTTAACTATGAAAAAAGTACAATTGTTTTTTAAATCTCTACAATTATATATAAAGAAAATATGAAAAAAACTGAAATTCCCAAGAAAATGAATACAAATAAAGTTTTATTTTGTAATTCCTTTAATAATGCCAGCTGCAATGTTTATAAATAAGTCATCTCACGTTACTTTTATGAACCTTTTTGTTGTTGATAAGAACCGTGGTACCCAAATCTTTTTGTATAACCTGCTCAGTAAAAAGTTTCCTAAACTTATTCCCAATACGCTTGTTTGTTCGCACAAAGACTTTTTCCCCTGATTTGAATATCCGTGTTTGTCTTTTCCTATTGTGGTAGTCTAAGTTAAAATCTTGGGTCTCGCTTATCTTTTCCTGAATTTCATTATTTAATGAATCTGATATTGATTGAAAAATGTCAATAGGCTTATAGTTTATTACTGAATGAATCGTCCTGTTGAACTTGAATGTAGCAAGTAAAAGGAGCTCAGCAGTGTCATTAATGTTATTTTCTAGTCTCGTACATCTAGCTATTTCCGTTAGAGTGCTATGAAACCGTTCTACCTGCCCATTTGAAACACTATGGAAAGGTGGTGCATTAAACATGTTTACGTCAAAGTGATCTCTAACCAAAGATCTTATACTCTGCGAAACAAATGATGGCTCATTATCGCAAACAATTGTTTTCGTATTTTTAAAAAGATTTAGTACTTCTAACAGAGGTTCCTTTATATCAATTATTGACCTATATTTAATTGGTTTAAGTACAGCAAATTTGGAAAATTTATCTAAACAAGTAAGGAAATACTTTCCATCTGTCGAATAAATATCCGTGTGAAGGATTTCACCGGGATAACATGGAATGGGAGTTTCACCAATTTTTTCTTTCGGTGGATGCCTCTGATATTTTGCTTCACGACAAATTTTACAATTGGAAACTATTTCCTTAAGTCTTTTTTGAATTTTCGGAAAATAATAATCCTTGAGAATTTGTTGCTTATTTTCGGAAACAGATCGATGTGCTCTATTATGTTCTGTTGCAAGGATTTCCGCTTGGTCAGTTGGATTTAAATTTTCAGTTACCATATTTATTGTATGCAAAAATTTTACTGAAGGAAACATGTTAACTAATCTGTTTTGAATCTGAGCCAAAATTGGACGGTTACAATATATTGTATTGGTAACGTTCGGGTTGACAATATCTTTCAGAATAGAGTGAAGATTATCCAAGGTATCGAATGTTATGGTGTGCCTTATTTGAAACTTGAACATAATTTTAGTATTTTTAACAAGCTCAAGCCCTTTATTAAGTATTATTTGGTTTCTGAAGCAATTTAATGGATTTTGAATGCTGGGTATCGTTTGCGTAAGAGAGGACTCGCTATGGGTCGTGAAATTTTGAGACTGTTCGAGAGCATTTAAATATTGTCTAGTTAAAGCGTCAGCTACAAAGTTCTCTTCCACAAAAGCTCTCCACCTTTTGATTTTTGCATTTGGATTTTTGTCAGATATTGCAAAAGTCAAAGGTTGGTGATCCGTAAAAATATTAAGACGGCTTACACCATATAAATAATTACGAAGCTTTTGTAATGACCACACTATCGCCAGGAGTTCCCGTTCATTCGTAGCGTAGCTTTCCTCAGTAGAAGACAACGTTCGTGATATCATGGTTATTGGTCTTCCTTCCTGAGAGAGAACAGCATCCAGTGCATGTGACGATGCGTTGGTTGTCAAATCGAATGGTTTCCCATAATCTGGGTACAAAAGAAGAACATCCTCTGAGGCTAAATTTTTTTTAATTCTATCGAAAGCATCCAATGCTTCGTCAGTGAATTCGATTTTAACGTGTTTTGACCGATTTCCATTCACATTGCCATTCTCTCCTCGCAGGTATTGTGTGAGGGGCTTTGCAATTCGAGCATAGTCTCGTATAAAGCGCCTGTAATATCCAGACAATCCAAGAAATGACCGGAGACTTCGAAGTGTCTTGGGAACTGCATACTCTATTATATCCCTTATTTTATTTGGGCATGTTCTTATACCTTTATTAGAAACCACAAAACCCAGAAATTTTACTTCTTCCTTAAAAAAATTAGATTTTTCCGCTGCGACTCGCATGTTGGCTTCAAAAAGCAGAGTGAGAATTTTTTCAACGTCCTTGATGTGTTCTTCCTTTGTTCTTGAGAAGATAATGACGTCGTCAATATAGACATGACAACATTTGCCTATTTCTTCTCTGAGAACGTCATCAATTGCCCTTTGAAAAATGCTAGGTGTATTCTTTAATCCGAAAGGAAGCCTGCAAAACTCATACTTTCCATTATTAATGGAAAAGGCAGTTTTTTCCCTATCCCTTTCTGACAACTTAATTTGGTGAAATCCCGACTTCAAATCCAAAGTAGAAAAGAAAGAAGCTTTTCCGAGATTGGACAAAATAACTGCATTATTTGGAATTGGGTATTTGTCGCTTATGGTTTTGGTGTTCAATTTACGAAAGTCTATTACAAGCCGCATTTTCCGCTTACCCATATTATCAGTTCCTTTTTTATCAACCACCCATATAGGATTGTTGTATGGGGATCGTGACGGACGTATAATCCCATTATGAAGTAACTCGGAAATTTCATTATTAACAAAATCAGCTGCTGACATGGGATAGGGGTAGGCTTTTGAATATACCGGTTCACTATCGATGGTTCGTATAGTAGCAACAATACTTGTGTTAAAGGGAAGTGCCTCATTGGGGTCAGCAAAAACTTTCGAATGTCGTGAAATTAATAACGAAAATTGTTCATTTAAATCTAAGTCGACATTTTTCTTTTCAATCTCAATATTGTTAACATTCCTACAATAGAAATATGATAATATTTCTTCACCTTCATTGTACTTCAAAATTCCTTTTTCAAGATTTAATTTTGTATCGATTTCTTTCAGAAAGTCAAATCCAATGATACCATCAAAGGTGTCAAGAGTTGGGAGTAAGAAGAAGGTAGTATTTCTATCAAAAAGATTAATAGCACATTTTGATGTTACCTGATTAATTCCATGAATTGATTTGACGAAAAATGGTTTGCGAATCAGTTTAACACCTTTTAAGCTTTTAAAATTTTTTATATAATTTTTAGAAGCACCCGTATCTACGAGTAGTTTTATTTCCCTTCCTGCCAGTGTTCGACTGACAAAGGGCAGGAGGGACTTACCCCTAAAAAATTGATTTCTTCACAAATTTCTTCTTCAGCTTCATGCGTATTTTCCTGCAGAATTTTGCTAGATTCCTCGTAAAAATTTTGTTCGCCGAGATAATTGTATAGTTCGGGATTGTGTTCATATGAACAAAATTGGTTTTCTGAAGTGGTGATTGGAAGTTGTGATCCCTGACTTAAGTGATTGACCCTTTGAAACTTAGGAAGTGTTAGCCTATCCGAATCACTATGTCGCTTTAATTGATTTGAATTTTGTATTGGTCCTCGCAACTGATTCAAATTTTGGACAGTTTTTAAAGAATTATTAGGACGATTGCTAATATTCGAAATTTGCATATTAGGCCTCTGAATATGATTTAGATCTTGTAAAGGCTTCCGAAAATTTGTTGGAACTCTATAATAAGAAAGAGTTGGGTCTACTTCCATATTGGATAAACTGGGTCGCATTTGAGTGGATTGGGTTGTTCTGTAGTGAGGAGAATATCGTGGGTTGTATTGACTATAATTTTTGTAATTTTGTCTAGAAGAAAAATTGCCTGAGCCCTCGTTTTTATTAAAAAAATGAATTCGCAAATAAATATCGTGCTTGATTTGCTTCAAGTTCTTGAGCAAGAGCAAGTGCACCCGGCATGTCGGTAGGTCTCGAAGAGAAGAGAATGTCACACATTGGTTTCTGTAAACCTGATACAAATACCCTAAGCGCATCCTGTCGATATTTTTGACAAAGTGAAGCTATTACATCCTTATTCCCTTCATGAATCATCAGAGTTTTATTTATTATTAAGGTTAGTTTTTTTTCCACCTCATCATAAAAATCCGTAAGAGACATTTTACCCTGGTGCAACATAGACATCTCCTGCTCTATAAGATAAATGGGTCTTTTATCTGCGTAAGTAAAATCTAATCTAGCAATAATTGCATTGAAATTGAGAACCGTATTAAACGAAGATAAGACTTAGTCTGCAGAGCCTACAATTTTATTTCTGATAATGGCTACTACTTGATAATGTCTTGAGCTTCTGTCATGTGCTTCAAATAATTTGTATGCAGCGAAGGCGGCCTGTCGCCATGAAACATACCGCACCTGCTCCCCACTGAATTCAGGTAAAGATTTCACTAAGTCTAGCGATTCCTCGCAAATTCTACCAGGTTCAATTGTAACTGCTTGATAATCTTCTACGACCGTAGGCGTCTCTAATGCTCTCAGTCGAGATGTCAGTTCGTTAATAGTCGATTCAAATGTTTGTCTAGTATGTTCTGTAGCTGCACGTGCAGCAGCAGAAATTATTGCACTTAGCTGTCCTGCATCCATTTTAAAGGGAAATTCAAATTTAGGTTTTTAGTTTTAACAATTCAACTTTGCTTATCAAGGTATCTTATTTATTAGAAAAATAATCAAATTAATCAATAAAAAAAATATAGAATATAGAGAATAGTAAGAAAAATAACTTAATTTTAACTTAGTAAATTTCAACAGTCAAAAGGGAACTTAAAATAATTCATTTATTTATTTCGATTTTGGAACTTCAACTTAACAAAATTTTTCCAAACTTATTCCAATTCTTACAAAATCAAGATGTACGTAAATGCTATTTCAATACTATTTAAATATGTATATATATATATATAAGTAACTGTACTTGCTTGTTATACAATATAATTTTATGATTTTTATCCAAAAAAGTATTTCTTTCCAATAGCTGCTTTCACTGATGAATTTAAAAATGAGATGATTGATTTTGATTTTGGTAAATGAAGCAAATATGTTCGAATTGTTTTTACACGAATCGCTTACGTCTGGATCATATAGTTTTTCTTTTCAATGATGATGAGGAGTATTGATTTGTAATGCTTAGTTTTCAACTGGTAAATTTAAAGCTGGACTATTATTTTGTACTGTTTAACTTTTCACTACTAAATTTAAAGATTGCTGAACTATTGTTTGTAATGTTTAACTTTTCACTGGAATGAATTTAAAGATGAGCTTGTCTATTATTTTCAAAATGTTTGATTTTTCACTTTTGAAATATTTCCAATCGTTTTGTTCAGTTTCTATTATTCGTATGAATAATTTCTGTTCGTCTTCGCACAATATAAAAAATTTTTTGCTTTTTCTTTCCGCAGTTGCAAAATTGTAAACGTGAACGATTAAAAAAGTTCTAGGATCGCGTAGCCACACGTTTTGGGCGGCAGTAAAATTTGGGAACTAGGTCCGATTTACACAAATAAAACAAAGTTAGATTTTTAATTTGTTAATTTTACATTTATTATTTTCCTCTATGAGGAAACTGAACACACGCTCGGTAACTTAAGAACTAACTTATGAAATGAAAAGAAACTTATGAAACACTTAAGCTACTCATAGGAACTGTACTATCGAAAGATTCAATTGGCGTTGTTTACCATGAGGAGTTAGCGTTAACGAAGCTGCAAACTTTAGCTTTGCAGACGCAGCAACGGTATCAGAGCGTTGTTTACTTCGTTGGATATGCTGTTGCTATGCCAGCAACATACGAGTAGACATTGGTGCTGTTCTGCATTCTGTTGTTACTATGTGCATAGTAATTGCGGGCAAGATGTTTTTGCTGTTTCTCATGCTGATGGAAGCTGCCAATGTGACCAGCTTACTTAAGCATTTGAGTTAGTCATAGTAATGTTCCATAACTTATACACAACTATTAAAAATGAAACATAGATCATCGGAAATTTGAAAAGATATGTTTTTAACATCATGCTTGAGATGTTATCAAACGAAGTTGATAACATTAGCGTTAACGAAGCTGCAAACTTTAGCTTTGCAGATGCAGCAACGGTATCAGAGCGTTGTTTACTTCGTTGGATATGCTGTTGCTATGCCAGCAACATACGAGTAGACATTGGTGCTGTTCTGCATTCTGTTGTTACTATGTGCATAGTAATTGCGGGCAAGATGTTTTTGCTGTTTCTGATGCTGATGGAAGCTGCCAATGTGACCAGCTTACTTAAGCATTTGAGTTAGTCATAGTAATGTTCCATAACTTATACACAACTATTAAAAATGAAACATAGATCATCGGAAATTTGAAAAGATATGTTTTTAACATCATGCTTGAGATGTTATCAAACGAAGTTGAGTTTGATCTTTTGATTGAAGCTTTTATTTTTTGTATTCATATTAGAAAATTGGAAAACGTGCGCATGAAAACATGCAGCGTGTAAAACCCGACTAAGTAATAACTCCTCTCTTATAAGAACACGCAGATTATATAAAATACATAGTCAACGAACACATCCTTAAATAAACGAAGTCTTTATTATTAGGCATAGCTTAAGTTAAATACTCAAACTTTCAAGTTTATGAAAATAATAACGATATTGAATAGCTCGTGCGACAATCGTTGATACATATCTCGTAGCTGTTGATGCTGTTGATGCTGTTGCTGCTGCCGTCACCATTAACGTTGTTTTTATGATGAGAACCAGGAACTTTATTTTTTCTCTCCCGCATTTTCTTCATTGCAGCTTGCTAACATTTGAGAAATTTAAATACCCGATAGGTGTTCTCTTTTTGGCAGTATTAGGTCTAACTCTCTTTACGTAGCACTATTCAATTTCGGTCTCACTGATCTCTTCTCCGATGAAATTAGTTAATAGCTGGTGTACTCTTTCTTTAACATTCTCACTGGTAACATTTGGAATGCCAATGATGTCGACTGCACATCGATTCTCACTCCGGTTCAGAGTATTCAATCTCATCTCTAAGAAATCCACTCTCTTTTTAAAATATGCATTCCATTGTTCAAGATTATTGATTTTAGTTAGCTGTAGGTTTGTTCAGTGAGGCTGTTGCGGACTGCTCCGAACAGAAAAGTACAAACTTTCCTGTTCAGTGAGAAAAATTTCTGTCCGAATATGTTCCTCTGTGTTCAGTGAGCTGTTCCAATCTGTTCGGAACAGAAAATTTTGCACCTACTTTCGAAATAGAGCACAACTGTGAAAAATGTCAAAATCATCTGTGCTGCACTTTTCTGTTCTCATTTGATTTGACGTTTTTCACAAATCTGTGCTGTTCTGTTCTAGTTTTTCCTCACTGAACAAAACTATTACTTCCCCAAGCTGCACAAATTTACTGTACAGCATTTCCAATGTTATTGCTGGCTGACCTAAATTGTTGACATCATGGGATGCCTTTGCAAATCGCAGTCCATTCAAGTTGAGATGAGCGAATTGTTTTTTTTTATTTATTCCTTTGGTTCACGTATTGTTTTTGCATGGGAGTGTGATAGGAGGCAAACGACTTTGCATGTGCAAGAGCAAAAAACAAAAAGAAGTAAAATGATTTTTCTGCTCTTTGTAAGAACTTGCAGCTTTTTAAAAAGGTCGTTTTTAGCTCGATTTCATTTTCATAGGACACAACTTCCCATATGAATGAGACATCTGTATAGATTTATTATCTGTGCTTATATGTATCACCATTTGAATTTAAATTTGTTTGATTAAGCTTTCTTTGAGTAATTTGATTCAAGATAAATTAAGTCCTAAATATGAAAATATTAACTTCGATATGTCAGTATTAATAAATTTGTTTAAATACGATAAAAGTGATGGTTTTGTTCTGATAGTATGAAGAACTATAGAGATCTGACGAGAACATATGGGGGTAGATTGAACTGAACGTAGGTTGAAGTAAAGAAGAAAAGATATATAGAAATAATAGAAATAGGGGGTTATTCCTAACAAATCTGGATAAGGGTATGGCCATGGTGAGGAGCTCTTTTATAAGATGCTGGAGGGACTATCCAAAGCAGTGGTAACATTCCATTCTGCCATTATTTAATAAGTGCGGTAAGTTAGTAAGTCACGTTTAATTTATTTCTTTGTGTAGACATGTGGAGTGAAAGATCGCCCCTAATCCAACGAGCTCTAGCTAGGCTTTGATAATGTGCTGAAACTCACTCCATCATAAGGGACTACAACTTCTTGTCCCAACCGTTACAAAGAAACTGGCGCCCAACGTATAAGCCCGATGTGGGATCTGCAAAGTAATTGTCAAGTCCAGTTGTTGACGAGAATCATTTTTTGTAAGAAAAAGAGATCCAGTAGTAGATTTTGAAAGATTGTAGTTTTCCCTACAGAATTAAGAGTGGCTGGTGGTTTAAAATTGATAAGGGTATTGCAATTTGCAGAGTTTCAATTTCAATTATTGTCACTTTATCCTAATTCTTCAAAACCACAACATTATTTCTTTGTTTTCTTACCATACTCATATTTATATATATTTAGACTCCATATTTTTTATTAAAGAATGGATACTCTACAGGAACCTATACCTAAACGTCGTAAAAATTTAAGATCGCAAAACCAAAATAAATCCGAGATAAGTTTTCATCTTAACGATTCAAATTTAAGTCCACCAAGACCACAGATTGTACATTCCCCTGTCGTCGGAAATTTTTCTAAATCTGATTCCCAAAATCTGTCACAATCTTTACCCAACTTTCAAAGAGAAGATAATCAAGTTATAATAGAACCAATAAAATTGAGCCTGATCCCAAAGATATTGATGATCTTCCCTCAGATATTGGTGACGAATTTCAATCCGCTCAGTTACATAACCTTCTTCATAGCCACATTCTTCAAGACGGTAATAACATTAATGATAAAGAGTTGATAAACACATTCACAACTATATTGAAGATAGTTTGAATAGTTTTCAAACAAAGATGCTCAAGTCTTTAGATCAAATATTGAAAGCAAATTTAAAAAGTTTTAGTCAGCCTAATGCAAATAAAATAATGTCAAAAGATCAAAGTAAAAAGATCGGAAATTTAAATGCCAATCCAAAATACAAAACCAGAAAAAGTTAGAAAACTATTTCAGACTTTAGCTTACCTCAATTACCATTAGATAAAACAGCGAACACATATATTTGCCAAGATTCTTTGTCACTCGGTTCATCTAAGTACATCTAAGACCATGGTGGTTGAAGACTTCATCTTTCGGGTTGAAGTTCTCAAGGACAATTATAATATGTCCTGGTCTGAAGTCATCAAGAATTTTCACTTGTTGCTTGTAGATTCAGCTCAGACTTGGTACTGGAAACATTTGCGAATGCAGCCAAGAACAATTGGTTAGCTAATGCTAAATTAACCCTGCTGAAGGCTTTCACAAAGTCAGTGTAAATCACATGAACCTGCTCATGGCTTTCCAATGTTTTTATGCAATAATTTTTGAATTCCGCTAAGTTTGTAATAGTAGACCTACCCTTCCAAAAACCATGTTGATATTTGATACCTATTGTGTAATTGTAAAATTTAATTTATCCTTCACAAGGCTATCCAATATTTTGGGAATAACTGGTAGCTTAGAAATTGGTTTATCATTCGCAATGAGGTTTTTATTACCAGACTTATAAACTGGATCTATGGCCGAAACCTTCCATTCATCGGGAAAAATTCCACTTGAAATAGACTGATTAAATAGCACATGTAAAGGAAAACAAAGTGAGCTGGAACAATAACGTAAAGCGATTGGAAAAAATCCTAAAATATATCGTTTACTCATCAGTTTTAAATTACTTAAGACAGCTTCAACTTCACAAACATCTAACGAATAATGTGAGCACTCAAAAATAGATGGGAGTGAATTGATGTAGCTTGAATCAATGGAGGTAGAGCAAGCAGAATTGTAAATGCTTTGAAAATATTCCGCAAACATGTTTGCAATGGTCTTAGGATCACTTGACTGTTTATCATCCAGACACATCTGCGGAGCGTCTCCGGTTCAGTAGGGCGGTAGGGAGTCGCAACATGAGGGATGTTGCTCGGCAGCACCAAAACTTTTGGTGGCTAGTTGAAGAGGAGGATGCTTCATCGTCGAACTCCTCCAATAATATGTAGCTTCATGTGAAGCAAAGTGGGCCAGCCTAATTTTTTTTTAGCCATGGCCGGCTTACATAGTTTTAGGTAGGTTTAAGTTAGATTTTAAGAAAAAAAAAATATATAAAAACAAAAAAAATAAAAAATAAAAAAAAAACAAAAATATATATACATACATATATTTATATATTATGTATATATATATTATGTATGTATATATATGTATGCATATATGCATTAGATGTAAGTAGGTTCAGATTTATTTTTAGGTAGATTGTAGGCTTTTAGTTTTATAATAAAATTAAAAAAAGTCCAGATACTAAGTTTTTTTGATTAAAATTTATTTTCTTAGTTGTAGTATTAATAAATGTAAAAATAAAATAAAATTAGACTGTAAGATTAGTCGAAAGACATAGTTTAAGTTTAGGTTTAACTTAGAGTGCCCGCATGGAGCCAGCAAGTTAGAATAAGATTATTTGTAAGTTATTTAAGCTAATTTTTAAGCATTTTTTTGTCTAGCATTTAAGAGTAATTAAAGTATATAAATAAAAATGCATTTAAACTGAAAAAAAAAACTGATCCAGACACATCGTTGTTGGAAATCCAGATCGTTTTCTTTTTGCATTAACAAATTGCCAAAAAGCAGTAGGAGTATTTTTAAATTACTTTCAATAAAATGAATATAGCTACAATAAAGAAATTTAGATAAGAAAACAAACTATTTTCTTAGTCGTGAGAAAACTTCGTAGTCGTCATTTGATTGAGTTCCTTTGAAATTTTTATGTGCAGCATTTTTAGCGTTCTTTAAATGTATTAGTCTTTTATTGTACCAAGCTGGGTGAGAACTTATTTTTTTACGATATATAGGAACACATTCTTCAAGAATACTGTTGAAAATAATTGTGAAAGCGATGTGGCATGGGAAATATAACAACACCAAATTGTCCTAAATGTAACCGATTATCGGGAAACAGCAAATCGAGCGCGATGAAGACCGGCGAATCACGCTCGACTCAGACTAGTCTGGTATAAAGATGAACTTGAAATCGAAACATCTGTGTCTATAAAATCTGGAAAACAAGTGTTTAGCCCGAAAACCACAACTACACCTAAAGTTATGTTTACTAATAATAAAAATTACCAAGAAAGACTTAGAACATATAAGGACCTTCGCGCCCGTCTCCCGGCCTTAGAGGAGATATAAGCTGAAAGAAAATTTCGCTGTTTAAATAAATCACACTTCAGAAAAAGAAAACGGAAAATATATCGTACATTTATTGAGTCTTCTTCTTTGAACTCCAATGTAGACCTTAGACCTTATGTTACCGTAAATGTTGCCAATCTTAAATTCACAGGCTTGGTAGATAGTAGTGCTAGTATATCCTGTCTTGGGAAAAACAGTTAGCAGGCCGTTCAAAACCTAGGCGTGCCAGTGCTGACATTTGATTCTGTAGTCAAGACAACGGATGGAAAGGAACAGAAAATTGTTGGCAGAAAAGTTGTTGAAGTGTCCTACAAGAATACAACTAAGGATATTAATTTGTATCTTATGCAATCTCTGTCCATGCCACTATATCTTGGCATTGACTTTTGGCTTGCATTCGTAATAGCACCAGATCTAGTAAAAGAAATTTGTTCCATCGAGAAAATTGTAATAGATTCGAATAAACCCCAACTATCAATTGAACAGCAGGAAGGATATCAGGTTGTAATTAATAATTTTCCGTCGTTCGCTAAGCTTGGCTTGGGGCGTACCAGTGTTGAAACCCATGTCATAAACACAGGTGAGGCGGAACCAGAGGAAAAAAGTTGTTGAAGTGTCCTACAAGAATACAACTAAGGATATTAATTTGTATCTTATGCAATCTCTGTCCATGCCACTTTATCTTGGCGTTGACTTTTGGCTTGCATTCGGAATAGCACCAGATCTAGTAAAAGAAATTTGTTCCATCGAGAACATTATAATAGATTCGAATAAACCCCAACTATCAATTGAACAGCAGGAAGGATGTCAGGTTGTAATTAATAATTTTCCGTCGTTCGCTAAGCTTGGCTTGGGGCGTACCAGTGTTGAAACCCATGTCATAAACACAGGTGAGGCGGAACCAGTCAAGCAGCGACATTATCCTGTTTCTGCTGCTATGAGGAGCTGGATCGCATGCTTGAGTTAGGTGTTATTGATGAGAGTCAAAGTGTGTCAAAGATCGGTTGACGGATACATTTTTCATTTCAAGTATTGACCCTAAAAATGCTTTTTAGCAAGTGCCGTTAGAGACGAAGTCCAGGGAAAAAACGACGTTCACTGTTCCAGGTCGACAACTCTATTAATACACCGTCATGCCCTCTGGGTTGTGCAATGCACTTCAAAGGATGTGAAGGTTAATGGATAAAGTGATCCCAGCCGCACTGAGGGAACAAGGGAACAAGTGTTTGTCTACCTGGACGATATTCTGGCTATGTCATATGCCTTCGATAGGCATCTCATCTCATGCTTAAAACAGTAGCACAGTGCCTGAAAAATGTCGAGAAGTCTCATTTTTACTTCAAAGAAGTGAAATATTTAGGCCATATAGTGGGTCAAACCCATAAAAAGTATCTGCTATCAACAACTTCCACCTCCAAAATCTTTAAAACAAAGGCGACTATTCCTCTGCATGTGTGGTTGGTATCGACGATTTATTCAAGATTATGCAACTTTAGCCGCACCATTGACAGACACGTTAAAGAAACATAACTAATTCGAGTTCAATGAACTTGCTTTTACAGCATTTACGAATCTTAAGGAAGCTTTGTCAATAGCTCCTGTCTTAACTAATGCTGATTTTTCTAAGCCATTTCTTATCCAGCACGATGCCTCGAATTATGGGATCGGTGCCGTGCTATTCCAGCTTGACGAGCAAGGAAGTGAAAGACCGGTGGCCTTTTATTCTCAATAACTGAACACAAGTCAAAGTAATTACAGTGTTACTGACCATGAATGCTTAGCTGCTGTGAAAAAGATTCGTCATTACTCTATTCCTAAGTGGCTTATGTCATTAAAAGACTCGAGCGGCGACTCGCAAGATGGTCTTTGAAGGAACAGGCTTCTGATTTTAATATCAAAGATAAGAAAGGCTCGTCCAACGTAGTGTCAGATGCATTATCCCGCGACTTTATCGATGAACGTACCCTTCCAATACTCCTACCGCGAGCATCGAACTTGTCTAGTTGTAGAGGCTGAGTAGGGTCAATGCATCTCGAGAAGAAATTCTCCAGACGAGTCCTGAAACCAAAGGATGCTCCTCCCCCCACATCCCAAACCTCTCCCTTTTCCCGTGGGCTGGTTCAAGGTTTCATATGACCCGTGCTGGAGATCAACCTGGCTGAGGTCACAGCATATCCAAAAACAGCTCAGTCGCGAAGGGAGTAACCGGATACATGGCGACCTCCGGATTAGCTAGCCTTATTTGTATACAGCGGATCTCTGTACAGATGGACACCCCTTTCTCCGCTACTCGTGGGACCATTTATGGATAAAACATCTAAAACAAAATCCGAGGCCGGTACTCCTTTAATACCGGGCGGTAGAACGATGACTACACCGACTAGCGGCAATTCTCCTGCATTGTCGAGAGGAGGCAAAACTGTGGCAGGCCATGGTGCACCATCCTATAAAGGCAAACGCAACGAGCCTAAAAATAAAAATTCAGGGAGTGTTAAGACTGTAGCAAGCCATGGTCCTATCACTTCCTCCACCCCTAGCAGCAGCAAGTTTTGGCAGGCCACGGACTTGTTGCTGCTACCAAAACTCCTCCCTCCAAAGAGGAATCTGGAGCTCAGCCGCATCGGCAAGCCCCATCTAAGGCGCTCTATATAAGACGCCGAAATGCTTCACGCATTATCAAAACCTTCGGATCCATTCCGGAGGTTGAGAGAAGTGCGGATATAAAGAGCAAGGTTGAGTGGGCTAAAAGACGGATTACCCACTGCTTCCACTGCTTCCACTGCTCCCAAAATGTTAAAAGACTCCTCGAAGCTCAAGAGATCGTTGGTGGAAACCGTGCCGGTTTCCAAGAGGACCAAAATACATAGTTTGAAACCCCCTGGGTCATCCAACAGCACATCTCTGAGGTCTTTCAATGAAGTCCTAAAGGACGCATTGGTGATCGCGGTAATCGATAGGAACGACACCGACGGTTCCATTACACCGGAACGGTGGCGGCTGGTCAAGCTGAAGCTTTCGAGCAACTTCTTGGCCATCATGCGGGAAAACCCCGGACCACCTCCTATCACAAGCGACGCTGGCTGGCACCAAGGCCATGTCAAGCTCATCGCATGTTCCAACCAGAGATTTCTTGATCTGTTCACCAAGGCCATAGGTGGTTTAGGAGAGATTTGACCAGGTACAAAACTTAAGGTCGTGTCTAAGGAAGACATTCCTAGCAGACCTCGAACTCGTACCTGGATCCCAGCCGAACCCTCCTCTCCAGAAAGTATTCTGGAAATCATCCGGCTCAGTAACCCGACTCTTCCGACTCATGACTGGAAAGTCGCGAAACTGGAGGAACTAAGGGGTTCTTATAGAATCCCTTAATCCTCTGGCGCAGACGAAAGGCATGATTCGGTTCCGATCGAATCCATACATTTAAGGGTATACAAAAAGGATGAGCTGGATGCTGATAAGAGGTTGCTCCTCCTTTAATACCTGATATCACAACCTCGGATCTCGGAGCGTCGATATCCTTTCCAGAATTGGATAGCGACGACTCCAATCTGTCCGAGGTGACTATCAAGCCGTCGGTCTCCTCTTCTGACACCCTGTCGGAAACGGAAACCGATGACGAAGCAATTAGAGGTTCTACACGATCAGAGATAGAGAATCGGAGGACCTCAACAACACCGTGGTGGAGGCAACTCTGGAAAACTGTAGCAATGATACGGTTTCTCCAGATTAATCTCCACCACTCAAAAAAGGCTTCGGCCGCACTCATTCTGCGTCTTTCTAAAAACGCAGAAGACATAATCCTAATCCAGGAACCATGGATTGTAGAAGGCGTGGTTCATGGACTTAGGACACCCGCATACGCTCCGCTCTATACAAAAGACAAAGGTAAGATTAGAACTTGTATATTAGTGAAACGTAGCCTTAATGTATTTCTATAAGCCTATCATCTTTCCTTCTGAAAACTTTAGAACGACTGATTGATATCCATATTCGAGCTAAAGTTGATCCAAGACTTCTGTTTACTGCTCAACATGCCTACTGTAAAGGAAAGTCGGTGGAAACGGCTTTGCACTCTCAGACTAGCCACATCGAACGATGCCTACAATATAAGGAGTACACAATGGTTGCTTTCCTAGACATACGAGTAGAGGGCGCCTTTAACAACGTCAACACATCCGTAATCACGACTGCGGTGTCTACTCTGCAGGTAGACGACTCACTTGGGGAGTTGATCGGTCTAATGCTAAAAAGCAGGATAATCAACTCCGAACTAGGTGAGACTTCTGCTAAAAGATATGTCAGCAGTGGTACGCCGCAAGGCGGTGTCCGCTCTCCCCTTCTCTGGAACTTAGTAGTTAATGAACTACTGATATAACTGGAAGAGGGTGGTAGCAGAGTGACTGCCTATGCGGATGACGTTGCCATAGCCGTCTCAGGAAAGCATCTCAATACCATTAAAAACCTCCTTCAAGTAAATCTCAATAGATTAACCCGCTGGGCAGATCGCCGCGGGTTGGGAATAAACCCCCATAAAACTGATCTTGTCCTCTTTTCCAGGAAATATAAAATTCCAATTATAGATCCTCCTTCAATAAATGGTACCAGTTTAGTTTTCTCCGATACAGCAAAATATCTGAGTCTCATTTTTGACAGGAAACTAAACTGGAAACCTAACATTCAAGAAAGAGTCAATAAAGCTATAATAGCTTTATTGTCTTGCAAAAAAGCCATTGGGAACAAATGGGGCGTTCAACCACGCATAATCCACTGGCTATAAATCTCGGTTATAATACCGATACTTACCTACGGGGTGGTTGTCTGGTGGACGGCCTTAGAAAATGCAGTCAACCGCATTAAACTAAGCAAAGTACAAAGAACAGCATATCTATGCACAAGCCTTGCGGTCTACCCCCTCTGCGGCATTAGATATTCTGTTTCACTTGACACCCCTCGACATTTTTAGCAGGCAAGTAGTTGCGACTGCAGCTATTCGCCTTAAAGCGACTAAGCAGTGGACAAATAATTCATTTGGCCACGCCAAAATTCTTAATACATTAGGAATCCTCACAGAGAACATCGATTACACCATACATGAACTTTGGTTTGACAAAAACTTCCAGGTAAGCTTCCCCTCTAGATAATTCTGGTAGGAAGATGCTTTCATGGAGGACAAGTCAATCCAACTGTACATAGATGGATGTAAAAGCGATAGCGGAGTTGGTGGCGGTGTTTTCTCAGATAAGCTAAATCTAAGCCTCTTTTTCCGTCTTCCAAATCAGTGTAGCGTGTTCCAGGCGGAAATTTTGGCGATTAAAGTAGCTCTGTCCTTGTTACCGCCGAATTCTCCGTTCAACGCGCCGTACCACGGAAGAGTGCCCGACCACTAAGGAGGGTGGTCGTAGGTCAAGGTGTTAAAAATGGGCGCCACGCGATTGCTCCGTTTAACTACCCACATCCAGAATCGCGACTAAACGAGAGATTCGCGTTTCTTTTACTATGACAACCATAATAAAATAAAATGAAAATAAAAAAAAAATAAAAAAAACGAATGTTTTCCAAACGTTACAAAATTATCGATCCCTTTAATTCACTTTGTACTTAACCTATAATATGAATTACAAAATTTCAGTCTTACAATCTAGCTTAATTCTACATTAACAAATCCAAATAGCTTACGAGTATAATACAAAAAAAAGGAGAAAAAAACAAAAAGAAGAAAAGAAAAAAATAAAAAAAAAATCGAAAATAAAACCTCGGAAACGAACCCAGGCTATCTATTATTCGTGACACGGGACAACGAATTAAGCGAACCAACTATTATGTAATATATGCCAGCGTAATTTAATATAATAACATGTGTATTTAAAGCAAAGTAAGCTTATCTGGCACGTGTTGCTGCTCCCACCCAGACTCGATTCGTCCGGATCCTCTTGACTCCAGTTGTTTCGTGCCAAGCACCCAAATGGTGCTAGTCGCAACTCCGGAAGGAAAAAAAAGGAAAAAGGCAAATAACACGGAGTTTCGAGCGATCTCCAGCCACCAAAGAAAACTATTTCACAGTCTCTGTCAATTCTGTTTGTTAATTTTTTTCACACCCAAGAAAATAATTTCCTTATGTCGATATTTTAATTTTCTTTTTTTTTTCTTTTGCACTACCGCACAAGGTTCAAGGTTCAAGGGTTTAAAATTCTCCCCTTTTATTACCACTTTTTTTTTACAAGCGCACGCTAAGGAACAAGGGCATTTAACACATTCTGTCTAATTTCACAATCCTTGTTTTCCCATTATCCGTACACTTTCTTTTTCTTGTTTTCTTGTTTAAGAGAAGGCCGTCCGGATTGCCGAACTGTTTGGCTTACTTTCCTCGTCCCGTATTATTATTATTTTTTTTGAACTCCTAACTTGCGCCTCGACCGACCTCCTTTACTGACTCTTCACCACTCGCCCATCTTTTTTTTGTTTTCTCCCCATTAACCCACCAAAAATCCTTTCCAATTCCACTCAACACTACCCGTTGCCTCTCGAATGTTTTCGCTCAACTCCATACGGTACGTCTTTCTCTCGTACAAACAGGTTCATCAGACCACATCTCCTGATCTTCCACATCCGCTAATCCCAACAGTAAGTCCTCATGCCATAGTATGACTATGGAACTATGGCCCTCAAGTAAAAAAAAAAACAGAAAAAAAAGGAAGGACAACTGCGATCCTACATGCGGGACTCGAACCTACCAACGTGAAAGCCTACATGCCGGGTTCGCGACCCGTGGAGCTAGGCTTCGCTAGCTACGAAGGAGTGCGGGTGCCCATATGTAGTAGTATTGGCAAGGAAAAATAAGTGATATAATTTTTTTTTGCTAATTCCAAAGAGGTGGACGAAAACTTATTAACACAACCCATAATATCCTGCCTGAAGAAAAACGTGATATCTGCAAAGGATATGCGCATATTTTCGGATAGTCAGGCCGCCATCAAGTCCCTGGACTCGGTCTCATTATATTCTAAAACCGCCCTTGAATGCCGATCATCTCTCATGGAGATGTCAGAGCAGTTCAACATTCACCTTTTGTTGCAACGCAACATGAACCACCTGAAAAATCCGACGACGTCATACCCACAATGCATTCGCCGTCGGCAACAATCAATGTCAACCACAAAACCCGCGACAACATAAATGCATCATGCCCAGCTGAACTACACACAAGATCCATGTGCGGGAGCTAACGCGGCGAAAACCAAATTATCAGTTGGCTCCACCCACTGAGCTACAATTTCTGTGATATCAATCTGTGTGCGTGCACTCACTTGGTGGTTGGGGTCAATGATCTGCAACAATTGGTCAACGGCAAACCGTATGATGAACCATCGAAAGATGTGGGCGAACGGCGAAACCAGCTGATGCGGAGGTTTCCTTCGACGAGTAAGAAGCAGTAGAGGGCATTCCCAATATAAAACCGAGAGCGTAAAGTACTAAAAAATAATAAAGAAATTTGAAGAAACATAAGTACCTAGTTTGTCTTTTTTTTTGGTCAGTTTGTTTCTTTTTTTTAATTTTGCGAGTGTCCTAGCGATACACCGATAAACTCTACAAAATTGGAACCACTCTACCTATTCTACCGGATAAAGGTAGTATAGGTATACCAATCGCTACGTGCAAAATAACACTAAAGCTAGATGCCAATAAAAGAACAGACCTTAGGTGGACTGCTGGACAAACATGTCTAGTGACCAAACAGATCTGGCCAAGGCTGGATCTAAGTGTCTGATCCTTTTAGATAGGAAACTGCCTCATAGGCAAGCACGCAAGAAGGCTTGGCGCTTTTACTAATGACTTCTGTAGAAGCTGCATGGTCGAGGAAGAGGAGGAGACAATCCTCCACCTACTCTGCACATGCCCAGCTCTCTCACAGAGAAGAAAGCTTCACTAGGAGCTTTCTTCTACAACGACCTAAACGATCTAGAAAATATAGACGTTAACAGTCTCCTACGCTTTATTATAAGCTCAAACTGGTTCCATTAGTAAGAGGATCATAGATCCACGTAGCATCACAATGGGCCAATAGGCCTAAGTGGGTTGGTATTTCCAATAGCCACTCTTACCTACCTACCTACCTACCTATCTACTTTTCCTCTGAGAAATCAGTGATCATCCGATCCCGCATGCAACACTGTTTTTACACCTCTTGTTCCACTGCATGCGGCTGCTGGCATTCTTCGCGAGAAGCGGGGTTTTATTATGAGCTTCTATTAGCTTTCCACATGATTGTGATAGCATACGACTTTTTGATAGGGTTACCCACACTCGATTGGCAAATGCTCTTGCGATCTCTTACGATTGTAAAGGGTCACCCATCATTCCTAAATCGTTACCGAAGGCTCTTTTTTTAAAGAAAGTGCCGATCAAGGGGGTATGGATTCTTTTAAAATGCTGAAGCACGTTAATAGCGTAATTGGACTTGTTGTTGTATTCTAGGCAACTTCTCATCACACATGGTTTTAGTTTCACGTGTTTCCTGTATTACGGATACGGTGGGGAATCGGACTCCGAAACTTTAGATCCAAAGATGACTTTGGGAGCGTCATCCTTCTCTTGATATGAATTGGCATAAGATGCTTATTTGTTTGTCGAAAATTGAAGACTTCTTGCCTTATCTAAACTGCAATAACAAAACCTTATCCAAATTTGTGCTCATTTTATTGTCGATGGCAATGGCAATCACAACGGAATGTACATCACAACTTCTCATCTTCTTTTTGACCGAGCTGTCTTACTTATGCCGCACTTATTGAATGGCGATGGAACAATCTTAGGCGTATGCTAACTAATTTATACATTTTTGCCATTTCATCATGCATCATTTTACGCTTGCCGAACGTGTGGAAATTATTAAAAAAATATTATCGAAATTCCGGCTCAATTGTAAATATAAAACGTGAATTTCGTTATAAGATCGGTCGTTATCATGGCTTCGGTGTACAGGCAATTCGTTGAATTATAGTTTGAGCGTGAGCACAGTCTTTTGAATCAGCCACCAACCAGACAGAAGAAAAACATAGCGGCTAGTATCGAAGAAGAGCCAGAAATGGTCAGCTAAATTGGGCATCGACAGAGAGTCAACCCGGGTTATTTTGCGGTTGTATATGGGCCTATGTCCGCATAAGATTGTGCTGACGCAACAATTGAAGCCGGACGACCATAGACAATGAAGTGAGTTTGCTAATTGGGCATTTATCAATTGGCCGCCGTGATCATGCGATTTGACACCACTCGATTAGTTTCTCTGTGGCTGCGTCAAGTCCTTAGTCTACGCTAACAAGCCAACCACTTTGGACGAGCTCGAGGCCAACATCGGACTGAGTTATTAAAAATTGGACCTACCGCTTGAAGCACTATCAGCGAAGTCGAGACAGCTATTTCAATGATTCCCTATTCCACATATAATGACATGAATGTAGCTGCAAAATAAAGCCAGAATCAATTTTATATCTCACACCGTTTTTGTATTATTTAAATTTTTTTTTTTTCGTTCTTATCTGGTCACGATATATAAGGATTTTGGCATGCTAGCTGATGGTGCCGCCAATGATTCAATCTCACGAATCCATCCGCCATATGTTCATCTTCCGAGTGTTAGTTATTTCCAGCAGATTATAATAGTATTTTTACGTTATTTTTTTGTAAATATTTGCGCTAACAAATTAAGCCCGGAGCGGCGAAAGGTAAAATAAGCACAATCGATGTGTACCTTAGATATACATATAGGCCACCGCCTGACAGTTTCTATCCTGAACTACAATAATCTATACGTACGCAGCTAGTATATGTACGCAGCTCGTATGTACTTAGATTTACAGTCAACTGCAAGAGACGCCTGTTTTGGATCTACTTATGTACATGTATGCCAGAGTGTATGAATTAATATGTGTTTTTTGCTTAGAGCCGTATGGTCTTGGTTGTTACGTTCCCAAATAAAAGCAAATAAGTTACACCTCAAGGCTTAGATTTTCATAAAAATAGTGGTATTTTGTTCCCATTATGTAATTGAAAATATCTAATTTGTACTCCCACGTTCATTTTAGCTTGAAGCCATTTCAGTGCTTTGTCATTGAAAATTATGGTGCGATTCAGACCTTTAAGTGAAATGAAACATAATTGGTTACGACATAGACAACACATGAAGCAATGCAAAGAAATAATATAATGCATTTAGTTTTCTAATTTAATTACAGAATACTATAAAAATCAGTGTTTATCTGATATTGACGGTAATAATAACCTGTGCAACGTTTAGAATAGCGCTTTTGTTATTCGGAAATAAACTTGAATATTATGTGCACTAACCTATATCATCTACTTGTATAAATTTATTTTAAACGTTCGAAAATATCTCAATATGGAGAAGTAAGCCTCTTCAAATTGCGAAGTTTAAAATTTAGTTAATTTCTTACTTACTTAGTTCACACAAAGTTTTTGGACCGCAATATTCTGCATTTTCCGTGAATGGTTCTGTTACCGATAAAGTATGTACTCGTAGTTACAAAATTAATATCAACCGAAAATAAGTACCTTATATTTCATTGAAGGTTACACCAGACATGGCACACCTTGTTCACCCATATTGGAATCAATTTCCACCAATGGATCCCATGGCACAAAAAACTTTAGGTTTTTTTATGGTTATAATGGGAATAATATCATGGTGTGGAAATGGTGTAGTTGTTTACATCTTTTCAACGACAAAATCTTTAAGAACACCTGCCAATCTTTTAGTTTTAAATTTGGCTTTTTCGGATTTCGGCATGATGCTAACAAATTGTCCAATGATGATGATCAATTTGTTTTTCGAAACATGGGTACTGGGCCCCTTAATGTGTGATATATATGGCATGTGTGGTTCAATATTTGGTTGTGGTTCAATTTGGTCTATGTGTATGATCGCTCTCGACAGATACCAAGTAATAGTTAAAGGCGTTGCCGGACGTCCGATGACAATCAAACTTGCTATAATGAAGATTTTAGCCATTTGGATATTTGCATTCTTTTGGACAGTCATGCCAATAGTTGGGTGGAGCAAGTATAACATTTTAGTTCAATCAAATCAAAAGTATTTTTTGTATTTTTTTTCTATTAAGGTACGTTCCTGAAGGAAATCTGACATCATGTGGAATTGAATATCTTGAACGAGATTGGAATCCTCGAACTTACTTGATTTTTTATACCATATTTGTATATTATGTTCCATTATTTTTAATATGTTATTCCTACTGGTTTATAATTGCTGTAAGTTTAAATATAAAAGTTGTACTGTCATTTAATTTGCAATTAGCCGTAATACAAAAACATAACTTGTCTTTAGGCTGTGTCAGCTCATGAAAAAGCAATGCGAGAACAGGCTAAAAAGATGAACGTAAAATCGCTTCGGTCTTCTGAAGATGCGGAAAAAAGCGCAGAGGGTAAATTAGCAAAAGTTGCACTGGTAACAATTTCACTATGGTTCTTGGCATGGACACCGTACACCGTCTTAAATAACATGGGCCTTTTTAAAATTGATGGTCTAACACCTCTGAACACAATTGCGGGGGCGGTATTTGCAAAAACCAGTGCTTGTTATAACCCGATCGTTTATGGAATCAGGTAAAATTCTCATGATTTTTCTTAAAATTATCAATTTTTTGATATCTACTCAAATTTCTAGCCACCCAAAATATCGAGCAGCGCTTAAAGAAAAATGTCCATGTTGCGTTATTGGATCTACAGAAGATGGCAAAAGCAGTGATGCCCAGTCACAAGCAACTACCGGAGAACAAGAGTCAAAGGCATAATAATTTTACCTAATGTACAAGAAATCATTCTTACGAAATATAAATTAATATGGCATTGACTTCAAACACTGATTTTAAGTAGGAAGTAATCTTTACATTTTTTGGGGTAGTAAAAGAGTTTCTTATTAACAAGTGCATAAGGTGAAAAATTTTTGGCGAATGGCTTATATCGATACTATTACCCTTCAATGGATCTAGAATTGTTTTCTTTATAAGGAGCAAATGGGACGGTTGATCTCCTTATTCCGAATTTCTTACAGAAACAATCTCCTACGTCTGAGGCACTTGTAGGGATTAGTCGATTAGTTCAAGTTTAATGAATAGAAGTATGAATTCATTGAAATTTGAAATTAAAAACAAAAACTAAATCAAAGTGCACTTTGCCCCAAAAACCCGTCTAGTGTTTTGTGGGATACCTCTCTGTGATTGTTCGTATGTTGAATTCTTGGCGAGGTCACTATAAGCTCCATAAGATAGTGAACAAATTTAGCTCTATTAATCAAAATGCATGTTCATATTTTCATGGCTATTAATATTTTTTTGGCACGCGGAACACTTGAATCGGACCATTTTTAATTATTAAATGTGAGTAGTTGGCCTAAAACTTACATTTTTCCTCTTCTTTACGCTTCAACGATTAAAACCAAAATGAAAAAAAAAACATGTTGGAAAGGGAACGATATTTGAAAAAAACGTTATGCTTCACCCGGAAATCTACTTTAGAAATGAATTTCCTGTGCAAATAACCATTCTTCTTCCCAGTTAAATAAAATGTTTTTCCTTTCTTCTTAACCACGCGAGGGTGAACAGGCACAAAGTTCCATTCAAGATTATTAAAACAAATTGGTGTTAACGGAATGGTGTGCATTTAGTAATGCGTTGCTAAGAACTCCAATTAGACACTACCATCGGCCGCAGATTTCAAATAGAGTGAGAAACTCACTCGCTCTCTAGAGTGAATTTGTCGTGTGCTCTCCAAAGTAAACTTTTACTTTCTTTTAAAATAAACTAAGTGCGACAATATCGTAAGCAAAGACTTCATTGTTTGCGATGGTATTTGCCATCTAAAGTTCTATGATAAATGTGCAATTTTATCTGAAAATGCTTTGAACTTTTTAAAGTCTAATATAAATTTAACATGGAAGTGTAATGCTTGTGCTACTCGTAGTATCGCAATGCTTGGCTTAGTACAGAAAGTTGCTAAATTAAGCAAAACTGTTAAACTTTTACATAAGGAAATTAAATCCCACCCACTCCACCGAAAGAATAAGTCTACATCCACAACTAGCAAAGTCAAAAGAACAAACAAAAACAATAGTATTGAAGTGCATAATATATCCATAATACTCGTATATCCACTATATCGACTAACCAAGTCGTTCGCAGATCTCCGCAGAGAATAGACGTGTCTCTTTTCATAGTGAGAAAATAGTAATTTAGTTTTGTTCATAATGACAATTAGTCGCAATATTTAATAGTTGACTCGGTAGACAGGCGGTTAGCGGCGTCGATCAGTGTATTCGACCGACGAGTCGTGGGTTCGTCTACCCTGTGTAGTGACATTTCTTTTTTCTTTTTAGTTACATAAAACAGTTAATTTGTAACGTAATTTATTATACCACCCTATCCGTAAACTGGGCGAGTATAATAACAGGGTGTGCTCAGTTTTTACGCACTTAACCCAGAGTCCTTTAATTGCATTTAAAGCAAATAAAACGATCGAAAAGGGACACTCTACTATGTGCCCTCCAAAATGTGCTCTAAAAGGACCCTCCCTACTACTTCTTCTTCACCTTTATGACCACCAAGCACAGGCAACTCGAAAGGCCAGTCCAGGCAAAGAGTAGAAGGGGGTTTGGCCAATTCGCAGCGGCAGGCATGCTAGTCTAAGCTCCGTCCTAAGCTCGTCGGAATGGGGGGGGATCTTGCTGCTAATAGTGGCCAACCGCGGTTACATATTTTTTCATGCCTGGCTCCAGATGTCATTTGAGCGAAATTTAAAAGAATTAGGAACCCGATTTTGTCCTTATGTGTCTCCGACCTAAATGGTTTCTATATCTAAGTGAAAACCTAAAATACTTCCCATACCCTAGCGCAGAAGAAAGAGAGAAAAGAACCAGCTGATATGCTCTATTACGGAATTAACCCTCCCCTTAGTATCTAGCATAGAACGCTAGGACACTCCTTGGTAGTTGTTTGATCCGTCGGTTTATATGTCAACTACCCCTTTTTTATAATATCCTGTATCCTTACAACATGTTGCTCGATCGCCGGCCAAATGATCCTTTCGCGCCCCTACTATCTATACTTTTAGCTGCACATTACAGATAACAAGCTATGTTACACAAAATAAAAGGTTAGCGACTGCCTTCCCTGGAAACTTTCCCGCGAGAACATCCCTCATTCTGAGGTCCGGTATAACAGTTACAGAATTAATCGAAATGGAAAAAAGCATAAAAAATAAATAAAATGTATGGTCGTACTTAGACAAGTATGTATTCAATAAGGTAATATACAGTTTTTTGATATAATGTGAATGGAGGGGATAACAATAGACGAGTCAAGGCCCCTGAAATTAATATAATCCTAAGCTATGACATCATAAAGTAAATAAATTTAGAAAGAGGTAATATAAAAAAAGGTAATTTAACAAGATGAGTTCATGTTATACTATCATAGATACATGTCAATATATAATATGTAAGATTCGAACAAAAATTAGTGTTTAAAATACATACTCGTACTATGCAAAAACTACATAAGTATAAAAATTGTGTTTTCAGTTCATACAGTTCTACGTTAAGATTTTTGTTACTTTAATGATATTTAAAAAAAAAATTTTATATCAAAATAAAAGAAAAAAAAAGGGTTAACAAACTCACCGATAATATTTGATAAATACTCTTCAGGAGGGTAGTGCACTGCCATCGCTGGAAATGATGATCTTGGTGTTTTCCTTTCTTTTTATTAAGATATTTTATTAAGGTTGAATACTAATGAAATTTCAAATAAACACAGGTGAAGTAAAATATTTTTTTTTTTAAATACACTTTTATATATAATACAACCTCTGGAGCCTTGCTAGGATGAAATGGAGGAGGAATGGAAACAGGGTAGGAGCGTTTGGACTGCTTCTGCTGATCCTTGCAACTTGTCTTTCTGGTTCTCAATCAAAAAATATGTTCACCCTCTTTTTCCGCGGGGTTTTAGGGCACTTGTCGATAGCTGATAATTATTTTCCTTTGCAAATTGGCTTTGCTATTTTCCTGATTAGCATTGGAATAGTGCTGTGATTTTATGCATTCACACTTTCGCACAACCGCCGTCTTGAGTTTTTATTTCTTTTTTATTAGTATTGTTAGCATTATATCTTTCAGTCTCTCGTTGTTTCGCGTGGCGTGATAGGTATTTAGTATATGAATTAATTTTGTTTGTTTTGTCGATATATGTATGTTCACTTGTTTGAATTTGTTTCTTTTTTTTTTTGTTCTGAGTTTCAACTAGAATTAGGATTTCTTTATTCTTCCTTTTTTTTTTTTTTAAAGGTCTTCTTAAATTTTCTTAAGAGAAATTTTTTTTTTTTTCTCACTTTTGACTATTTTATACGAGTAAGTCTGTACTTTTAGACTCTATTAAACCAACTAACTAACTGACTACTAGTCTTCATCCAGTCTTCGCTTGATACCTCGTACGACGCTGAAAAAATTCCGTTTTATTTATTACCCAGTACCGAATTGTCTGGTGATTTTACATTACGGGTGTTTCACCCTGAGAGCTTTGCAAACATGTGATTATTTTGGGAACAGTTTAAAAATCATAGGCATGAACCACGAAGCTAAAGGTTTGACAAGAAACATCGCTTGGAAAGGGATATTTACGACGGATTGAAGCGTTGATAAGGAGACAGGTTGTGGCAGCCGCTAATGTTTATTAATAGATCGTAACTCAAGATGGCAGCGGCATAATATCGTATATTTTTTTTTCCTTTGCAAAACTGTGCACTAATTTAGAGAGAACTACATACAGATGTATATATGTACATATAATAGGAATACATACATAGATACTAGGTGGTCGTTTCCCACAAAACTTACTACTTTTACCTGTATCACATATTGGTAAAAGGAGTAAGAAAAGAAACGTATGTTGGCCAAGTGTATTTTGACAAAGTGAAATCTCCATTACTGAAATTATACATTCTCTAGCGCCTCAATCAGTTATACCGAAACCAAACATAAGTTCCTTCTATCTATATCTATATGAGAGAGCATATGCTCAAAAATAAAAATTAGGTTGTGTATACGCACCCTTTTCCTAGTTTGTATTTGTTTTTATTGTTTAGCTTCTTATGTCTTTTATGTGGAAAATGCCTAATGTCTTGCCCATGGTATCCTTCAACTCATACATTTGATTGCCAACTACCCTTGACACTACCATTTTAAGAAATTTGGGACACAGCTTAGCATTAATTTTTTTGGCCGCATCACTCAGAACGAAGTTTCTTTTGAAAACTATGTCGCCTACTTTATATTTTCTGTTTGCACTGCGAAGGTTGTAAACTTTTTCATATCGGTCGTGAGCAGCTTCAAGACATTTTTTTAAGTGTCTATGCAAGATATTCAGCTTATCAGACTTTGGTAATACTTGGATATCTGAGTTGTTGAGGGCATTTAGCTTGCGGAGCAGTTCGTAGCTAGAGCCATGTTCGACCATTGTATGACCAAACAAGGCTTCGTATGGTGAAACTCCAATTGCTGAGTGGACAGCTGATCGCAAAGCGCAACCTATGGCGGGCAAATGTTCGTCCCACCGTGTCTGGTCGCAAGGTAGATACGAGCGTATCGCTGCCAATATCGATCTGTTAACGCGCTCACTAGCGTTGGCCTGAGGAGAATAAGCAGCAGTGCGTATATGTCGCACACCGAACGAACTTAAGAACTTTCCAAATTCTTTGCTGGTAAATTGTTTACCATTATCTGTCAAAATGCTTTCAGGTACCCCATAAACAAGAAAGACTTGATTTAGCAAAAAACTTGTGGTTGTATGACTCGTCGCACTCCGTATAGGGTGTAAAAATACAAATTTCGTGAGCTGGTCTAATGCTACTAATAAGCTAGTATTCCCGGATTTGGACCTAGGATAAGGTCCCAGAAAATCCAAAGAGAGGTGCTGGAAGGGACGCTGGACTTCAAAAGCCTTGCCCATGGGTGATCGTAAGCTGGAGTTTGGGGCCTTATTTGCTTTACATTCGTCACATTTACTAATATAACTTTTCACTTGAGAGGCCATATTTGGCCAATAATATTGCTCACGAAGTCTGTACATGGTTTTAGCTATACCTCCATGGGAGGATCTAGGAGGGCGATGTGCCAATGATATAAGGCGATTAGTTAGCTCAGAGGGGACCCAAAGCTTCCACGTTAAATCATCCTGAAGTGGATGTCCTGTGCTGTGTTTGACTTTCTTGTATACGAAATTGTTCGAAACTACAAGATCAGGCAGCTCTTCTTTATTTTTTTCGATGGTTTTAATGATCTCACGATATTCCTGAGATTTGAAACTCGGATCCGAGAGATCTAGATGTAACACATCGAAAGTTGGATTCGATATTGGATCTTTAGGATTAATGGCGTCGACCGAATATACTCTGGACAAAGCATCTGGTACAACATTCAAAGATCCTTTTCGATGCTCAATATCGAAGGTGAAACTTTGGAGCTTCAGACTCCATCGAGCCAATCTACCGTCTAAATCTTTTTTTGTCATCAGCCATCGTAGACTTGCATGGTCTGTTATTATTTTAAATTTATGACCTTCTACGTATGGGCGAAACTTTTGCACCCCTAAGACCGCAGCCAGACACTCTCGCTCGGTTACACTGTAGTTCTTTTGGGCACTGTTCAATTTGTGCGAGTAATAAAATATAGGCCTTTCGACTCCCACTTCATCTAGTTGGCATAAAACACACCCGATACCGGTTGCCGAAGCGTCGCACGAAATAATAAATTCCTTCGTGTAATCGGGATTTATTAAGATCGGTGCCGATGTTAACATATGTTTTATTTTATTTAAGGCAATCATGGCCTCGTTGGAAAAGCAGAACTTGGATCCCTTTTTCAATGTGTTGGTAATGGGGGTCGATATCGTTGAAAAGTCTTTAATAAATCTACGGTACCATCCCGCCATTCCTAGAAATCGCCGTACCTGACGAGGAGTCTTGGGAACCGGGTAATCGTTGATGGAGGCTACCTTTTCGGGGTCAATCTTAAGACAACCGTTACCCACTATGTAGCCCAAATATTTCAATTCTTTCATACAGAATTTCGATTTGTTTATGTTTATGGTTAAACCAGCGGCTTTTAACCGGTCAGCTACAACTGATAGCATTTGCATGTGTTCATCAAAGGTCCTAGATATGACTAACAAATCGTCTAGGTAAACAAACACCTGCTCTCTCATTGCATGAGGCACAACTCTGTCCATCAACCGACACATACGCTGAGGCGCATTACATAGGCCGAATGGCATTACACGAAATTGATACAGCGGCCTTCCCGGGACTGTAAACGCGGTCTTCTCCCTCGACTTTTCTTCCAGCGGTATCTGCCAAAAGGCGTCCTTCAGATCTACACTCGTAATAAAATGTGTATCAGAGAGGCGCCCTAGCAGCCCTTCTATATGCGGAAGTGGGTACGCGTCCTTTTTTGTAACTTGATTTACCTTGCGAAAGTCCAGACATAATCGGTTTTTTCCAGGCTTGCGTATAAGTACGACTGGAGAACTCCATGCACTGTTACTTTCCTCGATAACGCCCAAATCAAGCATGCGATCCAATTCAGCATAAAGGAGAGTTTGTACCGCTGGAGATACAGGATAATGCCGCTGTTTGACTGGTTCCGCATCACCCGTATCAATTGTATGCTTCTCTAAGTTTGTTTTTCCTAAGCCCGCAGAGGCAAAAGAAGGAAATCGTGAAATTACTTGGTTGAGTTTACTAGTTTCCGCGCTGGTCAACTTGAGTGACTTTGTGTCAGTCTCCCTATCAGAAGTATCTAGCGCCAAACCTGATATTATTTCCGGTGCGATTTTGAATTCTTTCCAGAAATCCACTCCTAAGTACAGGGGTTGGTTCAGAGTGGGGACGATGTACATCGTCAATGGTTTTGATAAGCCCTTGTATTGAACATCAGTTGTGACTTTACCGATAACTTCTTGTCGGCGACCATCAGCGGTTTTGACTATGTTTTTAAATTTTTTAAATCTAACTGATTCTTTTTGCAGGATATCATAACCTTCTTGCCCTAAACAACTTACGCATGCTCCGCTATCTAAAAGACCTAACACTCGTTTTCCAAAAATGGTAACTACCACATAAGGACGTGGATCATCTTCAGGATTGCCTAAGGTGGTTGCAGCAATGGATTGGTGTTCGCGTTTTTTATTTTTAAATTTGTATCGAAGCCGCCATATTTTCTCCGATAGGAAGTTTGGTGCGAAGATTCTTTTTCGAGCTGCGTAGTATTCTTGCTGTCGTTCATGTAGTGTTTTGAGGGGTGGTTCTGATTTGGGAAGGAAGTCCGTTTCGTTTACCGAATTGATAACGCCACTCTTTAAAAGGCTTAATGGCTGGTTGTTATTTGTCAAATCTGGTGTAAGGGTAGGTATATTACAGGAAGTCAATTTTTCTCCGGGGCCATTTTCTGTGGGACAGATCCCCCGGTCAGAAACTTGTCCCTTCGGTAGTTTCCCGAACACTTTGGACATCGAGGAGTTGTAGTGTTTTCTTTCCCACAACGGTAACAGAAAAGATTCCTTTGCTGACTTTCGCATTCATAAAATGTATGTCCAGCAACTTTACAGTTCCAGCAGATTAGCGAAGAGGAGTTTCTTCGAGGTTCAATAGCCTCGATGTGAAAATTTGGTTGAGAAGTAGAAAGATTTTCATCTACCTCCAACTCACCAATGTGGCGACGCGATAGTGGAACTGGATGCTGACGGGACCTTAGGGTTTCATGATCGATAAGATACTTTTCGATAGTGCGGCAGACGTATACCATCTCGGGGAGATTGGAGGTGTGGAAGGTAATCAAAAGCTCTCCCATACGTCTGTGTACATTTTGTTTAATAATCTCAATTATTTCTGCATTTGGTTTTGGCTTTCGCAGCCTAGTGTTCAGTTGAATAATCTCATTATAAAATACATCAAATGGTTCTGAAACACCCTGACGTCGATCGGACATCTTTCGTGACAGTTCGGAATCTGTTTCCAGGCTTCGAAATTGCTCTATGAGAGATACTTTCAATCTCGGCCAGGTGGTATTTGGATTGGATTTTAAATGAGTCCAGTACCAATTTTCCACCGGCCCAGTGAGGAACTGGTGAAAGTTCAAAGCAACCTCGTCCCAGGAAGTTCCATAGCCTTCCCTCACTCGATCCAGTCGAAATAGGAAGTCATCGACTGATATTGTTCGATTGTCGAATTTAATTCCCCACTTGTGGAAGTTATAACTCTTTACCGACGGCGTGGAGGGGGTGGAATTTCGGCTGGGGGGTAGTGGAGGCGAGGTGTTTGCAAAGTTTAGATTGCCTAATTGTGAAATAAAGTTGTCCACATTGGAAGCTTGCCTATCAGAACTGGGTTGTGAAACTGGTGCAGGATATGAGTCAACGTTAGTTTGCGTACGCTGACCTGGCGGAACAGGGATAGAATTCGAGCTGTCTTTTGACTCAACTGGCCTGGTGGTAGGAGTGGGAGCTGAGAGTAAGCACCGGATCTGCGAATGTATCTCATTTCGAAGTGTCTGTTGGTGCTTCTCCAACTCTTCTCTTAAAACGCGGAGATCATCCGTTCGGCTAAGACCTACTGTCGCAGTGACCACTTCTTGAACGTACTGCGCCAACTGCTCTCCTTCGCTTCCCTCAGCCTCACCTTCGGATTCGTGGTGCTCATTTTCAGATTCTTGAGTCAGTCGGATCGCTGCAGTTCGTTCATTCCCAGTATCTTCCGGGAGTGACTGATGGGTGCTTTGCGACGAAGAAGCTTTAGTCATTAAATGCGAACTGTTAGCGCTTCTATAAGTTTTAGGTAAGGGACCAAGTGGCCCCAAGGACACACTCAAAACATCAGATGACTTTTTCCCCTTTTTGGGACGTAATTGACGATCCGATGGCTTTACGGGATTAGACATTTTAACTATGTATATGTATATGTAGGTATATATATAATAGTAACAACTTAAGAACCAAAATTGAAAACTTCAGATAAATATGTAATAAAAAAAGAGAATTAAAATGACGAATTCAAAATCTAACTTGTATAATTGTTAAAGAAAATTCCAAATTTCAAAAAGGTTTACAAAAAAAAAAAAACTAAATTCGGGTTGTTTCGATTCAATGATCGAATTATACTTGAGTATGTTCATGTACATAGTAAGGGGCGAAAAATGATCTGGGCTACGGTGAAGATACAAAAGTAAACTGTCAGCTCTCCGAGCTGCGACTTCGGGTTAGGATTTTTAAATAGATACTGCGTAGAAACACTATAAAAATTATATCAGAAAGTTTAGTGATGCAGCAAACGTAAGAACTTATAGACGTAAGTGTCTTACTGGACTTCACTAAAATCTCGGTGTGAATATAAAAGAGTAAGGCGTTATACACGACTCCACGGCTTTGATCGTTGTTCTCAAATTAGATGTCGTATTACATATAGAGCTCATAAAAATAATAGATAGCAGCGGACGAAAGCAAATATTTGAAGCTTATGAACCGGACTATACTACTATAATCTGAGTGCAAAAATCAAAATCTAAGGAATTGAGATACTGAACCGGATCACCTTGCAAATATACAAAAATAATATATATTACTGTTTCTGTAGACAAGGACAGACCGTCATTCATCCTTTCAGATCAAGGGAATCCTTGGCAGCAACGGACATAGGGAAGCATCTGTGCAATACCCTATCGGACAGCTAGGTATTCACCTTCGATCCTAGTGGACCTCAAAATAGACGATCAACTTTGAATGACCTTAAAGTACAAAGATTACAACCTAAACTCTCTCTTTAAACAACAGCTACCTATTGGTATCTAAAATGGTAAGAGTATTTTTAAACCAAAAACTAGGACGAAAATATAGATTCCTAGGTCGAGACAAGGATAAATCGGGCCCCACGTTGGGCGCCAACCTGTAACGTAATTTATTATACCACCCTATCCGTAAACTGGGCGAGTATAATAACAGGGTGTGCTCAGTTTTTACGCACTTAACCCAGAGTCCTTTAATTGCATTTAAAGCAAATAAAACGATCGAAAAGGGACACTCTACTATGTGCCCTCCAAAATGTGCTCTAAAAGGACCCTCCCTACTACTTCTTCTTCACCTTTATGACCACCAAGCACAGGCAACTCGAAAGGCCAGTCCAGGCAAAGAGTAGAAGGGGGTTTGGCCAATTCGCAGCGGCAGGCATGCTAGTCTAAGCTCCGTCCTAAGCTCGTCGGAATGGGGGGGGGATCTTGCTGCTAATAGTGGCCAACCGCGGTTACATATTTTTTCATGCCTGGCTCCAGATGTCATTTGAGCGAAATTTAAAAGAATTAGGAACCCGATTTTGTCCTTATGTGTCTCCGACCTAAATGGTTTCTATATCTAAGTGAAAACCTAAAATACTTCCCATACCCTAGCGCAGAAGAAAGAGAGAAAAGAACCAGCTGATATGCTCTATTACGGAATTAACCCTCCCCTTAGTATCTAGCATAGAACGCTAGGACACTCCTTGGTAGTTGTTTGATCCGTCGGTTTATATGTCAACTACCCCTTTTTTATAATATCCTGTATCCTTACAACATGTTGCTCGATCGCCGGCCAAATGATCCTTTCGCGCCCCTACTATCTATACTTTTAGCTGCACATTACAGATAACAAGCTATGTTACACAAAATAAAAGGTTAGCGACTGCCTTCCCTGGAAACTTTCCCGCGAGAACATCCCTCATTCTGAGGTCCGGTATAACAGTTACAGAATTAATCGAAATGGAAAAAAGCATAAAAAATAAATAAAATGTATGGTCGTACTTAGACAAGTATGTATTCAATAAGGTAATATACAGTTTTTTGATATAATATGAATGGAGGGGATAACAATAGACGAGTCAAGGCCCCTGAAATTAATATAATCCTAAGCTATGACATCATAAAGTAAATAAATTTAGAAAGAGGTAATATAAAAAAAGGTAATTTAACAAGATGAGTTCATGTTATACTATCATAGATACATGTCAATATATAATATGTAGGTTAGGTTAGGTAAGAGTGGCTGTTGGAAATACCAACCCACTTAGGCCTATTGGCCCATTGTGATGCCACGTGGATCTGTGATCTTCTTACTACTGGAACCAGTTTGAGCTTTTAATAAAGCGTAGGAGACTGTTAACGTCTATTTTTTCTAGATCGTTTAGGTCGTTGTAGAAGAAAGCTCCTAGGTGAAGCTTCCTTCTCTGAGAGAGAGCTGGGCATGTGCAGAGTAAGTGGGGGATCGTCTCCTCCTCTTCCTCGTCCATGCAGCTTCTACAGAAATCGTTAGTAAAAGCGCCAAGCCTTCTTGCGTGCTTGCCTATGAGGCAGTGTCCGGTAATGACACCTATTATGGCGCTGAGATGTTTCCTATCTAAAAGGATCAGACACTTAGATCGACTCAGATCCAGCCTTGGCCAGATCTGTTTGGTTGCTAGACATGTTTGTCCAGCAGTCCATCTAAGGTCCGTTCTTTTATTGGCATCTAGCTTTAATGTTAGTTTGCACGTAGCGATTGGTATACCTATACTACCTTTGTCCGGTAGGATAGGTAGAGTGGTTCCAATTTTGGCGAGTTCATCGGCTCTGCAGTTCCCTGGAATGTCTCTGTGGCCCGGCACCCAACAGAGGTGAATGTTGAACTGCTCTGCCATCTCCATGAGAGATGATCGGCATTCAAGGGCAGTTTTAGAACACAATGAGACCGAGTCCAGGGACTTGATGGCGGCCTGACTATCCGAAAATATGCGGATATCCTTTGCAGATATCACGTTTTTCTTCAGCCAGGACAGAGCTTCTTTAATCGCCAAAATTTCCGCCTGGAACACGCTACAGTGATTTGGAAGGCGGAAAGAGAGGCTTAGATTTAGCTTATCTGAGAAAACACCGCCACCAACTCCGCTGTCGGTTTTAGATCCATCTGTGTAGAGATGGATTGACTTGTCCTCCATGAAAGCATCCTCCTCCCAGAATGATCTAGAGGGGAAGCTTACATGGAAGTTTTTGTCAAACCAAAGTTCAGGTATGGTGTAATCGGTGTTCTCTGTGAGGATTCCTAATGTATTAAGAATGTTGGCGTGGCCAAATGAATTATTTGTCCACTGTTTAGTCGCTTTAAGGCGAATAGCTGCAGTCGCAGCTACTTGCTTGCTAAAAATGTCGAGGGGTGTCAAGTGAAGCAGAATATCTAATGCCGCAGAGGGGGTAGACCGCAAAGCTCCGCTTGTGCATAGACATGCTGTTCTTTGGACTCTGCTTAATTTAATGCGGTTGACTGCATTTTCCAAGGCCGTCCACCAGACAACCACCCCGTAAGTAAGTATCGGTCTTATGACCGAGATGTATAGCCAGTGGGTTATGCGAGGTTGAAGGCCCCATTTGTTCCCAATGGCTTTCTTGCAAGAGAATAAAGCTATTGTAGCTTTATTGACTCTTTCTTGAATGTTAGGTTTCCAGTTTAGTTTCCTGTCAAAAATGAGACCCAGATATTTTGCTGTATCGGAGAAAGCTAAACTGGTACCGTTTATTGAAGGAGGGTCTATGATTGGAATTTTATATTTCCTAGAAAAGAGGACAAGATCAGTTTTATGGGGGTTTATTCCCAATCCACAGCGATCTGCCCAGCAGGTTAATCTGTTAAGATTTACTTGGAGGAGTTCTTTAATGGTATTTAAATGTTTTCCTGAGACGGCTATGGCAACGTCATCCGCATAGGCAATCACTCTGCTACCACCCGCTTCCAGGTATATCAGTAGTTCGTTAACCACTAAGTTCCAGAGAAGGGGGGAGAGGACACCGCCTTGCGGCGTACCCCTACTGACATATCTTTTAGCAGAAGTCTCACCCAGTTTGGAGTTGATTATCCTGCTTGTCAGCATTAGATTAATCAGCTCCCCAAGTGAGCCGTCTACCTGCAGAGTTGACAGCGCAGTCGTGATTGCGGATGTGTTGACGTTGTTAAAGGCGCCCTCTATGTCTAGGAAAGCAACCATTGTGTACTCCTTATATCGTAGGGATCGTTCGATGTGGCTAGTCAGAGAGTGCAAAGCCGTTTCCACCGACTTCCCTTTACAGTAGGCATGTTGAGCCGCAGACAGAAGTCTTGGATCAACTTTAGCTCGAATATGGATATCAATCAGTCGTTCTAAAGTTTTCAGAAGGAATGATGATAGACTTATAGGTCTGAGGTCCTTTGGGACCACATGAGAACATTTTCCAGCTTTGGGAATGAATACTACATTGACTTCTCTCCATAACAGTGGAATGTGGATAAGTTCTACACAGCTCCTCATAATATTTTCCAACACAGGTAGAATAATATCTGAGGATCTCTGTAGCTCGGCAGGTATAATACCGTCCGGACCAGCAGACTTGTATGGTTTGAAGCTATGCAGCGCCCAGAGCAGTTTGTCTCTCGTAATCAGACTATGAATTTTGGTCACGGTTGCAGTAGGCTTGTTTGGGCTGCTACTGGCCGCGAGATGGGAGCTACCTGGAAAGTGGGTGTCCAGAAGCAGGTTGAGTGATTCATCACTTGAGGTTGTCCAAGAGCCATCGGTTTTTTTCAAACAGCTGGGCATCATAGGATTTGTGGAGAGGATTTTTCTTAGCCGCGAAGCCTCAGAGGTTTCTGTGATTTTGTCGCAGAATGACCTCCAGGATTGTCGCTTTGCCTTCCTCAGTTCTTTTTTGTATAATTTGAGGGATTCTTTATATGAGTCCCAGTCGGTCACTTTTCTTGTGCTTTTTGCTGCGTTGAAAAGTTTTCTGCAGGTGTTTCTGAGCAGTCCTAGTGCCGATGACCACCAATGTGGCTTTTTCTTGCCTCTTGGTTGAATAAGAGGGCAGGAAGCGGCCATAGCCTTATTGAGAGTCAGAGTAAATTCCCTGACTTTCATGTCGAGCTCATTGGTGTCACGCGGGGGACTTGATAGTTTAGAGGATATCGTTTCCGACAGTATTCCTCTATATTTTGTCCAATCAGTTTTCCGGTAGTTCCGGAAAGCTGGTTGGCTGGGGGGAGCATCACTCAGACTGAATTGGATGTATCTATGGTCTGAAAAGGAGTGTTCAGACGATACCATCCAGTTTGTTAGCCTTTGGGTGATGCTGTCGGAGACAAGAGTAATATCTAATACTTCTTGTCGGTTTTTTGTTATGAAAGTGGGCTCATTGCCAATATTGCAAATTAAGAGGTTAGTACTTAAGATATAGTCTAAAAGTGACTCACCTCTATCATTGATGTCGGTACTGCCCCATACCGTATGATGTGCGTTAGCGTCACATCCGATTATGAGGCCAGTTTTTTGCCTTCCCGCTTCCAGTACCACCCTTTCTAGGTTATCACCAGGGAGAGGGCCCACTTGGTCGTGGCCAAGGTAAGCCGATGCCAGCCAGTAAGAGCCTTTGGCAGTCTCTAATCTGGCAACGGTTAGGTCGGGGTCACTGAGGTTGGGAAGTAGAAATACATTAAGGCTACGTTTCACTAATATACAAGTTCTAATCTTGCCTTTGTCTCTTGTATAGAGCGGAACGTATGAGGGTGTCCTAAGTCCACGAACCACGCCTTCTGCAATCCATGGTTCCTGGATTAGAATTATGTCTTCTGCGCTTTTGGAAAGACGCAGAATGAGTGCGGCCGAAGCCTTTTTTGAGTGGTGGAGATTAATCTGGAGAAACCGTATCATTGCTACAGTCTTCCAGAGTCGCCTCCACCACGGTGTTGTTGAGGTCCTCCGATTCTGAAGATGTGCCCAAGAGCTCATCTTCTATCTCTGATCGTGTAGAACCTCTAATTGTTTCGTCATCGGTTTCCATTTCCGACAATGTGTCAGAAGAGGAGACCGACGGCTTGGTAGTCACCTCGGACAGATTGGAGTCGTCGCTATCCAATTCTGGAAAGGATATCGACGCTCCAAGATCCAAGGTTGTGATATCGGGTATATAATATGTAAGATTCGAACAAAAATTAGTGTTTAAAATACATACTCGTACTATGCAAAAACTACATAAGTATAAAAATTGTGTTTTCAGTTCATACAGTTCTACGTTAAGATTTTTGTTACTTTAATGATATTTAAAAAAAAATTTTTATATCAAAATAAAAGAAAAAAAAAGGGTTAACAAACTCACCGATAATATTTGATAAATACTCTTCAGGAGGGTAGTGCACTGCCATCGCTGGAAATGATGATCTTGGTGTTTTCCTTTCTTTTTATTAAGATATTTTATTAAGGTTGAATACTAATGAAATTTCAAATAAACACAGGTGAAGTAAAATATTTTTTTTTTTAAATACACTTTTATATATAATACAACCTCTGGAGCCTTGCTAGGATGAAATGGAGGAGGAATGGAAACAGGGTAGGAGCGTTTGGACTGCTTCTGCTGATCCTTGCAACTTGTCTTTCTGGTTCTCAATCAAAAAATATGTTCACCCTCTTTTTCCGCGGGGTTTTAGGGCACTTGTCGATAGCTGATAATTATTTTCCTTTGCAAATTGGCTTTGCTATTTTCCTGATTAGCATTGGAATAGTGCTGTGATTTTATGCATTCACACTTTCGCACAACCGCCGTCTTGAGTTTTTATTTCTTTTTTATTAGTATTGTTAGCATTATATCTTTCAGTCTCTCGTTGTTTCGCGTGGCGTGATAGGTATTTAGTATATGAATTAATTTTGTTTGTTTTGTCGATATATGTATGTTCACTTGTTTGAATTTGTTTCTTTTTTTTTTGTTCTGAGTTTCAACTAGAATTAGGTTTTCTTTATTCTTCCTTTTTTTTTTTTTTAAAGGTCTTCTTAAATTTTCTTAAGAGAAATTTTTTTTTTTTTTCTCACTTTTGACTATTTTATACTAGTAAGTCTGTACTTTTAGACTCTATTAAACCAACTAACTAACTGACTACTAGTCTTCATCCAGTCTTCGCTTGATACCTCGTACGACGCTGAAAAAATTCCGTTTTATTTATTACCCAGTACCGAATTGTCTGGTGATTTTACATTACGGGTGTTTCACCCTGAGAGCTTTGCAAACATGTGATTATTTTGGGAACAGTTTAAAAATCATAGGCATGAACCACGAAGCTAAAGGTTTGACAAGAAACATCGCTTGGAAAGGGATATTTACGACGGATTGAAGCGTTGATAAGGAGACAGGTTGTGGCAGCCGCTAATGTTTATTAATAGATCGTAACTCAAGATGGCAGCGGCATAATATCGTATATTTTTTTTTCCTTTGCAAAACTGTGCACTAATTTAGAGAGAACTACATGCAGATGTATATATGTACATATAATAGGAATACATACATAGATACTAGGTGGTCGTTTCCCACAAATTCAAACTGTTAATACGTGTTAAACATCACGTGATGCATTGTGGAGAGCGGCCCGTTATGCAAATAGCGGGATCTGTTGCAAAATCGGGTGAGGCATCATGTGGTTCAAGCCAAACGCCAGCAGTTTCAGAACCAAAGAAAAAGAGAAGGAGGAAGCAAAGGCAAATCCCCAACTTGGTACAACGTCCCAACTAACCAACTTCCGTGGAAAAGCTGCTGAACGGAGTGAGGGAAGGGGCGCATTCAACGTCATCGACAGCAGCAAAAAATCGTACCGGACAATTTATTGTCGACAACCCAAATGTCTCAGATGGTGGTGAAAGCCACTATCTGAGACAGAACACCTTCGCTTCCTTGGCTCCAACCGAATCAGAAGACGAAGAAGAAGAAATTGAGTCTCTAAGCAGCAGCATCAAAACGCTGGAACAAAGAGTTCGTGCTATAAAGGAACTGCAAATGCTTAGAAGGAAGAGGGAAGAGCAAGAGCATTCACAAAAACAACAGCAGACGCAGCTAGCTCAAAGACAGACACAACAACAACACAAGAAAAACACAATAACACAAGTGCTACAGCAACAACAACAACAACTTATTAAGCACCAGCAACAACAACAAGTGCAGCCATAGAATGTGCAGCCACAACAAGGGAAGCAGCAAAAACATCAGCAGCTACAAAGACAGCAGCAGCCACAACAACGGCAGCAGCCGCAATGGCAGCACAAGCAAAAACAACAAAGGGTTCCACCCATAAATACGTTTAAGATGGAGCTAAAGGAAACGATGGAATTGTGTAAGTCGGCCATAGGCAATAAGTATACAATAAAAAAATTACTGAAGGATTCGACGACGGAGTTCTTCTCCTACACCCCGAAAGGGGACAAGCTGCAAACAATGCTGCTGTGGGGATTAGAACCGTCGACTGATCCGGAGGAGCTCCTTGCACTGCTGAAAGAGAAGAAGTGCGAAGGGCTCCAATTCGTGGGGGTCAAGCCTTTCACCACAGCCAGAGCCAAAAGGGAGAAGCGGCAACTGCCAATTTTCCTGGTCCAGCTAAGTCCCACCAGCAATCTGGATGGTCTAAGGAGTATTAAAGTTGTAGACTACCAGGTTGTACATTGGGAAAAATTAAAGAGGAGCGAAAACATTTTACAATGTGGAAGTGAAACGTCCACCCGTGCATTTGCAAACTCCAGCCGTTGCTTCCCTTGTTACCTACGCCCAAATGGCGGCAGGTAAGGGAAATACGGTACAGCAAGCGAAGGTTGCTTCTCAGGCCCCAGCGCCCAGAGCACCGGAACCAGTACCTGACATGCCAGCTATCTTGCTCTCTATCCAGGGGCAGATGGCTCAGCTACAACGTCATTTAACTGAACAGACAGCACGGATGTATCAAGTATACGCGCTGCTGCCTGGCCTAACGCACCTTTTGTCGTAATGGTCACGTACGTGGCGGAGCAAACCCTGAAGGTCCTTGCTGTGAATGTGAATTCACTGATAAGGTTCGAACGACGAGCCGCACTATTTAACTTGCTTAAAGACCAAGCCCCTGATGTGCTTTTGGTTAGCGAAACTAAGCTTACCAAGAGGCACAAAATGAGGCACAGAAGATACAAAATAGTACGAAGAAACCGACCCAACTCCATTCAAGGAGGTAGCGTTGCGATTTTCGTACGAAAAGGTATACGTTTTAAAAGAGTATACAGTCATGTAGTACGTAGGTTCCGGGTGCTGGAAGCATGCATCGTGTATATCCCTCACCGTAGTGGAAAGCGGTTGTACATGGTGTCTGTCTATGCACCTAAGGCTACTCAATCCACTTTATTCATCTCAGAGCTCGAGACACTTTTCCGATTCCTGAGGCTGGAATTGGAAGTCAACTATTTTATTATCGGCGGGGATTTCAACGCCAAACATAGTGAACAAGTTCTGGCTGGGATCCCGCTATCGCAGCTGTGGGTTCCACCAGGTAGAGCTTTGACCTGGGCGAGAAAAAAAAAGGGCGAGACGTTATTTTTCTCCCGGAATCACGAAACCTTCACGGAACGAAAAAAAGAAAAACTTCCCCAAAACAAGAAATGAACAAAGAAAAAAAAATTAAAGAAAAAAAACAGATTTCCTCACGTTACATAGCTCCGTTGGAGCTCGACGATTTATTTTCTGTTTAAGTAGCGGTACACTCGTCGATGGAGTGACCCGCTATGTAACAGTCCCGAAACAACAAAAACTTAACTAACGGGTCTCGTGTCCCGTCTGTTCTCGGGAATTCCACGCACGTGAGGCCCACCGGAGTCTCATTTCGAAAAGGTAACAAAACGAATTTCAGAAAAAAAAAATTTTTTGTTTCCACGGCACTACACTGCGATATACTTATCTCTCGTTCCTGGCTGTGATGTGCCCCTTTCTGACACAACCTAACGTCCCGCTGACAAGTAGCGTGTCACTCCTTACAATTATTTTTTTTTTTTTTTTGTAATTGGGCCCCCTGCCCTCTGGCCTCTCTGCCCGTGTGTGATTTTTTTTTTCTTGTGCAATTGTTATTCGTTATTTGTTGTGTGTTTGCTGGTTGTTGTTGGTCAGTGTTCTTTGTTGCTGGTTGGTGTACGTTTGTGTCTTGTTAATATGTTTTTCTATTCCCTCGGTGGAAGCGGTCTTATTACTTGGCCGTCCGCTTACACGCCTCTGCTGCTCCTCCGGTGCTCCATCGGTGGGGTGCTGTCATCCCTTCACCCATCGAACCTAACTTTTAAAGCTGGTACGTCGTTGGGGTGTGCCCGATTATACTGGCCGTCCGCCTGCACACCACTGTCGCTCCTTTGTTGCTCCCTCGTTGGGGTGTTGCTATAAAAGAGATCGTCGTCTCTTCACCCATCGATCAAATAGCTCAGTGCTAGCTCCAACTAGCTGCATCCACATCAGTTGTGGGATGTGATGCCGGTATCCGCACCCACATCGGTAGCAGGATGGGGTGTTCTTTAAGCCTCATGATGTTGGCTTTCGTTGGTGTGTTTGTTCCAGGGATCGTCTTCCCCCACCCGTCATCATCGTGTTGGGGTGTCTGGATTGACCGTCCGTCCCCATCCGTCGGCGGCTTTCAGACGTCCTGTCTGATGCTGCCCGTTGCGGAGCTCCCGTCTATCTATGGGCTCCGACAACGGTGTTCCTGGTGGACCTCCTGTCGCACCCTGGGATTCCTCCCGTGAACCTATGTGGGTTGTTTTTCAAGGTCTGGCTGCCCTCCACCTCCGCCAGAGCTCGGTGTTCCCACTCAAAGCAAAGAGGGACCGAAGGGACTTACAAGGAAAGAGAGAGCCAAACTTGTTGCGGGAACCTTTACCGCAACAGACAAAAAGATACCTCGATATCAACACACTGACGACGAACACTTATTCCGCAACGCAACTATTGATGCACTGCACCGACATAAAAGTAGACTGCTGTCAATACTAAAAACCTTGTACAGACAGTTTACTGACAGACATAACCCGGAGATCATGACGTTGAAGTCGTCGATCAAAAACCTCTAAACATTAATAAAGGAAAATTACAGAAATTCTGTAAGTTTGTATTGGAACAATAAAATTCGGGCTGTAAACACCAGCAACCCGAATATGTTCCCGCAAATAAATACAATATTTCGGAGAAAAGATCAAAACGACCTTTATTGTTTTAAAATAGCCAGAACGACGGACAACGGACAAATACTGGTAGCAGCAGGCATAGATCCAAATGAGGCTGTTGATGATGACAACTTCTTTGTGATCGAGGATCCGCAGGAGCAGGTAGAGGCTATAGGAGCGACTTTCATTTATACCACCCTGTTTAATAATGCAATGAATAATGCACATTATCAATGCAAGTTCATCGTGAAGAATGGCGATGTGACTTCTGCTGGAACATTTAACATTAAAAACGGTCTGCAACAAGGTGCGGTAAATTCGCCGATCCTATTCAGCATCTACACGAGTGATCCGATAGGTTCACTTCACCATGCCATAGCGTAAGCAGACGACATAATCACGTACAGATCAGGTTCAAAGATTGAGGTCATTAATGTAAAGGGTTTTTCAATAAGAGCGCTACAAAAGTTTTTTTAAATAAAACGAAAACGGTTTTGGATATCAATGAAATTCTTTATTCCTGTGAAAGTACGTTCGATGCCATTATGTATGGAACTCGATTTATTTTGCATGGCCACCACGGGCACGCTTGCAGAAGTCCAGACGCTGAACCCACTTTTCGACGGTTTTCAAGCATAAATCGGCCGATACTGCTGCAATTTCACGTTCGATATTCGTACGAAGTTCATCAATCGTCGCTGGCTTGTTGGCATAGACCATAGACTTGACGTAGAATCACAGGAAATAGTCTAACGGCGTCAAATCGCACGGCCGAGGCGGCCAAGCGACTGGACCATTTCGTGAGATAACATGTTCTCCAAACTTGGTTTCCAATAAATTGATTGTGACATTCGCTGTGTGGCATGTGGAGCCATCCTGTTGGAACCACATGTCCTCCAAGTCCCTATCATCCAATTGGGGCGAAAAATATTCGGTTATCACTGAACGGTAGCGATCCCCATTCACAGTAATGTGCCGGTCTTGATCATCACGGAAGAAGTACGGCCCAATGACGCCGCCCGCCCATAAACCACACCAAACCGTAATTTTTTCGGGATGCAATGATGACTCATGGAGTACGTGTGGATTGCTGCCTGACCAATACCGCATATTTTGTTTATTGACGAAGCCATCTAGCCAGAAATGAGCCTCATCGCTGAAGATGATTTTTTGATGAAAATCCGAATCATTTTCAAGTTGTTGCTCAGCCCAATTCACGAACATACGACGGTTCTGGTGGTAAAGCGGCTTCAGTTCTTGCGTCAATTTAATCTTGTAAGGATGTAGGCCAAGATCTTTTCGCAAAATTCGCCACAACGACGTCACAGAGATGCTCAACGCTTGAGAAAGACGTGTGGGAGACACATTTGGGCTTTCTGCAACTGAAGCCTCAGCGGCAGCAATATTCTCGACACTACGAGCACTTCTTTGTCTCACTGGCACGGGAAAATTTTGTACTGTGCCTGTGGATTCAAATTTTTCCACTAGACGCTCAATTGTTGATCTGCTAGGACGATTATGATGACCATAAATTGGACGTAGCGCTCTTAACGTTGAGGCCACTGACTCCGAATTTCGGTAGTAAATTTTAATAATTTCGACTCGTTGTTGGCTCGTATATCTTTCCATCATGAAATGGCAAACCTTACTGAAGAGAAATGTCAAAAGAGCGGCAAGAAATATGGCGTCGTTTGCTGTCCCTGTCGCTCTACTTTTGTAGCGTCCCTGTTGAAAAACCCTTTACTTTTGCAGCGTGACTTCTACAAAATTCAGCGATATTGCGATGACTGGAAGTTGAAAATCAACTTTCAGAAGTCGGATACCATTCTGTTTAGGAAGCCTTTGTCTGGGGCCCCTAGGGATACCAGAAAGAATTGGCGAAAGTTTTCTATCGTCGGACAACACGGACAGCCACTTGCTTGTCGAAATGTAGTCAGATACCTTGGGATCTGGCTAGATTAATATCTGTATTTTAACAAACATATAGATTTTGCTCTGGCCAGAGCCAGAGGTGCTTTTGCCCCTACAAAGAGACTGTTTTATAACAGCCAACTCGATGCGAGGGTGAAGGTAATCTGCTACATGGCCCTTATCAGGCCCATGCTTGTATTTGGATGTCCAGTGCGGTTCAACGTGAGAGCAAGTTTATTCGAAAAGATTCGGGTGTTTGAGAGGGCTTGTCTTAGGACTTGTCTTCGCTTATACAGAACACCAGAGTCTGAGTACAAAAACATCTATCCTAATGAGGTCTTATACAATAGGGCGAACCTAATAAGAGTGGACAATTTCGTCATTAAGTTGACTCGAAGGCACCATCCAAGAGCAATGACGTCATCGAACAACCTGATCTCCGGGGCTTGCTACCCCAATTATATGTATCACGAGAGAGTTCGCTTTGACGGCTTTATTACTCCAGAAGCGTTCCTCAATTTAGATAACAAAAGTGTGATCCAGGACAGATTGGCGCTGGCGCTAATCTTCCACGGCGCTCAAACAGCTGCGGACAGGCGACTCAACTACGACAGAGACGTCGCACATGGCAGTACGGAGCGTCTCCGGTTCAGTAATGCGGTAGGGAGTCGCGACATTAGGGATGTTGCTAGGCAGCACCAACACTTTTGGCGGCTTGTTGAAGGGGAGGATGATTCGTCGTCGAACTCCTCCTGTGATTTTTAGTTTAGTTTTAAATGCATTTTATTTTCTTAATCACTAACTCTTACATACTCGTACTAACAAAAAATGTTTAAATGCTAGCTTAAAATTACTTAATAATCTTATACTAGCTTACTGGCCCCACACAAACACCCTAGGCTACTCTAAATTCTTATAACTATGTCTTTCGACTTTATTTACATGTATCTTTATATGTAATCTTTACGGATATTTGTTTACTATACTTAAAGCTAAGAAAACAAATTGTGTTAGATCAGATGGTAAGCAATTGCAATGAGGGATTCGCAGGTTGACCATCGAAGGGACCACATCGGTAGTAGACGAAATAAAGTAAAAAACAAAAGAGAGAAACGTTGTTTTTTTTTGTCTTTGCGTTCACGCTCAGTGGTAGTACGTTAACGACGTGTGCGAGAAGTGCGAAGATCATCGCTGGTTGCACGGACGGTAAACCACGACGAAAGAAAGAGGAAAAAGAAAACCAGCAATCGTGGGAGAAGAATCGATGTTGTGCTGCTGTTGACTGAGTAGCTGTTGATTTTTTTTTCTCTCGATTGGTTTTGGTGCGTTGTTGCTGCTAGGCGACTGTTTGGGTTTACGACTGATTTGTTTTGCCTCTGGAGGTGGCCGTTAGTCTTTGTCTTTTTTTTGGAGCCGTTGGATGGTACGAGCGGTTTTGGCGAGTCGTTTTGATTTTTTTTTGGAAGAAGATTGCTGACCCGACTGTGTGACCTCCATATTGTGGGACGACAGAATTTTTTTTTTCTTTTGAGTCGTAAGTATGGAAAGCTGCCAGCAACGTGCAGCTGATTATGCGGAGCTGAACCGAGATGAGCTGCGTGAAGAGCTGAGGAAGCGTGGCTTGGATCAAGGTGGGCTAAAGGAGGAACTACTCAAGCGGCTGCGGGATGCGACGGGCGGCCAGAAAATTGTCAGAAGTGCAGATAGCGAGGGGACTGAACTCGAAGAACTGCGTAGGGAGATTGTGCGTATGAAGCAGGAATTGGATGCAGCACGCAAGTCCATGGCGGAGCGTCCAGCTACGACAGACAGGGGAACAGTAGGAGCTGCGGCGTCTACCTCAAAGGCACCATCGCCGGTCGAGATGAGAGAAATTGAGAATGGTTCAAGGAGTCACTTCATGGTGCGAGACATTACGGAGATGATTCAGGAATTCAACCCAAGGAGTAAGTCAGACATTTCGTCATCGGCGTGGACCAGAAGAGTGAGGGACCTCCGCTGAATTTACCATCTGGATGACAAACTCTTGCTAATGGCTGCTACGACTAGGCTGGCGGGAGCAGCAAGGTTATGGAGCGAGGGGTCATTGCACGAATCTCTTGAGGAATTCCTCGTCGATCTTTCCGTTACCTTTCCAACGAATGATGATGCTGTAGATATTCACAATATGCTACGTGAGCGGCGGCAAAAACCTCAGGAAGACATCGAAGAATATATATTTGAGATTAAGAGAATTGCGTCACGGGGCCAGCTGGAAGAGTCAGCCGTTCTGAAATACATCGTACTAGGCATGACGGAAGTAGAGTGCTTGGAAGCGTGTCGAGCAACACCTCTTAGGACAATCCGTGACCTGGTTGACCGAGTCCGGTGGGTCGGTGGTCTGAAACCCAAGGCAAAGCGAGGAATAGAGGCCAAGACAGAAGTTGGGGAGGAACCAGCAACCCGGATAAAGTGTTTTCGGTGCCAGCAAACCGGGCACTTTCGGCGAAATTGTCCATTACCATGGGAGCAGGCGCAAAGCATGCAGCGGACCAATGCAGCTCCGAGGCGAATAGGTGGCCAAGCCCAGCTGATGGTGAAAGAAGACAGCAGTGAATATCTGAAGTTTGCAAAGGTGAATGGACACACGGTCACAGCGTTCATCGACCTTGGGAGCGATTGTGTAACACTGCGCAAATCGGAAGCAAAGGCCGGAAATTTGAAATTCACTTCGTACGAAACAAAACTGAATGGCTTTGGTGGGGGGGGCTGCATTACGATGGGTCGCATATATGCGGAGATCACTGTGGACCGCTTAACTTCTTGGTGCGAGGTTCTGATAGTCCCGGACAGCAGCCAACCATACCCGATGATAATTGGGCGAAGACTCCTAGATCAGCCCCAGGTAAGGGTAGAGAAATCTTTTAGGGAATTATCTATCAGGGACATCATGCAAGAAGCGACACAAGATACGCTATTGGTCGAGGAGGCGTATCCAAAAGCGGAGAGAAAGAAGCTGTTAGTTGCGGATCTAGAGGTGGGAGATGTAGGTGCAGCTAATCGGCAGATTCTCCAGAACCTGGTCGACATCTACCGAGACTGCTTCGCGGTCGGATCGGAGGAGTTGGGTGAGTCAAAATTGGGGGAGTGCAAAATTCAGCTCACGTCATCGCAGCCTGTGTGTGTACAACCGTATAGGCTTCCGTTTGCAAAACGGGCGGTGGTCAACGAAAAGGTCAACGAACTCCTGGAACTTGGAGTTATTCGTCCATCTGCGTCGGATTACTGTTCGCCGATTGTCCTGACAAAGAAGAAAGACGGCTCAGACAGGTTTTGCATTGACTTCCGCGCACTCAACAAAGTCACGGTAAAGCGAAAGTTTCCCATGCCAGTCATCGACGAGGTGCTGTCGTCGCTGAGTGGAAATTCATTCTTTACCATCTTGGACTTGGCGTCGGGCTACCACCAGATTCGAATGGAAGAGCAGAGCAAAAGGTACACGGCTTTCACGACGGACGAGGGATCCTTTGAGTTCAATAGGATGCCCTTCGGGCTGGTCAAGCTCACTTCCAAGCGTGCATGAACTTTGTAAAGTCACGATTGCGGAAGGGCGATGCAGCAATTTATCTGGACGATACCATTATAGCCAGTAAGACGGTGGAAGAAGTGTTGGACAAGCTGCGAAGGTTCTTAGCTGCACTACAGGAGTTTGGACTTACACTCAATGTAAGTAAATGCATTTTCTTTAAAACTAATATCGAGTTTCTTGGTTATGAGGTCGACAAAGATGGTCTGAAACCGAGCCAGCGGAAGACGACTGCGATCAAGGAGTTCCCGACACCCCGAAATATACACGAAGTGAGACAATTTCTGGGCCTTACTGGCTTCTTTAGAAAGTTCGTCAGGAACTATTTGCAGTTGGCAGCACACCTCACGGAGCTGATGAAGACGGACAGGGAGTTCGTGTGGTCAATTCAACAGGCGGAGGCTGTACGGAGGCTTAAGGAGATTCTTAGCAACCCACCGGTGCTGGTGTTGTTCGATCCGGAGTGTGAACATGAGGTACACACTGACGCTTCGTCTGTGCGGTTGGCGGGAATCCTATTTCAGCGAGGGAAAGAAGACTCGGTCCTTCGCCCAGTGATGTTTTACAGCCGCAAACTTTCAGACAACGAGAGGAAGTACCATTCCTACGAGGTTGAGGTTTTGGCCATTGTGGATAGTCTCGATCGATTCCGAATCTATCTATTAGGCAGAGAATTTAAGGTAGTCACGGACTGTGAAGCGATAGTAGCTACAAAGAACAAGCCGAAGATCACACCACGGGTGGGCAGGTGGTGGCTCAAACTGCAAGAGTTTTCATTCGAGACGGTGCATCAACCTGGGAGGAAGGCGGCTTATGTAGACGCGTTAAGTCGACAACCCGTGGAAGAGCCGAGGGAGGTGGAAGAGGCGTCGCTATTTGTCCTTAACCTACATATTACCAACGATGACTGGCTGGCAACCATGCAATGGCAGGACGACAAGCTGCGTACAATCATCAAGGAGCTAAAGTCCACCGAATCAACGAGTATGAAGAAACAGTTGCAGAAAGACTTCAAACTCAATGGAGCGCGACTTTTTCGACTGGTGGAGGGTGCTGAGAAGTGGGTGGTACCACATTCAATTCGATGGAGGATCCTGAAGTTGTGTCATGACGATGTGGGCCACCTAGCGGTCGAGAAAACTTTGAACCGAGTGCGACAAACATACTGGTTCCCAAGAATACGCAGCTTCACTCGGGAGTATATAAAGGCATGCTTGGACTGTGCGTATTCGAAACGGAAATGGGGGATGATAGAAGGGGAGCTGTATAGTGCGGAAAGGGTGCCATTGCCATTTGACACCATACATCTAGACCACCTGGGTCCATTTACTTTAGGAAAGGGAGGAACTAGGTACGTTCTGGTGATTGTCGACAATTTTACGAAGTATGTCGTCCTGCGAGCAGTGAAGGCTGCGAATACGAAGGGGGTGCTCAATGCATTGACGGATATATCCGGCTATTTTGGCGTACCGAGACGATTGGTGACAGATCGAGGGACAGTGTTCACTGCAAAAGCATTCGAGCAGTACTGTGAATACCATGGAGTGCAGCATATCAAAACCGCTGTGAGGACACCGAGAGCAAATGGCCAGGTGGAACGGTGCAACAGAACGATTCTCGCGGCCTTGAAGTGTGCCCATTCGGCAGAAAGGGATTGGGCTAGCTACTTAAGGAACATTCAATGGGGGCTTAATACCGCAAGGAGTTCGACAACGAAAGCAAGTCCACACGAGCTATTGTTTATGTACACGCCGAGAGACATCCTGGGAAATAAATTGCTGTTGGAGCTGGAAAAGGCGGAATCGATCGAGCCAGAAGAGATGGACCAAAGAAGGGAGAGGGCGCTGCGGAACATCGAGAGGAGTCAGGCTAGCCAGAAACGGTTGTAAGACTTAAGACACCGCAAGCCATCTAAGTACAAGGTGGACGATCTGGTCTTAATCGAACAGGAACCAGTCGCGACTGGTGAATCCCGGAAGCTGGAACCGATTTACCGAGGACCGTACATCATAACAGAGGAGCTGCCAAATGATCGCTACGTTGTCGAAGATATCCCAGGCATGCAGAGAAATCAACGACGGTTCGGTACGGTGATGAGCTCGGACAAGCTCAAGCCTTGGTGTAAGTTACCGGACGAGGGTCTCATTGGAGCGGACGATGATGCGGCAAATGGTGAGGCTAACTCGGAAACCGCTTCTCTCGACATTATTGCTGGTGAAGGGGGTGTGGGGAGCGACCGCTTGGACCCAATCGTGGGGACACGATTAATTTAGGATGGCCGAAATGTTAGATCAGATGGTAAGCAATTGCAATGAGGGATTCGCAGGTTGACCGTCAAAGGGACCACATCGGTAGTAGACGAAATAAAGTAAAAAACAAAAGAGAGAAACGTTGCGTATTATTTGGTTTTTTTTTCTTTTCGCTTCACAATTGTTAACAAAAACTTTGCATAAGGACATAATGTTTTATTTTCTATAAAAACTTAATATCTAACTTAAAATAAACCTTAGCCTACCTAACCTACACATACACACACATAAACGTTATACACAATTATATACATATATTAGTGTATACCTTTGTATATACTAACATATGTATATATTTCTTAAATGCTAACCTAAACCTATGGCCATCGTTATTTACAGAGCAAATAGATTGGTCAGCTCTGCCTCATTAGTGAGGCTGGTCCGTAATTGACGGAAACGACGACAAAAAATCTTCTCCATCATTCAACCACCAGAAATGCTGGTGCTGCCAGCACCAGCACGACATCCCTCTTATCGCGATTCCCCCCGCCCTACTGAACCTGAGACGATCCACACTGCCGTGTGCGACATCTCTGTTGTAGTTGAGTCGCCTGTCCCCAGCTGTCCGAGCGACATGGAAGATTAACGGAACCGCTGATCTATCCTGGATCAACCCTATCTGATCTAGGTAGAGGAATGCTTCCGGTGGAACGAAGCCGTCAGAGCGCACACTCTCGCGGTAAAGGTAGTTGGGGTAGAAAGCCCCAAATATCAGGTTATTCGTTGAGGTCATTGCTCTTGCAATGTACCTTCGAGTCAGCTTAATTACGAAGTTGTCCACTCGTATTAGGTTCGCCCTATTGTAAAGGACCTCATTAGGATAAAATTGTTTGTACTCCGACTCTATTGTTCTGTACAAGCGAAGGCAAGCCCTAAGGCAAGGCCTCTCAAACACCCAAATCTTTTCCATTGAACCAGACGGGACATCCAAATACCAGCATGGACCTGATAAGGGCCATGTAGCAGATTACCTTTACCCTTGCATCGAGTTGGCTGCTATAAAACAGTCACTGATCTAGCCAGATTCCAAGGTATCTGACTACATTTCGACATTTCGAGCTCTGTTATGAATAAAGTGGGTTGCGAAGCCTCAGGTGCATAAACAGAGGCCAAGTACAGCCGCTTTCCACTGCGGAGCGGGATGTAAACGACGACTGCCTCCAACACCCGGAACCTGCGCAGCACTCCCTTGTACACTCTGTGAAATTTTATACCTTCTTTAATGAAGATCGCGACACCGCCTCCATGTTTGGATCTAGGCCGGTTTCTTCTTCTAACAATATAATTATTGTACTCCAGTTTGTGCTTATCGGTTAGCTTGGTTTCGCTAGCGAAAAGCAAATCAGGAGTTTGGCCTTGTAGCAATTTAAACATCGCGGCTCTTCAGGTAGATTAAAAACAGGGATGGTTGCTGACCTTCAGAAGATTAACGCTCATACAATAACTGACAGATATCGTATTCCGAATGTCAATATGACTATACAAAATTTTGAAAAGCAAAGATTTTTTCCACGATTGATTTAGAAACAGTTTTTCACCAAATACTAATTAAACAATCGAGAAAAGACAGCATTCTCTGTCAACGGTGCGAGGTATGAATTTGTTAGGATGCCATTCGGATTAAAGGATGCCCGTTTTTCAACGATGTGTCGATGACATTTTTAAAGAATACATTAGCAAATTTGCGTATGTTTATATTAACAACGTGTTAAAATATTCGTCCACACGCGAAGAACATATGGAACACCTCCGGATCAACGCACTGCACAATGCTAACATAAACATTTCTGACGAAAAGTCACATTTCTTCCAGGATTCAGTTGAATACCTTGGACATATTATAAAACACAACAGGATAAGAGTTGACCCCAGGAGACTTGAGATTAGAATTACCCACAACATAAAATTTAAAAAAAAAGTGAGAATTTTTTTTAGGACCTGCCGGTTATTACAGGAAATTCATAAAAGATTTTGCTGAAATTAGAAAGCAATTAGCCATTCACTTGAGAAGAAAATTAGGAATGGTAACAAAAAATCAAAGTGCTAAGACACTCGTACATTTGGACACAGCAGTAGTAGAAACCTTAGGAAAGCGTAAAAGTGCATTAAAAGAGTTTTTCAGTTTTTCAGTTTTCAATGCATTTTATTTACTTAATCACTAACACTTACATACTAACAAAAAATGCTCAAATGCTAGTTTACAATTACTTAACAATCTTATACTAACTTACTGGCCCCACACAGGCACTCTAAGCTAATCTAAATTCTTATATCTATGTCTTTCGACTTCATTTACATTTTATTTATAAATGTTTATTTTGTGTACTTAGGGCTAAGAAAAAATTGATAACAAAAAACTTAGCCTAAATGCACAATACACACATAAACACACATAAACATTATACACGATCATATACATATATCAGTGTACACCTTTGTATACACTGATATATGTATATGTTTCTTAAATGCTAACCTAAACATATGTAAGCTGGCTATCGCAATATATTGGTCAGCTCTGCCTCATTAGTGGGGCTGGTCCGTAATTGACGGAAACGACGACGAAACATCTTCTCCATCATTCAACCACCAAAAATGCTGGTGCTGCCGAACGACATCCCTCTTATCGCGATTCCCCGCCGCCCTACTGAACCTGAGACGATCCACACTGCCGTGTGCGATGTCCCTGTTGTAGTTGAGTTGCCTGTCCCCAGCTGTCCGAGCGACATGGAAGATTAACAGGACCGCTGATCTATCCTGGATCAACCCTATCTGATCCAGGTAGAGGAATGCTTCCGGTGGAACGAAGCCGTCAGAGCGCACACTCTCGTGGTAAAGGTAATTGCTCTTGCAATGTGCCTTCGAGTCAGCTTAATTACGAAGTTGTCGACTCGTGTTAGGTTCGCCTTGTTGTAAAGGACCTCATTAGGATGAAATTTCTTGAACTCCGATTCTGGTGTTCTGTACAAGCGAAGACAAGCCCTAAGGCAAGCCCTCTCAAACACCCGAATCTTTTCCATTAAGCTTGCTCGTACATTGAACCACACGGGACACCCAAATACCAGCATGGGCCTGACAAGGGCCATGTAGCAGATTACCTTTACCCTCGCATCGAGTTGGCTGCTATAAAACAGTCTCTTTGTAAGGGCAAAAGCGCCTTTAGCTCTGGACAGAACAGCATCTATATTTTTGCCAAAATACAGAAACTGATCTAGCCAGATTCCAAGGTATCTGACTACATTTCGACAGGCAAGAGGCTGCCTGTGTTGTCCAATGATCGAAAACTTACGCCAATTTTTTCTGGTATCCTAAAGAGAATGGTTTCCGACTTCTGAAAGTTGATTTTCAACTTCCAGTCATCGCAAAATCATCTTATCTTATCGAAGTCACGCTGCAAGGGAGTGTTAATGACCTCAATTTTTGGACCTGTTCTGTACGCTACCAAATCGTCTGCGTACGCAATAGTATGGGGAAGTGAACCTATCAAGTCGCTTGTAGAAATGTTGAATAGGATCGGCGAATTGACCGCGCCTTGCTGAAGACCATTTTTAATTTGAAATATTCCAACAGAAGTCACATCACCATTTTTCACGATGAACTGTTGTGTAGCATATTATAAAGAATGTAGAAAAGTGGTTTACTGATCCCCAGCCTAGTCAGCTTATAGAAAAGAACCTCTAACCATACGGTGTCGAAGGCCTTCTCCAAGTCAACAAGGCAGGCATCAGTACATTGTTTTTTGCCTTTATTCCATTGGATATCGGACACCAGTTTAGACGCGGCATGTGAGATATCATGTCCCGCCTTAAAACCGAATTGATTATCCGGAACTATATGTTTGTCTTCAACCCACCTAGACAGAGCTCTATTGATTACCTTTTCAAAAACCTTACTGATATTCGGAAGGAGACTTATCGACTGGAGATTCGCCGGATTGGATATATCCTTCCCCTTTTTGGGGATAGGTTGAACCACCGCCGTTTTCCAATGCGCTGGATAATGTGCATTATTCATTGCATTATTAAACAGGGTGGTGTAAATGTCCACCGCTTCTAGAGGAAGATGTCGAAGCACTATGTTCTGAATACCATCGGTCCCCACCGATTACTTAGCCCTGACTGTGTCGAAGATCTCATGGAGTCCTTCCTTCGAAATGAACGGGGGTAGGCCACCCTCTCTGGCAATGACGTTATTTGTCATATTTTCCTCGCTAAACCGGGTGAAACCAGAGCCCTCGGATCGCCAGTTCCCTATTTCATTTCGAATGCAGAAGTCGTGCACCAAGACGCGATTGTCCAGGTCGTAATTAGGGCCAATGTTATCAATGGCCTTGTATACTTCCTGGAAAGTCGCCCCTATGGCCTCAACCTTCTTCTGTGGATCCTCGATCACAACAATGTTGTCATCATCAGCGGCCTCATTTGGATCAATGCCTGCTATTGTCAGTAACCGTTCGTTATTTTAAGACACTGAAGGTCGTTTTGATTTCTTCTACGAAATAGTGTATTTATTTGCGGAAACATATTCGGGTTGTTGGTGTTTATAGCCCGAACCTTGTTGTTCCAATTAAAACTTACAGCAATTCTGTAATTTTCTTTTATTAGCGTTTGGATATTTTTAATCGACGACTTCAGTGTCCTAATCTACGGGTCTTGTCGGTCAGTTAACTGTCTGTACAAGTTTTTAAGTCTTGTCAGAAGTCTACTTTTCTGTCGGTGCAGTGCGTCAATAGTAGGTGTTTGCCGTTGGTTCTTTTGTTTAACCGTGTTGTACTTAGTTGAAAACAGTATCAACTGTTTTCTTATATTAAAAAAATGTACTGTCTAAAAAACTGTGTACAAAACTGTGTACAAAACTGTGTAGAGAAAATAAAAATAAAACCAACTGTTTGCTTCAACGTTATAAAATTGATGATTTATTTTTTGTCAAAAATGTCTTCCTTTTATGTTAAATCTTGACATATGCAATTTTATCTCATGAGAGATTTATCATAGTTGTGTTTGTTTACATATTTGAGTGTACAATATTCTATGTTTTTGTTCTACAATTATAATTTTAACTTTTATCAGCAACATTCTCCCCGCCGTGAACAGAGTTCGCAATTATTTTCAGGTTTGTACTTGAACACCCTTTGGCTCGTTGATCTACTACAACTTCTTTGAAGGCTCACATGAAAGTAAAAAAAACCAAATTAATAAATTTCGCAAAAAGGACAGACAACACGAAACACTTTGAAACACAAAAGTGAAAAGAGCACCCCAATACTTAAATGGCTGAATGTGTATGCTGATGTTTTGCTATTAGTTTCGATTGTGTAGTGTTGTCCTCTTTGCACTACTTTCTTTAATTGCGTATTTGAAGAAGAGTGCGTGATTAAATTGCGATGGCTATCCATTGATCAATTGTACTGGTAGTGTATGAATATTGGCAATGATAGCCAATTGATAATGTGTGTTCAAATTCAGTTTTATGGTGCGGGAATTTTTTTGTTTTTTAAGTTTAATTCGTTTATGGTGTCGTCGGTGTTGAAAATTCAGGTGAGTGTTGTTTTAATTTTATATTTTCATTTATTTATCTTTATTTATTATTGTATTGATATTGTGTTATTTATATTGTGTGAAGTGTTGTGCGTATCGCGATCTCTACGCATTTTTCCGGTACCATTTGTTTTTTTTTTTTTGTGTTATGCGAAATTGTTTGATTTATTTATTTATTTATTTTCTTTGTAATTATTGTGTGTGAAATATATTTTTTGATGTGAGTGATATTTATGATTTGTACCTCTTAACTTATTTTTCTGTATTATATATAAATTTTTATTTTATTATTTTGGGGATTGTGTTTTGATTGATTGCTATGTGTTGTGTATGAATGTGGTATGTATGTATGGTGCGAAATAATTATGGCCGATGATAGATGGTTATGATGCGAGACAAGTTGTGATATATTTTAATTTTGATTTTATAGGTTTAAAGAATGATATATTTAGTTTAATTGTTGAAATTGTTAATGGACTGTATGTGTTTGGTGTATTCTTAAGATGAATGTTTGGACTATTGTGATGAGATGATTTGTGGCTATTGTTTATGTTTTGAGTTCAATCGGTATGATGATATGTTATGGTGTTATTGTATGAGAGATGTTTTTTTTGTTTACCTTTGCCCTGAGTGTTGTGATTTTATTTGAATTTTTTACTTATTTTATTTATAAAAGTTTAAATAATTTGCTGTTCTTGTGTGGTTTTGTTCGTTGGTAGGTAACATAGTTTTGTGATTGGCCTTTTCAATGTGGATGTTTTTGTTTTCAATGTGACAACACGAACGTGTCCGTCGTTTCCTGGATGCAACTGAGTTATTCGTGCGAGCATCCACTGTGTCGCTGGCAACCGTTCGTCTTTAAGGAGAACCAGATCGCCTACCTTGGGTTCTTCTTCAAGTTTCGTCCATTTCGGCCGTTGTTGTAGACGCGCTAAATACTCAGTGCTCCATTTCCTCCAGAAGCTGTCTGTTAAAACTTGAACCCTCTTCCATCTGTCGATTGTGTTGATGATGTTTGTCGATGTGTCTTCACTAGGTATCGCGTTTAGTGTTTCGCCGATTAGAAAGTGCGCGGGAGTGATCACCTCTAAGTCTTCTGGGTTGTCGGAAAGAGGACACAGAGGCCTTGAATTCAGGCATGCTTCTATTTGCGTAAGAAGCGTGCTGAATTCTTCGAATGTTAACTTCCGGTCTCCTCCAACTCTTTTTAAGTGGTGCTTAACAGATTTCACTCCTGCTTCCCATAGTCCACCGAAGTGTGGAGAAGCTGGGGGAATGAAGTTCCACTTCGTACCTTGGTTGCTTAGGGTGTCTGCGATTTCTTTCCATTCGTTCCTCGCGTCTTTCATCCATTTTTTCAGCTCTGTATTAGCCCCGACGAAGTTTGTGCCACAATCACTAAATATTTCACTACAGATGCCCCTTCGTGCCGTGAAACGTCTAAAGGCTGCTAGGAAGGCTTGTGTAGTGAGATCACTCACTGCCTCCAAATGAATTGCCTTTGTTGCGAGACATATAAAAATGGCAAAGTAGCCTTTTAGTGTTTTTGCACCTTTTCCCTTCCACGTTTTTATGTCTATTGGTCCAGCATAGTCGACCCCTGTGTTCGTAAATGGTCTTGCTATCCGAACCCGTGCTGCTGGTAAACTCGCCATAAGTTGCGTCATTGCTTTGGCCTTGTGTTTGAAACACTTGACGCATTGGTGAATGGTGTGCTTTACACACTGCTTTATTTGGATGATCCAATACCTTGTCCGAATATATGCTGTCATTTGCTGGATACCGCCGTGTTGCGTTTTTTCGTGTGCGTCTTTCAATAGAGTTTTGGTGAAATGGTGGTTCGACTTTAGGATAATTGGGTGTTTTTGGTTATATGTCAAGTTCGAGTTTTGAAGCCTTCCCCCCACGCGAAGAATTCCATCTGCATCTATGAAGGGATTCAATGACTTAAGTGCTGATGTTGCCTTTGGACTGTCGTGCAGTTTTGTTAAGTCCTCAGGAAACATGTCCTTTTGCACCGATCTTATTGCCATCTGTGATGCGGTGTTCAACTCTTCTGGTTGCAAAGGGCCAGATTTTTTGCAACCTGATCTGCAGTTGGAAATAAATCGTTGGCAGTAAGCCAACACGCGTAATATCGTGTGCAGTCTGGAGAATTTGGTGATAGTTTCTCCTACTATGTTATGTTGTGTCTGTGTTTGTGTTGTGGCGACATGAGTCTTAATTGTTCGTCTTTCCTCTTCCGTGTTGATGTTTGTTGGTTGCTCTGGGATTGGGAAGTTCCATTGGTCTCTCATGAAGGCTGGTCCATTCCACCATAGGTCATTGCCCCTTAGTTCCGATGGCAAAAGTCCTCGCGATGCCAGATCTGCTGGATTATGTTGTGTTGGTATATGTTTCCACATCTGCGAGTCTGTTAGTCGTTGGATTTCGGAGACTCTGTTGCTAACGAATGTAGTCCAGCTGGAAGATGGAGCCCGAATCCAGGTAAGAGTTATGGTGGAATCTGACCACGCATACCAATGCTGACGTGGTACGTTGAAGACCTTTGCTGTGTGATCCATCAATGTCGCCAGCAGAACTGCCCCACAGAGTTCGAGACGCGGAAGACTTACTGTTTTTAGTGGAGCTACCTTCGTCTTCGACATCAGAAGATGCATCTGCGTGTGTCCTTGTTCATTCCATACCCGGATGTACACTGCCGCTCCATATGCTTTGATTGATGCGTCGCTGAACCCATGCAGCTCGATGATTCTGCAGCTTCCGTGGCTGTTGATCCACCTAGGAATCTCTACTTGTTCTAGTACTAGAAGATCGTTACGTAGAGTCTTCCATTGGATTTGTATGTCCTCAGGCACTGGTTGGTCCCATTCTGTTCCTCTTCCCCACAGTTGTTGCATAATTAATTTGGCTTTGATCACGCATGGCGAAATCCAGCCAAGCGGATCAAACAACTTGGCTATAGCTGAGAGGATGGTTCTTTTGGTCGTTTCTTCTATGCGTAGATGGGTTACCTGAAATGAGAAGCAATCCTTAACTGGAAACCATTTTATGCCCAAGGTTTTGATATGCACTGATGATTCAAATGGAAGTTGGTAATCCATTTCGCGGTCTTGTGGTGGTATGTCTTCAATTAAGGCTCTAGTGTTGCTTGTCCACTTTCTTAACTTGAACCCGGCGGAGGAAAGTAGTTTACGGACTTCTTCTCGTTTGGTTCGAGCACCCTCAACAGTGTCATCTCCACTAATTAGGTCGTCGACATACATTTCTTCAAGAACCGTCTGTGCTCCGATCGGATAGTTGGCCATTTCGTCTTTGGCTACCTTTTGCAGGACCCTTATGGCTAGGTATGGAGCGCTTGTGGTGCCAAAAGTTACCGTCTTCAGCCTAAAGGTTTTTAATTGGCCACTGGAATCCCTCCAAAAGATCACTTGGTAATAACTGTCCGCCTTTTTAACAAAGATCTGACGGTACATTTTTTCGATATCCGCCGTGAAGGTGTGTTGATATCTTCTCCATCCTAAAATGATATCTACTATGTTTCTTTGTAATATGGGACCTACCAGTAAATGCTCATTCAGCGATGTTCCATCAGACGTTTTGAATGCCGCGTCGAATACGACTCGCAGTTTAGTTGTGGAGCTGGCTGCCTTAAAAACAGCATGATGTGGTAAAAAATAGTGGTGTGGCGTGGTGAAGGTAAGCTCCCTCTCAACATTTACCTCTTCCATATGGTCGAGTGTTAAGTACTCTCTAATACACTCGGTGTAGCTTACTTTCAGTCCTGCATCTCTCTGGAAACGTCTTTCAAGATATGAAAATCGTCGTAAAGCTCCTTCCTTACTTGACCCCAAAGCTGGATGTTTCCCTATCTTGAAAGGTAATGCCACTTCATAGCGGCCGTCAGCTCGTCTTGTGGTGTTTGCTAGAAAGTGCCTTTCGCACTCGATGTCCTCTTTTGAGGCTTGAGTGGGAAACGGTAACTCTTCGATTTCCCAGAATTTTCTTAAAGTCTTGTCGAGACTTACATTTTGGGTGAAGGTCCGGAGTTTTAAAGGTGTCTCCGAGACCTTTCCCAAAACTACCCAACCCAATTGTGTCCTTTGGGCTATTGGCATACCGGGTTCGGTACTCCGAACGATGTCTGGCATGATTATGTCTGCATAGACATCGCTGCCAAGCAGCAAATCGATGGGTGCTGGAGTATGGAACAGAGGATCTGCTAATTCCAGATTCTTTAAGTGCCTGCACTCGTACATTGTTGTTTGGTGGGCCGGAAGAAGGCCAGTCAACGACTTGAAGACAAAGGCCTTGGTAAAACCTTCAAACGTCGAACGTCGAGACGCGAATTTTAGATCCACGTATTTGTTGGTAGTGCCGCTGCTGACCTTCCCTAACCCTGATATCTGTACGAATGTGTTTTGCTTTGGCAGCTTAAGGATTTGAGTAGCAGACTCTGAAATAAACGAAGCCTCGGAACCTGGGTCGATTAGTGCGCGAAGTTCAACGTACCTACCATTGGCTGATAATACCTTCACAACCGCAGTTGCTAACAAAACCTTTGAATTATACTGGTATGTGTGTGAAGTGTGAAAGGTGTTTCGAACTTGTCCGGATCCAGAGGGATGGTCTCCTTGCGTGGGATTAAAGGAGTCTGCATTTGGGTTCATTTGTGTCTCTTTGTGTTGTTTGTTATGTTGTTGAAGCTGTGGCATTGTTTCTGTGTTGTTTGAAAAATTGATGTGTAGTAAAGAGTGGTGCCTTCGATGACAAAAGTAACAATTTTTAGTACTTGGACAGTTTCGGGTAGTATGGCTGTAAGCCAGACAGTTGTCGCAGACCTTTGTTTGCCGAACAGTCTGTTGCCTCCTCGTCACGTCCATCCCCAGAAATCGCTTACATTTTCTCAACGAGTGTTGCCCGTTGTTGCATACCTTACACTGAAATTGATTGAAATTTGTTACAGTGTGGTATGTCCTAGCTGCTGGTTGCGATTTCGGACATGGCTTGGCGATAGGCCCAGATGCCCCTTTTTGTGCTACAGCTTCTAGTGTCCGGAAGCGTGTTTCTAAAAACTCGGTGAAGTCCTTCAACGTAGGAAGATCCTTGCTGTTACCCAGTTTTTCTTCCCATAGTTGTTGCGTTGAGGTCGGCAGCTTTTGTACCATCACATAAATGATGATGACGTCCCACGAATCCACTGGTATCTCAAGATTTTTGAGCGCGTAGATACTCTCCAAAGAAGTGTCCATGAGTGATTTAAGACCATCCGCTGTTTCCTTCGTTTGTGTCACTTGATTGAAGAAGAGTTGCAGCTGTGAGCTCACTAAAACACGCTTGTGGTCGTACCTTGCCTTCAAAAGTTCCCATGCTTTCTCATAATTCCCTGCATCTAGTGCCAAATGTTGCAGAAGTCTCGCCGCTTCACCTGTGAGACTTGACTTTAGGTAATGGAGCTTCTGGATGCCTCCCAGAGACGTGTTGCAATGAATGAGCGATACAAAAATATCATGAAACGAGCGCCACTTCGTGTAACACCCAGAGAACTCAGGAATATTAATTTTAGGGAGACGTATATCTTTGTTGTGAGGAATATTTGTTGCCAACGTTGAGTCTGAAAGAGAACTTTGCGCGCCAGAATACCTATCCAACCCATCAAGCAATTCACACCTGAACTCAAGGTAAGTTTCCCGAGTTTGTTCCATAATTGAAATGAATTCCAGCTTTTTCTTTTCTTCCAGTTTTTCAACGCTCCTGCCTGCTTCGTAGTGCCGTTGTGCTGCTGCTAGATTCTCTTCCAGCAACGAAAGTCGTGTAGAGAGATAATTTTTAGTACGACGGGATTCCCCCGTTTTCTTAAAGTTGGTGAAGTCTCTCTTGACTTGCACCAAAACATCAGTAAGGAGTTCAGCAGACATTTCAAATATTTTATATATTTTTATTTTTTATTTTTATGTGAGTTATGAACAATTAGAATATTTAAAAAAGAGTTGGTACTCACTTTGTGTTCTTCTTTTCAGGGTTTTGTTGAAAGGTGATCTGCTTGCCGTCGATACTGCTGGTGTTGTTGGTACCGCTTGCTGTTGTTCCAGATACTCCTGGTGTCGCTGCTCCTGTTTGCTGACGATGATGGTATTGCTGCTGTTGTTGTTGCAAATACTTCTGATGCGGATGCAAATGTCGATGGTGTTGTTGCAATTAATGCTGTTTGAGGTGCTTCCTTTGATTTGCACTGGACACTCAATGTGTTGATAATTAAGTTAATTTTAAGTTCCTTTGATTTATGAAATTTATATGGCACACACGTAGATGTATCGAGTTTTTTATATTCGCACATATAATACATATATTTAGTAGAATTAACTATCTAATTAACTATTTAATTATTCGGTTCGAACGGACCAAATGTTTGCCGTTGGTTCTTTTGTTTAACCGTGTTGTACTTAGTTGAAAACAGTATCAACTGTTTTCTTATATTAAAAAAATGTACTGTCTAAAAAACTGTGTACAAAACTGTGTACAAAACTGTGTAGAGAAAATAAAAATAAAACCAACTGTTTGCTTCAACGTTATAAAATTGATGATTTATTTTTTGTCAAAAATGTCTTCCTTTTATGTTAAATCTTGACATATGCAATTTTATCTCATGAGAGATTTATCATAGTTGTGTTTGTTTACATATTTGAGTGTACAATATTCTATGTTTTTGTTCTACAATTATAATTTTAACTTTTATCAGCAACAGTAGGATTGCGGAACAGGTCGTCCATTTGTTTTAGGTAATTGTCGATCTCCTCGTTTGACAAATTCCTATTGGACGGTGGGTGGAGCGTGTTCGAGGAGAGCGCTCTAGTCAAGGTTGCGGAGAAGCGTGTCCATCGAGTCTTACTGTAGTTGTAAGTATATCTTTGGACAAACTCCTCCAATTCCGCAATTTCGTTGGGAACCGTAATTTCGGTGCCAAAACTGCAATGGTCGCTGTCATACACGAATGTGCGCAGACAGTTTAATGTTTGTAAATTTGTAACTGTCAGTCGTATACGCTCGTCGTACAGCAGTAGATCCAAATAAGACCCGCCTCTGGGAAACGACGGGGTATCAGTCGCTTTAAGACCGAGTCTGCACATGACTTCGTGCTGACCCCACCAATCGAGTAGTAGGTTCCCTCTAGTATTTGGCAAATTATTTCCCCAACCTCTGTGTCTAGCAATGAAATCCCCGCCGATTATACAATAATTCTCCCCCGATTCCAGCTTCAGAAGTCGAAAAAGCGTGTCGAGCTCTGTAATGAATAGGGTAGATTGTGAAGCCTCCGGTGCATAAACAGAGGCCAAGTACAGCCGCTTTCCACTGCGGAGCGGGATGTAAACGACGACTGCCTCCAAAACCCGGAACCTGCGCAACACGCCCTTGTACACTCTGTGAAATTTTATACCTTCTTTAATGAAGATCGCGACACCGCCTCCACGTTTGGATCTGGGCCGATTTCTTCTTCTAACAATATAATTATTGTACTCCAGTTTGTGCTTATTGGTTAGGTTGGTTTCGCTAGCGAAAAGCACATCAGGAGTTTGGTCTTGTAGCAATTTAAACATCGCGGCTCTTCGTTCGATCCTAATCAGTGAATTCACATTCACCGCAAGGTCCTTCAAAGTTTGCTCTACCATGTGCGTACCCATTACGGCATGTGTTGCGTTAGGCCCGGCAGCAATGCGTAGATCTGGACCACCCGCTTGGCCTGTTCTTGAACCTGCTTTTGCAGCTGAGCCATCTGCCCTTGGATTGCGAGCAAGATGGCTAGCATGTTGGGTGCCGCTTCCGTTGTTCTCGGCATCGGCGCCGGAGAAGCAACAGTCGCTTGCTGTACCGTTGCCGCCCTACCTGACGCCATTTGGGCGTAGGAAATTTGGGGCGTGACGGCTGGTGTTTGAAACCTCACAGGTGAACGTTTGACCTCCACCTTCTGCTGCCGCGCCAATTTTACTTTTTTAATGTCGGTGAACTTAGGACAACCCCGATAGTTTGCGGTGTGTCCCACGTTCCCACATAACACGCACGAGAGCTGCGTCCTATCGAATGCTCCGTCCCTACCCAGAGCACACTCCTCGGAACTGTGGTTCTTTGCGCACTTCAGGCATCGAGGCTGCATTTGGCAGTTCGACGCGGCGTGCCCGAACCTCTGGCAGCGAACGCATTGTAAAACGCCATCGCTCCTTTTTAGTTTTTCCCAGTGAACCACCTGGTAGTCTAGGACATTGATACTCCTTAGACTATCCAGACGGCTTTCGGGACTGAGCTGCACCAGGAAGAACGGCAGACTCCGTTTCTCCCGCCTGGCTATAGCTGTGGTAAATGGCTTTACCCCCACAAACTTGAGTCCTTCGCACTCCTTCTCTTTAAGCAGTGCTAGGATCTCCTCAGGATCAGAAGACGGTTCCAACCCCTTCAGCAGCATCGATTGTCGCTTTTCACACTTCGGTGTGTATGAGTAGTGCTCCGTCGTCGTTTCTTTTAGGAGCTCTTTAACTTTCGCGTAGCCCTCCACTGTGTTACAGTGGATGGCATGGCGATCGTTCCCCAATCTCTTTATGTTAAAATTATTACCAATGACCAACTTACACAGGTCCTTGGTTGCATTTACCTCTAGTTTATAGGTGTTGATCGGAGAGTGCATTACAAGAACAGGGTGAACTTTGCCAATCAGATTTCTTTAAACCTTTTAAATTGACAACAGATGCAAGCAATTTCGCTATTATAGCAGTTTCAGCACAATATTCACATTTATTTCACGCACATTAAACGAAACAGAACAAAATTATAGTACCAATGACAAATAGTTATTGTCAATCGTATGGACTTTACAAAAATTAAGAAATTATTTATACGGGGTAGCAGATATAACAATTTACATGGATCGACAATCATTGGAAAAATTTAATTGAGGAATGTGGTGCCAAATTAGTGTATAAACCTGGATATAAGAATATTGTCGCAGATACAGTTTTGCGTCAGCAAATCAATAACACCACAGTTTGTTCAGATCATTCACAACAAAGGTTATCAAGTGAAACATTAATAGAGTTAAACAGCTACTCATTCAAAAATCAAATAATTCTGCTACAAGATAATGAAATAAATTAAATAGTCACCCAAACAATATATCTCTGTCCATTTAGACACTCAATATTTTTTAAAGAAACACCAGATTTGTTAACTAAACTCAAAGACGTTACTAGACCAAATGTTACTAACGCTCTAAAAATAGATGATAAAATAATTTTCCATTTAAAAATTAAATTATCACCACTTTCCCAAACTGTACGTTTGTACTAGCTCAAAATCAGCTAACCGACGAACAAAAACACTATACTGCAAAAATAAAGTACAAGTAATACTTGTATTGTTAATTCATTTCTATCCTTTCATTAAAGAGATGTGTAGGAAAGAAGCTGTAGGTTGTGAAATATGTCTACAACACAAGTACGAACGACAACCAAATAAACAACCTATAGGAAAAACTCCGATATCAATGCGAGTAGGAGAGTACATACAAATGGAAGTATTCCATATTAATAACATGCAGTGTCTTAGCTCTATAGATAGATACTCTAAATAATGTTTTTTACTCAAAATCGACTCAAAATCGATAGACTGCCATGAATACATATGGTATGTATAAGAAGTATTGACGCAACTATACTATAATTTGTCAGCCCCGGGGTGAACGTCTTAAATAATTGCAATCATCCATTGAGATGGTGATAGACGGTTACCAGGTCCCCTGTTTTCGGTATTCGCACTATGTCTAACCATTTTGGACGCTGTTGTAGGCGTGAAAGGTATTCTCCGCCCCATTTTCGGCAGAATGAATCGTCAGCGGTTTGAATGCGCTCCAATTAGCTGACCTTGTCGGTTGCTACATCTCCTTGGGGTATAGCGTTGATTGCTTCGCCGATTATGAAGTGTCCTGGGGTTATGCTCTCGATATCATGAGGTTTGTCTGACAGTAGACATTGTGGCCTAGAATTAAGGCATGCTGCAATTTGTGTAAGCACCATGGAGAGTTCTTCGAATGTCCGCCTCTGTTCTTTCACAGTCCGCCTAAGGTGATACTTGACGGACTTCATGCCTGCTTCCTAGATTCATCCGAAGTGAGCGGATGCGGCCGGAATCAAGTTCAATTTGTAGCCTTAGTGGCTATGTTGTTAGCAATTTCTTTTCAATCGTGTTGGGCGTATTCCATAATACGCTTGAGTTCCGCGTCAGCTCCGATGAATTTTGTACCACAGTCACAGTACAACTGCGAACATATTCCTCGCCGATCAGTGAAGCAGATCTGTATAGTGGTAGTTGGGTTTTAATATTATTGGGTGTTGTTGGTTGTATGGAAGTCGTGCGTCTTGAAGTTGTCCCCCTCCGCGTATGATGCCCTGGCCGTCCTTGAAGACAATTCCAACACGTTTGGATTTGGTTTCTGCTTTGCAATTATGCCCAAACCGCAAACTTGGGGTACTGTTATACTAACTTTGTAAGTTTTGAGTACTTACACAAAAACGTGCATTGTTTGTGTCGTGGCCTTACACATGGTATACCTTGACTTTCCTCTGGTTCCTCGAATTGCCAGTGCCTCCTCAGGAACGCTGGAGGTCTCCACCATATATCTTAGGTTCCTAAGGCTGAGGGAGAAACGCCACGCGATGCTAAATCAGCTGTGTTGAACTCGGTTGGTACTTGTCTCCATTCGTCGCGGTTTATAAGACGCTTAATTTCCGAGACCCTATTGCTCAAAAACGTGGTTCATTTCGTAGGGTATCCACGAATCCAGGCAAGGGTGATGGTAGAATCCGACCATTCGTACACTTTGGCATTCGATAGACCGTGGACAGCCTTAACGTGGCATAGAAGTGTGGCTAGGATAACTGCTCCACATAGCTCCAGTCGTGAAAGACTCACCGTGTTTAATGGAGCTACCTTAGTTTTTGAAAGAAGTAGGTGCATGAGAGCGTTGTTGTCGTCATCCAATACACCCACATAGACTGCTGCTCCATATGATTTGACTGACGCATCACAGAAGCAATGCAGTTCTGTTTAACAGCTGTGGTTTCTAAATCTAATCCATCTGGGGTCGAGATTTTTTGAATCAGTGGAAGTTCGCTGCAAAATACCTCCCATTCGCGCTTGAGTTGTGATGGAATTGGTTCGTTAAAATCCTTTGCTCGACGCCACAGTTGTTGCATAATTACCTTGGCTTTTATGGTGTAAGTAAATATCCAGCCAAGTGGATCGAAAAGCTGGGCTATCGCTGTGAGAGTATTCCTTTTAGTTGCGTCCTCAACCTCTAATTGGAAACTCTGAAACGAAAATGAATCGGTCTTGGGATACCACCTAATGCCTAACGTCTTTACATGATATACACCACCTAGAGGCAACTCAAAGTTTATCTCTGAATCCTAAACAGGAATTTCGTTGAGCAATTCTTTGTCGTTCGAAGTTCATTTACGGAGATTGAGTGCAGCAGTTTTAAGCATATTACGGACTTCATCCCTCTTGTGCCGTGCTTCTTCGACGGAATCGGCTCCACTTATCAGATCGTCTACGTACACGTCTTCCTTGACAACGCTTGCTCTTGGATACATTTGTGCTTCATCCTCAGCAACTTGATACAGGACGCGAATGGCTAAATAGGGAGCATATGCAGTGCAAAAATGATGGTCTTGAGCTTAAAGGCTTTTATCAGCTGATCCCCGGCTTGCTTCCAAAATGATGGTAATATCTACGAGTATCCTCTGGATTGATCCAAATTTGACGGTATATCTTTTGGATGTCTGTCGTAAATGTGTATCGATGTTTCCTCCCCCTCAAGATAACATCGACTACGTTAGTTTGAAATTTGGGGCCCACCAAGAGATGGTCAATGAGAAATGCCCCATCCGTGCCTTTTTAAGCTATGTAAAGCACGCCTCTTAATTTAGTCGTGGAGTTAGCTTCCTTGAGGATAGCATGATGTGGAAGAAACGAGTGATACGGTGATGCAATGATGACATCGTTTTCGAGGTCGGTCTCCTCCATGTGATACTCCATGTTACATTGACTGTATTTTTCGTACATTTCTGTGTAGATATCTGTGCCAAACAGCAGATCTATAGTTGCGGGTCTATAGGGTCGGCTAACTGTAGGCTATTTCTGTGCGTTAAATTGTTGAGTATCATTGGTTGAGCCAGAAGAAGCCCAGTCAACGACTTAAAAACGAAGGCTCTGGCAAAGCTCTCAAATGCCGAGTTTTTCGACGCGAATATAATGTCTACGTAGCTCTGACTAGCGTTGTTGGTGACCTTCCCCAACCCTGATACTTCTACAAACGTGCGGTGTTTTTTTAATTCGGAGCAGTCGTGCAGCTGATTCGGAGATAAAGGTGGCCTCTGACCCAGAATCCATTAAAGCGCGCAGATCGAAGAATCTCCCGTCAGCTGACCTTACCTTGATAGCTGCTTTAGCCAAAAAAAAATGCTCGTGTTGGTGTGTTGCAAAGCATACAATGTGTTACGTGTCCTGGAACTTGGTTGGTCAATACTCATCGGATGAAAAATAGATGCGTTTCGGTTGACGTATACCTGCTCCCGTGGAGTGGTACCAGTGTGGTGTTGAATCCGTTGTGCTGATGTGCGAGTGTTGGGTAAAGATTTGTGTGCTTGGAAATGTGTGTAGGGTGCGGATGCGTGTGTGGGTGTAGCGGAATATAGCAGCGTGTGGTGTCGTTGATGACAGAAGCAGCAATCCTTGCTACTGGGACAATCATGGCTGAAGTGGCTGTAGACGAGACATTTCTCGCACACCCGAGTTTGGCGGACCACCTAGTACCTTTGCATTACGTCCATGCCTAAAAATCGGACACATTTTCTCAACAATTGTTACCCACCTTTGTTCGTTGGATCGAAACGTTCCTTCCTGCCCGATAGCCTCCAGGGTTCGGAACCGCGATTCCAGGAACTTTATAAATATTCACATGATTGGTAGATCCTTGGTATTCCAAACTTTTCCCCCACAGCTGTTGGGTGATATTGAGTAGTTTATGAAAGATTATATATATCCACATTGCATCCCAATGTGTCACCGGGAGTTCTAAATTGTCGGGCGCATGAATGCATTCTAGCGATATATCCAATATGGATTTGATCCCCTCTGCAGATTCCTTAGCCAACGGCTGTTGGTTAAAAAATAGCTTAAGCTGAGCGTTAACTAAAATCCGCTTATGATCGAATCTCGCCCTCAACAGTTCTCAGGCCTTTTAATAATATCCTCCATCTAAAGCCAAATGTTGAGGAGTCTTGATGCCTCGCCCGTGAGACCCGACTTCAAATAGTGCAGTTTTTCCACTAAGTGATTCGTTAGTGTGAATCAAAGAAACAAAGATGTCGTGAAATGACCGCCATTTTGTATAAGAGCCAGCAAATTCTGGGATATGGATTTTTGGAAGACGGAGATCTTTACAACTCGTAACGGCACGAAGAAGCGAAGAATTGGCAGACGAAGCAGTAGAAGCTTTTGTAGTCGACACACATTTGTCGATAGCATCCAACAAATCACTCCGATAATCAAGGTAATTATCGTTAATTTGCTCATAAATCCGAACTAAATCCTCTATCTTTAACTACTTTCCCAGCTTGTCAGTAATAATCTCCTCGTGATACCGCCTAGCTGTTGCCAGATTGTCTTCCAGAATTGAAAGACGACCCGCCAAATAGTTTGCTGTTCGGCGGGATTCGCCCACTTTTTAAAATTGCCAACATAACGCACTATTTTCGCCAAAAGTATTTTTAGGAGTTCTCCAAACGACATTGTGATACTTCTTGTTATTAATAAATAAAAAGAAGAGAAAAAAAGAAACAGAAAAAATAAGGACGGAAAAAATACGTGATGTGCCTTGTTTTGATGATGAAAACTAGATTGCACGATGCGGGACGCGGGACTCGGGAATCCCGATTTGCACAATATAATTTAATTGCTTCTGACTGTTAAACAATGGAATGCACTTTGATTGTACTTTGCACTTTCGCAGAGTATAGTATATATGTATATATGTTCAGTTCTTTTAAAGTACAAACATTTTTTTTTTGTTAGATTTGACTTTGCCCACAGACAATTGATTCAGCTTAAATGGACCAAATATGTTATACAGCACACACGGAAGATTTGAGTAGAAATTCAACTTATTTTAATTATTGAAAATTCAAATTAAAAGTAGATTTGCCAAGAAAAAGGAAACACCGAACTTTTAATCGTTATAATGAGTATATATATTTTGACTTTACGTTATCGAGTGTACTTTTCTTTTTATGATTTTTGCTTTTATATGTACAACATTTGGCGGGAAAAAATACAGTTTACATAAATTGACATTTGAGGTTATGTTCATAAGATTGAAATTAATGAAATCGAAACAAATATCGTATATTCGGTATTCGGTATAATCTTGTGACGTAATGTAACGTGATGTAATGTGACATAATTATTAATGTTTCAAATATATGTATAAATAAATTTAATAGTTTTATGTTTTGAATCGTTAACAGTTACAAATGTTTCAAATGACTATGTTGCTAAACATTTTTTGACATTTATTTTGTCTTTGATCGTAAATTCTTTTTAATACAATATTCAAAATTGTAAATACATTTTATTGATGCCTTTAAATTGCAAATGAATTTTACATACATATCTTCAACATTCTCCCGCCCGGTGAACAAAGTTCTCAAATACCCAGTTTATATGACAGTTCAATATGCATTAAGGCTATACGCATTGGTTCAATAAGCTCATATAAACACCACTTCAAAGTGCATTGAAATATTTAACAAGCATTTGTTCATTCCTGATTATAAAACGCATTGAAAATTTTTAACAGCTTCGAAATATCATATAAACATTTTCAAATCGCATTGAAACATTTTACTCTCTCGCGCTCTCATCATTCTTTCAACATCGGGCAGGTATTAGTTGTGTATTTAAAATGTGGGTTTGCAACCAAAAATTTTTTGAAATACAAAGAAATAAAAACAATGTACCTTCCACTATCGGGCAGGTAATTGGTTGTGTATTTAAAATGTGGGATTGCAAACGAAATATTTGGAAAGACAAAGAAATAAGAACAATGTATGTGTCAGAGCGTGTCAGGTGTCAGTTCAATCAGCTGTTTGTTAAACTCTCTCAATTTTCTCTCGCTCATTTTGGATTTGGTTTTGGATAATTTCATATAAACACCACCATTTCTACGAGTATTGATCCAATGCGGATAGCTGCAATGCACATTGAGCTATCATGTAAACTGGGTAAAAGATTGCTTCATCCAATTGTTAATTGTGTGATGACCGTTATGTTGTCCTTTACATTATGCCGTGTGAACAGCCTTAATTTCACTATAGTGTATTGATCATCTTGGTGACATTTACCTCTTTGCCTTGAACAAAGAAAAGAAGAAAACAACACAAACAATTAAGATAAAAAATTTCTAGGTGCTCTATCATGATCCCTTTTGCTTTAGTAGGAACACCTTTCTCTCTTTTTTACTCGAAGTCCATTAACTGTCGGTGTTAATTTGTTGTGCGTGGTGTTTAGGTGGTGTTCTATATTGTTTGGCATTGTCAACGAGGGATTATTTTCTTAAATTTAGGAGAGTGTTGTGTTATTGTTTAACCTATAAGTAAAAGTCCTTTAGAAGGAGTTTTCTAAAAAAATACAAACCGCGCAACTTGGATTTGAAGATTTGAAAATGAAAAACCATTTTTTTGATACGTTAGAAAATGTTGTTTATTCAACCAGGTACTTGATAAGACTGCCTAACAATGTGTCTAATACTCAAAATCTAACCTCTGCACAATTTACTCCAATGGCCTTAGTTTGCACGGGAAAGCTCATGCAGGCTCGCGCATGCAGGTGAAAAATGCATACGATGCGTCTGACTGGATACTTGAGCCTTATCGTATTTCAGTCAGATAGGTTGCTTACGCGTGTTAACTGCCGCCCTTTTAAATATCTGCGTCCCGCAGATCTACACATGAACATGTTAAGCAGCTTAGGTTTGAACTTCCTTGGTAACGCGCTGCGCTGGGCAACGGACTTGTTTGTGCCGAATGGACGCACGAAGTTCTGGAATGTTAGCTCCTCCGTAGATCTTTCCACACAGCAAACAAATTGAAATGAAGACTACTATGATGATACAAATTTCTGTAATTATAGAATTTAATGTGTTCTAAGTTTTTGATACTAATGTCATGTAAATGATCTATATCAAGTTTCACCTTTTTGCTAGTTACATTGACCAGGACAGGAGGGAGTGCTTGTAGACCCTTAGAAGTTGCACTGGAGTATGTCCGATCCTTGATGCTGATTGTTTCGTTGTCCAGCTGGATCAAGTAGGTGCCTTCTAAAGGAATTGAGGAGGAGAAGAGATCCATTAAAGTTAGTAACAAAAATAGTGTTTTCTCCGATCAATTCAATGATCTCTGCATTGGTCTTTCTGAAGTCGCATGCTGCAGTACCACCTTTAAGGATTCTTGGTAGACAAGTATCTTCTGGTAATTTTCTTATTACACTTTCCTCACATACGGAAGTATTCCCTATTTGAAGGCAGTCACCCTCTAGTCCGGACGTTTCGTCGTAGTTGATAAGTAGTTTCGTAAAATTTAAGTCAAGTTGTTGTCCGTCTCTAAGCCTTCCACGATGTTTTGGTAAGGTAGCGTTTCTAGCTCGTTTATGATGGTATTGACCTCTTCAGAGTGTAATATGTTGCTATTTACTATCCCTGTCTTAGCCATCTGGCAGGCCCTAATAACTTCATTTACACCCTCCTTTAGTATAAGTATCTTGTCAAGTAAGTCATGTCTTAGTTTCTCAGATTCGCTCTTCTGTAAGGCGTTATTGTAGCGGTCGATTATTTTGTTAACTTTGTTCATAACATCATGCGTTGCGTCAAACAATTTCTCGTTAATTTTGTATTGGTGGTCATTGCCCTTTGCTAAGTCGGTCTGTGTTTATAAAAGTTCGTCCCAGTCAGTTGTATCAGGCGAACCCGCCAGCGATTTCCAGACGGTCCCAATCCAATTAATGGATCTAACTCTGCTCGCCCGTGGGTCGCGAAGATCTCTTAAGCGATTCTTAGTCTGGTTTAGGTGATAGTTTAAAACCAGATCCGCTTCGTAACAAGTTGTTCAGTTCGTCGTAAAGTTTTAAATTAATAACGTGTATAAGTTTGAAGTACCCATTCGTCATCCAGGCATCACCTTCCCTAACTGTCACAATTGGCGATTTATGTGAAAAAATATGCAAGGCTTCCGAGGGAACCAACAAAACTAAACTGTAATACAAATTTGTTATTTTATTTAGGGATTAGATCATTATCATTATTACTACAAAAATAAAAGCTTAGCATTAATTACTTATCGTGTTAGGTTAGGTTAGGTAAGAGTGGCTGTTGGAAATACCAACCCACTTAGGCCTATTGGCCCATTGTGATGCCACGTGGATCTATGATCTTCTTACCACTGGAACCAGTTTGAGCTTATAATAAAGCGTAGGAGACTGTTAACGTCTATTTTTTCTAGATCGTTTAGGTCGTTGTGGAAGAAAGCTCCTAGATGAAGCTCCCTTCTCTGGGAGAGAGCTGGGCATGTGCAGAATAGGTGGGGGATTGTCTTCTCCTCTTCCTCGTCCATCTAGCTTCTACAGAAATCATTAGTAAAAGCGCCAAGCCTTCTTGCGTGCTTGCCTATGAGGCAGTGTCCAGTAATGACACCTATTATGGCGCTGAGATGTTTCCTATCTAAAAGGATCAGACACTTATAGCGACCCAGATCCAGCCTTGGCCAGATCTGTTTGGTCGCTAGACATGTTTGTCCAGCAATCCACCTAAGGTCTGTTCTTTTATTGGCATCTAGCTTTAGTGTTAGTTTGCACGTAGTGATTGGTATACTACCTTTGTCCGGTAGGATAGGTAGAGTGGCCCGGCACCCAACAAAGGTGAATGTTGAACTGCTCTGCCATCTCCATAAGAGATGATCGGCATTCAAGGGCGGTTTTAGAATAAAATGAGACCGAGTCCAGGGACTTGATGGCGGCCTGACTATCCGAAAATATGCGGATATCTTTTGCAGATATCACGTTTTTCTTCAGCCAGGACAAAGCTTCTTTAATCGCCAAAATTTCCGCCTGGAACACGCTACAGTGATTTGGAAGGCGGAAAGAGAGGCTTAGATTTAGCTTATCTGAGAAAACACCGCCACCAACTCCGCTATCGGTTTTAGATCAATCTGTGTAGAGATGGATTGACTTGACCTCCATGAAAACATCCTCCTCCCAGAATGATCTGGAGGGGAAGCTTACATGGAAGTTTTTGTCAAACCAAAGTTCAGGTATGGTGTAATCGATGTTCTCTGTGAGGATTCCTAATGTATTAAGAATATTGGCGTGGCCGAATGAATTATTTGTCCACTGTTTAGTCGCTTTAAGGTGAATAGCTGCAGTCGCAGCTACTTGCTTGCTAAAAATGTCGAGGGGTGTCAAGTGAAGCAGAATATCTAATGCCGCAGAGGGGGTAGACTGCAAGGCTCCGCTTGTGCATAGACATGCTGTTCTTTGGACTCTGCTTAGTTTAATGCGGTTGACTGCATTTTCCAAGGCCGTCCACCAGACTACCACCCCGTAAGTAAGTATCGGTCTTATGACCGAGATGTATAGCCAGCGGGTTATGCGAAGTTGAAGGCCCCATTTGTCCCCAATGGCTTTTTTGCAAGAGAATAAAGCTATTGTAGCTTTATTGACTCTTTCTTGAATGTTAAGTTTCCAGTTTAGTTTCCTATCAAAAATGAGACCCAGATATTTTGCTGTATCAGAGAAAACTAAACCGTTTATTGAAGGAGGGTCTATGATTGGAATTTTATATTTCCTAGAAAAGAGGACAAGGTCAGTTTTACGGGGGTTTATTCCCAATCCACAGCGATCTGCCCAGCGGGTTAATCTGTTGAGATTTACTTTGAGGAGTTCTTTAATGGTATTTAGATGTTTTCCTGAGACGGCTATGGCAACGTCATCCGCATAGGCAAACATTTTCCAGCTTTGGGAATGAATACTACATTGACTTCTCTCCATAACAGTGGAATGTGGATAAGTTCTACACAGCTCCTCATAATATTTTCCAACACTGGTAGAATAATATCCGAGAACCTCTGTAGCTCGGCAGGTATAATACCGTCCGGACCAGCAGACTTGTATGGTTCGAAGCCATGCAGCGCCCAGAGCAGTTTGTCTCTCGTTATCAGACCATACATTTTGGTCACGGTTGCAGCAGGCCTGTTTGGGTTGTTACTGGCCGCGAGTTATATGTGTTACATATGTAGAAATTGTTGTAGGTTACAATTTTTTATGGTATAGGAAACATTCCTTTTTTTTTGAGTCTCAGTTATTTAATTGTTCTTTTGGATATTAATATTTTTTAAATGAGCTTTGTGAATTTTCCTACCACTATTTGTCGTTATGGTAACACGATTGTTCTTTGCAACGATATCTTTTTTAAACCAGGGCTTTTTTTTTCCTTTGATGATAGCGGTATAAATCCCCTCGCGATAGTCCCTGGGTTTACCTCTCTTTAATTTTAACCTTACATTTCTGGCCTCCATGTTTCGCTTAATAATGCCCCTGAGATCTTTATTGATTCTTGAGTGGATGTTTAAAAGATTTTGATAATTGACTCTCTGGGACCTATTAAAGAATATGTCAGTTGGTTTCCGTTTGATAACCAAATGCATAGTGTTATTATAGCAATCTACGGCTACGTGGACAAGTTTCTTGACCTTTAAATCTGGATTCTCGGCTTTATGGCACCGATAGATTTCTAGTATACTGGAATGTACCCTCTCTATTTGTCCATTTACCTCGCTTCTGTAGGTTGGAGTTAGGTATAGTCTGATTCCTAGAGTTTTAATAAAGTTTAGGACGATTGGGCTGAGGAAGCCTCTTTCATTGTCCGTGACTAAAATTTTTGGGACTGTAAAGTAATGTAAAATTTTAATAAATTTCGATCTGATGTAAATGGCAGATTTATCTTTAATATTGAAAAATTTAGAAAACTTAGAAAACTTGTCAACTATGGTTAAAAATTTCTCGTTTTGAAGTTCCATGATATCCATATAAAGAATTTCGCATGGATACTTGGGAATGGGTGTTTCCTGCAAAGTGGGAGTTATAGGGTGTCGATCATACTTATTGGTATTACAGATTTCTCATGACGAAGTTAATTTTTTTACTCTAGGCATCATATGTGGAAAATAAAATTGTCCGAGGATTTGCTCTTTGCTTTCCCTTGCCGACCGATGGGCTCTTTTGTGTTCTTTCTCTATAATTTGGAATTGGCGGTCTTCATTAGCAACGTCCTGGACAACTCTTTGCGTCACACGAATCTTGTATTTTTCGAAGTTTTCCTGATAAATCTTTTGAAGCAATCCCAGATAGTTCTCCAGAATTTTAATTCCGTTTACTACATTTGGGTTCAAGTTTTCCCTAAGCATTTCTATGAGATTAGCCTGACAAGAGGTTCTTGCGGAAATATAATGGCGATGATAGCCCTGATGATAGCCCTTCTTCGTGAGCACAAGTATTAATGCCAATTCTGAAAATAAGCTGGTTTCTAAAAACATTAATTGGAGTTTCTACATGTGGTATTAGGTCGGAATTATCCTGATCAGCACTGTGCGCGGTGCAAAAATCTGTATCGCTGTTGGAGAGCTCACAAAGTCCCTCTTCAGCCGTACCAGTCAATGAGTCTGCCCCTGAAGCTTGTCCTTCACCAGCAATATCCATGGCTGATTCCGAGAGTGCTTCTTGTAGCTCGCTTGCAGATTCAGTACTTGTGTCTTTTTCGCCAGCTGTTCCGGCTGCATTAGGTAGACCAGGCGGAGGATTAACTTCCGTCTTCAGACGTGAGAGAGCATCAGCCACCAAATTCGATTTACCTGGTTTGTAAATCAATTCGTAGTTGTACTCCTCAATCCTTGCTTTCCAGCGTTTGAGTTTCGTATTCTGGTTTCTATTACTCAGTTCGAATGTCAGGGGCTGGTGGTCGGTGTAAATCTTAATCTTTTTTGCTCCATACAGACAATTTCTCATATCATATCCCGCTCATATATAGTACGCTGGAAACGAGCCGCCTTCCATAAAATTTTCTCACCTAGGTTCTTCATTGGGAAGTTCAACGGATTCTATTTCTGAGTTTTCCGCACCCGTGGTGTTCTCTGGACATGTGGATACCACGTGGTTTAGACGCTGCTGCTTTCAAGGGTAGTTATCGGATCCCCTCTTAATTGTTTTCGGCAAATTCATGTAGTTTACCCTCCTAGATTGGGTCGAATTGTCCACTTCCATTTTTACCGGAGGTTTTGGTCCTGTTGGCCTTTGGGGTGGATGCTGTTGCTGAAAACTTGACCTCCGTGGATGATATGAATTATGAGCAGGGTTATCTCTTGGAGGGAATGACTTGTTGGTATTTCCAGGATTGTGATGAGATCCTGAGCTACCTCTAAAGTCGTAGTACACAGGGGAAGATATCATATTAGGTGCCCTGACATGTAGAGAATTATTTCTAAAGTTAAGATTTTGCATCTCCAAGCAGGCGGAATATGCTTCAGGCAAGGTTCTTGGCTTCTGAACAATGAGAAGTCTTGAAAGATCCCCATTAAGCCCACGAATAAATACGTCCAGTGCACGGTTTCTGTAGGTTTCCACCAAAGCATTCATGGTTTCGGTAGAGTACGTATCAGCCCTGATCTTATTGATGATCAAGGAGAATCATCTTTGCTGGCGCAAATTTGTTCCGCCCTCAACCTTATCTGCTTAAAAAATCTGACATCTCGCAAACATATATAGAAAAACACTCAAACGAAACTCAATGTCAAGCAATGGATGAGATCGACGACTCTCCCGACCAAACGGAGTGGACAACAGTGATAAGGAATCTTAAGCGTTCTGCAAGTAATTTCCAATCTAATCCTGGGAAAAAATATAAACACTCAAAAGCTAACCCATCACCTGATTTAAATGAGTACGGACATTTATCCAACAATTCCTATGCTCCTTTATTGAACCTTGAATCTCTACCAGAATCATCTACTAACAATAGAATTAATGCAATACCTACTAACAAATCTCTTTACGTTACTTCAAACGCTTCACTAAATGAAATTGTAGTTTAAAAAATGTATTATTTTGCCCGCCAATTTTTATTTTTGGTGCAAATTGTGAGCTTATATGTGAGATTACCGATCTCAAATATAAATTTATTAATTTAGGCTATAAAAAGACAAAAGTATATGTGAACAACTCAAATGTACATAAAATAATAATTCAAAAAATACGTTTAACTGGTATCGGTGCATTCTCGTTTTCTCCGAAAGAGAGCAAACGCACTTCAATTTTGTTGAAAGGTCTTGATGGGGACACTCCTATAGAGACAATTAAACAAGCTCTAGATGCTGCTGCTCCAAATATTAAAATTGATAAAATTGCTCCATTTTCCACGGCTAGAACTAGGGAAAATAATGTTAAACTGAACATTTTCACTGTACAGCTAGAAACAGGTGAATCCGCTAAAGATTTAACAGGCATTAAGTACTTACTCCTTCAGCGTATATACTGGGAAAAAAGACACGGGAAGTCCGTTATAAGATGCTATCGGTGTCAAAGATTTGGGCATTCTGGGGAATGTTGCGCTTATGTAAGCAGATCCGTACTTTGTGGAGAACAGCACGATTCTGAAGTCTGTGTTGCAGCTCACAAAAGCCTGAAGGAAGCCAATGAAAATAACGAAACAATTTCCGAATACATCGAAAGAAACTCTGAAATTTGCCAGACCAAAAATCTTCGATATCATAACATATCTGATTATACAAAACAACTTCTTAAACTAAGAAACATATGGTTAAGGCAATTAAAGAGACTGTTTCATCGACATTGTAATAGAGTCAGTTCGGAATACCAACAATTGCACTCTAGGATAAATTGTTTAAATAAAATCATAAAAGATAGGGTAAGGATAGAACTTAATGAACACATAAAAAAGAGACTGGAAAATATTAAACCATCTTCCCAAGCATTTAGAAAGATCGATAGTATTACTGGCAGGAAGTGCTTCGGCACAGACATCCGAAAAGATGTTATTAGTAACAACGGTATTGCTTTGGAAACTATTGACCAAAAATTAGAAGCATTTAAAAACTTCTATTCAGAATTATATTCACTAAAACACCTACGGTTGACTTAAGTCTTACAAATGAAGTCAGAGTTAAGATATCTGAATTTGACCAAACACAACAGACCAACTTTTAAGAACCTTCACCCCACTTCATAATACAAAAAATTCGAATGAATCGCCGTTTACATGTTCAAGTACTGTCCAAAATTTAAGATATAATCTTAACAACAAAAAATCGGCAGGAGTGGACGAAATATCCAACTTTGTGCTAAAAAATGTCCCTCCCTTGATATAGCCTTGACATCGATATTTAACCATTGCATTAATAAAGGTTACTTCCCCAAGTTATGGAAAGTTGCCAAATTAATCCCAATACAGAAAAATAAAAAGGCGAAGGATGTTAGGGATTTTCGTCCAATATCATTACTCCCGAATATTGGAAAACTGTTCGAAAAAGTTTTGGCAGACCATATTAACAATATATGTGAAGACCTAAATATTATTCCTGATAACCAATTTGGATTCAAAAAAGGTCTCTCCACAGAACACGCCCTTTTGGTTTTACACAACAGAATAATTCAGAACTTACGAGTAAGAAGGAAAAAAGTTACACTCTGCCTCGAAAATGCATTTGATAACGTTTGGCATGAGGGTTTATTGTTCAAACTTATCTCCTTACATTTCCCAAATTGGTTAACTAGAATTATATGAAGTTTCTTAACAGACAGATTCACCTCTGTTTATATAGGATCGGATTCTTCTGAACAAATTCAAGTTCTTTCGTGCGTAGTGCAAGTGTCGATTCTGGGCCTATTATTACTTAATATTTTTCTGCACGATTTTCCTTTCGCAAATTTAACGCAAGAACCTTCTGGTCAGCTATATGCTGATAATACCACTCTCTTGGCCAGTGTTAAAAAGCCAGGTTTTGCGCTGTCTAAAATAAAAGATAACATTCCCACATTAGAAAGATATTTTGGAAGTTGGAGTTTAAAAATAAATTCAGAAAAATGTAGCTTAACTTGTTTCAGAAATTCAAGCGGGAAAGGTCATTATCTTGTTGTGAAAGAAAGTAAAGTTTTGCCACTTCGAATTAATTACCATAACGTGTATTTAAAAACTGAACCTAAAATATTGGGTATTCATTTTCATAACAGATGCATTTTTAACAAACACGCTAGGAAGTCTTTAATAAAAGCAAAAATGTTCACAGCAAATTTAAAGCCTCTGATAAATTCCAAGCATTTGCCCGGTAGTACAAAAGTATTAATGTATAAAACACTTATATGATCCGTACTGACCTACGGTTTTGGTGTTTGGTTCTCTATTTCGCCAACTGTTACCAAAGAGTTAGAGAGCTTTGAAAGAAAGATTTTAAGATTCTGCAGTGGAAAGTTTCGAAGACCTGACAAAAAATGGTTTTCAAACAAAATTTTATATGAAGCAATAAATTTATCACCCTTAATGCTGTACCAAATTCAATTGTTATTGAAAAGATTACAATGTTGTAGTTTGCATTCTAATCGTCTAGTGAAAGCCGTTTTCGATTCAAACATTAGCGAGAGTATAAATGACATATATTACCTTTCCCAATTCAATCTTTTGAATAATGCGTCTGAGCCCCATCTGAGACCAGAAACAAATACAAACCTTACCGTTCCTTTTTACGACAGGGCAACGCCTGGCAATCTTAGAGTATAGATATAATCTTAACTCATAGTACATAACAATATGACCGTTTTTTCTTTTTCCTCATCTGTTTTTGTTTATATAGTAATATATAATTCAGTAAGCAGATGAGGGGGAAGGAAATACTTTTAGATGTACTTATCTTCCTGATGGGTAATACTTGACCCACTTCGTCTTAGTAGTATTTTATATTTTTAATTAGTTTTAAGTATTAGTTTTAAGTGCTCAATAGAAGCTTAAAGCTTAATCATTAGAAAGGTTGTACGCCGGTAGCAAGCAAACACATAAACCAATTTTGATTTAATAACTTTATGTATCTAATGTAAAATTAAACATTTATAAAATGTCTATTATATATCACTTCAGCCAGACATACCTTGAAAGTCGGCCACTTTATAGTCGTAAATTAATTCAAATGTACTGATTTTTGAATGTCTTAATTGAATTGAATTGACTCTAGACCCAGGAGACGTATTGGACTGGATTGCACTTCAAAGACTTGTAATTCCTTCACTGATTCAGGCAGTTTAGAAATATCCTTCAAGTCTTGCTCGCATGTCGGCCCACATAATAGTACCGTATCGTCCGCTCGTGGGACGGAATTGTCTCCCTGCTCCACAACCTGGAGCCGATTTCGAATAACCGTCAAGCGTTCATTAACATTTTTAATGGACTCTTGTGGATTAAATTGTTCTATTCTACTAATTCGACCTTCTATTGCCCTGAGTTGTTCTATTAAGGAATTTATAGCTCCCGTGAGCTGAGTGACTGAGTTCTTAATCTCATCCATTCTAAACAGTATAACCTAGGAAGTATTCGAGGGTACGCAGTAAGAAATTAGAGTTAAAGAAAATACAACGACAAAAACAGAAACACGACAGAAGTGGCAAATGGTTTTCCTTTAAATTAAAAATTAAAAGTTGATTTTTTATGTTTTCTTAACTATATATTACTTCCAGTCAATATCAATGCTTTTTGTTTTTTTAATATGACTGAGTTTTTTTTATATATATATTTTTCTTTGGTTTGTCAAAAGGATGACTTTGAACATCAGTTCCCTAGATGCCTGCTAAGCGCTCTCCATTAACTTTCGGGGTAGCTACTTTAGTTCGGAAGCCTCATACTCCTTAGTACGAAAGTAACTCTACTTGAGTTTTTCCTATTGTTATTATTATATAGTCTTGTGAGAATTCAATATATGGTATATGTCTTACCGCTATTTTCTTATAGTTATCTTACAAAAATCCTAGGAATAGAGGACAACCCCTCATCGTTTGAATCCTTAGTCGTCTTCCTATGGAATAGGATGGTTGTTTTTTTATTTTAATTTTCTAGTTTTTGGTTTTTCTATCTTCAGGTTCCTCGTTCACTCCACTTTTCAAGTTTTTCTATAAATTCACTTGTTAGGTCTGGGATTATACTTTCATTTTTTGTAGAATGACTTCCCTTTTTTCTTTGGTGTTTCGAGTTTTACTTTTTGTTCTCATTCACTTCACTTTTCAAGCTTTTCGTTAACTTTCGTTCACTTATTATTGTAGGTTTACGATTATACATTCTCTTTTTGTAGGATAATTTTCCTTTTTTTTATGTTTTGAGTTTTAATTTTTTTTTGTCGTTCACTTCATTTATCAGATTTAATTATTATATATAAAAACTTTTTCCGATTTTGGATAAATGATTAACGGTTAACGATTAAGGACACACGAGTTTTGGGCTGTCCCTGCTCGGGCGTCAGTAAAAGTCCTTAAGGAGGAGTTTTCTAAAAAAAATACAATCCGCGTGAACAAGCCGCGCAACTTGGATTTTAAAATGAAAGACGATTTTTGGGATACGTTATAAAATGTTGTTTATTCAACCAGGTACTTGATAAGACTGCCTAATAATGTGTCTAATACTGAAAATCTAACCTCGGCACAATTGACTCCAATGGCCTTGGTTCCCACGGGAAAGCTCATGTAGGTTCGCGCATGCAGGTGAAAAATGCATACGATGCGTCTGACTGGATACTTGAGCCTTATCGTATTTCAGTCAGATAGGTTGCTTACGCGTGTTAACTTACATTATGAAAACATTTTTTGCCATTCTTTTTGTATATATGTATGTGTGTGTGTGTGCAACCGGTGTGCAGTTGCTTGAATAGTATTATGTATGTTTAAGTGTTATTAATTGTAATGGATGAATTAAGAATGGTATTTAGGTTTGAGTAAATTACATTGTGTTGTATGATGTCTGAATGGTAATTTAGTGTGAGTGGAATGTGTTGTTTTTCTGCGGGTGTACTGAGGTTTGAGTAGTTTGTGTTGAGTTGTTTTATGTCATGTGGACTGTATACATTTTTCATTGTAATTTGAGTGACTATTGACTGATTTAATATTATTCTGTTATGTTGAGAAGTTATTGTTGTATAATATTGCCAATTTATTTACGATCCATTCGTAGGTCTTAGGTTGGTAATATTATTTGTTTATTAAATTTTGTATCGCAGGAGATTTGAATTATATCTAATTCATGTTGTTGAAAATGTTGATTAAGAAATTTTTTTTTTCCTGTATACATATAGGGGAAGGTCGTGTACCTCGGAACGATTTCAATAATCTAGCATTTTTCTCTTTTACTTCTTAACCTGTGCTAAAAAAAAGAATTCACGCAGCAACAAAAACATATTATCTCCCTAAAAAAGGTTTGAACTTATTGTTGAAGTACATAGTTTTTAAGTAAAACATTAAAATTAATTAAGTTTGCCATCGTTCCAAGGTACACTTAGGTAGTGTACCTTGGAACAAGGGGGTGTGTACCTTGGTACGGTTGAGATAAAAGTCTCAGATCTTTAGAAAATAAACATAACTCCAGCTTTATTATTTAAAATTAAGTTAAAAACAAAACAACAAAAAATAAAAAATTAGTAAAAATAAATTGTAGAAATTCAGGTTGACTTACACAAGAAAATTTCGTTCTTAAACCTTCTTGCCTCTTGCTAACTGGAAAATTTCTTCGATGGTCATTTCATCATCACCGCTGAAGTCCTCGTCGCTCCTATTTTCTATTGGCGTGGTGTTTGCTTTCGCATGTCTGAATTTAGGAATTCGTGGAATCACCGGCAGCTCAAAAGTTTCATCATCGTCTGAGGACTCGTTCAAAACTTTTTTCTTCGCTGAATTTGGCTTTTTAGTGGTCTTGACTTTCGAGCTTCCTGTAGCAATTTCTTCCTTCTCAGGAGTGTCCGTAAGAATCCTAGTTCTTCCCCTCTTTCTTCCACGTGCAATAGGATCCTTTTTTGGTGCAGCTTTTGGAAATGGCCTTATTTGCTCTGGTGATACGAAATTTATCGAAGGAACCAATACTGCAGAGGTCGCTGTGGATGTTCCTGGTCTTTGTTCATCTGCAATTATAAGGTCATTTGCATTTTCGGTGGGCATAGCAGCTGGTTTTTCAGGACATGGTCGATCCGTTATGAAGCTACTAAGGAATTCATCTTCGTTGAAAATATCGTGATTGAAGGGATATATTCCTGTTACTTCAAATCCTTTAACGATGTTTTGCTGATTGAATGCTTTCGGATAAGCCTGGCCGACAATTTGTGCTACATTGTAAATTGACATTGGTTTTCCTGGGTTGTTCAGCATCCATTCACTTGCGGCTTTGTTGTAGTAAGTTTTATACGGTCCAAATACCGTTCTATCCAGAGGCTGTATTTTGTGGGAAGTATGCGGCGGCAGAGTCAAAAGAACAACTCCATGTTTTCTGGCGAGATCAATGGCCTGCAGAGATATGTGGCTATCATGGTTGTCCATTATAAGCAAAACTTTTTCATCTGGTGTTGGCTTTGAATGTGCTATAAAATGTACGAAGAACTCAATAAACAGTTGCTCGTTTGATCAGCCGGAAGGATTAGCACCACCAATACACCCTGCTGGAGCACCCTTAAGCATATGTTCTGTTATAACGTCGCGAGACCGTGCTTTCTCGTATCGAACGAGAGAAGAGTCTAACTCCGGAGTTTAAATTAAAAGACGTTATTATTTTTATGTTATTTTTAATGACTAAAGGTCCGCCGTCTTTAGCGTCGCTGCAACCTTGTCGTCTTTATTTAGTCTAATAATAAAAACTGACTTTCTTTTCGCATCGTATCTCTTTTATAACCTTTTTCTGTGCGTAGCCAAATCGGCTTGCGCAACCATTCCCATAATACTTACGATCATTCACCGCTTGTTCCAGTTTATTTTGCAGCTTGGGTGGTTTTTCTTTTGTCGGTTTCAAATGTCATCCCATTTGTCATTCACTTCCACACTCCGAATATTGTAAGTGCAATCCCATTCATAATTATTCTTTAATTGTTTCCTGGGATTGACCCAAATACGAAACATGTTCAGCGTCGTATTTCGGTAGTGCGGCGAATGTACACCAGCATGTATGGCATATATTTACGTGCGGCTTCGAATTTCGGTGAATGACTCGGGTATGAACTTGACCGAAAATGCATATGCAGCTGGATAAGTGGATTGTTGTGATAGCAAGTGCTGGGATTATGTGGTGTGTGAATCACAACATCCCACCCCCCTTAAAAAAAGAAAATTCTTCCTGAAAGGATTCGAATTTTCTGTGACTGGTTATTTGTGGTTGTATAGATCGATGAGAAAAGAAAATATAGTTTTACAAATGTTATGTTTTACATAAATCAAATCTTATTGTATTACTGGTAAATATAAAAATATAAGAATGTTCTTATTATACAAACATTTTTCTTCTTTTTTTCTGATCATTTAAATCAACAACATGATTTGTATATTATTATCTGGTATTCGTATATATCTATTATACTATATGTATATTCTATTAATTCTAAGTTAATTGCTTTCACTAATGTTATATTAAATATAATAAAAATGTTTCATTATAGTATACATATATATATATATATTTTTTTTGATTGAAATACATTTTTTGTTAACGAATCTTATATTGTAATTGAATTTTTTTTTTTTTTGTATATAGTGTTTTTATAAATTTTATTATTTTTTTGGTATTTTTTTTTTTAGTCTATCTTGTATCCTTTAAAATGTTGTTATATATTTTATTTGTTTTTGTATATTTAATTTAAATCAACAAGAAGTTTTATTATCTATCTGGTATATATATATATCGTATATACTTATACTCCTACTATACTACATATGCTTTAATTTTTAGGTTAATTTGTTTTAGAACTTTTATGTTATATATAATAAGAATGTTCCTATTATACAAATACTTTTTTTTTTATAATCATTTAAATCAAAAACATGATTTGTATATTATTATCTGGTATTCGTATATATCTGTTATACTACTCGTACATGTGTATTCTATTAATTTTAAGTTAATTAGTTTAAATATAATTAAAAGTTATATGTTATATTAAATATAATAAAAATGTTCCTTTTATAGTATACATATATATATGTGTTGGTTTTGTTTTTGATTGACATATATTTTTTTTGTTAGAGAATATTCGCTTATATTGCATAAATGTAATTGATTTTTTTTGTATATAGTGTTTTTATAAATTTAATTTTTTTGCTTAGTCTAAGTATACAGTTCCTTTAAAATGTTGTTATTTTTTCTCGTTTTTTTTTTGTTTTTCTATATTTAATTTAAATCAACAACAAGATTTACGTATATGTCATAGATAAATATATTCCTACTTTACTATATATGCTTTAATTTTTGGGTTAATTAGTTTTAGAAAGTTTATGTTACATATAATAAGAATGTTCCTATTTTAATATATACTCGTATATATTTTTCTGTTGAAAAATTTTTTTATTTTTTTGATTTTTGTTTTATTTTATTATTTATTTATGTTTTTTTTTTTTTGTTTTTTTTTTTTACCAACACGATTTGTTTATGTTTTCGAGTAGAGGATAAAGGTTGGGGTTTCATAGGTTTCTTGGGAACAAGTAGTATGGGGGAGTTCCATGAACTGGCACTGGGTGTGATAATGCCCTCATGAAGCATTTCATTCACTTGTTTGTGAATTTCACTCTTTTGCGCGTCAGGTAGCCTATATGGCTTTATCAACAGGGGACGTTTATTTGGGTCTGTTATTATGCGGTGTTTGATGGTGTCAGTTGAGGTAAGATGATCGCCGTCAAGATAAAATAAATCATTGTACTCCTTACAATGGATGGACTCTTTTTCCACACTATTACAGTGTTCAAGATCTTGTACCCATACTAATCTTTCTAACCGTTTTTTAATGGAATCCCTATATTTGTCTGAAATTACCTCAAAGTCTTCTGGCCGATCCCATTGAAAATTTATATCTTGGCACCGAACGTTTTGCTTCGTCTCTAAAGTATTCATCATTAAAACCTTGATTTTGGAATTTGTGGGTCTAGTTAGAGTGTCTCCTATATAAATACTGGGTTTGACTAACCTTTTACGTATCATCTTGCTCTTTGGGCGATTTATCATTGAAAGGGATCTCAATTATTTGCTGCATCCTTGGTTTAAGTGTCACCATATTATTATTATTTACGGGTACGTCTTGTTTTTGTTTGCGAAATTTTGCATTTTTAGCTGTCTCTGTCTTACATTCGGCGGGACTTTGTCGTACCTCTGGCTTATTGTTTGCAGGGTTTTTGTCTGTCTCCGGTCTACTTTTGGCCGGGTTCTGTGTTACAGGCTTACTTTCTGCTGCGTATTTTTCTTTTACTTTTCGATTGCCATTTAGGTGTTGATAAGACGAGTTGCTTGTTCTGGCCCGTAGACAAACGGAATCAACTATTGGCTCGTTTTCTACGTTTTCTTGGTTCACATTGATGTTCCGAGGATACACCGGGTTTGTGAAATCAGAAACGTCAACATTTCCTGGGGCTTGAACTTTGGGAACGGTATTAGTTATTTTTCCCAAGTTACTATCTTCTATTAAAGGCTTATTCCTTATGTTTTCCTTTTGTATCGTTATTTCGATTTCTCTATTTTCCAAATTGACATGACATTGAAATTTACTGAGAAAGTCGTTGCCGATTATTCCGTCATATTCCAAATCTATTTGCAAGGAGGCATTACTTGGAAGGTGTGTTCCAAAGAAATCGTTTGTTCGTTTGCTTCGAATTCTAGCGTTCCCAAGATTTCCCCCATTGTATTTAGAGAGTCTCCCGCAATGTTCGATATAGTACACTTCTTTTTAGTTTGAAATGCCTTCGCAATGTTTGATTTTACCAGGCTTATGTCAGCGCCTGTGTCGATTAGGAATGTAGCTAGTTGTTTGTGGAGTATGGGGTGAAATTTGGCTCGTATCACTGGCTCTTGGCGTTTGGGACAGAGTGATATGAACATTTGATAGGTTAGTGAGGGGCGTTGTGAACATCGGCTTTCATTTGTACTCGGGTAAGATAGCCGGCTTCTGCTTCCTGAGCTTGCTCGTTTCCCGACATGGAAGAATCTCACGTTTTGGTTATTGGAGGAACTTGAGGGATTTGGTTTCCCTTGTTGAGGCTTCTCATGTACCAATCGCATCTTACATTCATCCTGAGAGTGGTTTGGTTTGTTACAATACCCGCATCTTATCAGTTGAACTTCCCCCTTTATTTGTTGCGGAATGAAATTCGGAATATTAGTATTCCTGTAAAAAGTGGCGGAAGTATGTCCTATTTTGTTGCATGTTTGGCAGACAGGCCGATGGTTGGGTGGTCGGGAGTGCGTAACCTGATTCATGTAACATGTAGTTAAGGTGTGCCCCAACTTGTTACATGTCTGGCATTTGACCACACTTTGGGACTTTTGTTTTATTGGCGTGCTTGTGAGTCCAACGACAGGCTCTAATCGGATAGATTGTCCGATAGCATAGCTGACCGCAGTTTTCAGATCTTGGTAGTTTTGAGCCTTCAACAGGATCTTGAGACTGGGGCATTTAAGTCCATCCTCGAAAGTCTGTACTGCCAGGTTTGTATTTTCCTTAATAAGGAAATCTCTTACGGGTATCTCCGCTATAGAACTGTATGTGACCGTGTCGAGTGCACACAATAACGTGATAATTCTGTCCCCAAATTCTTGGACGGACTATTGGTGTCTCTGCCTGGCTGTTATTAGCTCATTCTGGGCGGAGGACCGTGACTTGAGTTCTCTGAATTGAGACTCTAGCACTGACACCATATCTTTCCATTTAGTGAAAGACCTGTATTGGACAAGATCAAAAGCCGGACCTTGAAGCCTGGATTTAATAATGTCCAGAAAAAGAGAGTGTTGCGCTTCGTCGTTGATGTAAGTGAACAGAGTATTGCCGCACGCCACAAATTTATTGAGACATGCCGGATTGCCATCGAAGATTGGTACTATACTGAACACGTCGCTAAGAGAGATTTTTAAAGCCATTGTATGATTTTGAGATGGTGATACAACACTCGTATGATTTTCGGATAGAGCAAAAGGTAGAACTCTGAAGAGCTCTATTGTGCTCTTATTTTTTCGCGTTAGAATTTTCACGGAATGAAATCGGGATGGGAGATGTAAGTGAACAGCAAGTGGATTTAAAGGGAATGGTGACTAATATATAAACTAAATCGTATGGTAATGTGTGTGAGATTGAGATAAATTAAATTTAAAAGGAATGAAATTTAATTTATTTATTTAAATTATTTATTTATTTAATTTTAAAACAAATGAAATTTTTCCCCTTTTTTTGACTGGGATTATGAAATAGTGTAAAAAAAAATGTGACAAAAATGTATCTTTATTTAAAAGTTATTTTTTGATTGAGATAAAAGTTTAATTTTTTTTTTTATATATATTGAGAGAGAAAAAAAACAAAACAATAATGACCTAATACCTTGTGGTTTTTAAATTTCTGTTGTTGTTCCTTCTGTTGTCACTACCGTTCTTGCTGCTTCTCTTGATTTTGCTGCTGCTTCTGGTTTCTGCTGCTGCTTCTGTTACGTATTTCTGCCAGGTAGGCTTCGCGCCCTATAGTTGTTGTTGTCCTGGTCTTTTACACTGCCACCGTTTTGCCTCTGCGTCTAGTTCTACTAGAGTTCGCAAGGACTTATATGTGTGAGCCTTTCACTTTTGCACTTCACTACACTACACTATAGTGCTTTTATTTTCTGGTGTATAGCCCCAGTACGCATCAAGAGTATTTTAGGCTCTTGTCCGTGGTAGTTTGGATCGATTTATCGTAGGATCCCACCGCTGCCACCAAATGTTATAACGTCGCGAGACCGTGCTTTCTCGTATCGAACGAGAAAAGAGTCTAACTCCGGAGTTTAAATTAAAAGACGTTATTATTTTTATGTTATTTTTAATGACTAAAGGTCCGCCGTCTTTAGCGTCGCTGCAACCTTGTCGTCTTTATTTAGTCTAATAATAAAAACTGACTTTCTTTTCGCATCGTATCTCTTTTATAACCTTTTTCTGTGCGTAGCCAAATCGGCTTGCGCAACCATTCCCATAATACTTACGATCATTCACCGCTTGTTCCAGTTTATTTTGCAGCTTGGGTGGTTTTTCTTTTGTCGGTTTCAAATGTCATCCCATTTGTCATTCACTTCCACACTCCGAATATTGTAAGTGCAATCCCATTCATAATTATTCTTTAATTGTTTCCTGGGATTGACCCAAATACGAAACATGTTCAGCGTCGTATTTCGGTAGTGCGGCGAATGTACACCAGCATGTATGGCATATATTTACGTGCGGCTTCGAATTTCGGTGAATGACTCGGGTATGAACTTGACCGAAAATGCATATGCAGCTGGATAAGTGGATTGTTGTGATAGCAAGTGCTGGGATTATGTGGTGTGTGAATCACAACATCCCACCCCCCTTAAAAAAAGAAAATTCTTCCTGAAAGGATTCGAATTTTCTGTGACTGGTTATTTGTGGTTGTATAGATCGATGAGAAAAGAAAATATAGTTTTACAAATGTTATGTTTTACATAAATCAAATCTTATTGTATTACTGGTAAATATAAAAATATAAGAATGTTCTTATTATACAAACATTTTTCTTCTTTTTTTCTGATCATTTAAATCAACAACATGATTTGTATATTATTATCTGGTATTCGTATATATCTATTATACTATATGTATATTCTAAGTTAATTGCTTTCACTAATGTTATATTAAATATAATAAAAATGTTTCATTATAGTATACATATATATATATATATTTTTTTTGATTGAAATACATTTTTTGTTAACGAATCTTATATTGTAATTGAATTTTTTTTTTTTGGTATATAGTGTTTTTATAAATTTTATTATTTTTTTGGTATTTTTTTTTTAGTCTATCTTGTATCCTTTAAAATGTTGTTATACGAGGGCGGATCAATAAGTCCGTGACTTTTGGAATAAAACACAGATTTTTTGATAAAAAAATAATTTTATTTTTCAACGTAGTCTCCCTTGAGCTCTATACACTTTGTCCAACGCTTCTCCAATTTTTTTATCCCTTCCAAAAAAAATGATTTGTCGAGGTCCTCAAAATAGGCCTTTGTTTACGAGATGACTTCATCATTGGAGTCAAATCTTTTTCCACCAAGCCATTTCTTCAGGTTTGGGAACAAGAAGTAGTCGCTCGGAGCCAAATCTGGAGAATAGGGTGGATGAGGGAGCAATTCATGGATTTTTGCCATGGCAACTGCACATGTGTGCACCCTTGCATTGTCTTGGTGGAAAAGAACTTTTTTCTTGGCCAAATGAGGTCGGTTTTTTTTTCAAATCGTCATTGAATCGGTCCAATAAGTTGGTATAATATTCCCCATTGATTGTTCTTCCCTTTTGAAGGTAGTCAATGTGGATTATCCCGCGTGCATCCCAGAAAACAGTCGCCATAACTTTATTGGCTGACAAACCCACCTTGGCCTTCTTTGGCGCCGATTCACCCTTAGAAACCCACTGTTTTGACTATTGTTTGTTCTCTGGTGTGTTGTGATGGATCCATGTTTCGTCCACGGTTACAAAACGGCGCAAAAACTCCTCCATATTGCGATTAAACAACGCCAAACCTTCCTGTGAAGTGAAGCACACGAAATTCACTTTTTCCCTTTTTCCCCTCAAATTAGTGAGTAGTCTGATAAAAATAGCTGTCAAACACAAACTAACTGACGCAGCAAGTTTAAATTTTGACAGGAGTCAACTGACAGATGCCTGTTGACAGGAGCAGTGTTGCTGTTTCAGTAAAGAGGTGAGAAATTCAAAAAGTCACGGACTTATTGACCCGCCCTCGTATATTTTATTTGTTTTTGTATATTTAATTTAAATCAACAAGAAGTTTTATTATCTATCTGGTATATATATATATCGTATATACTTATACTCCTACTATACTACATATGCTTTAATTTTTAGGTTAATTTGTTTTAGAACTTTTATGTTATATATAATAAGAATGTTCCTATTATACAAATACTTTTTTTTTTATAATCATTTAAATCAAAAACATGATTTGTATATTATTATCTGGTATTCGTATATATCTGTTATACTACTCGTACATGTGTATTCTATTAATTTTAAGTTAATTAGTTTAAATATAATTAAAAGTTATATGTTATATTAAATATAATAAAAATGTTCCTTTTATAGTATACATATATATATGTGTTGGTTTTGTTTTTGATTGACATATATTTTTTTTGTTAGAGAATATTCGCTTATATTGCATAAATTTAATTGATTTTTTTTGTATATAGTGTTTTTATAAATTTAATTTTTTTGCTTAGTCTAAGTATACAGTTCCTTTAAAATGTTGTTATTTTTTCTCGTTTTTTTTTTGTTTTTCTATATTTAATTTAAATCAACAACAAGATTTACGTATATGTCATAGATACATATATTCCTACTTTACTATATATGCTTTAATTTTTGGGTTAATTAGTTTTAGAAAGTTTATGTTACATATAATAAGAATGTTCCTATTTTAATATATACTCGTATATATTTTTCTGTTGAAAAATTTTTTTATTTTTTTGATTTTTGTTTTATTTTATTATTTATTTATTTTTTTTTTTTTTTGTTTTTTTTTTTTACCAACACGATTTGTTTATGTTTTCGAGTAGAGGATAAAGGTTGGGGTTTCATAGGTTTCTTGGGAACAAGTAGTATGGGGGAGTTCCATGAACTGGCACTGGGTGTGATAATGCCCTCATGAAGCATTTCATTCACTTGTTTGTGAATTTCACTCTTTTGCGCGTCAGGTAGCCTATATGGCTTTATCAACAGGGGACGTTTATTTGGGTCTGTTATTATGCGGTGTTTGATGGTGTCAGTTGAGGTAAGATGATCGCCGTCAAGATAAAATAAATCATTGTACTCCTTACAATGGATGGACTCTTTTTCCACACTATTACAGTGTTCAAGATCTTGTACCCATACTAATCTTTCTAACCGTTTTTTAATGGAATCCCTATATTTGTCTGAAATTACCTCAAAGTCTTCTGGCCGATCCCATTGAAAATTTATATCTTGGCACCGAACGTTTTGCTTCGTCTCTAAAGTATTCATCATTAAAACCTTGATTTTGGAATTTGTGGGTCTAGTTAGAGTGTCTCCTATATAAATACTGGGTTTGACTAACCTTTTACGTATCATCTTGCTCTTTGGGCGATTTATCATTGAAAGGGATCTCAATTATTTGCTGCATCCTTGGTTTAAGTGTCACCATATTATTATTATTTACGGGTACGTCTTGTTTTTGTTTGCGAAATTTTGCATTTTTAGCTGTCTCTGTCTTACATTCGGCGGGACTTTGTCGTACCTCTGGCTTATTGTTTGCAGGGTTTTTGTCTGTCTCCGGTCTACTTTTGGCCGGGTTCTGTGTTACAGGCTTACTTTCTGCTGCGTATTTTTCTTTTACTTTTCGATTGCCATTTAGGTGTTGATAAGACGAGTTGCTTGTTCTGGCCCGTAGACAAACGGAATCAACTATTGGCTCGTTTTCTACGTTTTCTTGGTTCACATTGATGTTCCGAGGATACACCGGGTTTGTGAAATCAGAAACGTCAACATTTCCTGGGGCTTGAACTTTGGGAACGGTATTAGTTATTTTTCCCAAGTTACTATCTTCTATTAAAGGCTTATTCCTTATGTTTTCCTTTTGTATCGTTATTTCGATTTCTCTATTTTCCAAATTGACATGACATTGAAATTTACTGAGAAAGTCGTTGCCGATTATTCCGTCATATTCCAAATCTATTTGCAAGGAGGCATTACTTGGAAGGTGTGTTCCAAAGAAATCGTTTGTTCGTTTGCTTCGAATTCTAGCGTTCCCAAGATTTCCCCCATTGTATTTAGAGAGTCTCCCGCAATGTTTGATATAGTACACTTCTTTTTAGTTTAAAATGCCTTCGCAATGTTTGATTTTACCAGGCTTATGTCAGCGCCTGTGTCGATTAGGAATGTAGCTAGTTGTTTGTGGAGTATGGGGTGAAATTTGGCTCGTATCACTGGCTCTTGGCGTTTGGGACAGAGTGATATGAACATTTGATAGGTTAGTGAGGGGCGTTGTGAACATCGGCTTTCATTTGTACTCGGGTAAGATAGCCGGCTTCTGCTTCCTGAGCTTGCTCGTTTCCCGACATGGAAGAATCTCACGTTTTGGTTATTGGAGGAACTTGAGGGATTTGGTTTCCCTTGTTGAGGCTTCTCATGTACCAATCGCATCTTACATTCATCCTGAGAGTGGTTTGGTTTGTTACAATACCCGCATCTTATCAGTTGAACTTCCCCCTTTATTTGTTGCGGAATGAAATTCGGAATATTAGTATTCCTGTAAAAAGTGGCGGAAGTATGTCCTATTTTGTTGCATGTTTGGCAGACAGGCCGATGGTTGGGTGGTCGGGAGTGCGTAACCTGATTCATGTAACATGTAGTTAAGGTGTGCCCCAACTTGTTACATGTCTGGCATTTGACCACACTTTGGGACTTTTGTTTTATTGGCGTGCTTGTGAGTCCAACGACAGGCTCTAATCGGATAGATTGTCCGATAGCATAGCTGACCGCAGTTTTCAGATCTTGGTAGTTTTGAGCCTTCAACAGGATCTTGAGACTGGGGCATTTAAGTCCATCCTCGAAAGTCTGTACTGCCAGGTTTGTATTTTCCTTAATAAGGAAATCTCTTACGGGTATCTCCGCTATAGAACTGTATGTGACCGTGTCGAGTGCACACAATAACGTGATAATTCTGTCCCCAAATTCTTGGACGGACTATTGGTGTCTCTGCCTGGCTGTTATTAGCTCATTCTGGGCGGAGGACCGTGACTTGAGTTCTCTGAATTGAGACTCTAGCACTGACACCATATCTTTCCATTTAGTGAAAGACCTGTATTGGACAAGATCAAAAGCCGGACCTTGAAGCCTGGTTTTAATAATGTCCAGAAAAAGAGAGTGTTGCGCTTCGTCGTTGATGTAAGTGAACAGAGTATTGCCGCACGCCACAAATTTATTGAGACATGCCGGATTGCCATCGAAGATTGGTACTATACTGAACACGTCGCTAAGAGAGATTTTTAAAGCCATTGTATGATTTTGAGATGGTGATACAACACTCGTATGATTTTCGGATAGAGCAAAAGGTAGAACTCTGAAGAGCTCTATTGTGCTCTTATTTTTTCGCGTTAGAATTTTCACGGAATGAAATCGGGATGGGAGATGTAAGTGAACAGCAAGTGGATTTAAAGGGAATGGTGACTAATATATAAACTAAATCGTATGGTAATGTGTGTGAGATTGAGATAAATTAAATTTAAAAGGAATGAAATTTAATTTATTTATTTAATTTTAAAACAAATGAAATTTTTCCCCTTTTTTTGACTGGGATTATGAAATAGTGTAAAAAAAAATGTGACAAAAATGTATCTTTATTTAAAAGTTATTTTTTGATTGAGATAAAAGTTTAATTTTTTTTTTTATATATATTGAGAGAGAAAAAAAACAAAACAATAATGACCTAATACCTTGTGGTTTTTAAATTTCTGTTGTTGTTCCTTCTGTTGTCACTACCGTTCTTGCTGCTTCTCTTGATTTTGCTGCTGCTTCTGGTTTCTGCTGCTGCTTCTGTTACGTATTTCTGCCAGGTAGGCTTCGCGCCCTATAGTTGTTGTTGTCCTGGTCTTTTACACTGCCACCGTTTTGCCTCTGCGTCTAGTTCTACTAGAGTTCGCAAGGACTTATATGTGTGAGCCTTTCACTTTTGCACTTCACTACACTACACTATAGTGCTTTTATTTTCTGGTGTATAGCCCCAGTACGCATCAAGAGTATTTTAGGCTCTTGTCCGTGGTAGTTTGGATCGATTTATCGTAGGATCCCACCGCTGCCACCAAATGTTATAACGTCGCGAGACCGTGCTTTCTCGTATCGAACGAGAAAAGAGTCTAACTCCGGAGTTTAAATTAAAAGACGTTATTATTTTTATGTTATTTTTAATGACTAAAGGTCCGCCGTCTTTAGCGTCGCTGCAACCTTGTCGTCTTTATTTAGTCTAATAATAAAAACTGACTTTCTTTTCGCATCGTATCTCTTTTATAACCTTTTTCTGTGCGTAGCCAAATCGGCTTGCGCAACCATTCCCATAATACTTACGATCATTCACCGCTTGTTCCAGTTTATTTTGCAGCTTGGGTGGTTTTTCTTTTGTCGGTTTCAAATGTCATCCCATTTGTCATTCACTTCCACACTCCGAATATTGTAAGTGCAATCCCATTCATAATTATTCTTTAATTGTTTCCTGGGATTGACCCAAATACGAAACATGTTCAGCGTCGTATTTCGGTAGTGCGGCGAATGTACACCAGCATGTATGGCATATATTTACGTGCGGCTTCGAATTTCGGTGAATGACTCGGGTATGAACTTGACCGAAAATGCATATGCAGCTGGATAAGTGGATTGTTGTGATAGCAAGTGCTGGGATTATGTGGTGTGTGAATCACAACATCCCACCCCCCTTAAAAAAAGAAAATTCTTCCTGAAAGGATTCGAATTTTCTGTGACTGGTTATTTGTGGTTGTATAGATCGATGAGAAAAGAAAATATAGTTTTACAAATGTTATGTTTTACATAAATCAAATCTTATTGTATTACTGGTAAATATAAAAATATAAGAATGTTCTTATTATACAAACATTTTTCTTCTTTTTTTCTGATCATTTAAATCAACAACATGATTTGTATATTATTATCTGGTATTCGTATATATCTATTATACTATATGTATATTCTAAGTTAATTGCTTTCACTAATGTTATATTAAATATAATAAAAATGTTTCATTATAGTATACATATATATATATATATTTTTTTTGATTGAAATACATTTTTTGTTAACGAATCTTATATTGTAATTGAATTTTTTTTTTTTTTGTATATAGTGTTTTTATAAATTTTATTATTTTTTTGGTATTTTTTTTTTTAGTCTATCTTGTATCCTTTAAAATGTTGTTATATATTTTATTTGTTTTTGTATATTTAATTTAAATCAACAAGAAGTTTTATTATCTATCTGGTATATATATATATCGTATATACTTATACTCCTACTATACTACATATGCTTTAATTTTTAGGTTAATTTGTTTTAGAACTTTTATGTTATATATAATAAGAATGTTCCTATTATACAAATACTTTTTTTTTTATAATCATTTAAATCAAAAACATGATTTGTATATTATTATCTGGTATTCGTATATATCTGTTATACTACTCGTACATGTGTATTCTATTAATTTTAAGTTAATTAGTTTAAATATAATTAAAAGTTATATGTTATATTAAATATAATAAAAATGTTCCTTTTATAGTATACATATATATATGTGTTGGTTTTGTTTTTGATTGACATATATTTTTTTTGTTAGAGAATATTCGCTTATATTGCATAAATGTAATTGATTTTTTTTGTATATAGTGTTTTTATAAATTTAATTTTTTTGCTTAGTCTAAGTATACAGTTCCTTTAAAATGTTGTTATTTTTTCTCGTTTTTTTTTTGTTTTTCTATATTTAATTTAAATCAACAACAAGATTTACGTATATGTCATAGATAAATATATTCCTACTTTACTATATATGCTTTAATTTTTGGGTTAATTAGTTTTAGAAAGTTTATGTTACATATAATAAGAATGTTCCTATTTTAATATATACTCGTATATATTTTTCTGTTGAAAAATTTTTTTATTTTTTTGATTTTTGTTTTATTTTATTATTTATTTATGTTTTTTTTTTTTTTGTTTTTTTTTTTTACCAACACGATTTGTTTATGTTTTCGAGTAGAGGATAAAGGTTGGGGTTTCATAGGTTTCTTGGGAACAAGTAGTATGGGGGAGTTCCATGAACTGGCACTGGGTGTGATAATGCCCTCATGAAGCATTTCATTCACTTGTTTGTGAATTTCACTCTTTTGCGCGTCAGGTAGCCTATATGGCTTTATCAACAGGGGACGTTTATTTGGGTCTGTTATTATGCGGTGTTTGATGGTGTCAGTTGAGGTAAGATGATCGCCGTCAAGATAAAATAAATCATTGTACTCCTTACAATGGATGGACTCTTTTTCCACACTATTACAGTGTTCAAGATCTTGTACCCATACTAATCTTTCTAACCGTTTTTTAATGGAATCCCTATATTTGTCTGAAATTACCTCAAAGTCTTCTGGCCGATCCCATTGAAAATTTATATCTTGGCACCGAACGTTTTGCTTCGTCTCTAAAGTATTCATCATTAAAACCTTGATTTTGGAATTTGTGGGTCTAGTTAGAGTGTCTCCTATATAAATACTGGGTTTGACTAACCTTTTACGTATCATCTTGCTCTTTGGGCGATTTATCATTGAAAGGGATCTCAATTATTTGCTGCATCCTTGGTTTAAGTGTCACCATATTATTATTATTTACGGGTACGTCTTGTTTTTGTTTGCGAAATTTTGCATTTTTAGCTGTCTCTGTCTTACATTCGGCGGGACTTTGTCGTACCTCTGGCTTATTGTTTGCAGGGTTTTTGTCTGTCTCCGGTCTACTTTTGGCCGGGTTCTGTGTTACAGGCTTACTTTCTGCTGCGTATTTTTCTTTTACTTTTCGATTGCCATTTAGGTGTTGATAAGACGAGTTGCTTGTTCTGGCCCGTAGACAAACGGAATCAACTATTGGCTCGTTTTCTACGTTTTCTTGGTTCACATTGATGTTCCGAGGATACACCGGGTTTGTGAAATCAGAAACGTCAACATTTCCTGGGGCTTGAACTTTGGGAACGGTATTAGTTATTTTTCCCAAGTTACTATCTTCTATTAAAGGCTTATTCCTTATGTTTTCCTTTTGTATCGTTATTTCGATTTCTCTATTTTCCAAATTGACATGACATTGAAATTTACTGAGAAAGTCGTTGCCGATTATTCCGTCATATTCCAAATCTATTTGCAAGGAGGCATTACTTGGAAGGTGTGTTCCAAAGAAATCGTTTGTTCGTTTGCTTCGAATTCTAGCGTTCCCAAGATTTCCCCCATTGTATTTAGAGAGTCTCCCGCAATGTTCGATATAGTACACTTCTTTTTAGTTTGAAATGCCTTCGCAATGTTTGATTTTACCAGGCTTATGTCAGCGCCTGTGTCGATTAGGAATGTAGCTAGTTGTTTGTGGAGTATGGGGTGAAATTTGGCTCGTATCACTGGCTCTTGGCGTTTGGGACAGAGTGATATGAACATTTGATAGGTTAGTGAGGGGCGTTGTGAACATCGGCTTTCATTTGTACTCGGGTAAGATAGCCGGCTTCTGCTTCCTGAGCTTGCTCGTTTCCCGACATGGAAGAATCTCACGTTTTGGTTATTGGAGGAACTTGAGGGATTTGGTTTCCCTTGTTGAGGCTTCTCATGTACCAATCGCATCTTACATTCATCCTGAGAGTGGTTTGGTTTGTTACAATACCCGCATCTTATCAGTTGAACTTCCCCCTTTATTTGTTGCGGAATGAAATTCGGAATATTAGTATTCCTGTAAAAAGTGGCGGAAGTATGTCCTATTTTGTTGCATGTTTGGCAGACAGGCCGATGGTTGGGTGGTCGGGAGTGCGTAACCTGATTCATGTAACATGTAGTTAAGGTGTGCCCCAACTTGTTACATGTCTGGCATTTGACCACACTTTGGGACTTTTGTTTTATTGGCGTGCTTGTGAGTCCAACGACAGGCTCTAATCGGATAGATTGTCCGATAGCATAGCTGACCGCAGTTTTCAGATCTTGGTAGTTTTGAGCCTTCAACAGGATCTTGAGACTGGGGCATTTAAGTCCATCCTCGAAAGTCTGTACTGCCAGGTTTGTATTTTCCTTAATAAGGAAATCTCTTACGGGTATCTCCGCTATAGAACTGTATGTGACCGTGTCGAGTGCACACAATAACGTGATAATTCTGTCCCCAAATTCTTGGACGGACTATTGGTGTCTCTGCCTGGCTGTTATTAGCTCATTCTGGGCGGAGGACCGTGACTTGAGTTCTCTGAATTGAGACTCTAGCACTGACACCATATCTTTCCATTTAGTGAAAGACCTGTATTGGACAAGATCAAAAGCCGGACCTTGAAGCCTGGTTTTAATAATGTCCAGAAAAAGAGAGTGTTGCGCTTCGTCGTTGATGTAAGTGAACAGAGTATTGCCGCACGCCACAAATTTATTGAGACATGCCGGATTGCCATCGAAGATTGGTACTATACTGAACACGTCGCTAAGAGAGATTTTTAAAGCCATTGTATGATTTTGAGATGGTGATACAACACTCGTATGATTTTCGGATAGAGCAAAAGGTAGAACTCTGAAGAGCTCTATTGTGCTCTTATTTTTTCGCGTTAGAATTTTCACGGAATGAAATCGGGATGGGAGATGTAAGTGAACAGCAAGTGGATTTAAAGGGAATGGTGACTAATATATAAACTAAATCGTATGGTAATGTGTGTGAGATTGAGATAAATTAAATTTAAAAGGAATGAAATTTAATTTATTTATTTAATTTTAAAACAAATGAAATTTTTCCCCTTTTTTTGACTGGGATTATGAAATAGTGTAAAAAAAAATGTGACAAAAATGTATCTTTATTTAAAAGTTATTTTTTGATTGAGATAAAAGTTTAATTTTTTTTTTTATATATATTGAGAGAGAAAAAAAACAAAACAATAATGACCTAATACCTTGTGGTTTTTAAATTTCTGTTGTTGTTCCTTCTGTTGTCACTACCGTTCTTGCTGCTTCTCTTGATTTTGCTGCTGCTTCTGGTTTCTGCTGCTGCTTCTGTTACGTATTTCTGCCAGGTAGGCTTCGCGCCCTATAGTTGTTGTTGTCCTGGTCTTTTACACTGCCACCGTTTTGCCTCTGCGTCTAGTTCTACTAGAGTTCGCAAGGACTTATATGTGTGAGCCTTTCACTTTTGCACTTCACTACACTACACTATAGTGCTTTTATTTTCTGGTGTATAGCCCCAGTACGCATCAAGAGTATTTTAGGCTCTTGTCCGTGGTAGTTTGGATCGATTTATCGTAGGATCCCACCGCTGCCACCAAATGTTATAACGTCGCGAGACCGTGCTTTCTCGTATCGAACGAGAAAAGAGTCTAACTCCGGAGTTTAAATTAAAAGACGTTATTATTTTTATGTTATTTTTAATGACTAAAGGTCCGCCGTCTTTAGCGTCGCTGCAACCTTGTCGTCTTTATTTAGTCTAATAATAAAAACTGACTTTCTTTTCGCATCGTATCTCTTTTATAACCTTTTTCTGTGCGTAGCCAAATCGGCTTGCGCAACCATTCCCATAATACTTACGATCATTCACCGCTTGTTCCAGTTTATTTTGCAGCTTGGGTGGTTTTTCTTTTGTCGGTTTCAAATGTCATCCCATTTGTCATTCACTTCCACACTCCGAATATTGTAAGTGCAATCCCATTCATAATTATTCTTTAATTGTTTCCTGGGATTGACCCAAATACGAAACATGTTCAGCGTCGTATTTCGGTAGTGCGGCGAATGTACACCAGCATGTATGGCATATATTTACGTGCGGCTTCGAATTTCGGTGAATGACTCGGGTATGAACTTGACCGAAAATGCATATGCAGCTGGATAAGTGGATTGTTGTGATAGCAAGTGCTGGGATTATGTGGTGTGTGAATCACAACATCCCACCCCCCTTAAAAAAAGAAAATTCTTCCTGAAAGGATTCGAATTTTCTGTGACTGGTTATTTGTGGTTGTATAGATCGATGAGAAAAGAAAATATAGTTTTACAAATGTTATGTTTTACATAAATCAAATCTTATTGTATTACTGGTAAATATAAAAATATAAGAATGTTCTTATTATACAAACATTTTTCTTCTTTTTTTCTGATCATTTAAATCAACAACATGATTTGTATATTATTATCTGGTATTCGTATATATCTATTATACTATATGTATATTCTAAGTTAATTGCTTTCACTAATGTTATATTAAATATAATAAAAATGTTTCATTATAGTATACATATATATATATATATTTTTTTTGATTGAAATACATTTTTTGTTAACGAATCTTATATTGTAATTGAATTTTTTTTTTTTGGTATATAGTGTTTTTATAAATTTTATTATTTTTTTGGTATTTTTTTTTAGTCTATCTTGTATCCTTTAAAATGTTGTTATACGAGGGCGGATCAATAAGTCCGTGACTTTTGGAATAAAACACAGATTTTTTGATAAAAAAATAATTTTATTTTTCAACGTAGTCTCCCTTGAGCTCTATACACTTTGTCCAACGCTTCTCCAATTTTTTTATCCCTTCCAAAAAAAATGATTTGTCGAGGTCCTCAAAATAGGCCTTTGTTTACGAGATGACTTCATCATTGGAGTCAAATCTTTTTCCACCAAGCCATTTCTTCAGGTTTGGGAACAAGAAGTAGTCGCTCGGAGCCAAATCTGGAGAATAGGGTGGATGAGGGAGCAATTCATGGATTTTTGCCATGGCAACTGCACATGTGTGCACCCTTGCATTGTCTTGGTGGAAAAGAACTTTTTTCTTGGCCAAATGAGGTCGGTTTTTTTTTCAAATCGTCATTGAATCGGTCCAATAAGTTGGTATAATATTCCCCATTGATTGTTCTTCCCTTTTGAAGGTAGTCAATGTGGATTATCCCGCGTGCATCCCAGAAAACAGTCGCCATAACTTTATTGGCTGACAAACCCACCTTGGCCTTCTTTGGCGCCGATTCACCCTTAGAAACCCACTGTTTTGACTATTGTTTGTTCTCTGGTGTGTTGTGATGGATCCATGTTTCGTCCACGGTTACAAAACGGCGCAAAAACTCCTCCATATTGCGATTAAACAACGCCAAACCTTCCTGTGAAGTGAAGCACACGAAATTCACTTTTTCCCTTTTTCCCCTCAAATTAGTGAGTAGTCTGATAAAAATAGCTGTCAAACACAAACTAACTGACGCAGCAAGTTTAAATTTTGACAGGAGTCAACTGACAGATGCCTGTTGACAGGAGCAGTGTTGCTGTTTCAGTAAAGAGGTGAGAAATTCAAAAAGTCACGGACTTATTGACCCGCCCTCGTATATTTTATTTGTTTTTGTATATTTAATTTAAATCAACAAGAAGTTTTATTATCTATCTGGTATATATATATATCGTATATACTTATACTCCTACTATACTACATATGCTTTAATTTTTAGGTTAATTTGTTTTAGAACTTTTATGTTATATATAATAAGAATGTTCCTATTATACAAATACTTTTTTTTTTATAATCATTTAAATCAAAAACATGATTTGTATATTATTATCTGGTATTCGTATATATCTGTTATACTACTCGTACATGTGTATTCTATTAATTTTAAGTTAATTAGTTTAAATATAATTAAAAGTTATATGTTATATTAAATATAATAAAAATGTTCCTTTTATAGTATACATATATATATGTGTTGGTTTTGTTTTTGATTGACATATATTTTTTTTGTTAGAGAATATTCGCTTATATTGCATAAATGTAATTGATTTTTTTTGTATATAGTGTTTTTATAAATTTAATTTTTTTGCTTAGTCTAAGTATACAGTTCCTTTAAAATGTTGTTATTTTTTCTCGTTTTTTTTTTGTTTTTCTATATTTAATTTAAATCAACAACAAGATTTACGTATATGTCATAGATAAATATATTCCTACTTTACTATATATGCTTTAATTTTTGGGTTAATTAGTTTTAGAAAGTTTATGTTACATATAATAAGAATGTTCCTATTTTAATATATACTCGTATATATTTTTCTGTTGAAAAATTTTTTTATTTTTTTGATTTTTGTTTTATTTTATTATTTATTTATGTTTTTTTTTTTTTGTTTTTTTTTTTTACCAACACGATTTGTTTATGTTTTCGAGTAGAGGATAAAGGTTGGGGTTTCATAGGTTTCTTGGGAACAAGTAGTATGGGGGAGTTCCATGAACTGGCACTGGGTGTGATAATGCCCTCATGAAGCATTTCATTCACTTGTTTGTGAATTTCACTCTTTTGCGCGTCAGGTAGCCTATATGGCTTTATCAACAGGGGACGTTTATTTGGGTCTGTTATTATGCGGTGTTTGATGGTGTCAGTTGAGGTAAGATGATCGCCGTCAAGATAAAATAAATCATTGTACTCCTTACAATGGATGGACTCTTTTTCCACACTATTACAGTGTTCAAGATCTTGTACCCATACTAATCTTTCTAACCGTTTTTTAATGGAATCCCTATATTTGTCTGAAATTACCTCAAAGTCTTCTGGCCGATCCCATTGAAAATTTATATCTTGGCACCGAACGTTTTGCTTCGTCTCTAAAGTATTCATCATTAAAACCTTGATTTTGGAATTTGTGGGTCTAGTTAGAGTGTCTCCTATATAAATACTGGGTTTGACTAACCTTTTACGTATCATCTTGCTCTTTGGGCGATTTATCATTGAAAGGGATCTCAATTATTTGCTGCATCCTTGGTTTAAGTGTCACCATATTATTATTATTTACGGGTACGTCTTGTTTTTGTTTGCGAAATTTTGCATTTTTAGCTGTCTCTGTCTTACATTCGGCGGGACTTTGTCGTACCTCTGGCTTATTGTTTGCAGGGTTTTTGTCTGTCTCCGGTCTACTTTTGGCCGGGTTCTGTGTTACAGGCTTACTTTCTGCTGCGTATTTTTCTTTTACTTTTCGATTGCCATTTAGGTGTTGATAAGACGAGTTGCTTGTTCTGGCCCGTAGACAAACGGAATCAACTATTGGCTCGTTTTCTACGTTTTCTTGGTTCACATTGATGTTCCGAGGATACACCGGGTTTGTGAAATCAGAAACGTCAACATTTCCTGGGGCTTGAACTTTGGGAACGGTATTAGTTATTTTTCCCAAGTTACTATCTTCTATTAAAGGCTTATTCCTTATGTTTTCCTTTTGTATCGTTATTTCGATTTCTCTATTTTCCAAATTGACATGACATTGAAATTTACTGAGAAAGTCGTTGCCGATTATTCCGTCATATTCCAAATCTATTTGCAAGGAGGCATTACTTGGAAGGTGTGTTCCAAAGAAATCGTTTGTTCGTTTGCTTCGAATTCTAGCGTTCCCAAGATTTCCCCCATTGTATTTAGAGAGTCTCCCGCAATGTTCGATATAGTACACTTCTTTTTAGTTTGAAATGCCTTCGCAATGTTTGATTTTACCAGGCTTATGTCAGCGCCTGTGTCGATTAGGAATGTAGCTAGTTGTTTGTGGACTATGGGGTGAAATTTGGCTCGTATCACTGGCTCTTGGCGTTTGGGACAGAGTGATATGAACATTTGATAGGTTAGTGAGGGGCGTTGTGAACATCGGCTTTCATTTGTACTCGGGTAAGATAGCCGGCTTCTGCTTCCTGAGCTTGCTCGTTTCCCGACATGGAAGAATCTCACGTTTTGGTTATTGGAGGAACTTGAGGGATTTGGTTTCCCTTGTTGAGGCTTCTCATGTACCAATCGCATCTTACATTCATCCTGAGAGTGGTTTGGTTTGTTACAATACCCGCATCTTATCAGTTGAACTTCCCCCTTTATTTGTTGCGGAATGAAATTCGGAATATTAGTATTCCTGTAAAAAGTGGCGGAAGTATGTCCTATTTTGTTGCATGTTTGGCAGACAGGCCGATGGTTGGGTGGTCGGGAGTGCGTAACCTGATTCATGTAACATGTAGTTAAGGTGTGCCCCAACTTGTTACATGTCTGGCATTTGACCACACTTTGGGACTTTTGTTTTATTGGCGTGCTTGTGAGTCCAACGACAGGCTCTAATCGGATAGATTGTCCGATAGCATAGCTGACCGCAGTTTTCAGATCTTGGTAGTTTTGAGCCTTCAACAGGATCTTGAGACTGGGGCATTTAAGTCCATCCTCGAAAGTCTGTACTGCCAGGTTTGTATTTTCCTTAATAAGGAAATCTCTTACGGGTATCTCCGCTATAGAACTGTATGTGACCGTGTCGAGTGCACACAATAACGTGATAATTCTGTCCCCAAATTCTTGGACGGACTATTGGTGTCTCTGCCTGGCTGTTATTAGCTCATTCTGGGCGGAGGACCGTGACTTGAGTTCTCTGAATTGAGACTCTAGCACTGACACCATATCTTTCCATTTAGTGAAAGACCTGTATTGGACAAGATCAAAAGCCGGACCTTGAAGCCTGGTTTTAATAATGTCCAGAAAAAGAGAGTGTTGCGCTTCGTCGTTGATGTAAGTGAACAGAGTATTGCCGCACGCCACAAATTTATTGAGACATGCCGGATTGCCATCGAAGATTGGTACTATACTGAACACGTCGCTAAGAGAGATTTTTAAAGCCATTGTATGATTTTGAGATGGTGATACAACACTCGTATGATTTTCGGATAGAGCAAAAGGTAGAACTCTGAAGAGCTCTATTGTGCTCTTATTTTTTCGCGTTAGAATTTTCACGGAATGAAATCGGGATGGGAGATGTAAGTGAACAGCAAGTGGATTTAAAGGGAATGGTGACTAATATATAAACTAAATCGTATGGTAATGTGTGTGAGATTGAGATAAATTAAATTTAAAAGGAATGAAATTTAATTTATTTATTTAAATTATTTATTTATTTAATTTTAAAACAAATGAAATGTTTCCCCTTTTTTTGACTGGGATTATGAAATAGTGTAAAAAAAAATGTGACAAAAATGTATCTTTATTTAAAAGTTATTTTTTGATTGAGATAAAAGTTTAATTTTTTTTTTTATATATATTGAGAGAGAAAAAAAACAAAACAATAATGACCTAATACCTTGTGGTTTTTAAATTTCTGTTGTTGTTCCTTCTGTTGTCACTACCGTTCTTGCTGCTTCTCTTGATTTTGCTGCTGCTTCTGGTTTCTGCTGCTGCTTCTGTTACGTATTTCTGCCAGGTAGGCTTCGCGCCCTATAGTTGTTGTTGTCCTGGTCTTTTACACTGAGTCTAACTCCGGAGTTTAAATTAAAAGACGTTATTATTTTTATGTTATTTTTAATGACTAAAGGTCCGCCGTCTTTAGCGTCGCTGCAACCTTGTCGTCTTTATTTAGTCTAATAATAAAAACTTACTTTCTTTTCGCATCGTATCTCTTTTATAACCTTTTTCTGTGGGTAGCCAAATCGGCTTGCGCAACCATTCCCATAATACTTACGATCATTCACCGCTTGTTCCAGTTTATTTTGCAGCTTGGGTGGTTTTTCTTTTGTCGGTTTCAAATGTCATCCCATTTGTCATTCACTTCCACACTCCGAATATTGTAAGTGCAATCCCATTCATAATTATTCTTTAATTGTTTCCTGGGATTGACCCAAATACGAAACATGTTCAGCGTCGTATTTCGGTAGTGCGGCGAATGTACACCAGCATGTATGGCATATATTTACGTGCGGCTTCGAATTTCGGTGAATGACTCGGGTATGAACTTGACCGAAAATGCATATGCAGCTGGATAAGTGGATTGTTGTGATAGCAAGTGCTGGGATTATGTGGTGTGTGAATCACAACAGTTCCTTGAAATGGACTCTGGGGAATATCAACATCGGCGGAACATGATTTCCTATTGCATTAATAGCCGCGACCATAGTGACATTTATTCCTCTTTCTCCCGAGGTCATGCTTCCTATTTGTTTTTCACCTTTGGCAGCTAAAACTTTCGGTGGGACGTGAACCGTTGAATTTCCAGTTTCGTCAAGATTGTAAATTCTACTTGGGTAAAATTTAAAACGGGAATAGCAATCTTCCAAATTGGTAAAAAATTTTCCCACATTGCAGCGGTTAAAACTGGTTGATCTGGAAAGACTGGTCGACTCTGGCTTTCTGAGTGATAAAGTTTGGTGCCGTTTAAGAAAGCCAATCATCCACTCTTTGCCAGCTGCTTCGTTCTTTATCCACGACTCCGGAAGAATTTTTCCATTTGCTTTTGCAAAACTAAAGGCCAATTTGGTTGTATCAATTTTCGATAATCCATACTGCAGCTTTGCTGCTGTGGTAAGGTATTCAACCAAGGCAAGTTCTTCTTCATCTTTAAGCACTTTTTTGTGTGCAATTTGTGAATGGTATTTGAACGTTGCATCGCCAGATTTCCGATGCATTTGAAGATGACGAAACAAAGTTGTTTTGGAAATACCGTGGTCTTTTGCAGCTCTGCCGATTGTTTCCTTATTGTAGAGAACATCGTTGATAGCTTCCTGCAAGGCATTTTCATCCAAAGGAGTTCTTTTAACACCTTCCTTGCTGCGAGGCATATTCAGACTGCGGCAATGAAAAAAAAAACGTAGATGAGTCATGGCGAAATAAAATCTCATTTTGTTTTTAGTAATGTGATTGTACCTTGGAACGGTCCAAGGTACAAAACATCGATATTTCTTCTTTAATCACTTTAATCTTTTAAATTCGCACTAAATCGGGCTTACCGTTTCTTATTCACCAACACAATACTATGCCTTATTCACTAAAAGCGCAATAATTCGATTCCAGCTGCTCTCAGCTGTACTACACGTTTCCCAAAAATGGTTGAAAAAAAACTTTTAGTGTGCGAAAACCGGATTTTCTTGTTTTTTTGCACGTCCGTCGCTAACCGAGTATGATGACAGAACGAAACAAGCTGCAACATGAATGCCCTTCAGACGTTGTGGAACCTTTTTCTTAGAATAAGATAAAAATTAAAAAAACAGCAATCGTTCCGAGGTACAATCGTTCCAAGGTACATGACTTTCCCCTACTTATATGGTGTTGCGGTAAATTTCATTATTTTTATTTCATTTATTTATTAGTAAGGGATAAATATATTGTAATGTGTTTTCAAAGTTGTGTGGCTGTGTACTTCATTGTCGCAAACATTATGTGTTCTGTCCTTCGCAAAATGATTTGTACATACGATTGAATACGATACATTTCGTATGAGTACTGTCGGGGAGGGGCAGGTGACTCTGCAGGTGTTATACGATGGTTGTATCCCTTTGCGAAGTATTTACTGGAAGCATACAAATTTTCGTTACAGGTCGCTTAAGTTTTGGGTTTTCAGTTTTAAGGGTGACTACTCGCGTTATGGCGTCTGATCCCGAATGTAGTTTTAAGACTCGCGCCAAACTCCATTGTAATGGTAATGTTTCAACAGAACCAAATCTCCTTCTTGAACTGATGGGTAAGTGATCTTAATCCATTTGGGGCGCTGTTGCAACCGGGCTCGTTACCCCAGGTTTTCCAAAAAGATTGAACTAGCTTTTGGACTCTCTTCTATCGATCGAGATACGATATTCTCTCCGGCTTAACTGAGGCTGTGGTGGTGCTGTAAGTGCCTCTCCTACCAGAAAATGTCCATAATTTAGGCAATTGAGGTCATCAATGTCATCCGATTGTGGGCATAGGAGTATTGAATTTAAGCACGCTTCGATTTGTGCCAAAATCGTGGCGAGCTCCTGGGACGTTAATGTTTGATTCCTGGCTACTCGCCTTAAAAGGAACTTAACGGATTTCACTCCCGCTTCCCATAAACCACCAAAATGTGGGGAACCTGGAGGAATGAAACCCCACTATGTCCCATCTTGGTCAGAACCTCGGCTATGTCCTTCCAGTCTAAATTGACTTCTCGCAGTTCCTTTTGCAACTCTCTATCTCCTCCGACCAACAAATCTCCGTGCACCAAATCTGCGAAAGGCCGCTAGGAATGACTGACTTGTCATGTCGTCGCTTACTAGTTCTATATGCCCTGCAATTGTTGACACGCATATAAAATTGAGTACTTTAGTACTGCGTCTTCTCAATATTTTTACATCGATTGGTCTGGCGTAACTTGCTCCAGCCGATTTGAATGGCCTGGTAGATTACCCATGAACGGGGTAAGGGGTTTTGTTCTAAACCTTAAACATATGACGCACTGATGAATGTTTTCCTTTACCGCATTTTTCAGTCAAATATTCAAAAGCGTTGATGAACGTATCCTATAACCCCTTGGTTTCCTCCCTGTAATACCTTTTCGTGGGCATCCTTGGTTATTAGGTCTGATAATCGATGAGTGGGCTGTAGCAGTATTGGGTGTTGCTTGTTGAAGGGAACTAAGGCATTTCCAAGCCTATCACCAACTCGTAGAATTCCTTCGTCATCCCTAAACGGGTTGAGATTATCATACCCTCTTACCTTGTGCTGTTCCTTTACTCCAAACATTTGTGTTTGGACTATCAACACGATCCACTGCAATGCCTCCTCTAGTTCCATTTGTGAGAGCCCTTCCTATTATTGTGAATTGTCTCGCTTCATCTTTCGAATACGCAAGCAGTATGCGACGACTCGACAACTCGATAGTGTTGAATATCTTTCCAACAGCTCATCTATGAAACTGCTCCTTTCTTCTGTAGCGTGATGCACTGTGATGCTGACCTAGCTTCCTGTTGAGACTCTAATAGTTTTGGTTGCTCTGGAAAGATTGGTTTCCATTGTGTCCTTAAAAACTCCGGTCCTTCCCACTACAATCTGTTACAGGCGATAGTTGACAGAAGTACTTCACGATACGCTTAGTCCGTTGGACTAAATTCCGAAGGAATGTGCCGCCACTTCATGCCGCTGGTAAGCTTTTGAATTTTGGACACTCGATTGCAAATGAATGTCTTCCATCCTGCAGGTGGTGGTCTTATCCACCAAAGAGTCAACCAATGCTCGCAAGTTAAAAAAAACTTTCATTAGATGATTGTACCTGCACCAACGCTGTGGCTAACAAAACTTGTGTGTTTGTGCCTGCATGGCAGTTGTTGACTTGTGATGTCGTCAGTGGAAAATCGGGTGCGTTAGCACTAATGGCTGATCATTGGTATGCTTGTCTCTGTGCGCTTGTGCTAATATTTATTGGACCAGTCGGTTGAACGGTGTTGTACAGTTGTGGTGTATATTGTGTGATGTGTTGTTTTAATGAAGCAATCTGCTTCGGATACGAGGTTTATGGACTTGTATGAAGCAAAGTGTTGTACCGTTGCTTACAATATTAGCAACACTTCTGGCTTGGACAGTTTCGCTTGAAATGATAATTCTCAAAAACTCGTATATTATGCACAGTTTGTTTTCTCTTAAGGAATGCTGACTCTCATTACAAATCTTGCAAACTTTTGAGGGCTCCCCTCCCATCTGAAATGAAGTACTTGCGTTTTGGCTCCAATCTTACAAGGAACCTTGAGAACAGATTGCTGCTCAACCGCCTCTAAAGCCCTAAATCGGCATTGCATAAACTCAAAAAATACTGTGATGGAAGGTAGCTTTTTACTACTGCCCAATTTTTCTTCCCATAATTTTTGGGTAGCAATGGATAGTTTCTGCAGAAATACGAAAAATAATATGGTATCCCAATGAAAAACAGGTAAGTCTAAATTTTCTACTGCATGTATAATGTCTTGTGAAGTGTCTAATATCTGCTTTATTTCAAGAATAAATAAAAGGAATGTTGGGGGGGGGGGGGATAAGAGAAAAAATAAAAAAAAGTAAGGCAAGTATTTTTGCGGTTTCCGATACTGTTGGACTGCTTGGGGTACTACTGCTATCTGGATATGTGTTGCAGAACTGGATTATAATCTCTTCCTTGATGTGAGATTTCGTCACGTAATATATTGTTACCGCCGAATTCTCCGTTCAACGCACCGTACCACGGAAGAGTGCTCGACCACTAAGGAGAGTGGTCGTGGGTTAAGGTGTTAAAATGGGCACCACGCGATTGCACTTTCGTCCTACTACCCACATCCAGAATGGCGACTAAATGGGGGATTCACGTTTTCTTTTTCCCCGTGCCGACGAAACGACTTCAACCAAGAAGGATAAATTGTAAACGACTATTTGCCACAACGTTTAATTCTTTTTCTTTAATTCAAACCAAATTAACAACTTAAACACTAACTTACAAATAGGTCTCAACTGAACAATTCTACTCCTTAAACGTATATTAAATACAAAATCTTAAAGAAGGGGGAAAAAAATACAAAACCCGTATTTGAACCGTTTTCCGCACCGAGCGTTGCTTTTACCAAATCGAATTAAACCAACCGCTAATCAACGAAAATTCAATTTAATTCCGATATTAACAGTATCTACGTAAGCGGTATACTATAGGTATAACTATGTAGGTGGATATATTTATACATTAGTTGTAGTTACATATAGGCTTAACATATGTATCTTGGTCTCTTTCAGCACTTTTACAGCTACTTCCTTGTCCCTGCTTGGTACACACATCTACAGCGCCACTAGTTGCCTTGTATCTTTTAGGTCAGAGTTCATTTTGCGAATTCGGTTAGGCGCTCGACAAATATAAAAGTTCGATTTATTTATTTTGACACTACCGACAAAATCTTTTTGATCTTAACTTATCCTCTGTGGTACTGAACTAGTTTGTCACTTTTGTATTTTAGGTTGTTGCCTGGCACTATTAAATTCGTGGTTCCTTTTTGTTATACGTATGTTGTTTTTTTTTCTGTTTTAAACACTTTTTTTTTTTTTTTAAACTTGAGAGGCTTCCTATCACTCGTTCTGCCAAACTCCTCCCTGAGTAGTTTTTTTTTTCTATTCCCTTTTTTTAAGTCTTTTTTGTGTACTAATTCACTTTCGGCATCTCAAATTTAATTTAAGGTATTATATTTCTCTTTTTTTGTCTGTATTTTCGGAACCCTTGCCGGGTTGGTAACCCGCTGACCCAAGTTATTGCTGCCGTCGATGGTGCCAAGATATGAACAGGTGCTAATGATGGTTGGAAGAATATTTTTAGTTACCAGCGAACGAAAACCTGCTCACTACAACCCATAATAATATGTGTACTGAAGAATTATTTGTCTGGTGTAGTTGAATTCACACTTTTGTATTATTTTATGTTATAGTTAACTTATGGACGCTTATGTTTTAAGATGTGGTCTTTTATAATTATGTTCAAATAGACACTTTTAGGTTTCGAAATGTTATTAGCAGATTAAATTTCAAAAGGTCACACTAAATTGACTTGTCTTAAGTTCGACTTAGGTTATTGTAAGTTTTCAGATCAATAAATTTTTTTTTTATAATTACTTAAATTACACCACTAACGGCTCGAAGACCGAATGATCAACCGTATATTTTAAATAAAACAACTATGTAGTTGAAATAAAAGACAACTGTAAGAAATTCCGAAATAAATTACTCCGTTTTTATTTTTAAAACCTCATAAAGAAAATGTGTTAAATCCGCTTATACAAAATTTAGTCTATACCAAAATTCCCTTGGTTTGAGATTTTGGTGGATTTGAGAAATTCCTTGGGAATAGTGGCTGCATCCAACTTCTGCTGATGACGTCATAGTCTCCACCATTTCCTCCCCCTCGATGGAAGATATCGTTCGTCCAAGGCTATTGATGACGTGTTGCTTCAATCAAACTTAGCAAAAAACAAACAGTCGAATATTTCTGAGCTTCACTGTAGTTGGTACCTAGTTTTAGTTTTAAACGCATTTTATTTTCTAATCAATAACTCTTACATACTAACAAAAAATGCTTAAATGCTAGCTTACAATTACTTAACAATCTTATACTAACTTACTGGCCCCACACAGGCACTCTAAGCTAATCTAAATTCTTATATCTATGTCTTTCGACCTCATTTACATTTTTTTATGGATATTTATTTTCTATACTTAAAGCTAAGAAAAAAAATTGTTAACAAAACTTAGCATATGGACTTTTTTTTTTTTTTTTTTATAAAAACTTAGTATCTAACTTAAAATAAACCTTAGCCTACCTAAACTAAATTGTAGTTGGTACCTTTTCTCAAACATATGTACATATACGAGGGTTGTCTAAAAAGTTTCCGACCGAACAATGATACACGACATTTTTTCTCAAAATTTGTTCTATTTGTCTACATAGTCTCCTTGTAACTCTACACACTTCTCCCAGCGATGCTCCCATCTCTCTAACCCATCCAAATAGTCCTTGGCATTTTTCTCTGCAAAATAATTGTTTACGAAGGTGATTGCCTCCTCATTTGATGATGGAACAAAAAGAAGTTGCTTGGGGATAGATCTGGTGAATAAGGTAGATGGTCAAGCAGTTCAAACCGTAATTCATGGATTTTCGCCATGGCAACTGCTGAGGTGTGAGACAGCTTGTTGTCGCCATCAGCCGAAAAAATTGTTTTTGCTTTTTTTGGAGCCGGCTCGCCCTTTGTCGCGTATAATGGTGCATCCAAGTTTCATCTATCATCTACAGTAATTAGTCGGCGACAAAATTCGGATTTATTGCGCCTAAACTGCGCCATCAGAGCGTTAGAAATGTTCATTCGAACACGTTTTTGGTCTAACGTAAGTAAACGCGACAGCAAATACGCTGACAGCTTTCTCATACCTAAAACTTGATTTAATATGTAACAAAACAGTTCTCTGGACGTAAAATCTACTATCTCTCTCACTTTAATTCGGTGGTCGGCTAACACCATTTGGTGAACTTTAGCAATGTTATGTTGCGGAAAGGTTTCCCGCAAAAAGTTTGGCTCTCTTTTCCCGTGCGAGCCCCTTCGGTCCTTCTTCTCTTTGAGTGGGAACACCGAGCTCTGGCGGAGGTGGAGGGCAGCCATGGTCGCATTAGCCAGTGGCCCACCAAGCCCAACCCACATAGGTTCACGGGCGGAACCCCAGGGTGCGACAGGATGTCCACCAGTAACACCGTTGTCGGAGCCCATAAATAGACGGGAAACTCGCAACGGGCAGCATCAGACAGGACGTCTGAAGTCGCTGAGGGGTGGGGACGGACGTTCCTTTCAATACAAAAACCCCAACACGATGGTGACGGCTGGTAGAAGACGATCCCTGGTACATACACCCCAACGAAAGCTAAACAACAGGAGGCTTAAAGAACACCCCATAATACTACCGATGTGGGTGCGGACACCGGCATCACATCTAACTACTGATGTGGATGCAGCTAGCCAGAGGTAGCAACGATCCAAGTGATTGATGGGTGAAGAGACGACGATTTATTTTATAGCAACACCCCAACGAAGGAGCAACAAAGGAGCAACAGTATTGTGCAGGCGGATGGCCAGTATAATAGGGCACACCCCAACGACGTAAAAGCTTTAAAAGCTAGGTTCGATGGATGAAGAGGAGACGACCCCTTTTAAGCCAGCACAACACCGATTGAGCACCGAATGAGCAGCAGAGGCGTGTAGGCGAACGGCCAAGTAATAAAACCGCCTCCACCGAGAGAACAGACAACAACAACAAAGAACACCAACCAACAACAATAAGCAAACACACAACAAATAACGAACAACGATTGTACAAGCAAAAAAGGTGCAAACTGACAGATAGGCCAGAGCGCAGAAGGGACTGGACTTCTGGACTGTATCTACAATTTTTCCCTTTCGTCCCAACACTCCAGCTACCATCCCATCGCATTTCCTTTCACCTTCGCGATCGTGTTAATTTTAACAAACAATTTTTATTAGTGTAATGCGATCGGGGGGAAAATGCCCGGGTAATAGAAAAGAAAGAAAACTCAGCTTTTCGCAATTAATTGGTAAGAGTAGGAGAATAGTTAGGCATAGTTAGGATCCACAGTTTCCATAATCTCGCTCAGTGGAGTTCCCAGTCATTACTGGAAGTGGGAGCGAACACTAGCAAAGCTTGCTAGTGTTGTTAGATTAGATTAGATAATTTATTTAATCCATTTCAAATTTACAAATTCATTATTATACAATTAATTATTCTTAGAACCAATAATTTAAAAGGTACATTCACAGGTACTATGATAGCTTTCTAGAATTTTAACCATGAATTTTGCAGTTAATATATTTTATGAACGTATTGAAATGGTGTCTTTTGAACACTAGGTGGTACTTGGATTATCACTGGTAAGTGTATTAATTAATTTCATGAAAGCCGCAATGAGAGAAAGAAGAAATTTTCGCTACATGCAATGAAACGTAAACAGTATGAAAAGAAAGGCAAAAATTTGGGGGCAAAAAGATGAATACATGCGAATTGCAATGAAACACATATAAAGATTAAGAAATGACCTGCATTAGTTCTTCTTCGCTTGACCTGCCAAGTAGCCAGTTTCTTAAGTTCTTAAGGAATCTAAATTTGCATTGGACAAGATTGCACATATCTGAAGGAAATCTGGTTGCAAATCGTCTGTAGTTCTCTCTGTTCACTCTTGGCACTGTGACTGCAGACTGTTGCCTAAAAGTATAGGTGGCTGGGTGGCAATATATTGAGAGATTGGAACAATGTAAATGATGGCTCCCATTTGGATTTAAACATCATTACACGAACTACTTTCTTTTGGACGGTGATAACAGGTTGTAGGTTTTTAGCATAGGCGTTGCCCCAGCACGAAATACCATATTCTAAACGAGAGTTGACAAGCGCATAGTAAATAGTGGTCAGTAGATTTGATAGCACTAATTTACGTAGGGGAAAAATCTTGCTCATAGCTATATACAAGGATTTTTAAATATCGGCAATGTGGGCTTTCCAATTCAGTTTGCTCTCAATGGTCACACCGAGATACTTAAATTCTGAGAGAATTTTTTGTCTTATGCAAGTATTTGTGCAGTTATCGTTTTTACAGTTAGAATCGTGGAGACAAACTCTTTCGATGATCAACTGATTACAAAGAGAAAATTTCATTACTTTGGATTTGCTGCTTAAAACCATTTGGTGGAGCGTAAACCAGTTCTTTAGTATGGAGAGGTCAGTTATCATTTCTGTTTTATGGTGTCCGCACAAGTAGTGACGTAGTAGAGAACCAAATCATCAGCATATACTCTAATACTTTCCTTTAGTGTTAATTTAAAAATCGAGTTCCCCTTGGGGAAGCCCGGGGCTATCTAAAGACGCGCTTAGAGTAGCGTTTACACGCACAAGCTGTTTACGGTTTTCAAGGTACGAGACGATCCATCTATTAATATTGCTTCTGAAACCAATTCTATGAAGAATTTTTATTAAGAGCTGATGATTGACTAGATCAAATTCCTTTGTTAAATGAAGAAAACGAGCAGCATTTTTTTTAGTCTTGTCGAGTCCATCATGAATATCTTCAAAGAACGGCAATATGGCATCTTCAGTAGACTCGCCTTTGACAGATCCAAATTGATTCTTGTTCAAGATTTGAAATTTATTGAGGAACTTAAGCATTCTATTTGTAATTATTTTCTCCAAGATTTTTGAAAAAAACGACAACAATGAGATAGGTCTATAGTTATTTGGATCACATTTCTCTCCATTTTTGTGTATTGGAACTATTATAGAGGTCTTAAGACACTCCGGGAATATACCACTTTCAAAACTGAGATTAGTTAAATAGGTTACCGGCTTAATAATGTGGTCACTCATTTTTTTACCACTAAGCTACTAATACCATCAATCCCACATGAATTTTTCAACTCTAAGTTTGATACAAGGGATACTTCATCTTCAGATACGGTACCGAAAAAGAATGTTGGAAGGACTTCATTGTCTAGAAGATATTCCGAAGCGCTTATTGCATTAATATTGCAAGAATTTGGTCTGGAATTTTTGGCAATATTTCTGAAGAACAAGTTTAAATTGTCGGCCATTTCTGCATCATTTGTAGTGGTCGTACTATTAGAAAATCTTAGACATCTTATGCATTTGTCAGCATTATTTTTACCAAACAGATCATTAACAATGTTCCACTGCTGTTTTGGATTAGATCTGCATTCGTTAAACTTATGTGTATAATAGGATTCTTTTTGGATATTTATGTACTGCAGTATATCTTGCCGCATCCTTTGTTAAACATTTTTTATTGAAGACATATGCATTTTATTGTTATTTTTAATATAAAACTTGTTTTCTTCTTTAATTTTTTTTCAAAGTTGGTCAGTCTTCCATGGCTTAATTTTCGGTGGTCTACGTTTAGGATTTTAACACCGACTCAGAGCCATACGCTAAAAGACTCTGAAGAACAACTAATGTTATAGACACTATGCCATGTTTCCTGTGACAAATATTCCTTCAACTTACGAAAATCAACACGTGAAAACTCACCCACTTTTTTCGATTTTGGTTCATCGTCATTGTTTAATGATTTTCCCAAGAGATTGACGAGCGATACACCTGTAGCATAGTGATCGGTTATATCCCATCCATTCATTGTTGGCTCATTAAGGAGAGATTCAAAACCCAAGGAACACAAAAGGAATATATATTTATCACAACTCGAAGGAAAGTTCAATATGTCAATATTAGTATCACCAACAAAGCAAATATTGTGACTGTTCATCCCACTAAGAAGGTCTTCAATTTCTTTTAGAAAAATATCCCTGTGGACAAACTGCAGCCGATACATGCATATAATATCCAAAGAAATATCATCAAGTTGAAGTTTTATGATTAGAGAATCTGCACTAGTTAGATCAGGCGTAGGGAATTTCGCGACCGTTAAATCGTCTTTGACAAAAGCTACTACACCACCGGCTGGATACTTTTAATTACACTTTCCGTATGGAATCGAGAAATTGCTTAGTTCATGTTTAAAAATCCAAATTTCACTTAACACTATTACATGTGGTAGAACTGGAAAACAATTGTACAAATATGAGCAAAAGCAAAATTAGTTCTCATACTACTAATATTCATGTAGAAAATGGTTAAATCCTTTAAGGATGCTCGAAAGATTGTATTAACTATTGTATCATTACTTAAACTAATATTACTGAAATCAATTAATTCGTTGTTAGGTGACATAATAATAAAAAGAATAAAAAATATTAAGTCTTAATCATAAATGATGAAGATCATCAAGACACTCAATGTATTTTATCTCCATACCAGGTTTCCGTCTCATCATAATTTTACCAAATTGTACCCAAAGAAATTCATAGTTGAAATTATTTTTTGCCTTTTTTGCTTCCCTCAGCAGTGCTTTAGAATGGCCTGATAACCAGCCGTTGATGAAAATGTTATCTTTACATGAAGAAAAGATATTCTTCGCATCGATCGGTGACGTCTTGGCATACGGAGCGGCTAAAATTTGATCTTTGAGCGTATTGCTACGTAGTTGTACCACCATAGTGCCAGTAGGTTTCCCTTTGCTCCTCTTTCTGTAACATGTATCAACCTCGTCATCTGCTATCTGCACACCTACACCTTGTTTGATAATTTGGATAACCGTATCACGCACATTTTCTTTCACCTAAAAGGGCACCTCTCGCAGTTCGATGTAGTTTCTGTGTATCATATACTATACTCAGCATTGCTAAGTTTCTCTCCAGTCTCTTTGAGTTGAAGCTGCTCGTTTTCTTTTTTCATTTCAGCTAATAATTGCGTCGACTGTTGCAAGATCACAAGCTGCATGGATTGTATGGTTTGTACGAATGTCGCGAGAGTTGCACTCAATTCTATTCAATTCAATTCTTGTGGGTGAATGGCCTCAACAGTAACATTGTTGTGGTCACTCCCGCTGCTGCTAGCACACATTGAAGAAGACATTGATAATCTACGCGGATTATTTGTTTTTTGTTTAATACAAATTTGACAACTCCACGGTTTGTTTAATTTTGTTATGAAATCTACATCAGCAGGTTGTAATTTTGCACAACTAGCATGCATAAGATAGTTGCAGTCACTGCAGATAATCTTGCAGGAGTCTCTCACTATTTTTACACTACAGATTTTACAACTCCTCGTCTATGAATTAACTCTTCGGGGGCTAAACACGAACTATTGTAGCTAGAAATCCCGTCGTTGGGTCCACTAGTGCTGAATGAATGAGTGAGAGAGTGTGTGTTTGGCAGGAGCTGTGGATCGTAAAAGATCTGGAAGTCACTTTGGTGACGACCAGCACACAGGAAGGTCAGCCTAGGTTTTGTTTTGCGAATTTTGGGCTGTTACATAGTGGGTCCTCTATCGACGAGTTTAGAGCTATGCAAGTTAAAAATAAATAGTCGAGCTCCAATGGAGTTTTATAACGTCGAGGAAACCTGGTTTTTACTTCCAGGTATAAATTCAGCTGCACAAAATTTCACTGTGGTAAATGATGTGCAGAGTCCCCATACCCAGAGTCCAACTCATTTTTGATTTGCGTAGGCGTGTTGACTTTCAAAAACAAGAATTTAATAATAGCTCGATTTTCAATTTTTTCCATTTTCCCAAAAACACTCACATCGACTCACTCAAACGACTGTCAACTAAAAACTGCACGTCCAAGATGACTGAAACTTCGGTAAGTAACTGTCAAAAGATGCACAACTAGCATTCACTAGCTTTTATTGACGAGTGCCGCTATCTTTACGTCGGAAACATTTCAGACCACCCTCGTATGTCATGCAAAGAAAAAAAAATTATTATTATTTTTTTTTTTAAAGAACTTAACACTCAAGAGGGTATGACTACTCTTAAAATACCGGAGCACGTGTTAAGTTTTTCGGAAAATTGGATAGAGTGAGAGAGAAATGCATAATATAATAAACAAAGAACATCTAGGTACACAGGAAAACGATAGACGAGGAAGAGAATGAAAGAGAGTTACATTACTTCGATCATTGAAATTTTTGTTTCTTCTATGCAATTTGTTTATGTTCCTCTTCGAGCGTTGCGTTAAAGTATTGTGGCTGCTGCAGCATCAGTGAGTCTCAAAATGTTCCCAATATGTACTAAAAGTGAAGAGAAGTGCGCGAATTCATTCGAGTGTTATGTAATTTATTATTAAAATCCAATTCAGGTGAGTAAATAATTATATTATTTATCGACGTGTTATTGTTGTTGTTTTATGATGCATTGCATTAGCATGGAGTGTGAAAGAGAATTTCAAAGTTTGATTAATTAATTTAGTGGGGCTTTCGCTTAATACAAGCTTAAAGTAACTTAAAAAACTAAGACTTAAGAACTAACAAGAGTTAGGGGTTAGCAAGTAAGGGAATGGTGGAAGAGAAAAAATTTAAGACGAGAAGTGCTCAGGTTAAAATCAAAAAGGGGGAAATTTGAGCTGAACTTACGGAGCATGCGGGAGATTGGTTCGTTAGAGCCATAAGAGGTGCGGTGGGTTGGGATATAGAAGAGACGAGGACAGCGTAAATTACGAGGGTTAGTGTTGAAGAAAATAGAATTGTAAAGGGAAGCGCAGTCCACAGAACCGGAGAGTAGTCGATGAATGAAGAGAATGTCAGCTACGTCTCTGCGTTTTTCTAGGGTATTCAGGTTAAGAAGTTTGAGGCAGTCGCGATAGAGAGGTAAGATAAATGAGTCACTCCAAGGTAGTCCACGAAGAGCAAACCGAAGAAAACGACGTTGAATGTTCTCGATTCGGGATATATGGATTCGCTGAAAGGGGGACCATACTTGGCTGGCATATTCAACGAAGGGCTGGACAAGGGTAATGTAAAGTGACCTTGTCACATAAGGGTTGCAAAATTCTTTAGACCAACGTTTGAGAAAACCGAGCGATGAGTTGGCTTTAGGGATTATCTCAGCAATATGCGAACGGAAGTTTAACTCTCTGTCGTATAAAATTCCATGGTCGCGAAGGGATTGAACCTGGGATACAGGTTGGTCATACAGAAAATAAGGTCGAGAGGGGGATTGATTGGACTTACGAGACAAAGTCATAGATTGGCCTTTGGAGACATTAAGCTCAAAGCAATTTTTTAGACACCAAGTAGAAAACCTATCGAGGTCTTCTTGAAGGAGAATAGAGTCTTGGAGTGAAGAAATAGTTTTCGAGAACTTAGTGTCATCGGCGTAAATGGATACGAAGCAGTGTTTGATAATCTTCTCAAGTTTATAGTTTATAGTTTATAGTTAAAATAAAAAAGAGGGGACATAGGTGGCTGCCTTGCGGGACACCAGAAGTGGCTAAAAACGGGGTTGGGAAGGCTGACCTAAAGCGAACGCTATAGCAACGGTTCTTCAGATAAGAAGGTATCCATTCTAACAACATGGGGTCAAAACCGGGGGAAGACAATTTAAAAAGGATCAGTTGATGTGATATTTTATCGAAAGCCTTACCGAAATCTATAGCAATAACGTCAATTTCGTTGCCATTCTCTAGGGCTGAAAGCGCAAAGGATACGAATTCAACTAAGTTTGTAGTAGTTGATCTACCTTTTAGAAATCCATGCTGACTGGGTGATATAAGTGACTTGTACTGAAAGCTGAGAACTTCATATAAGAAACTTTCGAACATTTTAGATACGAGTATGTGAGAAAGCTTAGCAATGGGACGGTAGTTGGTTACTTCATTCTTTGATCCTTTTTTGTGAACAGGGGTTATGAAGGAGGTCTTCCAAACTTGGTGGAATTCCCCTTGCGAAAGATTAGAGGCACACTTTTTGAGAAATATTGCTGGGAGCTCATCTGGACCAGATACAAATTCATCATTGAGATTTTGTAACTTTTCTTCGATAAGGGTGGGATCAAAAGGTTGAGATAGAGAGGGCCAATGGAGAAATTGGGAAGGTACTTGAAATATATGGAGTCGGGTACAAAGAGGTTGTCTGCAAATGACTGTTTAAAAAAGTTTGCAAAATAGTTGGCAATAATATGTGGGTCGGTCGATGATATATTATCGAACGAGAGAGAGGGGGGATAACCGTCTGATTTTCTTTTGTAGTTGATGAATTGATAAAATGTCTTAGGATCGTTGATAAGGTTGGTCCGCGCTGTGTCGAGAAAGCGCTGATAGAGGCAATTATGGAGCTGGGTGAATTGCAGGTAAGTTCCAAGATAGTTAGAGTAGTCATAATAAGAATTGGTGCGAAGAAAAACTGCCCATAATTTGTTTCTTCTGTTTCGTAAAGAGCGAAGTCTTTTGTTGTACCATGGAGGGGAAATAGATGATATTTTATGCCGTGAAGAGGGGACGTAGAGAGAAATGGACTTAAATATTTAACTGTAGAAGATGGAGATAGCATCAGATAAGGATGGGTTGGTAAAATCAAAAGAACATTTGCTAAGATAGGTGTTGATTTTTCGAAAATTAGCTTTATGGAAGTTGTAAGAAGAGATGGTAGTTGAAGAAGTGAGCTGGGATGGAGAGTTATGAAAAAATGAGTCAAGAAGAGGGGGGTGAAAGTTGTCGACAGTTGATAGGATAAAGGGACACAACGTTACTGAGGAGTTAATAGGATCACTAGTGAAAATAAGGTCTAGTTGCCTACCTATAGAATTAGGGACGGCACTAACTTGGTACAGGCTTGAGTCAGTTATGCTATCAATGAAAAGACATTACTTGGATGAACTGGCGTTTGACGCGGTAAAAAATAAGTGATCATCCGCTGGAATCCACTTTAGCAGGGGCAGATTAAAGTCACCAAAGATAAGGATATCGTCAATGGAATCACATAGATCAATTAGTTGGTCAATTGCTTTAATAGCAAGGATGTAGGATTCAATAGGTTGAGCAACACATAACGTACAGGGACCTGTTGGGAACTGTTATTTTAATTGAAACAAAGTCAAGTTTGACAGAAGAAGAGATAGCGATGAGAGGTTATTGAGGTTGAGGTTATTGTGAATGGCAAGTAGGACACCTCTACATGGAGAATCAACTTTAGGGATGGCAGGATCATTAAACATAGGGTGAGAGTGATCGTCATCTCGGAAAACATTATAAGAAGGTGGAAATAGCTCCTGGCTCTTTATGTCGGGGATCAGATTGGTTTCTGTAAGCGCATAGACGTCGAAAGAGAGACCGTGTGATTTAGACAAGACAGCACGAGTTTTAGAGCGCAAGCCGTAGTAAAATGTAAGAGGTAGTTTGTTGCGTGGAGGAGTAGGGGAGTATAGATGCGATGCAAGCAAAGAAGGCAACGTAGGAACGAACAAATTTGTCGTGTTCAGCTCGGCTGCGCTGAGGGTGAGAAAATCTTTTAGAGTGTACATAGCAGCGAGGTCGTCCGCAACCTTTTAAGGAGGTGTGTCGAAGATTTCGTGGTACCTGTTGTAAAGCTTTCTGAGACGAGTTATATCGGTAGGAAGGCCTTCCTGTTGGGTGGAGACCATGACACTTGTTTTGGTTTTTCCCTCAAAGCAAACAGAGTCGGATTTGTCGTAAAGATATGCGAGAAAGAGACGTATATTTTCGTATATCTTTTTATCCCTTAGCCTAAAGAGAGCGTAACGGCATTCTGTGGTGTCTATATTCTTTTGGGTCAATTTAACGTTAGGCGGCGAAAGGGGATCAAAAATAGGGACTGGGTCCCGTGAAACCGAGGTAGAAGGCGAGCTAGAAGCGGGACTTAAAATATGCGAGCTGATAAAGTTTGGGTATTTGGCTCCTGTTGTAAGGTCGAAATTGGGAAAACAGTTGTTATTATCCGTGGGAGGGAGTGTGAGTGGTTGAGCAGTGATGGTATCAGGGGCAGGGGTTAAATTGAATGAAACGCGTTGGGGCTTTGATGGAAGAGAGGCACTTGGTGCTTTTGTGGAGATAATTGAAGGTGGTTGTTTAGGGATATAAACGGGAGGGGAAAAATTGGGAAATATATTGTTTTTAGGACTCCAGTTTGGGTCCGGTTTAGGATGTGGATGGCGAATGGATCTGGGCGATTTATAATTATTTTTGATGAGAGGTTGCTTCGTTTTTTCTCTACGTTTTTGTTGGTTGGTTGATCCGTCCATTTGGAGACCCGCATCTTTCCTAGCTTGAGGTTGGTGTTGGATGAGTTAACAAATAACCATTCGCATTTATCCGTTTTTTTTTTTGTTTTATAATGGGCGCGCGCTCAAGGGGTTTGTATACCCTTGAGGTGATTGTTCACAGCGCGATAGGGTGGTGAACATCTGATTCGTGGTGCGGAGTCGGTCTAGCCTGCCTTGCCACTCTGAAGGTGTCCACGTCGTGTTAAATTGTGTAACAAGTTTCCGTGGGGCGGCGACAGGAGGGGTTTGCGTCGGAGCAATTATATCACCATGCGATTTTTGGATCAAAGGTCTGGTGCAAGGTGGTTGTGAAGGTTGGGTTGTCGGCACTGGATTTGGCAATGATTCGGCTTCAGTTTGTAACAATTCAGCCAAAATTGAAGTATTATAACTGTTGTACGGTGGGGGATGGGTTGGAAGACCATCAATTTTGTGGCATACTGTTCCAATGAGGTGTTCCAAATCATTCAACACTTTCCTATTCGTGGTAAGTTCATCACTAAGCTCACTGATTTTATCGAATATTATATCAAGCATTGACCCGTAATGATTTGAGAGTAGGTGATTGTTTGTTGCAGGTTCGAGATGTCTTCCCGGAGAGAGTTGATGGAATTACATGTTTTTTTGTTTGATTCCATCATTGCGGTTCCGATTGATGTAAATTCACTTAAAACTGTATCAATGTGGCGCTTGTATGTTTCTTAATTTCTGGATCTTGCACTTTCTAGCTCAATTAAACGCGCAACTTATTTTTCAATGCTATGAACAAAGTCTTCCGCACATCTTACACTTTGTTCAAAGATTGATAATTTGTCCGTTATCAACTTGACGAGTGAGTTATGGTTAGATTCATTTGAGTCACTGAGGCACTTGATCGCAAGGAGCACATGTGAGAGAGAAATACTGATACACTCATCACAGAAGAACAGTAGATTTTCAGAGAACTCTTTAAGGTAGATCGTGCTTCTTTTATTTAGGCCAACACAAATAGCATGGTATATTTTGCAGCAGATCCCCTTACAGGCAACGAAGTCAGCATTATTGTCGTTAATGGAGCAATTGGTTAATCCACAAGAAGACATGATGAAGACCAGGAAAACAAAAAATAAATTGCGGCGAAAAAAAAAAAAGGCACTAAACATACTGTCGCGAAATGAACAGACTAGTAGGTCAACAATAAAAAAAAAACAAAAAGTCGAGTCAGGGATAACAATTATTGGGTAAGAAATTAGGTTATTAGATTGGGTTAAAGCGAAATCGGAAATTCACAAATTATGGAGTAAAGTAAGAGGGCGACTGAACACAGCGACGGTTTTAACTGAACTGTATGGTATGTATGTTCTGAGTGTGTATATTTGGATGGTTAGTGTTATGTTGTTTATTGAGTGGAGTGCGTATGTGATATATGTACGGAGTGCGTGTATGGAGAGTTCTTGTTGTGTTGTTTATTGAATGGAGTATGTATGCAATGTAAGTAGGAGTTTGTAATGTGCGGTTATATAACGGAGTGTTTTTGCTACATTGAGTGCAATTAGTGAAACGTGTATGTTTGAAGTTTGAAGATATTATGATAACCATTTAAATCTGAGTAGCGACATCTAGATTTACATAGCAGAGGATGTCTACACTTGAAGAGCAGAAGATTTCGATACTTCAATAACAAAGTCTCGACCATTGGTAACTGGAGAATGAAGTCGAATTTTTTAGCAAATTGGAAAATGTATGGGACGCTGGATGGCGAGGATTGTTCTCGAAGTATGTCATTCGAGTATAAATACTAGCATCCTAAAGGTATTTCCATTCAGTTCATCAGTTGAATTTGAAGTTTTAATTAGGAGAAGTGATTAAGTGGTTTACGTAAAAGATAAGAAAAGTGTAAGCGGTTGAGAAATTGGATTGTATTGTGACAAACAATTAAATAGCTGTATTGAATAAAGCGATTTGTATTAAAGAGAATAAGTTCAGTCATTTGTACCCACACAAATATTTTACAATGGTGTCAGAAGTGGGATAGGACTTATTTTGCGTGTAAAAAAAAAAACAAATTTGTGACTGTTTGAAAAAGTTAGAACGGGTCGAAAACTATTGTAGTTGACCCTCGTCCAACTCAAATCCGAGTTGAACAAAAGAAGCTTCAGCGCCAGTGGAGGAAAAAGTGACATTGCGCACTCCTACTACATAGTACTTAAATACAGTCCACTCTAAATTCGATAGAGAATATCCCACTTCTATTATAAACGCACATCAGCAACACTCAAATCCGATTTCCCTTGCACCAATAACTGTCAATTATCACTCAGAACGAAAAAAACATACCATATTGTAAAATGTTTGTGTGGGTACAAATGATAGAACTTATTCTTTTCAATACAAATCGCTTTATTCACTAATTGTTTCTCTCAATACAATCCAATTTCTCAACCGCTTATACTTTTCTTATTTTTTACGTAAACCACTTAATCACTACTGCCAATTAACACTTCAAATTCAACTGATGAACTCGAATGACATACTTCGAGAACAATCCTCGCCATCCAGCGTCCCATACAATTTCCAATTCGCTTTCCAATTCCACTCTCCAGTCATCAATTGTCGAGACTTTGTTATTCAAGTATCGAAATCTTCTGCTCTTCAAGTGTAGACATCCTCTGCTATGTAAATCTAGATGTCGCTGCTCAGATTTTAATGGTTATCACACTGGTCCTTCCCTACAGTTGTTCGTCCCGAACAACTTCGTCATTCATCATTGCGTTGAAATGACACATTCTATCCAAATGGACCACTTTCAATTTTCCTCGATTCCCACGCTGGATCCGGGTTATCACCTTGTACGGACCTTCCCAGTCCTGTTGCAATTTTGGTGATTTGCCTTTCTTACGCTGAGGATTATACAACCGGGCCAGATCTCCTTCGTTGAAGCCGGAAGATTGCGCCTTGATATCGTACCTAGTCTTCATGCGGCTGCTCGCTAGCTTCATCTTTCCTCTGGTATCTTCATTCAATCTACGAATCTTGCTGCGCAAGTCATCCACGTAGTCGTTTTTTTTTTTTTTTTTTTTTTATAATTTACGCGCGCCTAAGGGGTTAGATACCCTTTTACTGTCGCCAGAGCGCGGGCGGAAAGATAGAAGGAGGAGAAAGGAAAATTGTTTTTGTAGTGGTTTGAAACTCAGGTGTGTTTGGTTTCTATGTTTGCTCTCCAGGGGTGGGAGTCCGAATAGGACGGAGAGTTTTTCTTCACTCAGAGTGATTAGAGGTATATCACAGTATTTTTCTTTTCTGTGCTTGAAACTCTACAACAACCAAATCTACGTGTCAGTGTTATGCCTTCACACGCAGAATTTTTCTGTCTGAGTTCCAATTATACAACGAAAAACTGACTTGCCATGGGCAGGATTCGAACCTGGACCCTCCGAGTGAGAAGTGTTTGCTACTACCACTACACCACGGCCACCCCCCGTGGGGTGTTCACCTCTTTGGGCTCCGTAGGTGAGGATCCGAATTTTGCTTCACTTGACCGAATAAGATCTCGGATGGTGTGTATCCTGTTGAACTATGGACCGCGTTTCGGTAGGCCATTAAGAAGAGGGGTATGTGTCGATCACAATCCCGTTGGCAGTTACTGAAGACCTTAGATAGATGCTCATTCAAGGTCCGATTGAATCGCTCGACAATTCCATCAGATTGTGGGTGTAGTGGCGCTGTCTTTGTCTTCCTTATTCCCAAATATTGGCACACTTCCTGGAAGATTTTTGATTCAAAGTTTCGTCCCTGATCAGAGTGCAGCTCCATTGGGACCCCAAATCTGCTCACCCGGTTGTTGACTATCTGTTTGGCTACGAACTTACCTTCTTGATTTGGGATGGCAAATACTTCCGGCCACTTAGGAAGTAATCCATGACCACGAGCCAGTCGTTCGCAGATCTCCGCGGAGAACACATGTGACTTGGCTTCGCTAAGTAGAAAAGGGAAAAAGTGAAAAAGTTTTTTTCATAAATATAATTGATCGGAATTTTATTCCTTGACTTGGTAGCCAAGAAGTTAGGCCAAACTTGGAACTTTTATTTTTATTTTTTTTTTGTTTGGCTGAAAATGTGTTAAATAACATATAGTGCTTCAAAACAAAACAAAAAATCACGTGATGGATGGTGGAGAGCGTTTCGCTCTTCCCATAACGGGACACACTAAAGGCAACAGTACGGTTGCTGGTGCAGTGGCGAAAGGCATTAAGAGGAGGAGTAAGTTGAAAACCCCTCCTAATCTAAGGAAAAAAAAATTAAGTGCCGTGGTAAAAGATAAAGGAGAAAAAGTGGCCGTCCAGTATGAGGGGGGCAAGAACAACTTTGCCTCTCTAGCGTCATCTGAGTCGGAAGACGAAGATGACGAAATAAATAATATTACCAGCAGCATACAGCAGCCGGAAGAAAAAGTGCTTGATATTAAGCGAAAGCAAACTGAGCGCAGGCAGAGGGAGCAACAAGTAGTAGAGTGCTCCCAACATCAAGAGCAGAAACTACAACTGCAGCAACAACATAAACAGCAGCAGCCGAAACAACAAAAGCAGCGAAAGCAGCAAAAGCAACAGCAGCAACTGCTGCAAGAACAACAACAGCTGAAACCACCGCAGCTAAAAAAACAGCAGCAGCAGCAACACCAACAACAAAAACAACAACAACAGCAGCAGCAACAACAACACCAACATAAGAAGAAGGAGAAGGTGCCTCCGATCAACACCTATGAACTAGAGGTAAATGCAACCAAGGACCTGTGTAAGTTGGTCATTGGTAATAATTTTAACATAAAGAGATTGGGGAAAGATCGCCATGCCATCCACTGTAACGCAGTGGAGGGCTACGCGAAAGTTAAAGAGCTCCTAACAGAAACGACGGCGGAGCACTACTCGTACCCACCGAAGTGTGTTGCGTTCGCTGCCAGAGGTTCGGGCACGCCGCGTCGAACTGCCAAATGCAGCCTCGATGCGTGAAGTGCGCAAAGAACCACAGTTCCGAGGAGTGTGCTCTGGGTAGGGACGGAGCATCAGATAGGACGCAGCTCTCGTGCGTGTTATGTGGGAACGTGGGACACACCGCAAACTATCGGGGTTGTCCTAAGTTCACCGACATTAAAAAAGCAAAATTGGCGCGGCAGCAGAAGGTGGAGGTCAAACGTTAACCTGTGAGGTTTCAAACACCAGCCGTGACGCCCCAAATTTTCTACGCCCAAATGGCGTCAGGTAGGGGGGCAACGGTACAGCAAGCGACTGTTGCTTCTCCGGCGCCGATGCCGAGAACAACGGAAGCTGCACTCAACATGCTAGCCATCTTGCTCGCAATCCAAGGGCAGATGGCTCAGCTGCAAAAGCAGGTTCAAGAACAGGCCAAGCGGGTGGACCAGATCTACGCGTTGCTGTCGGGCGTAACGCAACACATGCCGTAATGGGTACGCATATGGTGGAGCAAACTTTGAAGGTCCTTGCGGTGAATGTGAATTCACTGATTAGGATCGAACGAAGAGCCGCGATGTTTAAATTGCTACAAGACCAAACTCCTGATGTGCTTTTCGCTAGCGAAACCAACCTAACCGATAAGCACAAACTGGAGTACAATAATTATATTGTTAGAAGAAGAAACCGGCCCAGATCCAAACATGGAGACGGTGTCGCGATCTTCATTGAAGAAGGTATAAAATTTCACATAGTGTACAAGGGCGTGTTGCGCAGGTTCCGGGTGTTGGAGGCAGTCATCGTTTACATCCCGCTCAGCAGTGGAAAGCGGCTGTACTTGGCCTCTGTTTATGCACCTGAGGCTTCACAATCTACCCTATTCATTACAGAGCTCGACACGCTTTTTCGACTTCTGAGGCTGGAATCGGGGGAGAATTATTTTATAATCGGCGGGGATTTCAACGCTAGACACAGAGATTGGGGAAATAATTTGCCAAATACTAGAGGGAACCCACTACTCGATTAGTGGGGTCAGCACGATGTCATGTACAGACTCGGTCTTAAAGCGACGGATAACCCGTCGTTGCTGTACAACGAACGTATACGACTGACAGGTAAGAATTTACAAACATTAAACTGTTTGCACACTTTCGTGTATGACAGCGACCATTGCGGTTTTAGCACCGAAATTACGGTTCCCAACGAAATTGCGTAATTGGAGGAGTTTGTCCAAATATATACTTACAACTACAGTAAGACTCGATGGACACGCTTCTCCGCAACCTTGACTAGAGCGCTCTTCTCGAACACGCTCCACCCACCGTCCAATAGGAATTTGTCAAACGAGGAGAACGACAATTACCTAAAACAAACGGACGAGATAATTAAACAAACTATGGACACTACAATACCGCGGTATCGACGTACGACTAACGAAGACCTGTTCCGCAATCCTACTATTGACACACTGCACCGACAGAAAAGTAGACTTCTGACAAGACTTAAAAACTTGTACAGACAGTTAACTGACCGACAAGACCCGTAGATTAGGACACTGAAGTCGTCGATTAAAAATATCCAAACGCCAATAAAAGAAAATTACAGAATTTCTGTAAGTTTGTATTGGAACAACAAGGTTCGGGCTGTAAACACCAGCAATCAAATCAAAACGACCTTCAGTGTCTTAAAATAGCCCGGACAACAGACAACGAACAGTTACTGACAATATCAGGCATTGATCCAAATGAGGCTGCTGATGATGACGACATTGTTGTGATCGAGGATCCACAGGAGAAGGTTGAGGCCATAGGGGCGACTTTCCAGGAAGTATACAAGGCCATTGATAACATTGGCCCTAATTACGACCTGGACAATCGCGTCTTGGTGCACGACTTCTGCATTCGAAATGAAATAGGGAACTGGCGATCCGAGGGCTCTGGTTTCACCCGGTTTAGCGAGGAAAATATGACAAATAACGTCATTGCCAGAGAGGGTGGCCTACCCCCGTTCATTTCGAAGGAAGGACTCCATGAGATCTTCGACACATTCAGGGCTAAGTAATCGGTGGGGACCGATGGTATTCAGAACATAGTGCTTCGACATCTTCCTCTAGAAGCGGTGGACATTTACACCACCCTGTTTAATAATGCAATGAATAATGCACATTATCCAGCGCATTGGAAAACGGCGGTGGTTCAACCTATCCCCAAAAAGGGGAAGGATATATCCAATCCGGCGAATCTCCGGTCGATAAGTCTCCTCCGAATATCAGTAAGGTTTTTGAAAAGGTAATCAATAGAGCTCTGTCTAGGTGGGTTGAAGACAAACATATAGTTCCGGATAATCAATTCGGTCTTAAGGCGGGACATGATATCTCACATGCCGCGTCTAAACTGGTGTCCGATATCCAAAGGAATAAAGGCAAAAAACAATGTACTGGTGCCTGCCTTGTTGACTTGGAGAAGGCCTTCGACACCGTATGGTTAGAGGTTCTTTTCTATAAGCTAACTAGGCTGGGGATCAGTAAACCACTTTTCTACATTCTTTATAATATGCTACACAACAGACAGTTCATCGTGAAAAATGGTGATGTGACTTCTGTTGGAATATTTCAAATTAAAAATGGTCTTCAGCAAGGCGCGGTCAATTCGCCGATCCTATTCAACATTTATACAAGCGACTTGATAGGTTCACTTCCCCATACTATTACGTACGCAGACGATTTGGTAGCGTACAGAACAGGTCCAAAAATTGAGGTCATTAACACTCCCTTGCAGCGTGACTTCGATAAGATAAGACGATTTTGCGATGACTGGAAGTTGAAAATCAACTTTCAGAAGTCGGAAACCATTCTCTTTAGGATACCAGAAAAAACTGGCGTAAGTTTTCGATCATTGGACAACATGGCCCTTGTCAGGCCCATGCTGGTATTTGGGTGTCCCGTGTGGTTCAATGTACGAGCAAGCTTAATGGAAAAGATTCGGGTGTTTGAGAGGGCTTGCCTTAGGGCTTGTCTTCGCTTGTACAGAACACCAGAATCGGAGTTCAAGAAATTTCATCCTAATGAGGTCCTTTACAACAAGGCGAACCTAATACGAGTCGACAACTTCGTAATTAAGCTGACTCGAAGGCACATTGCAAGAGCAATTACCTTTACCACGAGAGTGTGCGCTCTGACGGATTCGTTCCACCGGAAGCATTCCTCTACCTGGATCAGATAGGGTTGATCCACGATAGATCAGCGGTCCCGTTAATCTTCCATGTCGCTCGGACAGCTGGGGACAGGCGACTCAACTACAACTTTGACGTCGCACACGGCAGTGTGGATCGCCTCAGGTTCAGTAGGGCGGTGGGGAATCGCGATAAGAGGGATGCCGTTCGGCAGTACCAGCATTTCTGGTGGTTGAATGATGGGGAAGATGTTTCGTCGTCGTTTCCGTCAATTACGGACCAGCCTCACTAATGAGGCAGAGCTGACCAATTTATTTGCTCTGTAAATGGCGGTGGCCAGCTTACATAGGTTTAGGTTAGCATTTAAGAAACATATACATATATCAGTGTATACAAAGGTGTATACTGATATATGTATATGATTGTGTATAATGTCAATTTGTATTTATGTGTGTATTGTACATTTATGTTAGGTAGGCTAAGGTTTATTTTATGTTAGATATTAAGTTTTTATAAAAAATAGAAAATTATGTCCATATGCTAAGTTTTTGTAAACAAATTTTTTTCTTAGCCTTAAATATAGAAAATAAGTATTCCTAAAGCAAATGTAAATAAAGTCGAAAGACATAGTTATAAGAATTTAGAGTAGCTTAGAGTGCCTGCGTGGGGCCAGTAAATTAGTATAAGATTGCTAAGTAATTTTAAGCTGGCATTTAAGCATTTTTTGTTAGTATGTAAGAGTTAATGATTAAGGAAATAAAATGCTTTAAAACTGAAAAAAAACCATGACCACGAGGGTGTATCGGTTATCATTGAAGGTTTCGGGAAACGGGGCAGCGATGTCGATGGCCATTCGTTCGAATGGTGCTCCGACATTGTATTGTTGCATTTGTCCATGTGGCTTTATTTTTGGACCCTTGGTAGCCGCACACCTTATGCACTTTTTGCACCAATTCTCGACATCTTGTTCAGCGCTTGGCCAATAGAAATGCTCCCTTATCTTTTCCAACATCTTATTTATTCCCAAATGACCTCCTGAGATTCCGTCATGTATTTCATGGAGTATTTGGCTAACTCTGGACCGTGGCACGATTAGCTACATACGAAATGTTGTCCCATCTTTCTGCACTTTCACATTTTCTCTTCAGCAAACTATCCTGCACACAAAGCGAGTCCAACTGTGCCCAGTATGCCTTCAGATTTTGGCTCCGATCTGATATCTGCTGCCACTTTGGTCTTTACTCGTGTTGCGTCCAGGCCAATATTGGTTCGATGTCATTGTCTGCCTGTTGGGAGGAACAGATTTCGTCTATACTCCAAACCTCTATTGGCTCAGTCCTGATCATTTGTATTGCGGCCTGCTCTTTTACTTCCTTACGACTGACTACTTCTGCTGGGAGACTTTCATTGCATTATTTTGCTTGTGAGACTGGGATAATTGCCCTGGAGATGCTGACTCCTGCTACCGGCTTCTGCCCCGCAAAGTAAGCATTTCCGAACTGATGGCTTCGAGAAGTTTGACCGGCTTCTTAGTAGGCGTTTTTGCCGGTTTTTCCTTCTATTTGCCTGTAACCCCAGTGGAGGCAGCCGTCTCTGTACCGATTCTTTACAATGCCCTTGCAGATGTCCTGCTTTATCACAGTTCCAGCAGCGCATCCTTCGTCTCTCCCGCGGAATATTTCGTTGCACGGTAGTTAGTCTTGAGCAGGAGCATTCACCAGATACTATTTCCATGAAGAAATGTATTCCTTTGGAAGCCTGATTGGCTGATTCCATCGCCAGAGCGAAGGCAAGTGCATCAGCAAGGGTTCTTTTCCCGGCCATCCTTAATGCTGATTGTAGCTTCGAATCTGCAATTCCCCTGATGGATGAGTCCTTTGCCGTTTCGTCGATTATTTCTTGGCCTGCGGTGGGATGTGGCAAATTTGCCGTCTACTCACGTCTGCTTGGAACTGTTGCAGTGATTCTCCTCGTTGCTGCATACGGCCTTGCAATTAATCCTTGTAAACCTCTCGCATGTGGCTATCCCCAAAAGCTTACTCGACAGCCTGCCCTACAGCCATATAGTTTCTATTCTTTTCGATATCGATTGTTTGTAACAATTCGAGTTTTGAAACCTCTCTTCGCAAAATTTTCTACATCTTTTTTCAATTGTTGCAACATTGCATGTAAGTTATTATTCTCCATATTTAATAATATAAAATACGGGATTAAAATTAAAGAAGATCCACTTACTGCGACTTGTTAGTTGAAATTTTAACTTTGCAACGCTTTGCGGGTGCTCCGCCCCTCAAATTTATTTGGCACAGTTTTCAAGGGGTTCTCTTATCCGTTATTTTATGATAAAATTTATTAATTTATTTTTGTCCCATGATGATCACTTGTTGCGATTTTGTGATTAATTTTGATTTTTTTTTTGTGTTGTTGTAAAGCCAATTCGTTACACACACGAAAATAAAAAAAAAATTTAAACAACGAACAGAAAATTAAAAAAATGTTCAAAAGATCTGGTTCTGATGGACCAAAATACAGTTTATTAAAGAATACGGTATGTGAAATAAGAAACAACTGTAAGAAATTCCCAAATAAATCACTCCGTTTTTATTCTTAAAACGTTATAAGGAAAATGTGTTAAATTCCGTTTATTGCCATTTATTGTCCTGTTGTACATACAAAATTTAGTCTATAACAAAATTCCCTTGGTTTGACATTTTGGGGGATTTGGGAAATTCCTGGGAACAGTGTTAGCATCCAACTTCTGTTTGTGACGTCATATTCTCCACCATACTATATTCTTTGAAATGTTATAAAATCCAGATTTTTATTTTGCGTTCGCTTGCTGTTTATATTTATGTTACAATTGTTTCAAATGGCTATGTTGCTAAACATTTTTTGACATTTACTATGTCTTTGATCGAAAATTCTTTTAACTACAACATTCATAATTGTAAATAAAGGGTTTTCCAATAGTGACTTGACAACTTTGAATTTAATTTGTGAACGCACTCTTTCACTAATAATCAAACTGTGACTGTCAATTTATTCAGTAAACTCAACATTTTCATCATGGTAAAGTACACTAATGAGCAACGTCTGCAAATTATAAAAATTTTCTACCGAAATTCGGAGTCGGTGACTCCAACTTTAAGAGCGTTAACTCCAATTTTGGGTCGTAATTCTCGCCCTAGTAGACAGGCAATAACAAGTTTAGTACAAAAATTTGCGTCTACATATTCGTTGTGTGATGTTGCCGTGTCAGTGAGACAACGGGTTGGTCGAAGTGTCGAAAATATCGCTGCGATCGTCACGTTATCGCGCCATGATCACCGATTATTTTTGGCCCGAATTGAAAGATATGGACTTGGACAACAGGATAATGCCACAAGCCACACAGCACTCGCCATAATCGATTTATTGAAGAGTAAGTATGGTGAGGGTGTTATCTCAAGACATGGGCCAGTCGATTGGCCGCTTCGTTCGTGCGATTTAATGCCGCTTGACTATTTTCTGTGGGGCTGCGTTAAGTCATTGGCTTATGCCAACACGCCGACAACGTTGGAAGAGCTCAGAGCCAACATTGAAAGCGAAATAGCGGCCGTTTCGGCCTAAATGTGTGGCCGTGTCGTTGAAAATTGGGTCCAACGAATCGACCGCTGCAAACGTGCCCGCGCTGGCCATATGAACGAAGTCGAGTTCCATTCATAAATGTTTTGATTGTACTTCAAGCCGATAATAAAGTTTTTGAAATATCTCAAATGGTTTGCGTTTTATTTAAAAAAAAATTGTCAAGTCCTTGTTGGAAAACCCGATACATTTTTTTGATGCCATCTGCAATAACATCATTCAACGCCCAACGGTCAAGTTGAACGGTTACATAGTAGGCTTATCGAACTTTATAAAAGTTTAGCTTCTCAAAACCATCCCGGTGAAGAAGTATTTAACTCTGTTCGCCAGTATAACAGGACTGCTCTACAGGATACAAACCTGAAGACGTATTTTTTCAAACGGAAAAAATACTCTTAATTCAAGGATACACGCGAACGAAAACAGGATAAACTACTAAAACTGCAACAACATATAACAAAGATAAAGTAAAAGAATATCACGGGTACACGATAGTAATAGTGAGATCAAAAATCATACACAAGGATAGCATACGAAGACAAAACACACAATGCAATTCACAGGAACAAGATTCATAATCGATACTCTCACTCGGGCTTCCGGTAAAATTACAGATCTAACCGATAAAAAGAATGTACTAACTGAAGCAGATGATGTATATATTTATAACAGCTCAGCCTACCTTTACCACGTATCAAATCTCTCTGACAAATTAGCACCGTACGAAACTATAATAAGAGCTCAAGGTAGCACAATACAATCCCAAGAAGAAAAAAATACTCATATAAATAAAATAGAAATACTCAAAACTCAACGCTCTCAAGTTTTAAGGCTCAGTTCTAAAATTCATAACAGGAACCCCAGACCACGACGACTTAAGAGAAATAAAGACAAGCCTCAACCAACTTATCGAAAATAACAATCAACAACGAAAAATAAATTCCCAATTTGAACAATTTCTAGAAAAACTAGACCCAGAATATGTAACCGAAAAATTACTCATTACAGAAGTATATACGAGTACATAAATAACTAACATATAAATAACATAAAAAAAAGGAATTCACAATGAATCGTATGATATTAAAGTAATAAATATATTAGAATATTCCTATATCCATGTGTATCTTTAACAGTGCAATTGTTACAATTTACAAATATCCAAAATCGTGTGTGTATCCTTAATCTTTAACCAATCAATCATTTATCCAAAATCCTAAAAAGTATATAATTAAATCTAATAAGTGCAGTTAACAAAAAACTTAAAGAGTGAAGTGAACGAGAAACCTGAAAATAAAAAAAACGGAAAGCACAAAAATTTAAAAAATAATCATCCTATTCCAAAGGAAGATGACGAAGGATTTAAACGATGAGAGGCTATCCAATATTCCTAAGATTAGAGTAAGATAATTTTAAGAAAATGGTAGTTAGACAATTTACTAAATTTCTCGCAAGAGTAGTACATAATACCTTAAATTAATGAAAAAATAAGAAAAATTCAAGTAGAAATTCTTCCATATTAACTTTATTTCATAGATCACTCTGGCCGGTTTACTTAAGAATTAATTTTAATCGCTAGTGGTGAAGACCCTCATACCCTAGTAGGTTGCTGCGATTTTTAACTCTTTACTGACTAAAGAGGATCCATATAAGCCTTGCAAACTAAAGTAGCTACCCCAAAAGTTAATGGAGAGCGCCTAGCAGGCATCTAGAGAACTGATAGTTAACAACATCCTTCCAACAAATAAATAACAAATATCTATAAAAAAAACCTAGTCATGATAAAAAAAACGCTTGTATTGATTGCAAAAAATATACAGTTAAAAAAATAAAAAATAAACTTTTAATTTTTAATTTAGGAAAAACATATTTGCCACTTCTGTTGTTTTTTTTTTCTCTCGTTGTATTTTTGTTATCTCTAGATTATTACTGCGTACCCTCGAGTACCTCCTTGGTAATATTATTTAGAATTGATGATATTAGGAACTCAGCTCATGGGAGCTATAAGTTCCATAAAGAACAACTCAAGGCAATAGAAGAACTTAACATTCAAGTCGGTATGCATACACTTATGATGCCTCAGCATGTGTTAAGTCTGTTGGAAAATGGGATAGAGAGAGAAAGAAAGATGTTTGGGCTTAGGGGTTATTTCGCTCCATGGGTGGCATTCATCATTTAATGGTGAGACTAAATTCGTAGTGGAAGCTGGCTTTTTTGTTGTTATAATTTACGCGCGCTTAAGGGGTTAGATACACTTTTACTGTTGCCAGGGCACGGGCGGAAAGGTAGATGGAGGAGAAAGGAAAAATTGTTTTTGTAGTGGTTTGAAATTCAGGTGTATTTGTGGGAGTCCGAATAGGGCGGAGAGTTTTTTACTCACTCAGAGTGATTCGAAGTTATAATTCGCACTAGTTTTTTGTGGTTGAAACTCTGCAAAAGCCAAATCTACGTGTCAGTGTTATGCCTTCACACCTAGAATTTTTCTGTCTGAGTGCCAATTACACAAATGAAAAACTGACTTGTCATGGGCAGGATTCGAACCAGGACCCTCCGAGTAAGAAGCGATTGCGAGTACCACTACACCACGGCCTGTTGTTGGTTCCTAGTCAACTACTCATCTTACTTGAATTCTATTTAACTGAAAAAATGAATGTCTTTTGGGCGAGGCTGGGTTTCGAACACCGAACATTCCGATTTGGAAACACTTCCACTACCACTTGAGCAACGGCATTAGCAGAATAGAGCAGTTTAACCCACAAGAGTCCATTAAAAATGATAATGAGCACTTGGAAGTCGGTTCCAGGTTGTTGAGCAGGGAGACACCTCTGTCTCACGAGGGGACGAGGCGGTACTATTATGTGGCCGACATGCGAACGAAACTTGAAGGATATTTCTAAACTCACTGATTCAATGAAGGAATTACAAGTCTTTGAAGGTAATCCAGTTCAATAAGTCTCATAGGTCTACAGTGTGGAGACGATTCTGAACGACTATGAAATAGTCCGGAATAAGGCAATCCGCCGTTCGATCCTGCAACATGAACGCCAAAAAATAGGAGTCAGGGCAGATTCTGCTCTGGTCTCATACAAAATATTCGATAACGAGTGGAACGATGGGGACCTTGCAAGACTTCTCATTATTCAAAAGCCAAGAATCTTGCCTGAGACATGTTCAGCCTTCTTTGAAAACAAAACCTTAACTTGAGGAATAACTCTCTACATGTCAGGGAGCTTAATACGATATCTTCGTCTGTAAATTACGACTTTAGAGGTAGCTCAGGATCTCATCATGCTGGAAACATGAACAAGTCGTATCCTCCTAAATATAACCCTGCTTATCATTCACATCATTGACGGAGGTCAGGTTTTCAGCAACAGCATCCACCCCAAAGGCCGACAGGGCCAAAATCTTCAGTAAAAATGAAAGTGGACAATTCCACCCTATCCAGGAAGGTAAGCTATATAAATTTGCCAAAATCGTTTAAAAGGAAATGAAGATCTGACAACTACCATCGAAAGGAACAGCGTCTACATCATGTAGTATCCATAGGTTCAGAAAACTCTTCGGTTGCGGAAAACCCAGAAATAGAGTCCATTAAACTTCCCAATGAAGAACCTAGGGGAGAAAATGTTATGGAATGCGCCTCATTTCCAGCGTAGCATAGCGTAGCGCGGGATCGTAATATCCTAAATTTCCTTATAGACGCTGCGGCGAATAAGAACTTCATCAAACACAATTTATTTCCGCGTACCGGCGCCGTAAGAATCCCATTTCATGTCAATAGTCATGCAGAGGTATCCTAGTTAAAAACAAAATCTGTGGGAAGTTCGGAAGTTCCATTACGGGGCAACGATCTCGAGATAACATTTTTCGTCCTCCCAAGTCTGAAATCGTTCGATGGAATAAGGCTTTATAGACAGAGAAAGAAATATGCTTGCCATTAAATCGAATAAAAACATCCCTATCAAAAACCGCACTTATGCTGAATTATTTAGTCAAATACTTATTTCCGGATGACATGCTTCCATGTTAGGAAAGTCTAGTTTAGGAAATCTTTACTTGAAGTTCGAAGATCCTTTCGGACCAATGAGGAACGATAAGCTAAAAACCAATGTCTGAGCGGAAATTCGTACAAGCACCGACCCCGGTTTTAGGAGGGAAGAAATTGAGAGTCAGGTAACTTCTGTATACTTCTGTCAGAGAACAACATCCGTCCAGGTAACAGCCCATATAATTCACCTATATGCGTTGTTCCGAGAAAGCCAAAGCCAAACGGAGAAAAGCAGTAGAGAATGGTCATCGATTAAAAGCGTCTAAACGCCGTAACAATTCCGGATATATATCCTATCCCCCAGTCTAGGTGATGCTCGATTCTTCACAACGACATTCCGAAGAAGGCTTTCTCAACGATGAATGGGAAGTACGAATATCAAAGATTTCCGTTCGACCTCAAGAATGTTCCAGCAATCTTTAAGCACATGATATATATTTTAGATCACACAATTATTTTTAGTAAATCAAAAGAAGCTCATCTAAGAGACATCAAGATCGTCTTCAATAAAATCAACGAGGCCGGATTTAAAATCAACTTGGAAAAAACTAACGTCTTGGCTACCACCGCCGAATTTCTTGGATACCTAGTTACTCCTGATGGTATCCTCCTAGACCCGAAAAAGGTTAAAGCCGTCGAAAAAATCCTTCCACCGACAAACTTAAAAGAATTGAAAAGCTATCTCGGATTAACTTCCTACTACAGGAAATTTATCCATGATTATGCTAAATTAGCGAAACCGTTGACGAATATAACTAGAGGCGAATTTGCACAAGTTCGAGTTGACCAATCAAAAAATGTTCCAATCTCTCTCAATGAAGATAAAATTAAAGCTTTCGAAATCATGAAGGAGCTACCCACTTCTGCAGAAGTGCTGGCATTTCCGGACTTCGTGAAAAGCTTTAATTTGACCACAAATGCTTCAAATTGTCTTGTACTGTCTCAAGGTTAGCATGGTACGAGATGAGAAGGAGATGCTTGCGGTAGTCTGGGCTCTGGGTAATTGGAGAAATTATCTGTATGGAGCAAAGAAGATTAAGGTTTACACGGACCACCAGCCTCTGATATTCGCACTGAGTAATAGAAATCACAATGCGAAACTTAAATGCTGCAAAGCAAGGATTGAGTAGTATAACTACGAATTGATTTACATACCAGGGAAACCGAATTTCGTGGCTGATGCTCTTTCACGCCTGAAGACGGAAGTTAAACATTTGCCTGGTCTATCTAATGCAGCCGAAATAGCTGGCAAAGGAGACACAATGCTGAAACTGCAGACGAATTTCAAGAAGCACTCTGGAAATCAGCCACGGATACAGCAGGAGAAAGACGAGCCTCAGGGGCAGACTCATTGAGTGGTACAAGTGAGTAGTGACTTTGTGAGCTCCCCATCAGTGATACAGATTCTTGCACCGCGTACAGTGCCAACCAGGATTATTCAGACCTAATACCACATGTAGAAGCCCCAATTAATGTGTTCAGAATTGGCATCGATCTTTGTGTTCACGAATAACCGCATCAGGGCTATCATTGCCATTGTATTTCTGCAAGAAACTTTTGTCAAGCTAATCTCATAGAAATGCTTACACAAAATTTGAACATAAGTATAGAAAGTGGAATCTAAATTCCGGAGAACTATCCGGGGTTGCTTCAAAGAATTTATTTGGAAAACTTCGAAAAATTCAAGATTCGCATGACGCAAAGAGCTGTCGAAGATGTTGCTAACAAATCACTAATTCCTAATAATGGAAAAATAACATAGAAGAGCCCATCCGACCGACACCCCATAACCCCCATTTTACATGAAACACCAACTCCCAACTATCCATGTGAAATTCTTCATATGGATACTGTGGAACTTCAAAATGAGAAATTTTTAACCATAGTTGACAAGTTTTCTAAATTTTTCCACATTAAATCAGAATTGATTGAAATTTTACATTACTTCACAGTTCCACAAATTTTAATCACGGACAATGAAAGAGGCTTCCTCAGCCCAATCTTTACACATTATTAAGACGCTCGGAATCAAACTATACCTAACCCCAAGACACAGAAGCGAGGTAAACGAACAGTTCTAAAGGGTACATTCCACTATACTGGAAATTTATCAGTGTCTTAAAGCCGAGAATCAAGATGTGAAGGTCAAGAAACTTGTCTACGTAGCTATAGATCGTTATAACAAAATAATACACTGCGTCATCAAACGGAAGACAACTGACATATTCTTTAATAGGTCCCTCAGACACAATTTTCAAAATCTTTTGAACATGCGCTCAAAAATCAATAAAATCTCAGGGGCATTAAATATGGAAACATGGAAGCCAGATATGTAAGGTTAAATTTAAAGAGAGGTAAACCCAGGTAGTATCGCGAGGGGGACGAGATTTATACCGCCATTAAACGTATCAAAGGAAAAAATAAGATCTTCTTTGAAAAGGAAAATGTGGCAAAGAATAATCATGTTATAGTAACGACAGATAGTGGTAGGAAAATTCACAGGGCTCATCTAAAAAATATTAATATCCAAAAAACAGGAAAAGGAATTGAGACTCAATAAATAAAAAAAAGATAAAAAAAGGGGAATGTTTCAATATATCACAGAAAAATTCTAACTCCTTATAACAATTTCTACATATGTAACACATATAAGTAACTAATGTTAAGCTTTTATTTTTGTAATAGTGATCTAATTCCTACATAAAATAACAAATTTGTATTACAGTTTAGTTTTGTTGATTCCCTCGGAAGCCCTTTTTCATATAAATCGCCAATTGTGACAGTTAAGGAAAGTGATGCCTGTATGACGAATGGGTACTTCAAACTTATTCATCTTATTGATTTAAAACTTTACCACGGACTTGTACAAAAAATTTAACAACTTGTTACAAAGCGGTTATGAGATGAAGAAACCCCCTTGCTTTTAAAGTGTCACCTAAACCAGATCCAGAATCGCCTGAGAGAACTTCGTGACCCACGTGCGAATAGAGTTAGGCCCATTAATTGGAGTGGGACTGCCTGAAAACGGCTGACGGGTTCAACTGCTGCAACTGAGCGGACAGCCTTTCATAAATACAGGCCGACTTAGCTATGAACTATGACCACCATTACAAAATTAATGAGAAACTGTTTGACGCAACGCATGAGGTTATTAATACGAGGGTGGGTCAATAAGTCCGTGACTTTTTGAATTTCTGACCTCTTTACTGAAACAGCAACACTGCTCCTGTCAACAGGCATCTGTCAGTTGACTCCTGTCAAATTTATGTTCAATTAAATGTTCAAATTTAAACTTGCTGCGTCAGTTAGTTTGTGTTTTACAGCTATTTTTATCAGACTACTCACTAATTTGAGGAGAAAAAGTTCTTTTCCACCAAGACAATGCAAGGGCGCACACATGTGCAGTTGCCATGGCAAAAATCCATGAATTGGGCTATGAATTGCTCCCCCATCCACCCTATTCTCCAGATTTGGCTCCGAGCGACTAATTCTTGTTCCCAAACCTGAAGAAATGGCTTGGTGGAAAAAGATTTGACTCCAATGATGAAGTCATCTCGCAAACAAAGGCCTATTTTGAGGACCTCGACAAATCATTTTTTTTGGAAGGGATAAAAAAATTGGAGAAGCGTTGGACAAAGTGTATAGAGCTCAAGGGAGACTATATTGAAAAATAAAATTATTTTTTTATCAAAAAATCTGTGTTTTATTCCAAAAGTCTTATTGACCCGCCCTCGTATATACAAAGTTAACAAAATAATCGATAGCTACAATAACGCCTTGCAGAAGGGAGAATCTGAGAATCTAGGACGTGACTTACTTGAAAAGATACTAATACTAAAAGAGGGTGTAAATGAAGTTATTAGGGCCTGCCAAATGGCTAGGGCGGAGATAGGAAATAGCAACATATTAGACTCTGAAGAGGTCATTGCCATCACAAACGAACTAGAAAGCCTACCTTACCAACACTTTGTGGAAGCCGTAGAATACGGCCGACCCACCGTGTTTAAAAATGGAACTTCATTGCTGTGCGTCTTATCAATTCCGAAGGTTGGGCCTACAATATTTCATCTGGTGAAGGCTCGTGCTTCAATTAATGACAGAAAACAACTTGAATTAAATTTAACGAAAGTACTTATCAACTACGACGAAACGCTCCGACTAGAGGGTGACTGCCTTCACATAGGGAATACTTCCGTATGTGAGGAAAGTGTAGTAAAAGAATTACCAGAAGATACTTGCCTATCAAGAACCCTCAAAGGTGGTACAGACAGGCTAATGCAGATATCATTGAATTGAGCGGAGAAAAAACTATTTTTGTTACTAACTTTAATGGCTCTCTTTTAGATAGAAACTCCTCAATTTCTTTAGAAGGCACCTACTTGATTCAGCTGGACAACAAAACAATCAGCATCAAGGATCGGACGTACTACAGTAAAACAAGGGTATACAAGTACTCCCTCCTGTCCTGGTCAACGTAACTAGTAAAAGGGTGAAACTTAATATAGATCATTTGCATGACATTAGTGTTAAAAACATAGAACACATTAAATCCCTAAAAGAAAGTATTAGTTTTCTATAATTATAGAAATTTATATCATCATAGTAATCTTCATTTCAATCTGTTTGCTGTGTGGAAATATATACTTGAGAGCCAACATTCCAGAACTTCATGCTTAGGTTGGTCACAAACAAGTCCCTTGCCCCCGTAGCGCGTTACGAAGGAAGTTCAAAAACCAGATGGGAACCTAAGCTCCTCAACATGTTTACGTATATATCATCGGGACGCATATATTTGAAAGGGCAGCAGTTAGCACGCATAAGCAGCCACCTATCTGACTGAAATAAGAGAAGGCTCAATTGTCCAGTCAGACACCGTATGCATTTTTCACCTGCATGCTCAAGCGGAAGTGCATTGGTTTCCCAATCGGACGGTTTGGGGTTCAATACCTGCTGTGACTGAAAGACATTTTTCATGCATCTAAAATCTTGTGAGTAAATAGTTGCCCAAATGCAACATCAAGTCAATTCACTATAATAATTTAGTCTCTCTATTAAAAGTTGAATGCCACCCATTTAGCGAAATAGCCACTGAGCCCAAACATCTTTCTTTCTCTTTCTATCCCATTTTCCGAAAAACTTAACACTTGCTTTGGTATCATAGTGATACCCACTTAAGTGTTAAGTTCTTTAAAAATGCGAACCTGCATGACATTTCCCGTGGGAACCAAGGCCATTGGATTCAATTATGCAGAGGTTAGGCTTTTACTATTAGACACATTGTTAGGCATTCTGATAGAGTACCCGGTTGAGTAAACAGTTACTTATAATATAAAAATCGTGCTTTATTTTGGATCCAAGTTGCGCAGCTTGTTCGCGTGATTTGAAGTTTTTTAGAAAACTTAGAAAACTCCTCCTACAGGACTTTTACTTGCAGCAAACAAAACAACATTATCATGCAGTAATTTTTGGTGAGTGCTCGTGCCCCCATTTATTTCGTTTAAACTAACTTAAAAACTCAAAAATTAGGGGTTAGGAAATAAGGGAATAATGGAGGAGATCAAATTTGAGACAAGAAGTGCTCAGGTTAAAATCCATAAGAGGGGATTTGAGATGACCTTACGGAGCATGCGGGAGATTGGTTCGTTGGTATCATAAGAAGGGCGATGGGTTGGAACATAGAAGAGACGAGGACAGCGTAAATTACGGGGGTTAGTGTTGAAGGAAATAGAATTGTAAAGGGAAGCGCAATCCACAGAACCAGAGAGCAGTCGACAAATGAAGAAAAAGTTAGCTGCGTCTCTGCATTTTTCGAGTGAAATCAAGTTAAATAGTTTGAGGCTGTCACGATAGGGAGGTAAGATAAATGGGTCATCGGTAAAGCGACGTTAAATGTTCTCGCTTCGGTATATATGAACTCGCTGAAAGGGGGACCACACTTCGCTGGCATATTGGAAAAGGGGTTGGACAAGAGTAATGTAAAGTGACCTTGTTACAGAAGGGTTTATCAATTCTTTAGACCATCGTTAGATAAAACCGATCGATGAGTTGGCTTTAAGGATTATCTCATCAATATGCAAACGGAAGTTTAACTCTCTATCGTATAAAATTCCAAGGTCCCGAAGAGATTGAACCTGGGGTACAGGTTGGTCATGCAGACAACAAAGTCGAGAGGGGGATTGATTGGATTTACGAGACAAAGTTATAGATTAGCATTTGTCCATAGTAGCAATAATTTTTGTTTTTTAGAAATGCGTCCAAAACTTTTCACAGAATCGGAAATAAAACGAGTGATCGATTTCGACTGGAATAATTCTGATGATGAAGAAGACGAAGAAGAGTTATATGATTCCAATTTGGAGAGAGTGATTGAAGAAATAATTGATCAGGTAAGCGTTACTATATTTTAGTTCTATTTAATCTATTGAAATCCCGTAGGAAAATAGGAGAAAACATTGAAATAAATTTGATTACCAGAATTGTTGAAGAAATGTACATGCTGATGAAGAAGTTAAAAATTAAGGGGATACAGAAAACATCGTCAGGGAAAGATTTGAAAAAATCAATCTGGAGAGTTTGAGATGGAGGAACACGTGCCTATCTGTTTGCGAAACTGCTTGGAAAGAAGAAACAGTTTTTCTAGAAGTAAAAGATTCAATAAAATATTTCAGTGAGTTCTTCGATGATGCAATTATAAACAAGATTTGCAGCGAAACCAGTCTATATTCGATGCAAATGAAAGGCGTAGTGCTAAATTGTTTACCATTCCAGATCAAACGATTCTTTGGAGTAATCTTTATTTAGGAGTAATACAAATTCCAAATTTACGAATAGCTTGGATGCCAAACTTCAGATTATCAGCTGTTGCAGATTCTTTATCAAGAGTACGCTTTGAGAAAATCAAAGAAGCTTTTCACATAAATGATAATACTCAAAGCCGGAACGTGGATCTAATAATTACGACAAACTTTATAAAATACGTCCATTATTGGATAAAACGAAGGAGAAATGTAACAAAGTAGACCAGGGGGAACACCAGAGCATTGATTAACAAATGACTAAATATAAAGGACGTCATAATCTAAAACAATACCTACCAATAAAGTCCAATAAGTGGAGTTTTAAAATGTTCACAAGAGCTGGCGTTTCAGGTGTCGTATATGATTTTGCTCTCTATGTAGGAGAAGGAACATGTCCATCTTTTGGATTCGGGATCTCATCAAATATTGTGTTGCACTTAGCTTTTAATGTTCCACAAAACAAGAATTATAAATTATTTTTCGATAATTGGTTCGCTTCCATAAACCTGATGATTGCGCTAAAAGAAAAAGGCATTTTAACAGCAGCAACAATTCGAAACAATCGAATGAAAAACTGTTGCCTTATGAATGAAAAGGAGCTCATGAAAAAAGGCCGTGGATCGTATGATTTTAAATTCGAGGCAGCACATAATTTAGTTGCCTGCCGCTGGTACGACGATAAGAGCGTTCAACTAGTTTCAAATTATATAGCTGAAACATTTTCAGAATGCAAACGCTGGTGTCGTAAACAAAAGAAGTGTATGAATATACCCAGACCTGCAATTGTCGAGTGTTATAACAAGGATATAGGAGGCGTAGACCTAGCTGACAAGTTGTTAGAGCTGCATAAGATCAACCACAGGTCTAAGAAATGGAATATGCGTATTGTATACTGGTGCCTCATCACAGCAGTAGTCGATAGCTGGTTGTAGTATAGAAGAAACCTAAAAAATTAAGACGGAAGAACGAAACATATTTCATTGTTGAATTTTCAGCTGATGATAGCAAACGAGCTTTTACACGCGCCTAATATTACGTCAGTAAACCAACGCAAAAGAGGTCGTCCACCGGCAATCCTTTCAAGTACGCAATCAGATTCACCGTCACCAGCATCTCCAGCACCATCTACCATTTCAAACACTTCATCACAAAGTTCATCATCGTCAAAAAAACGTGCATATATGTATATCAAAACCTCCAAAATCCATGCGTCTCGATCAAGCCGGTCATTGGGTTGAATGGGGAGCAAAAGGAAGGTGTAGATTATGCCATACCGGTATTCCAAAATCAAAATGTTCAAAATGTAAGGTACACTTATGTTGTAATCCACAAAAAATTATTTTATTTCATTTCACACATAAAATGTATCAAAAATTAATAAAAACAACATAAAATATCAATATTCGTTTGTGTTTTAAAATGTACTACTGTACATTGCTTATAAGCAACATTTTATAACGGTAAAACCAGAAGTGGTAGAGCCTTGAAATTGATATCAGTTCATATTCAAGGCTCAATCAATAACCTAATATATTCAAACAATTTTTAACCACGCCCACTATAATTTTGACATCAAAGGGTTAAGAATTATCTCATCAATATGCAAACTAAACTCCCGTTTATCAAAAAATAAAGTCGAGTGGCAGATTGTTTTCACTTACGAGCCAAAGTGATAGATTAACATTTGGAGATATTAAGCTCAAAGCAATTTTTTAGACACCAAGGGGAAAACCTATCGAGGTGTCCTTGAAGGAGAATACCACCTTGATCAAAAATAATTCCCGGAATAACCACCGTGTGGCGTTCCTATTGTTCCGATTTGAGTTCTGTTTTTTTCGTTATGTTGGTAAATCTGTTATTGATATCCTCTCTAATTAAGAGAAACGCGTTGGAGCATGGATCGAAGAGGGGCACTTTTGTTGGGAGACGTGAAGGGGGTTGCTTAGGGATATAGACTGAAGGAAAAAAATTGGGAAATATTTTGGTTTTAAGGCTCCAGTTGGATTCAGATTTAGGATGTGAATGGGGAATGGATCTGGGTGATTTATAATAAGCTTTATTACGTAAGACTTTGGTTCGTTTTTTTTCTATATTCTTAATTTTTTTTTTTAAAGTAGCGCGCTCTCAAGAGGTTACGATACCCTTCAAATGTTTGCACGCAGCGTGGACGAAGGAAAATTAGGGACGAAAGAGAGATAGGTGCCAATGCGTATTGGTTTTAAATGTATGAATGTTATAATGACGAGGAAATAGAGAGCTCTGCTGGGCATTCCACAAGTGAGCTGTTCGGCTTAAGAACGAATCACGATATTTCAGAGTATGTCCGAAAGTGGGCTTGAGGGAATACTGATGAGCATTCATAGCGAGACGCGTGTTACGGTGAAAGGTTTGAAGGGGTCAAAAGCTACTGGCGATTTCTATAGAGCACTGGTGGTTGAAATAGAGATAAAACAAAGTGAGACAGCAGACATTACGTTGGTGTTCAAGGGTATCAATTGCCTGACTGATATTAATATCACCTATGAGGTTTATCGCACAGTTTTGTATGCTATCTGCTAGGTGCAGAGATATTTGAGACGCACCTGACCAGATGTGTGCATTGTACTCTAAAGTTGGCCAGCACAGAAGGGGAAAAGTATTTCTTACATCGTTTGAGTAAACCTAGACATTTCGCAGCATTTTGCGTGACATCGAATATGTGTTCATTCCAACGTAAGTTGTCATTGACACACATACCGTGAATGAAAAGGTTTTTGGTTTCGACGATGTAAGTGCCATTCATAGATAATGGCTGGGTATATAAATTTCGCTTTATCCACGGCAGACAGCATTGAGTTTTGGAAGCATTAAATTCCACTCTGTTGGTAGTTGCTAATATCGGAATTTAATGAGCTTAAAATACTCTGCCATTCCCGTTCTACATCCGAAGAGCAGGGTGAATATGAGTCCGAAAACGAATATGAATATTGATGTACACTTTGGTTTCACGTTTCTGTGATACATTTCGTCAGATCGATCACCAGTGGACCTGTTGCTCACTGAGAAGTTTTCGTGTTTCGAGATATTTCATGAGATGACGATTTATCCGCGTTTCCATGACCTTGGAAAGAAGGGACGTTAGTGCAATGGGTCAGTAGGAGGAGAGAGAAGAATATTCGCCCTTTTTAGGGATGGGATGGACAAAGGTTGTTTTCTATCTACTCGGAAAGAGTCCTAAATATAGGGTTTTCCAATAAGGACTTGACAACTTTTTTTTTAAATGTTAACCATTTGAGATACTTCAAAAACTTTATTATCGGCTTGAAGTACAATCAAAACATTTATGAATGGAACTCGACTTCGTTCATATGGCCACCGCTGGCACGTTTGGAGCGGTCGATTCGTTGGACCCAATTTTCAACGACACGGCCACACATTTAGGCCGAAACGGCAGCTATTTCGCGTTCAATGTTGGCTCTGAGCTCTTCCGACGTCGTCGGCGTATTGGCATAAACCAATGACTTAACGTAGCCTCACAGAAAATAGTCAAGCGACGTTAAATTGCACAAACGAGGCGGCCAATCGACTGGCCCATTTCTTGAGATAACACACTCACCATACTTACTCTTCAATAAATCGATTGTAGCTTGTGACATCATCCTGTTGAAAACACATGTCGTACAAGTACATATCTTCCAATTCGGCCCAAAAATAATCGGTGATCATGGCGCGATAACGCTGACCATTACAGTAACGTGACGATCGTTATCGTCGACAAAAAATATGGCCCAATAACGCCGCCGGCATTATTTTTTGTGGATGAAGTGGTGATTCATGAAGCGCATGTGGATTTTCACCTGACCAATAACGCATATTTTGCTTATTGACGAACCCATTGAGCCAAAAATGAGCTTCGTCATTGAAGATGATTTTGCGATGAAATTCATCATCTTGGCGCATCTTCTCCAGAACCCATTCGGAGAACGTACGTTGCTTCAAATGGCCCATCGGCTTCAATTGTTGAGTCAGCTTGATCTTTTATGGGTGTAAACCAAGATCCTTACGCAAAATACGCCATAATGTGGTCTGAGCGATGCCCAATTCTTGAGAATGCCGTGGAATTGACTGATTTAGATCGTTTTATACAGACGCCTGAACGGCAGCGATATTTTCGACACTTCGACCAACCCGTTGTCTCACTGACACGGCAACTTCACACAACGAATATGTAGACTCAAATTTTTGCACTAAACTTGTTATTGCCTGTCTACTAGGGAGAGAATTACGACCGAAAATTGGAGTTAACGCTCTTAAAGTTGCAGTCACCGACTCCGAATTTCGGTAGAGAATTTTTATAATTTGCAGACGTTGCTCGTTCGTGTACTTTACCATTATGAAAATGTTGAGTTTACTGAATAAATTGACAGTGACAGTTTGATGATTACTAAAAGAGTGCGTTCACAAATTAAATTCAAAGTTGTCAAGTCCCTATTGTAAAACCATTTAGTAGGATTGATGAAAAAGCTTACGCAGTGGTTTTGCCAGCGTGGAAGAACACCTCTTCATTTGATGATGATGCCTACCCTTTTTTGAAAAATTCAGAAATCCAAGCAACTTATGCGTAATTTGGTGCACCTTTGACGAGTACTGTGATGAACACCTGATTCATTGTGCAGAGTCGATCTAGCCTGTTTTGCCACTCTAAATGTGTCCATGTTCTGTTAAATCTTGTAACAAGTTTCCACGGAGAAGCGACAGGAGAAGTTGACTCTGGAGCAATTCTAATACCATACGATTTTTAGATCAATGGGCTGGTGCGATGATTTTTAGGTTCGTTGTCGGCACTGGATGTTACAATGATTCGGCTTCGGTTTGTAACAATTCAGCCAAATTGATGTATTGTATTTGTTGTGCGGCGTGGGATGGGTTGGAAGGCCATCGACATACTGTTTCAATTAGATTTTCCAAACCATTCAACACCATTCTATTCGTAGTGAGTTCTTAATTAAGCTCATTGATCTAATATAACCTCAAGCATGGACTCATAGTGCTTTGAGAGTGGGTGATTTTATGTTGAAGATTGAAGATGGAGATTGGAGATTGGATGCGGATGACTGGAGATGAATTTATACCGCCATTAAACGTATCAAAGGAAAAAATAAGATCTTCTTTGAAAAGGAAAATGTGGCAAAGAATAATCATGTTATAGTAACGACAGATAGTGGTAGGAAAATTCACAGGGCTCATCTAAAAAATATTAATATCCAAAAAACAGGAAAAGGAATTGAGACTCAATAAATAAAAAAAAGATAAAAAAAGGGGAATGTTTCAATATATCACAGAAAAATTCTAACTCCTTATAACAATTTCTACATATGTAACACATATAAGTAACTAATGTTAAGCTTTTATTTTTGTAATAGTGATCTACTTCCTACATAAAATAACAAATTTGTATTACAGTTTAGTTTTGTTGATTCCCTCGGAAGCCCTTTTTCATATAAATCGCCAATTGTGACAGTTAAGGAAAGTGATGCCTGTATGACGAATGGGTACTTCAAACTTATTCATCTTATTGATTTAAAACTTTACCACGGACTTGTACAAAAAATTTAACAACTTGTTACAAAGCGGTTATGAGATGAAGAAACCCCCTTGCTTTTAAAGTGTCACCTAAACCAGATCCAGAATCGCCTGAGAGAACTTCGTGACCCACGTGCGAATAGAGTTAGGCCCATTAATTGGAGTGGGACTGCCTGAAAACGGCTGACGGGTTCAACTGCTGCAACTGAGCGGACAGCCTTTCATAAATACAGGCCGACTTAGCTATGAACTATGACCACCATTACAAAATTAATGAGAAACTGTTTGACGCAACGCATGAGGTTATTAATACGAGGGTGGGTCAATAAGTCCGTGACTTTTTGAATTTCTGACCTCTTTACTGAAACAGCAACACTGCTCCTGTCAACAGGCATCTGTCAGTTGACTCCTGTCAAATTTATGTTCAATTAAATGTTCAAATTTAAACTTGCTGCGTCAGTTAGTTTGTGTTTTACAGCTATTTTTATCAGACTACTCACTAATTTGAGGAGAAAAAGTTCTTTTCCACCAAGACAATGCAAGGGCGCACACATGTGCAGTTGCCATGGCAAAAATCCATGAATTGGGCTATGAATTGCTCCCCCATCCACCCTATTCTCCAGATTTGGCTCCGAGCGACTAATTCTTGTTCCCAAACCTGAAGAAATGGCTTGGTGGAAAAAGATTTGACTCCAATGATGAAGTCATCTCGCAAACAAAGGCCTATTTTGAGGACCTCGACAAATCATTTTTTTTGGAAGGGATAAAAAAATTGGAGAAGCGTTGGACAAAGTGTATAGAGCTCAAGGGAGGCTATATTGAAAAATAAAATTATTTTTTTATCAAAAAATCTGTGTTTTATTCCAAAAGTCTTATTGACCCGCCCTCGTATATACAAAGTTAACAAAATAATCGATAGCTACAATAACGCCTTGCAGAAGGGAGAATCTGAGAATCTAGGACGTGACTTACTTGAAAAGATACTTATACTAAAAGAGGGTGTAAATGAAGTTATTAGGGCCTGCCAAATGGCTAGGGCGGAGATAGGAAATAGCAACATATTAGACTCTGAAGAGGTCATTGCCATCACAAACGAACTAGAAAGCCTACCTTACCAACACTTTGTGGAAGCCGTAGAATACGGCCGACCCACCGTGTTTAAAAATGGAACTTCATTGCTGTGCGTCTTATCAATTCCGAAGGTTGGGCCTACAATATTTCATCTGGTGAAGGCTCGTGCTTCAATTAATGACAGAAAACAACTTGAATTAAATTTAACGAAAGTACTTATCAACTACGACGAAACGCTCCGACTAGAGGGTGACTGCCTTCACATAGGGAATACTTCCGTATGTGAGGAAAGTGTAGTAAAAGAATTACCAGAAGATACTTGCCTATCAAGAACCCTCAAAGGTGGTACAGACAGGCTAATGCAGATATCATTGAATTGAGCGGAGAAAAAACTATTTTTGTTACTAACTTTAATGGCTCTCTTTTAGATAGAAACTCCTCAATTTCTTTAGAAGGCACCTACTTGATTCAGCTGGACAACAAAACAATCAGCATCAAGGATCGGACGTACTACAGTAAAACAAGGGTATACAAGTACTCCCTCCTGTCCTGGTCAACGTAACTAGTAAAAGGGTGAAACTTAATATAGATCATTTGCATGACATTAGTGTTAAAAACATAGAACACATTAAATCCCTAAAAGAAAGTATTAGTTTTCTATAATTATAGAAATTTATATCATCATAGTAATCTTCATTTCAATCTGTTTGCTGTGTGGAAATATATACTTGAGAGCCAACATTCCAGAACTTCATGCTTAGGTTGGTCACAAACAAGTCCCTTGCCCCCGTAGCGCGTTACGAAAGAAGTTCAAAAACCAGATGGGAACCTAAGCTCCTCAACATGTTTACGTATATATCATCGGGACGCATATATTTGAAAGGGCAGCAGTTAGCACGCGTAAGCAGCCACCTATCTGACTGAAATAAGAGAAGGCTCAATTGTCCAGTCAGACACCGTATGCATTTTTCACCTGCATGCTCAAGCGGAAGTGCATTGGTTTCCCAATCGGACGGTTTGGGGTTCAATACCTGCTGTGACTGAAAGACATTTTTCATGCATCTAAAATCTTGTGAGTAAATAGTTGCCCAAATGCAACATCAAGTCAATTCACTATAATAATTTAGTCTCTCTATTAAAAGTTGAATGCCACCCATTTAGCGAAATAGCCACTGAGCCCAAACATCTTTCTTTCTCTTTCTATCCCATTTTCCGAAAAACTTAACACTTGCTTTGGTATCATAGTGATACCCACTTAAGTGTTAAGTTCTTTAAAAATGCGAACCTGCATGACATTTCCCGTGGGAACCAAGGCCATTGGATTCAATTATGCAGAGGTTAGGCTTTTACTATTAGACACATTGTTAGGCATTCTGATAGAGTACCCGGTTGAGTAAACAGTTACTTATAATATAAAAATCGTGCTTTATTTTGGATCCAAGTTGCGCAGCTTGTTCGCGTGATTTGAAGTTTTTTAGAAAACTTAGAAAACTCCTCCTACAGGACTTTTACTTGCAGCAAACAAAACAACATTATCATGCAGTAATTTTTGGTGAGTGCTCGTGCCCCCATTTATTTCGTTTAAACTAACTTAAAAACTCAAAAATTAGGGGTTAGGAAATAAGGGAATAATGGAGGAGATCAAATTTGAGACAAGAAGTGCTCAGGTTAAAATCCATAAGAGGGGATTTGAGATGACCTTACGGAGCATGCGGGAGATTGGTTCGTTGGTATCATAAGAAGGGCGATGGGTTGGAACATAGAAGAGACGAGGACAGCGTAAATTACGGGGGTTAGTGTTGAAGGAAATAGAATTGTAAAGGGAAGCGCAATCCACAGAACCAGAGAGCAGTCGACAAATGAAGAAAAAGTTAGCTGCGTCTCTGCATTTTTCGAGTGAAATCAAGTTAAATAGTTTGAGGCTGTCACGATAGGGAGGTAAGATAAATGGGTCATCGGTAAAGCGACGTTAAATGTTCTCGCTTCGGTATATATGAACTCGCTGAAAGGGGGACCACACTTCGCTGGCATATTGGAAAAGGGGTTGGACAAGAGTAATGTAAAGTGACCTTGTTACAGAAGGGTTTATCAATTCTTTAGACCATCGTTAGATAAAACCGATCGATGAGTTGGCTTTAAGGATTATCTCATCAATATGCAAACGGAAGTTTAACTCTCTATCGTATAAAATTCCAAGGTCCCGAAGAGATTGAACCTGGGGTACAGGTTGGTCATGCAGACAACAAAGTCGAGAGGGGGATTGATTGGATTTACGAGACAAAGTTATAGATTAGCATTTGTCCATAGTAGCAATAATTTTTGTTTTTTAGAAATGCGTCCAAAACTTTTCACAGAATCGGAAATAAAACGAGTGATCGATTTCGACTGGAATAATTCTGATGATGAAGAAGACGAAGAAGAGTTATATGATTCCAATTTGGAGAGAGTGATTGAAGAAATAATTGATCAGGTAAGCGTTACTATATTTTAGTTCTATTTAATCTATTGAAATCCCGTAGGAAAATAGGAGAAAACATTGAAATAAATTTGATTACCAGAATTGTTGAAGAAATGTACATGCTGATGAAGAAGTTAAAAATTAAGGGGATACAGAAAACATCGTCAGGGAAAGATTTGAAAAAATCAATCTGGAGAGTTTGAGATGGAGGAACACGTGCCTATCTGTTTGCGAAACTGCTTGGAAAGAAGAAACAGTTTTTCTAGAAGTAAAAGATTCAATAAAATATTTCAGTGAGTTCTTCGATGATGCAATTATAAACAAGATTTGCAGCGAAACCAGTCTATATTCGATGCAAATGAAAGGCGTAGTGCTAAATTGTTTACCATTCCAGATCAAACGATTCTTTGGAGTAATCTTTATTTAGGAGTAATACAAATTCCAAATTTACGAATAGCTTGGATGCCAAACTTCAGATTATCAGCTGTTGCAGATTCTTTATCAAGAGTACGCTTTGAGAAAATCAAAGAAGCTTTTCACATAAATGATAATACTCAAAGCCGGAACGTGGATCTAATAATTACGACAAACTTTATAAAATACGTCCATTATTGGATAAAACGAAGGAGAAATGTAACAAAGTAGACCAGGGGGAACACCAGAGCATTGATTAACAAATGACTAAATATAAAGGACGTCATAATCTAAAACAATACCTACCAATAAAGTCCAATAAGTGGAGTTTTAAAATGTTCACAAGAGCTGGCGTTTCAGGTGTCGTATATGATTTTGCTCTCTATGTAGGAGAAGGAACATGTCCATCTTTTGGATTCGGGATCTCATCAAATATTGTGTTGCACTTAGCTTTTAATGTTCCACAAAACAAGAATTATAAATTATTTTTCGATAATTGGTTCGCTTCCATAAACCTGATGATTGCGCTAAAAGAAAAAGGCATTTTAACAGCAGCAACAATTCGAAACAATCGAATGAAAAACTGTTGCCTTATGAATGAAAAGGAGCTCATGAAAAAAGGCCGTGGATCGTATGATTTTGAATTCGAGGCAGCACATAATTTAGTTGCCTGCCGCTGGTACGACGATAAGAGCGTTCAACTAGTTTCAAATTATATAGCTGAAACATTTTCAGAATGCAAACGCTGGTGTCGTAAACAAAAGAAGTGTATGAATATACCCAGACCTGCAATTGTCGAGTGTTATAACAAGGATATAGGAGGCGTAGACCTAGCTGACAAGTTGTTAGAGCTGCATAAGATCAACCACAGGTCTAAGAAATGGAATATGCGTATTGTATACTGGTGCCTCATCACAGCAGTAGTCGATAGCTGGTTGTAGTATAGAAGAAACCTAAAAAATTAAGACGGAAGAACGAAACATATTTCATTGTTGAATTTTCAGCTGATGATAGCAAACGAGCTTTTACACGCGCCTAATATTACGTCAGTAAACCAACGCAAAAGAGGTCGTCCACCGGCAATCCTTTCAAGTACGCAATCAGATTCACCGTCACCAGCATCTCCAGCACCATCTACCATTTCAAACACTTCATCACAAAGTTCATCATCGTCAAAAAAACGTGCATATATGTATATCAAAACCTCCAAAATCCATGCGTCTCGATCAAGCCGGTCATTGGGTTGAATGGGGAGCAAAAGGAAGGTGTAGATTATGCCATACCGGTATTCCAAAATCAAAATGTTCAAAATGTAAGGTACACTTATGTTGTAATCCACAAAAAATTATTTTATTTCATTTCACACATAAAATGTATCAAAAATTAATAAAAACAACATAAAATATCAATATTCGTTTGTGTTTTAAAATGTACTACTGTACATTGCTTATAAGCAACATTTTATAACGGTAAAACCAGAAGTGGTAGAGCCTTGAAATTGATATCAGTTCATATTCAAGGCTCAATCAATAACCTAATATATTCAAACAATTTTTAACCACGCCCACTATAATTTTGACATCAAAGGGTTAAGAATTATCTCATCAATATGCAAACTAAACTCCCGTTTATCAAAAAATAAAGTCGAGTGGCAGATTGTTTTCACTTACGAGCCAAAGTGATAGATTAACATTTGGAGATATTAAGCTCAAAGCAATTTTTTAGACACCAAGGGGAAAACCTATCGAGGTGTCCTTGAAGGAGAATACCACCTTGATCAAAAATAATTCCCGGAATAACCACCGTGTGGCGTTCCTATTGTTCCGATTTGAGTTCTGTTTTTTTCGTTATGTTGGTAAATCTGTTATTGATATCCTCTCTAATTAAGAGAAACGCGTTGGAGCATGGATCGAAGAGGGGCACTTTTGTTGGGAGACGTGAAGGGGGTTGCTTAGGGATATAGACTGAAGGAAAAAAATTGGGAAATATTTTGGTTTTAAGGCTCCAGTTGGATTCAGATTTAGGATGTGAATGGGGAATGGATCTGGGTGATTTATAATAAGCTTTATTACGTAAGACTTTGGTTCGTTTTTTTTCTATATTCTTAATTTTTTTTTTTAAAGTAGCGCGCTCTCAAGAGGTTACGATACCCTTCAAATGTTTGCACGCAGCGTGGACGAAGGAAAATTAGGGACGAAAGAGAGATAGGTGCCAATGCGTATTGGTTTTAAATGTATGAATGTTATAATGACGAGGAAATAGAGAGCTCTGCTGGGCATTCCACAAGTGAGCTGTTCGGCTTAAGAACGAATCACGATATTTCAGAGTATGTCCGAAAGTGGGCTTGAGGGAATACTGATGAGCATTCATAGCGAGACGCGTGTTACGGTGAAAGGTTTGAAGGGGTCAAAAGCTACTGGCGATTTCTATAGAGCACTGGTGGTTGAAATAGAGATAAAACAAAGTGAGACAGCAGACATTACGTTGGTGTTCAAGGGTATCAATTGCCTGACTGATATTAATATCACCTATGAGGTTTATCGCACAGTTTTGTATGCTATCTGCTAGGTGCAGAGATATTTGAGACGCACCTGACCAGATGTGTGCATTGTACTCTAAAGTTGGCCAGCACAGAAGGGGAAAAGTATTTCTTACATCGTTTGAGTAAACCTAGACATTTCGCAGCATTTTGCGTGACATCGAATATGTGTTCATTCCAACGTAAGTTGTCATTGACACACATACCGTGAATGAAAAGGTTTTTGGTTTCGACGATGTAAGTGCCATTCATAGATAATGGCTGGGTATATAAATTTCGCTTTATCCACGGCAGACAGCATTGAGTTTTGGAAGCATTAAATTCCACTCTGTTGGTAGTTGCTAATATCGGAATTTAATGAGCTTAAAATACTCTGCCATTCCCGTTCTACATCCGAAGAGCAGGGTGAATATGAGTCCGAAAACGAATATGAATATTGATGTACACTTTGGTTTCACGTTTCTGTGATACATTTCGTCAGATCGATCACCAGTGGACCTGTTGCTCACTGAGAAGTTTTCGTGTTTCGAGATATTTCATGAGATGACGATTTATCCGCGTTTCCATGACCTTGGAAAGAAGGGACGTTAGTGCAATGGGTCAGTAGGAGGAGAGAGAAGAATATTCGCCCTTTTTAGGGATGGGATGGACAAAGGTTGTTTTCTATCTACTCGGAAAGAGTCCTAAATATAGGGTTTTCCAATAAGGACTTGACAACTTTTTTTTTAAATGTTAACCATTTGAGATACTTCAAAAACTTTATTATCGGCTTGAAGTACAATCAAAACATTTATGAATGGAACTCGACTTCGTTCATATGGCCACCGCTGGCACGTTTGGAGCGGTCGATTCGTTGGACCCAATTTTCAACGACACGGCCACACATTTAGGCCGAAACGGCAGCTATTTCGCGTTCAATGTTGGCTCTGAGCTCTTCCGACGTCGTCGGCGTATTGGCATAAACCAATGACTTAACGTAGCCTCACAGAAAATAGTCAAGCGACGTTAAATTGCACAAACGAGGCGGCCAATCGACTGGCCCATTTCTTGAGATAACACACTCACCATACTTACTCTTCAATAAATCGATTGTAGCTTGTGACATCATCCTGTTGAAAACACATGTCGTACAAGTACATATCTTCCAATTCGGCCCAAAAATAATCGGTGATCATGGCGCGATAACGCTGACCATTACAGTAACGTGACGATCGTTATCGTCGACAAAAAATATGGCCCAATAACGCCGCCGGCATTATTTTTTGTGGATGAAGTGGTGATTCATGAAGCGCATGTGGATTTTCACCTGACCAATAACGCATATTTTGCTTATTGACGAACCCATTGAGCCAAAAATGAGCTTCGTCATTGAAGATGATTTTGCGATGAAATTCATCATCTTGGCGCATCTTCTCCAGAACCCATTCGGAGAACGTACGTTGCTTCAAATGGCCCATCGGCTTCAATTGTTGAGTCAGCTTGATCTTTTATGGGTGTAAACCAAGATCCTTACGCAAAATACGCCATAATGTGGTCTGAGCGATGCCCAATTCTTGAGAATGCCGTGGAATTGACTGATTTAGATCGTTTTATACAGACGCCTGAACGGCAGCGATATTTTCGACACTTCGACCAACCCGTTGTCTCACTGACACGGCAACTTCACACAACGAATATGTAGACTCAAATTTTTGCACTAAACTTGTTATTGCCTGTCTACTAGGGAGAGAATTACGACCGAAAATTGGAGTTAACGCTCTTAAAGTTGCAGTCACCGACTCCGAATTTCGGTAGAGAATTTTTATAATTTGCAGACGTTGCTCGTTCGTGTACTTTACCATTATGAAAATGTTGAGTTTACTGAATAAATTGACAGTGACAGTTTGATGATTACTAAAAGAGTGCGTTCACAAATTAAATTCAAAGTTGTCAAGTCCCTATTGTAAAACCATTTAGTAGGATTGATGAAAAAGCTTACGCAGTGGTTTTGCCAGCGTGGAAGAACACCTCTTCATTTGATGATGATGCCTACCCTTTTTTGAAAAATTCAGAAATCCAAGCAACTTATGCGTAATTTGGTGCACCTTTGACGAGTACTGTGATGAACACCTGATTCATTGTGCAGAGTCGATCTAGCCTGTTTTGCCACTCTAAATGTGTCCATGTTCTGTTAAATCTTGTAACAAGTTTCCACGGAGAAGCGACAGGAGAAGTTGACTCTGGAGCAATTCTAATACCATACGATTTTTAGATCAATGGGCTGGTGCGATGATTTTTAGGTTCGTTGTCGGCACTGGATGTTACAATGATTCGGCTTCGGTTTGTAACAATTCAGCCAAATTGATGTATTGTATTTGTTGTGCGGCGTGGGATGGGTTGGAAGGCCATCGACATACTGTTTCAATTAGATTTTCCAAACCATTCAACACCATTCTATTCGTAGTGAGTTCTTAATTAAGCTCATTGATCTAATATAACCTCAAGCATGGACTCATAGTGCTTTGAGAGTGGGTGATTTTATGTTGAAGATTGAAGATGGAGATTGGAGATTGGATGCGGATGACTGGAGATGAATATCTATATCTTCACGAAGAGAGTTGATGGAACTAGACCTTTTCATGTTGGAATTCATGCGCAAGCGATAGATATTGTATAATTTCACTTAACACTTTATCGAGGTGGCGCATAGATGCTTCTTCATTTCTGGATCTTGCAGTTTCTAATTCAATTTAAAGCGCAATTTGTTTTTCGGTACCCTGACCGAAGCCTTCCACATATCTTATGTCGTATTCGAAGATTGATAGATTGTCAGTTATCAGTCTGACGAGTGAGTTATGATTGGAGCCACTGAGGCACTCGATTTCAAGGAGTACATGTGAGAGAGATATACTGATACAGTATCACAGAAGAACAGAAAATTTCCCAAAAAATTTTTAACGAAGATCGTGTTTCTTTTATTCAGGCCGACAGAAATCGCCGCAGATCCCCTTACAGCATTATTGTCAGCATTCGAAATAGAAAGCAGTATGTCAAACATTCATTATTTTTATTAACGAGGTCCCTTCACTTTTTAATCGACCTAAGTGCTTGGTGTGTGCCGATAACCTTAAAATCGTTTTGTGTGTTAAAAATATTTATGATTGTAAAAGTCTCCAAAATGCTTTAAACAAAGTAGTTAAGTTAATTGGCATGCGGATATTTATCTTACCTTAAACACTCTTTCTCGAAAAACCGAAATTAAAGATCTAGGTGTAATTTTTGATTTGAAACTTGCATTTTCGTTTCAAATAGACCATGTTGTTGCTAAGGTAAACTAGATGCTTGGGTTTCTTAAACCAACGTGTGCTGAATTTTTGAAGCCATATGTTCTTAGTATATTCTTATATCTAATTCTAATTCGACCCTCCTTGTTCAATAGTATACTGTTCAATATACGTGAATTGGATAACACGGCTAGAAAGAGCACAAAAGTCCTATTTGGTTGTTTGTTATAAAGCAAATGAAATGTAATCTCGATGTAAACACCTCTTTTGCAACTAGATGTACCCTGATCGGACTAGATACCTTAGAAAACAGGCGAAATGTTTATTGTATACTGCTATATGATACATGACGTCTTTTCATATCGTATATGTCCTGATACTCTTCAAGAATTTAAGTTGTATGCACTGAAAGATTTCTTAAAACAAGAATTCTTAAACTTAGACCTTTTCACAATAATGGTCTTTGAGAACCAACAACAACCAATAAATGTTTGTACTGAAATAAAATTATGTGATGATAGATAAGAATTTAAATTGTCATTATTAAATATTTTTATATCTTAAAATATATTTTACATTTTACAATACCATTGAATATTAATGTATCTCGTAATTTAATGTTATTTAAACTGAAATCGGTTAGAGTTAAGCCTGGTTGTTGAATAACAAATAAATTTGATATGAAAATGTTATTTTTGTAACGCTTTCCTTGGTAATGAGCACATTAGCTATGAGCATAAATAACTATAACTTTTTCTGAGGTATGATGCCAAGTTCTGCTAGTTGTAGTTTGCAGTATTTGACTTCTTTGACAGCTGATATTAATTTCACATAATCTGCTTCCGCATTGCGTTATTATTCCAAATCGATAATAATATAATACTCGTAATTATACGGGTATGAAATATCCCTTATTGTTTGCTTATTGATAATGACGAGGGAAAAATACATGTTCAGGTTGAATTTCATACATTTTATTTAGCTAGTTTTATTCCGTTGAGGTTTGAATGAATAAGGAAGTTTATAAAAAAAGACACATGAGTTTCTTCCGATTGACAAAAAAATTGTGTTTATTATCACACGATTTCAGCGACATTTTAAAGTTTAAACTGCTTATATCAAACGGAAAGAATACATTCAATGTAGGTTTAAAATTTTTGATTGAAATGTTCCCTGTGCTGATGCTACAGCCAGTGAAATGTTACAAAGTCTTTCTTTGATTCAAGTACATGTATTTTTTAAAAATAGCCTCGATAAAAGAAAATTAATTCAACTTAAAGCTAAACATAATAACATAGGTTGTTGGAAAGGTATGTACGAGGGGCGTTCAACATATTCTCGGTATCAGGGTGAAGTTGTGGTTGTATATATAAATTAACTTATTTATCAAGTAATACTATTAGTTTAGTGCATTCATGTAAAATTTCATATAAATGTGATTATTAATTCGCGTTTTATCTCTAGTTAAACAGAATCATAATGGCAACTGAGACGATGATGGTGAAAATTGAGCATCGCGCTGTAATTAAATTTCTCACTAAGCAAGGAAAAAGTCAAAAAACTATTCATGAAGAGATGGTGGCTGTTTACCAGGGTTCCGCACCTTCATTATCAACTGTGCAAAAGTGGTCAAGTGAGTTCAAGAGAGGCAGAGAGAAGCATTGAAGACGACCCCCGCTCCGGCGCCCCGGCTACTGATTGTACGGGAGAAAGCATCAAAGAAGTCGAGAAACTTGTTCTTGAGGATGCCCAAATAAAGGTGAAAATGATGGTAGAGATTACCAAGCTTTCAATTGGTACCATTCACACCATCCTTCATTACCATCTTAACCTTTCAAAGGTCAGTGCAAGGTGGGTGCCACGAATGCTCACAGCGCCTCAGAAAAAAGTGAGAATCGCATGCTGTAGAGAGCTTTTGGAGATGTGTAGTGAGAACGAGGACGGTGTTATGGATCGAATTGTTACTGCGGACGAAACATGGGTCCACCACTATGACCCTGAAAGCAAACAAGAGTCCATGCAGTGGCATAAAAAAGGAACGGACCCCCCGAAGAAGTTCAAAGTCACTCCGTCTGCCGGGAAGCTCATGGCCACAGTTTTTTGGGACTCAAAGGGAATCTTGCTCATTGCATACAAAAAAAAGGTGAAACCATCAACGCCACATCCTACGCTTCCACTTTGCATAATTTGCGGGAGGAAATTAAAAAGAAAAGACGGGGTAAACTCGCAGCGGGTGTGTTGCTTCTTCATGACAACGCTCCTGTTCACACGAGTTTCAAAGGCTCCTGCACGAGATTGTGGTTTCGAAGAAATCCAACACCCACCCTATAGTTCGGACCTTGCCCCTAGTGATTATTTCCTGTTTCCGGATTTGAAAAAATGTCTTCGTGGAAAAAGATTTTCGGATGATGAAGAACTCAAGCCGGCAATAAATGGGTATTTTGCAGAGAAAGAGGAAATTTATTTTTTTGAGGGTTTAAAAAAAGCTTATCTCAAGATGTAACAAATGCATTGATGTTAGGGGAGATTATATTGAAAAATAAAAACAATTTAAATTGAATTCGCATTTTCCTTCATATCGATACCGAGAATATATTGAACGCCCCTTTGTATGTACGTGCTATAGTTCGTAAAGATTATTGCAATTTGGTACCAATATCTATTTTAAATTTAAATCTATAAATGAATAATTGAAGCAAGAAAATTAAAAAATAGAAATAAATTCTATATATACAAAAAAAACCTTTTGAGTCAATACCCAAAACTTAATAACTTGACGCAGTTTAACTCCATTTTGAATTTTAACTCCGTCGACATGAACGCGGATTTCCAATCCCGGATAGACCTCAACAATGAGAAATAGATCCCACTGGTTAGCGTATAAGTTTTATATATGTATGTGTACTTTATTCAGGAAAACGTTTTTAAACTATTCTATACTAAAGTTTCAATTGAAACTGGATTCTTAAGGAAATAAAAAATGTAGGAACTATCGTCGTCTGTCAGTAGTTTGGCATATTATTTATAGCGTAATCCAAGGTCTAGTCATCAAATTTTTTTATATCTAATACATAGTACTGACAATAGTTTTTAGTTCTGATTCCAGTACTTCAAATAATTAATTAATTTCCATATATTTCCATACATTTCCATATATAACGGCACTGATAACAAAATTACTAAGTTTATTCCAAAACTCATCATTAACTCCATTTAAAATAGTAATTACAAAATCGGGCATCTATAGCTGCTGAAACATAACAATTGGAAAAACTATCATTAATATGTAGCCGCACAGATATCAATGAAATTTTGGGCAGTACTTTCGGATAATCAAGTTCCCTACAGATTCATTCTGTTCTCTCTGATGCTTTTTGATGCATACCTTGCCACTTTTTACTTCTTTGACCCAAAATATGGATTTTTTCTATGATTTTCTGTAATAATATATGAGATAATCTTCTGTCATCATATTCTAACAATGTCTTGTTTATGTATTGCAAATGATGTTCCAGTGCGTTAAAATGTCCACAATCTATTCCGGTTTCTATATGAAGAACATACGAGTAACATGGGGAGTTACCTGGAAGACTTAGGGTTCGTTTATGGAAATACCACTACAATTTATGAATCCTTCATAATATTTATATTATACACACATACTTGTATTGCGTAAAACTGAACTGCTCTACAGATTGCCTGGAATAATTGCCACTTACCCTTTCCATTAAGGAAATTTTTCCAACTGTCATTAGTGCTATTTTGTCCTAAAATGTTTCTGCTTTCAACATGTTTTGTAAATGACATTTACAATGATACAATAGATAGCAATACTCGGACACAATTTTGATTTGATCCTTTTTAAATTTCCATTTTTCTTTATTCGATAGAATTTCACCATTTCTAAATACCATGATTTCTTATTTCTCTAAATTAACTTCATATTCCATATGCTGCACTGTTTTTCTAACCTGGATATCATTGTCTAAAATGTTCTTACGTCATCCGCATACAAAGCAAGTATTCGTGTAAGTCATTAAAATACAGAGCACAGATGATGGAAGGCGTCCTTGTCTTACTCCTGAAACCGTTTCAAAACATGTATTTTATGTATTTACAAAAAAAAATTTACCAGCTTGGTAAATGTTATGTAATTTAAGTATTAAATTCCTTCTCGCTATTTTATCAAACGCGACTCTAAAATTCACGAAAAAAGTATACACTCTTTTGTTTCATGCATTATAATTCTAGGTGGACTATTGCAGCTAGATAGTATACATCAGTGCCGACTTAAAGTTTTACGGGGCCCGGAAACAATTTTTTTCCGGAGGCCCTTGTACAAAAATATATAGGAATTTTTGATTCAAAAATTCAAAATATTTGACACCCGTCAGTAGCTAGGACCGAGCTTATTTAATCGCCTAAATTTCCGCCTAGAACATATTACAGTGATTTGGAAGATGGAAAGAAAGTGTTCGATTTAGGTTATCTGAGAAAAAACTGCCGCCAAACCCGTTATCGATGTAGAAATGGATTGACTTGTCCTCCATGAAAGCATCTTCCTCCCAGAAGGATCTAGAGGAGAAGCTTAGATGGAAGTCTTTGTCAAACTAAAGTTCAGGCATGGTGTAATCAATGCTCTCTGTGAGGATTCCTAATTTATTAAGAATGTTAACGAGTCTCATTAAATTCTAAAACCTCTCTTGAATGCCGATCATTTCTTATGGAGATGGCAGAGCATTTCGACCTTCACCTTTGTTGGGTGCCGGGCCACAGAGACATTCTAGAGAACTGTAGGGCCGATGAACTCACCAAAATTGGAACCAATTTACTATTCTACCGGAAAAGTCAATATTAAAACTGGATGCCAATAAAAGAACAGACCTTAGGTGGGCTGTTGGACCAACATATCTAGCGACTAAATAGATCTGGCCAAAGCTAGATCCGAATCGCTCTAAGAGTCTGATCCTTCTAAATAGGGAACATCTCAGCGCCATCATAGGTGCCATCACTAGACACTGCCTCATAGGTAAGCGCGCAAGAAGGCTTGGCGCTTTTACAAATGATTTCTGTAGAAGCACCATGGACGAGGAAGAAGGGGATACAATCCTCCACCTACTTTGTACATGTCCAGCTCGCTCCCAGAAAAGAAAACTTCACCAAGGAGCTTTCTTCTACAATGATTTAAACGATCTAAAGAATATAAACCTAAACAGTCTCTTACGCTTTATTGTAAGCTCAAACTGCCCCATACCTTGTGATTTGCGTTAGCGTCGCATCCGATTATGAGGCCAGTTTTTTGGCTTCCAGCTTCCAGTACCACCCTTTATGTACGAGTAGTACTGTAAACGACTGATCGCATGCATTGTATCGAATAGTAGCCTTAATGTCCGCAATATGTATGTTTGATTTTGTAAGTGTGTCTACTGCCGTGCAGATTTCTAGTGTATTTAAAGCATGCGTTAAATATATTCGCTCGCTGATTCACACCGTTTGCATGACGTTCAGTGAATAATTTCACAAAAAAATGGCAACGAGTTCGGAACGTAGAGATTTAAGTGGTGCTGCTACACGAAAATTAGCTGCAGCGTGAAAAATATGAAAAACTGTTAAAAAGGGTTAAAGGTTCCCAAATTATCAAGTTTGGGGAGTACTCTTTCTGGAGAGCAAAATTTAAATGAATCAAATGAGATTGAAAACAACAATACCAGTGACATTGTAGTCGATGAATTAAATACCGAAGAAGCTAAACAATCAACTTTTGGTGATGAAGAATCATCAGCCCAAACCATCACCACCGGACAGAAATTCAATTCAAAAAGATGCCGTTTTATAGAATATTCAATTAAATGATCAATTATTATTGATCTAAGAATGGTAGGTATATTTTTGATCAATTTTGTACTAATATAAAAAGAAAGGAATTAATTTTTAACGTATACTTTTTAATTTCTTTGTTACAATATATTTGCGAATCCAGTTAGAATATAAACTAAAGAGAATACAGTGCAAATACTTATATTCCATTTTGTTGTTTGTTGCTTCTATTAAACTACTAAGCCCGTCAAAATGTCACAATTTCGACAAACCGTTTGTGAAAAATACTGATGGTCGACATTTTTCAACGGAACATACGAAACGTGTTTTAGCAAATGCCTCGATAGTTATATGCGATTAGCTATTATTTTCGCCTTCAAAACAATCTGTTTTTTGCTTCGTTTGTCGTTTATTCGGAAGCCAAAATGAATCTGATGCATTAAGTAAGACTGGGTTCAGCGATTGGAGAAATATGGGTCGAGCACTTCAACGACATGAAAACTCATCAAAACACATTTAAAGTGACCTGACATACAGAAAATTTAGAAAAGAGTCAATTAATATTGATAAAATGTTTATCAGCAATATCGAAGAAGATATACTCTTCTGAAAAGAATTATATGTCGATTGTGAACAAACTCATATCTTCTTTATTTTTTTCGCTTCAGGCCGAGCATCATATTTTTCAGCAAATATTTGTGATGAATTCATCATGTTCATTGCTAAGTATATAAAAGACATAATAGTAAGTGAAGTAAAGAAGTCGCAATATTATTCAATCAGCGTCGATTCCACACCAGATGTATCGCACACGGATCAGTTGTCATTTTGTATTCGATACGTTAAAAATTGCTCACCAATTGAAAGATTTTTGGAGTTTATAAAAATTATGGAACATATATCACAGTCACTTTCAAACACCGTTCAACAATACCATCCACATCATGGACTGTCCAGGCCCACAAGTAAAGATATCTAATATCCATCCTTTGGCCATCTTCATAACTTGAGCAGAGCATTCATTAAATTTGGTCGGGATAAACGCAATTTCGAAAAACAGGCGAGCAACTGCATTTTTCCAGCTGGTGGAAAATATGTGTTATTATTTCGTTTATTCTGAGTATCGATGGGATTAATTGAAACCTCAATTAACCGATAAAGGTGAATTTTCCTTAAAGCGAGCAACGGGAACTAGATGGTCGGAAAAAATATAACGCTATTAAAGCGCTGCATTCAAGTTATATGAAACTTGTGAGTGTGTTTGAATCTTTAACATGAGGAAGCAGTACACATCTTCTTCCGTTCGAATATTGATGAAATGATCTTTAAATGATGAGTTGGCATCGCTCGGTTTTATCAAACGATGGTTTTAAAAATTTTGCAACCCCTATGTGACAAGATCACTTAACATTACCCTTGTCCGGCCCTGGTTCCGGGGATTGCGCTTTCCTTTACAATTCTATTTCCTTAACACTAACCCTCGCAATTTACGCTCTTCTGTATTCCAACCTACCGCAGCTCCTATGGTTCTAATGAACCAATATCCCGCATGCTCCGTAAGGTCAATTCAAACCTCCCCCTTTTTAATTTTAACTTGAACACTTCTCGCCTTAAACTTGATCTCCTCCACCATTCCCTTACTTACCATTAAGCAAAATAAATGAGGGCATGAGCTCCCACCAAATTGAATTAATTAACAGCTGTTGAATTTTATTAAATGCATGATATGATAGTTCGGTCTAGATTCCAGTCACATCTGGCCTTATGTATCTTAGTAAATCCGTCCAGTATTCCCTATTTCTAGTCATATCAACAAATATTACTCTTCTATTGCACAAAATTTCTATCTCTTTTTCAGCATCATTGGTTAGTATTAATTGGGTCTTTTATTTACTTAATATTGTCTCTTCAATTGCTATGTGATCCAACTGTTGTTATGTCTGTGAGTGTACTGTTGCATTTTCGGATAGCTGGTCTATTGATTGATTATCTACTGTTTCTTGTTTCTCGTTGCTATCAGGAATCCTACTTAGAAGTCTGCAATTTTGTTTTCTTTCCCTTTTGCCTATTTTATATTGTATTGGGATTCTTGCAGTTTAAGTATCCAACTTTGATTCTTCTGTCTAAACTCTTTTCTCATACACTTTAAGATATTTCATCGGTAGGTGGTCCGTGACTCTCTTGAATCTTTTTCCCCATAAATACGATCTAAAATAGGTTAATGACCATATAATTCCCAAAAACTCTTTTTCCGTGACTGAGTAATTCTTTTCATGGTCATTCAATGATCTTGATGCGTAACATATTGGCTGACCATCTTGTGTAAGTACAGCTCCTATCGCATATTTACTTCGGTCAGGAAATAGTGTGAACGTTTTTTTGAAGTCCCTAAACTTCAATATTAGATGTTTGATTATGTTTGGTTTTAAAGCCTCAAATGCATCGATATATTCTGGATCGTTAATATTGATCTTTTTTCCTTTTTTCGAGTATTTTATCATTGGTTTGGCAATCTGTTTCGCGAAGGAAAACTAGCAAAATCTTTTTTTTGAAAACGAAGAATGTTTGACCGAAAGAGATTTGGTTCTATTATAAAGACATCTCTCTATCAACATCAGAGTTTAAAATGAAAAAAGATAATTTATTTGTTCGGTTTTCAAAACTAAATGAAAGAAAAATACGAAACCAACAAATAGTTTAGCTGAATGAAATTAATTTTATTATCGACCGATACGGACACTAGTAAGACTGGGACTGACTAATACAAATAGTCACATCTAGTGGAAAACTATCCATTCGCTGGCCTTGATGTAGTGAAGTGGCCATTGACTTCAAAACCCGCATTTGGTACAGCTATCATCAGCTTCCTCACTGCTGCAATCTGCCGTTACGCTGATTTCCGAATTTACCACCATCATCTCGGCTGATATCGGGCATTGGCCTCTTGCCGTGTGAAGCTTCCAGGAACACGACTCCACTGCTTGTATAGTATCGTCTATCATCACAGCTGAGATCGGTCATCGACCTATTTCCAGGCACACTCTTTCCATGCTTGCATATGTGTGATGTGCTCTTAATTAATACGTGCAAAAGTCCCAACACACCTACTGCCTGTTCGTGGGAGATGGAGGTGGAGCATGATGAACAAAAAACATAGAATTTTGTCTATGCAATTGTTGTTGCCGCTTTTTCTTTTTTTGCACTTGCTTGCATTTGTTGATTCCATTTGATTTGCCGACGGCTTTTGCGAAATGTATTTGCCGATCATCAACATCTTCGGTGACGGGACAAAGTGGGCGCGAATTCAAACAAGCTTCCACTTGTGTTAAAATCGTAGAATATTCTTCAAAGGTTAAGGTGTTATGGCCGATGATTCTCTTCAGGTGATGTTTCATTGATTTAACCCCGGCTTCCCAAAGTCCACCGAAGTGCGGGGCAGCCAGTGGGTTGAAATGCCAAGTAGTACCATTTGTTTGAAGTATCGTCGCAATGTCTTCTGTCCATTGTTTGGTATGATGCGATTATTACTGTACCATAATCCTCGCTGCTCCCTTCAAATTAGTTCCACAGTCACTGTAGAGATCGGTGCAAATGCCGCGGCGGGCAGTAAATCTCTTAAATGCCGCAAGAAACGCATTTGTGCTATAATCGCTCATAAGCTCTATATGAACTGCCTTTGTGCAAAAGCAAATAAAAATCGCTATGTATGTTTTAGTGATTTTATTGCCCCTACCTTTCCATTCTTTTATTTGTACTGGACCAGCGTAATCAACACCGGCTGTTTGAAATGGACGAGCTTGGTTGACTCTAAGCGCTGGTAAGTTTCCCATCTTCTGCTGCATCTGAGTTGCCTTATGCCTGTAGCATTTGAGACAGTGGTGAATACAGCTCTTGACATTTGCTTTTAAATTCAAAATCCAGTATTCACTTCGTATGGTTGCCATCATTAGCTGCTGTCCACCGTGCAACGTTTTCATATGAATGTCGTGAATGATTAAATTTATCAGTGTATTTTTCCCAGGCAGAATAATAGTATGACGATGTGAATATGGCAGATTCGCATTCTCTAGTCGACCTCCAACGCGGAGAACCCCTTTTCGTCTATGAAAGGTGACAGTCTTGCCAATTTACTCGCCTTGTTGACAGGATGCTTGTTGGATATCTTTCTGATATCATCGGTAAACGATTCTCTTTGAACGAAAGCCATCAGTCTTATTCGTGCTAGGGCAATTTCTTCCACCGTAAGAGGTCCAGTACAAGGCGTGGATCTGTACACTCTCAGATTTCTAATAAATCGTAGACAATAAGCAGTGACTCTTAACAATCGCTGCAAGGTAGAAAATCTGTTTAAAATTTCATTACTTTCGAATGCTGTAAAATGAACACAGAGGTGTAAAATATTTCGCATTTAGTAACTTGCTTTTATAAAGTTACTATTTGACATTGAACCTTTCGATGATTTCTTTTCTAAATCAGTTTCCGGTATGTCTGTCAATTGATAATTGCTTTCATCAAAAGTTTTTAAAAAGTCTGGCCACCATTGGCTATGATTAATTAGATCGCTTGGTGAAATTCCTCTAGAGGCAACATCGGCTGGATTTTCCTTTGAAGCGATGTAGTTCCAGCAGTTCGGATCTGTGAGATCTTGAATTTCGACAACTCTATTTGCCACAAATGTAGTTCGCGTATATGGAGGTGACTTGATCCATGCAAGCGCAATTTGAGAATCACACCAAGCGTATACTTTTTCATTTCTGATGCCCATTGTTTTCACAGTGCGCACTAATAACTGCGCCAGAAGTAAGGCCCCACACAATTCTAGCCGCGCCAGTGATTTTTTCTTCAGTGGTGCTACTCTGGTTTTATAAAGAATTAAATTTATATTTATGAAGTCTTGTTTAATACTACGAATATAGATTGCTGCAGCGTAGGGCTTTTCAGAGGCATCGCAGAATCCGTGGATTTCGAGACGACTGTTTGGAGTAATACCTAGCCATCGAGGAATTGCGAGTGCTTTCATCGCATTGAGTTCGGTCTTAAGATTGTGCCATGCCGAAATTATGGTCTGTGGAAATTCACTATCCCAAGTTTGAGGCTGTTTCCAAAGTTCTTGCATAAGGATTTTACTGGTTATCACACAAGGAGAGATCCAACCCATTGGGTCATACAGACGAGCGATATCGGATAGGATTGTCCTTTTCGTAGTCTTCTTTTGATTTGGGAGATGTATGTCAAAGGTGAAGATGTTTTTCCGGGGTGCCATTGTATACCAAGTGTTTTTGATTGCCTTTTGTTCATCGAATGATAGTGGTATTTGTATCTCTCTTTCGTCAATCGGTATAGCTTGCATCAATTTCTCTCTATTACTTGCCCACTTTCTTAATGGAAAACCACCACGGTTCAGCATTGCAGTGAGCTGGTGTTGCATTTCCAAAGCCTCTACCACTGAGTTTGCGCCATGAATTACGTCATCGACGTAAAAATTATTAAGAACAATAGTCGATGCGATGGGATAGGTTTCTCGTTCATCGGAAGCAAGTTGTTGGAGTGTGCGAATTGCTAAATATGGCGCCGAGGTGGTACCAAACGTAACTGTGTTTAGCTTCTTTTCTTCCATTTCCTCTAACTCCCAAAATTTCTTTAGAAGAATGTCCAGTTGCGGATTTTCGGTCATAGTGTGAAACGAAGTTACAGCCGACTGGTTTTCAAAGACGCCACCAGAGAGTACCCATCCAAGTTCGGGTCTTTGGGCCATAGGGGTACGGGGTGGTCCTTTCACAATTCCATCAAGAAGTACTGACGGATATATATCACTGCCTAGCAGTATATCAATTTTACTTGGCCTATTGTATGTAGGATCTGCTAGCTCCATGCTTCGGAGGTGACTCCAGTCATCGCAGGGGATATAACGCATGGGAAGACTAGCGGTTAGTTTGGGTAAGACCAAGGCTTGAAGTTGTAATTTATAATTTGGGTTGGTATTGGAGTGGATCACAAGCGACACCTTGTACTTTGATACACTCATTTTTGTTTCTCCAACGCCAAGAACGGAAAAGATATTCCTTTCTCTTTTGAGGTTTAACATTTGCACCGCAGACTCCGTTATGAAGGAGGCCTCCGATCCAGGATCTAATAGGGCTCGCAGCATCAAGGGTTGGCCCGTGGTCGCATAGACCTTAATGAGCGCTGTAGCCAGAAGAACAGAGTGGACCTTACTGCTTTCGGCAATGTATGTGTTGAGTGCTGAAGCTGTTTTAGCTGAAGTAGTTTGACCATCTGTAGATTGAATCTGAAAGGGTACCGCGGAAGAGAACTCAACAGGGGCAGGTGACTGGACAGCTGCCGCTGAAGTGGTGTTTTTTCCAGCTACTGAAGGGTACGTATCCTCCCTATGAAGCAACGAATGATGTTTTTGCTTGCAGTGGGAGCAGGTAAATGTGCTTGTGCAGTTATGCAAGTTGTGGGCACTTGAAAGACAGTTATAACACAACTTATGTTTCCTTACAACGTCCTGTCGCTTTTTATAATGAAGTGCTTTAAATGTAAAACAATTACGGATTGAGTGAAGACCCTGACACATTGAACATTTCTGGATCGTTGAATTATGCGAACGTACGGTAGTAGTTGTTCCTTTGAATCTTCCGTGGGGGAGACTGGATGTTGTTTGTCCCATAACATCCAAGGCTCTTGCTCTCATTAGCAAGAATTCTTCCAGCGTGGTGTAGGTTGGATAATCAACGTACGACGAAATGTGTGCTTCCCAAAGACCGCGCGTGTTAAGTGGAAGTTTTTGAACCGTCTGATATATGAAAACATCTTCCCATGAGTTGACAGGAACTCCGAGATTTGCCAATGATTGTTTAGCTTCGTTTGTGGTGTCAACGAGTGATTTAATGCCATCAGCTGATTCGTGAGACAATATTGGCTGGTTAAAAAGCAAATTGAACTGTGTCTCTTTAAGAAACCTCAGGTTTTGGTACAGTTTGACTAGCGTCGCCCATGCTGACTCAAAATTACCGTCGGTGATTGCCGTATTCCTAAGTAGACGTTCGGCTTCCTTTAGGTAATGAATTTTTTGAACATCGGAGATGGTCGAATTTTTAATGACCAGACTGTCAAATAAACTTTTAAATTCTGGCCAAGTTTGAAGAGAACCACAAAATGTAGGAATCTTAATCGGAGGAAGTTTAAGATCAACAGACGAAACCTTAGATCCACCCACTGAACTATTTAAGGACCCCTGTGCTTGATGTTGAATATCAGTATATTGCAACTGCTCTTTTAATTCCGAGGAATACTTATAGTATAATTCTTTTAAATTATGGAAGATTGATTCTTCCATATATTTAGTTTTTGTTTCGTCACTAGGAGCTGCGATAATCTTTTGATGCAGGCCTCTAGCTTCCTGAAACGATTCCTCTAAATTCTTAAGCCGCGCTTCATTCATATGAATGGATTTATTGAGCTTGTCCAAGCTTAAATATGCTTTGAAATCAGCACCTAAATCTACTGAAATGCTTTGCATGTGATCAATAAAATTTGCGACCTTGCTTTTGCTCATCTTTATTATCTTTATTTTAATTTCTTAATAACACACACACACGCGATATTTAAAATAAAATCGTTATAAATGCCACACACCTGTTTTAAAGCGTTGATCCCTCGCAGATCTCCAGAAGGCCACTCTTCGCCATTAGCTGGATAACTCGAACAAATGTCAGCAGCACAGAACTTCAGCACAGAACCTCGAACAGCGTAAATTGTTCTTTTTGTTTTAAATCCGCACGAAACTTTTAAATTTATCTTTAATTTTTGAAACTCGAATTCACCATCCGACTTGAAGGACCATTATGTTTCGCGAAGGAAAACTAGCAAAATCTTTTTTTTTGAAAACGAAGAATGTTTGACCGAAAGAGATTTGGTTCTATTATAAAGACATCTGTCTATCACCATCAGAGTTTAAAATGAAAAAAGATAATTTATTTGTTCGGTTTTCAAAACTAAATGAAAGAAAAATACGAAACCAACAAATAGTTTAGCTGAATGAAATTAATTTTATTATCGACCGATACGGACACTAGTAAGACTGGGACTGACTAATACAAATAGTCACATCTAGTGGGAAACTATCCATTCGCTGGCCTTGATGTAGTGCCGTGGCCATTGACTTCAAAACCCGCATTTGGTACAGCTATCATCAGCTTCCTCACTGCTGCAATCTGCTGTTACGCTGATTTCCGAATTTACCACCATCATCTCGGCTGATATCGGGCATAGGCCTCTTGCCGTGTGAAGCTTCCAGGAACACGACTCCACTGCTTGTATAGTATCGTCTATCATCACAGCTGAGATCGGTCATCGACCTATTTCCAGGCACACTCTTTCCATGCTTGCATATGTGTGATGTGCTCTTAATTAATACGTGCAAAAGTCCCAACACACCTACTGCCTGTTCGTGGGAGATGGAGGTGGAGCATGATGAACAAAAAACATAGAATTTTGTCTATGCAATTGTTGTTGCCGCCCTTTCTTTTTTTTTGCACTTGCTTGCATTTGTTGATTCCATTTGATTTGCCGTCGGCTTTTGCGAAATGTATTTGCCGACGGCAAATGCAAATTGTATCCTCATCAATTGGATGCGTGTTGCACTGCAACACAATCTTTGCGTAATCTTTAACAAATTTCTTGTAATACCCGGTTACTCCCAGAAATCGTCTCAGTTATCTTTCGGTTTTACGTAACGCAAGGTCTTGGATACACTTTATTTTTTTCGGATTCGGTTTCATACCATCAGATGTTAAAACATGACCAAGGAATTCAGTATCTTTTTTCTGGAGTGAGCATTTAGAGAATTGTAATTTAAAATTATGTTCTGAAAGTTTTTCGAAAATTAAGAGTTTATACTCGTATGTTCACTTAATCTTGTGGAGAAGACAAGTATGTCGTTTAAGTACACTATACACATTTTATTGTTTATTTATTATTGATTGATTATTACATTTTATTTACATTTTAAACTTACATCAATTTACCCGCAAAGCAAAGTTATCTTATCTTATCTTTTCTATATCTTATCTGCAGGTGGTTGCTAGCATTGATATCATTATTTGGTTTTGAGGTGATTTAAAATAATATCTCAGTTTCATTATATTTATAAAAGAATAGCATTATTACTTTATGTAGATATACAATTCACCAAATTCATTATTGGTGACTATTCTACTTTACAAAGTACGTCGAAATAAGCAATTTTTTTAATTCGTTTTTTCGTTTTCTAAGGTTAGGAATATATTTCAAAGATTGAGGAAGTTTGTTCGTTAGTATTGGAATAGCACAGCGTAGATCTCGTTTTCCATTGATGTTGAATGTTTCTGGTACTGCTAGCATTACTTGGGCTCGTCTTCTGGTGTTTTGTGTATGACGTATAGGTTGCAGAAATCTGTGATCATCCATATAGTGCATGAGTGTTGTCATCTGAAATATTGCGTTCGCATCTAAAACTTTAAAAGATGTGTAAGCAGGTCCAAAAACTTTAAATGGACGATGTTGAATATTCATTATCTTATCAATAAGGGTTTTCGCCGCGTTTCCCCAGGCCAGAGTCCCATACTTGATTCTTGATGCTAGCGAGTAGTACACTTGTTTCTGTAGCTCAAAATAGGAATATCTTTTAAGGTTTACCATCGCAAAGAGAGCGCTCTTAAGTTGAAGACGTAGGCTATTTATATGCTCTCGCCATAATAGGTGTTCATCTATAATTATCCCGAGGTATTTCATGCTTTTAACTACTTCAATTTGTTTGTTGTTGGCTGACAATGGGCAGTGTTCGTTTCGGTGATATATTTGAACAATATCTTCTTAGAGGAGGTGCGTATGTGCATTACTTTTGTTTTGGCCGCATTTATTAGAAGGCCTTTATCATTTAGAGACGGTGTTAAATTCTTCTTGCAATATTTTCACCGCAGAGTTTAAACATTTGTGTTTTACCACAACTGCTATGTCATCAGCGTAGGCATAGGCAGTACTTTTTTTGAATAAGCGCAAGAGTTCGTTTGTATAGAGGATAAATAACAACGGGCCCAGTTTGGAGCCTTGTGGTACACCGTATTAACTTGGTTTTTCCTCGCTCATTTTGTCTGAGACCTTAACTTTTATTGTTCTATCTTTCAAATAGCTCTTAAGCCCGTTTGCCATTATTCATTGAGTACCGAGTCGACCACCGACGAATGCACAAGTAAACTAGTGCACTTGCTAATTATCGTGTGCTTTGCAAAAAAAAAAACAAAAAAAAAACAAAAAAACCGCGAGCGTGTGCAAAAAAAAAAATAAATAATAAAAAAAAGTGCAGTGCAGTAGAAAAAAAAATATCACACAGTGCGGGTATCCCACCTCTCCCACTCCTGGTCGAAGTACTGTTGTTTGCACTCAATCACTGCCATTACTGTATTTACCATACGGTACGGGCAGTGGCTGAGTGTATGTAACAACTGATGGATAGCGGGTTGTGAGTGAAAATTTTGTTGGTGCACTGTTTCATATTGTTGTAAGGGCATAACACCTACGGCAATTTGATCCGGTAAATCAATGTCAGAATTTTCACTGCGCAGCCTTGCTTAGTATCGTCGGTATTTGTGTTTTTTGTGTTTGTTGTAGATTATGACTAGGGAATTCAGAGTGGACGTAGCCAATATACGCGGGCTAAAAAGTAATCACTTTTCTGCGTACGTTCACGTCTGTAGCATAGACCAGGTGTTTTGGCACTTAGTGAAACACAGGTAGATCCCCGCCCACACCTCTCAGATCATTCTGATCTGAAGCTACCTGGCCACGAACTAGTGCCATTATTCTTCTCTCACCGCGGTCTCGCCATTTACGTGCGTAGTGATGTAGCTTACCAAACTTCAACACAATGTGATCCATGTTCCAATCCGGAATTCAACTTACTTCATGTGGTTAAAATTCCATCTCCGTAAGCAAATTATCCACTACTGCTTTATTTACAGAAGCCCCAAACTGGACAGCAATTCTACTTTTAACGAATTTGATGCGCTGTCTGACTCCATTCAAAGAATTGTATCCCTGTAGCCTCATACTGAAATCGTTATTACGCGCGACTTCAATATACACAATTCTGGGTGGCTTCGACATTCTGGACAGACAACACCCGAAGGACGGTGTGTTGAGATCATCGTTGCGAAAAACAACCTAACGCAGCTTGTAAATGAGCCCACGCGAATACCAGAAGTTGATAGTCATACCACCAACACCCTGGACTTGTTTTTAACTACTCACCCTGATAAGTACACCATTAATCTGCTCTCCCTTCTAGGCTCGTCGGACCATTGTGTCATATCAGCTAATTTCTCGTACACCGACCACACAGGTAGAGAAAAAATTCCTAAAAGAACCGTATGGCAATACGAGAAAGCCAACTGGAGCGGTCTTAACAGCTTCTTTAGGAATTTTAATTGGTCGTTATGCTTCCTCGATAACGACGTGGATGCCGCTGCTGATATGATTACAGACACCATTCTCTTTGGAATGAAATCCTTTATTCCTCATCGGATGCAGAGTATCAAACCAAAAGAAAAGGCATGGTACGACTCGAGTTGTAAAGAGGCCGTCAGGGTTAGAGAAATGTTTTTACGGTCCTACAAGACCAACCCGACAGAGAAAAACCGAAAAAAGTTCAAACGAGCCAGAAATGACTGCAACGTCTTTCTTAAGCGTGTGAAATTCCTATACAACCAAAAAACTGAGGCAAAAAATACTGCAATGTCCCAAAGGCAGTAAAAATGTTTGGTCGTTCGTCAAAAACATTAGAAATTCCGCCTCATCCTCCATCCCAACGCTCATTTACAATGACTTTCCAGCTGTCAGCCCTTTGGATAAGGCCAATCTGCTTGCTGCACACTTTGCGGCCAGCTCAACACTCCCAGATTGTGCTTTGTCTCCGCCTACACTTGAGTGCGTCGAATCTTCAATGAGACGAATCTACTTTCGCACTCCTGTAGTAGCAAGAGTACTTAAAGATCTCAACATACATAAATCCGCTGGTCCAGATGGTATATCTCCCCTTCTTCTGAAGAGGTGTTATTCCTCGCTGGCAAAACCACTGCGTAAGCTTATTCACCAATCCTACTCTTTAGGACTCTTCCCGAGCAGATGGAAAACAGCATTTGTCCAGCACGTCCCTAAAAAAGGCGAATCATCTTCTCTCTCCTCCTACAGATCCATTGCACTTACTTTCCAAGGTCATGGAAACACTGATAAATCGTCAGCTCATGAAATATCTCGAAACACGAAAACTTCTCAATGACCGGCAGTACGGTTTTCGTAGCAACAGGTCCACTGGGTGATTTGATAGCATGTCTCACCGAAAAGTGGAACCAAAGCGTACATCAATCTGGCGAAAGCAAGATAGTTGTACTTGATATTTCTAAGGCATTTGACAGAGTTTGGCATCAGGCTCTTTTGTCGGAAATGCGTGCATTTGGGATCGACGACTCTCTTCTTCAATGGATTAGAAATTACCTTTCGGAACGTTCAAGTTGTCTTGAACGGTTTCAAGTCTGATATTCACAAAATAAATGCTGGTGTGCCCCAGGGCTCTGTTCTGTCACCGACACTCTTTTTAATTTTCATTAATGATCTCTTGTCTGCTACTTATAATCCAATATATTCCTTTGCTGATGACAGTACTCTCTGCTTTTCATACTCGTTCCCGGACTCACGGCCCTGCTCTTCGGCTGTAGAACGAGAACGGCAGCGTATGCTAAGCTCATTAAATTCCGATATCAACAGCATAACCAATTGGGGAACTATCAACATAGTGGAATTTAATGCTTCCAAAACACAATGCTGTCTGCTGTCGTTAAAGCGAAATTTAAACACCCAGCCATTATCCATGAATGGCACTTGCATAGCCGAAACCGAAAAACTTTCCATTCTCGGTATGTGTGTCCACGACAACTTACGTTGGAATGACCACATATTTGATGTCGCCAAAAATGCTGCGAAATGTCTAGGTTTCCTCAAGCGATATAAGAAATATTTTACCCCCTCTGATCTGGCCACAATATATAAAGCACTCCCACATCTGGTCAGGTGCTCCTAAAACATCTCTGCACCTGCTAGATAGGATTCAAAACCGTGCGATAAAACCTATTAATGATACTAATATCAGTCAATCAATGGACACCCTCGAACACCGACGAAATGTCTCGTATCTCACTTTGTTTTATCGCTATTTTCACCACCAGTGCTCCACTGAAATCGCCAGTAGCATTCCACCCGTTCAAACTTTCAACCGTAACACCCGTCTCGCTATGAATGCTCATCAGTATACCCTGAAGCCAATTTTACGTTTACGTTTACGCGTTTACGAATTTTTGCTTATAGTAAGTAGCTTTTATATTTTGTATGTTTTTATTAACAATATTTCAAAAGTTCTTGTACTGGATTTCATAGCTTTGACTTCTTGGGCTGTTTTTTCATCTTCTATAGAGTTGATCTCTTTTTTTGCACATTGAAATTATTTTTCGTAATCCATGGTTTTTGCTTTCGACGACATTTGCTTGTTTTTGTTCTATTTGCTTCAGTGTATATATTATTCATTACTTTTACGAAGTTATTATAGAGTTTTTCAACATCCCTCTCTTCTAGTATATTTTGCCAGTTCGTTTGCTCTATTAGCTCATTAACTTTTTGTTGGCTAATATGTTTAATATCAGTTTGATCATTCGTTTGGTTTTTGGCTTACATTTTTTGTTGCACTACAGTTATGTAGTGATCGGAAAGGTCTGTTTCCATGATTGCTGAGAATATATCTAGTTTTGTAATGGTAACATATATGTACTCGTAAGTGATCATTGAGTGTTGAGGTGCTCCTTTTCAAATCTACGCTCGAAGGTTGTTTGATTACATTTGTAAGTCCTTTCGAGGCCATCATCTCCATATATTTCACAAAACTAGTGAGTTATTTTCATCTTGTATATTTATACTAGTATCCCCTAACACAATGTTTTCTTTGTCTTCTTTGATATTTTCATTTAATTCGTCAATGAATTTCGTAATACTTAGTTTTGGTGGCTTGTAAATTGCGTGTATGTATGTTTTCTTATTATTATTGTTTATTTCGATGTGTATGCCTTCATAGTTTATTGGGTTTATTGGTATTACATCGTATTTTATATTCTTCTTAATAAATATTGCAACACCTCCGCCTTTCCTTTCATTTCGATTTATGAATTCAGGTTCAAATCCATCAATGTGATATATTCAATTTTTCTTTTTATGATATGTTTATTTCGTTTAGTACTATGATATCGATATAACATAAGACATTATCAATTTCTGCTATGAAATTATCCCATGTTTTGGTTATCGATCTTATGTTAAAACTAACACAACAAAAATTCATATTTTTCAAAAAGTCTTTTTCGATGCTGGGAACACCTTGTATTATTCTAAAGTTGACATCAACTTCACTATGTTCTGTTTCCATTATTTTTTGTTTATATATTATGTAATTCAAATTCGAGCATACAAAGAAACACATAGTTTAGTTGGACATTTGATTTATATCGTTACAGGTTCCGATGTGTACAGATTCACTGTTCTCATGTTTTTTTGCGAGTACTTTTCCTGTTGTCTCCCATACAAATTTCCAGTTGCACTCTCTTTGTTTGCAACTGGCTTTGTTCTTTGCTAGCCAAAGAAGGTGTTTGTTTGTTGGTGTTATACCTTATCCAATAAAACATGTCAGTACAGGGCTTATGGGAAACCTTTTTTTCTAACAGTGGTGCATGTAGGTGGACTCAATGGCACATTACCACTGAAACACAAAGGAAGCCACTGAACTTTGTGTACAATTGTTGTTGTAATTATTTTCAGATTTAACCACAGCTACCCTATGACTTGCTTGCCCGATAGCCGTGGGCTGAATGATCATAAAATAGCCATTCGCCATTACTGCTGGCTGTGCATTGAAAATAATCTCATCAAAGCAGTGTTATCATTCTCAAATGTTAGCACATCGTTATTGACTTTTCAGTGTTATTTTTATTCAATTTGAAGCTTTTGAGAACACAAAAATGAATTTGTGTGTAATAATATGTGTGCTGGTCTTTTCATTTGCGTTTTGTTCTCCTCTTTTTGAGAAACCGTTAAAATGAAGCCGAACCATTTTTTTCGACTTTGTATTTTAAATGTTATTCGCGCGCTATTTTAATGCATTGCAACAAAGCAGTGCAATAAGTGACCATATTATTGTTGGACTATGTGCGTTTTAGTGATATTGTGTTAAATAATAGTGGTTCAAATTACTCTGTTGTGTCGGTGTTAATGTTGTGTTTAAGAAAAAAATGATTATTTTCGCGGTGTTTCGAAACTAGAATTCATTGACGGTGCAATTAGTGATCATATTGTGATAACCACTTAAATGTGAACAGCGACATCTAGATTTACAGAGCAGAAGATGTCGATACTCGAAGAGTAGAAGATTTCGATACTTGTATAGCAAATTCTCAACCATTGATGACTGGAGAGTGGAATCGAATTTTCTAGCAAAATGGAAATTATATGGGACGCTGGATGGCGAGGAAAAAGATAAATGAAATTTATATCGTTCAGCAATATTTTTATTTGTTTATTTTAAATGGGGAGATGGTAACCCTAAGAGAAATGCTCTTTCTCTTTGTGGTGATTCATCATATACACCATGGCAACCCTATGAGAGCTTTAAAGCGGGACACATTTATGCATGTTATTGCAACCAGACTAAGAGGCAAATGTCCTATCTTCCCTGTACTGACATTTATTCTTGGATAAACTATAGTTGATTGTTTATAAAAATTAAAGCATCATTCCCAGTTGCTGCAGCTTGACCATTGCAAGTGTGTTCTCTAATTTTTGTTAGTGGAATACTGCGAAAGATTTTCGCTTTCTTTATTATATTCGATTTGCACGTGTAACTCGCGAAAGATGCTATTATTGTTGTTTTGTTTGGATTCCTTTTATTCGTTCTGTAAGCATCAGTGATATCCGTAGTGCTTAGTTCACAATTAATTGTTTTACCCAGTGCTTGTATAATTTCAATTAGATTTTCATTTTGTGTGGGTGGAATGTTTTTAATTTCAATATTGTTTTTTAATAGCTGTTGTGCGAGTGTGTTAGTTTTTGATTCCATTGTGAAGATCTGTTGATCATTTTTTGTGTTACTCTCTTTGAGTTGTTTAATTTAATTTGAGAGTTTTTGTAGAAGTTCATTGTTCAATATCATGTGTTGTTTGATTTCATCGTATTTGTTTGCCACGACTTCACAACTGGAACTTGCGTTTAAAATGTAAGTATTTTGGATTCAATTAATTACAGTATTTCTTAATAAATATTATGTTTGTCCAGGAGTAAAGTCGTAAGTAACAAACAACAGTGCGGAAGATTTGTAGAGATCATGGAAGAGTACCCTGAAATCGTCAAAGGTATCTGCACAAAACCGGCATTAAAAAACAAATTGGACGAAAATGCTATTGAACTTAACAGTTTAGAACCTCCAGAGTGTGATATAACTAAGTGGCAAAGAGTAAGCATTGTATTATAATGTACAAATTTATTTTAATAGTTCCTTAAACTGTAGCTATGGGCTGATTTAAAGTGCAAGACAAAAAACAAAAAACACAATAAAATAAAAATGCTTGCAACTGGTGGTGGACCAAACAAATTTCACCAACTGACTGACCGTGAGGAAGCAGTCAGTCGGCTTATGCATTTTGACTCCTGTATCGATCCGCCGGGACAAGAATTTGGCATCCAATTGCCAAACGAAGAAGTGGAAGAAGTCTCAATGACGCCGAAGCCTACCCGCAGCGATAAATTATCAAAGCAAAATAGTGAAACCCATTGTCTGATTTTGTTGGAGAAGCAGACTTCAGCGCAGGAGAAATTTTACGAGAACATGATTAATATCATGAGTGATCTTCAGGAACATTCATGAAATCTTCAAAAGTGTGTTTCTGAAATAAAATATTATACAAAAAAAACATACAATCTCAAAAAAGAAAAATATAATTCAATGCGGAAAAAGAAAAAATGGAGCTATAGAAAGAAAACATAAAGAATAAAAACAATTATAGAAACGCCAAATTAAAAATTGAACTTTTGGAGATTGAAAAAATTAAAGATTGTTATTGAGTCTGATTAACGTGCTTCAGATATATAGTTCAACGATTATACTTTCGTTTGTGATAAGCTATGAACTAATGAATTTTGTGATGTTTTTTTTTCTTCTTTTAATTAATTAATTAATTTAGTGGGGGCTAACATCCCCATTTATTTCGCTTAATACAAGCTTAAAGTAACTTAAAAACTAAGACTTAAGAACTAATAAGAGTTAGGGGTTAGGGAGTAAGGGAATTGTGGAGGAGATCAGATTTAAGACGAGAAGTGCTCAGGTTAAAATCAAAAAGGGGGAGGTTTGAGTTGACCTTACGGAGCATGCGGGAGATTGGTTCGTTAGAGTCATAAGAGGTGCGATGGGTTGGGGTATAGAAGAGACGAGGACAGCGTAAATTACGAGGATTAGTATTGAAGGAAATAGAATAGTAAAGGGAAGCGCAGTCCACAGAACCGGAGAGTAGTCAATGATTGAAGAGAATGTTAGATACGTCTCTGCGTTTTTCTAGGGTATCCAGGTTAAGAAGTTTGAGGCGGTCGCGATAGGGAGGCAAGATAAATGGGTCACTCCAGGGTAGTCCACGAAGAGCAAACCGACGAAAACGACGTTGAATGTTCTCGACAGGGGGACCATACTTGGCTGGCATATTCAAGGAGGGGCCGGACAAGGGTGATATAAAGTGACCTTTTCACTTAAGGGTTGCAAAATTCTTTGGACCAACGTTTGATAAAACCGTGCGATGAGTTGGCTTTAAGGATTATCTCATCAATATGCGAACGGAAGTTTAACTCTCAATCGTATAAAATTCCAAGGTCGCGAAGGCATTGAACCCCGGGTACAGGTTGGTCATGCAGAAAATAAAGTCGAGAGGGGGATTGATTGGACTTACGAGACAAAGTCATAGATTGGCATTTGGAGACATTAAGCTCAAAGCAATTTTTTAGACACCAAGTAGAAAACCTATAGAGGTCTTCTTGAAGGAGAATAGAGTCTTGGGGTGCAGAAATAGTTTTGGAGAACTTAGTGTCATCGGCGTAAATGGATACGGAGCAATGTTTGATAATCTTCTCAAGTTTATAGTTTATAGTTAAAATAAAAAAGAGGGGACCTAGATGGCTGCCTTGTGGGATACCAGAAGTGGCTAAAAACGGGGTTGAGAAAGCTGACCTAAAGCGAACGCTATAGTAACGGTTCTCCAGATAAGAAGATATCCATTTTAACAATATGGGGTCAAAACCGAGGGAAGACAATTTGAAAAGGATCAGTTGATGTGATATTTTATCGAAGGCCTTAGCGAAATCTGTAGCAATAACGTCAATTTCGTTGCTATTTTCTAGGGCTGAGAGCGCAAAGGATACGAATTCAACTAAGTTTGTAGTAGCTGATCTACCTTTTAGAAATCCGTGCTGACTGGGTGATATAAGTGACTTGCATTGAAAGCTTAGAACTTCATATAAAAAACTTTCGAACATTTTAGGTATGTGAGAAAGCTTAGTAATGAGGCGGTAGTTGGTCACTTCATTCTTTGATCCCTTTTTGTGAACCGGAGTTATGAAAGAGGTCTTCCAAACTTGGGGGAATTCCTCTTGTGTGAGGGGCAGGTGAAAGAGGGAGAAAAGTGAGTGCGAAAGATTGGAGGCACACTTTTTGAGAAATATTGCCGGGAGCCCATCTGGACCAGATACAAATTCATCATTGAGATTTTGTAACTTTTCTTCGATAAGGGTGGGATCAAAAGGTTGTGATAGAGAGGGGCCAATGGAGAAATTGTTAAGGTACTTGAAATAGATTGAGTCGGGTAGAAAGAGGTTGTCTGCAAATGATTGTTTAAAAAAGTTTGCAAAATAGTTGGCAATAATATGTGGGTCGGTCGATGATATATTATTGAACGAGAGAGAGGGGGGATAACCGTCTGATTTTCTTTTATAGTTGACGAATTGATAAAATGACTTAGGATCGTTGATAAGGCTAGTCTGCGCTGTGTCGAGAATGCGCTGATAGAGGCAGTTATAGAGCTGGGTGAATTGCAGGTAAGTTCCAAGATAGTTAGAGTAGTCATAATAAGAATTGGTGCGAAGAAAAACTGCCCACAATTTTTTTCTTCTGTTTCGTAAAGAGCGAAGTCTTCTGTTGTGCCATGGAGGGGAAATAGATGATGTTTTATGACATGAAAAGGGGACATAGAGAGAAATGGAATTAAATATTTCAACGTAGAAAATGGAGATAGCATCAGATAAGGATAGGTTGGTAAAATCAAAAGAACATTTGCTAATAGGTGATTGATTGATTGATAGGTATTGATTTTGCGAAAATTAGCTTTATGGAAGTTGTAAGAAGAGGTGGTAGTTGAAGACGTGGACGGGGATGGAGAGTTATGGAAAAATGAGAGAAGAAGACGGGGGTTAAAGTTGTCGACAGTTGATAGGATAAAGGGACACAACTGTGGAGTTAATAGGATTACTAGTGAAAATAAGGTCTAGTTGCCTACCGATAGAATTAGGGACGTCGCTAACTTGGCACAGGCTTGAGTCAGTTATGCTATCAATGAAAAGACATTCCTTGGATGAACTGCCGTTTGACGCGGTAAAAAATAAGTGATCATCCGATGGAATCCACTTTAGCAGGGGCAGGTTAAAGTCGCCAAAGATAAGGATATCGTCGATGGAATCACTTAGAACAATTAGTTGGTCAATTGCTTTAATAGCAAGGATGTAGGATTCAATAGCTTGAGCTGGGAAAATATAGCAGCACATAACGTACAGGGACCTGTTGGGAAGCGTTATTTTGATTGAAACAAAGTCAAGTTTGACAGAAGAAGAGATAGCGATGAGAGAAGAGTTGAGGTTATTGTGAATAGCAAGTACGACACCTCTACATGGAGAATCAACTTTAGGGATGGCAGGATCATTACACATAGGGAGAGAGTGATCGTCATCTCGGAAAACATTATAAGAAGATGGAAATGGCTCCTGGCTCTTTATGTCGCTGATCAGATTGGTTTCTGTAAGAGCATAGACGTCGAAAGAGAGACCGTGTAATTTAGACAAGACAGCACGAGTTTTAGAGCTCAAGCCTCTTACGTTTTGGTAGTAAAATGTAAGAGATAGTTTGTTGCGTGGAGGAGTAGGGGAGTGTAGATGAGATGCAGGCAAAGAAGGAAAGTTAAGAACGAAAAAATTTGTCGTGGTCAGCTCGGCTGCGCTGAATGTGGGAAACTCTTTTAGAGTGTACATAGTTGCGGAAAGAAGCGAGGTCATCCGCAACCTTTTGAGGAGGTGTGTCGAAGATTTCGTGGTACCTGTTGTAAAGCTTTCTGAGACTGGTTACATCGGTAGGAAGACCTTCCTGTTGGATGGAGACCATGACACTTGTTTTGGTTTTTCTTTCAGAGAAAACAGAGTCGGATTTGTCGTAAAGATATGCGAGAAAGAGACGTATATTTTCGTATATCTTTTTATCCCTAGCCTAGAGAGAGCGTAACGGCATTCTGTGGTGTCTATATTCTTTTGGGTCAATTTAACGTTAGGCGGCGAATTGGGTTCAAAAAGAGGGACTGGAGCTCTTGAAACCGAGGGAGAAGGCGAGCTAGAAGCGGGATTTAATATATGCGAGCCGATAAAGTTTGGGTATTTGACTCCTGTTGTAAGGCGAAATTGGGAAAACAGTTGTTATTATCCGTGGGAGGGGATGTGGGTTGAGCAGTGACGGTATCAGGCATGAAACGCGTTGGGGCTTTAATGGAAGAGAGGCACTTGGTACTTTTGTGGAGATACGTGAAGGGGGTTGCTTAGGGATATAAACGGGAGGGGAAAAAGTGGGAAATATATTGGTTTTAAGACTCCAGTTGGGGTCAGGTTTAGGATGTGGAAGGGGAAGGGGAATGGATCTGGCCGATTTATAATTATTTTTTGATGAGAGGTTGCTTCGTTTCTTCTCTACGTTTTTGTTCGTTGGTTGATCCGTCCATTTGGAGACCCGCATCTTTCCTAGCTTGAGGTTGGTGTTGGATGAGTTAACAAATAACCAATCGTATTTAGCCGGTATATTAATTTTGAAGTTCCGTTTGTTTTTGCGGTGAGATGTTGGAAATATTGAGCATTGGTTGATGGTGATGCCATACCTCTTTTCGAAGAATTCGGAAATCCAAGCAACATCTGCATAATTAGGATCACCTTTGATGAGTAGGGTGGTGAACATCTGATTCGTTGTGCGGAGTCGGTCTAGCCTGCCTTGCCACTCTGAAGGTGTCCACGTCGTGTTAAATTGTGTAACAAGTTTCCGTGGGGCGGCGACAGGAAGGGTTGGCGTTGGAGCAACTATATCACCATACGATTCTTGGATCAAAGGGCTGGTGCGAGGTGGTGGTGAAGGTTGAGTTGTCGGCACTGGATCTGGCAAAGATTCGGTTTCAGTTTGTAACAATTCAGCCAAAATTGAAGTATTGTAATTGTTGTGCGGTGGGGGATGGGTGGCATACTGTTCCAATGAGGTGTTCCAAATCATTCAACACTGTCCTATTCGTGGTAAGTTCATCACTAAGCTCACTGATTTTATCGAATATGATATCAAGCATTGACCCGTAATGATTTGAGAGTAGGTGATTGTTTGTTGCAGGTTCGAGATGTCTTCCCGGAGAGAGTTGATGGAATTACATGTTTTTTTGTTTGATTCCATCATTGCGGTTCCGATTGATGTAAATTCACTTAAAACTGTATCAATGTGGCGCTTGTATGTTTCTTCATTTCTGGATCTTGCACTTTCTAGCTCAATTAAATGCGCAACTTGTTTTTCAATGCTATGACCAAAGTCTTCCGCATAGCTTATACTTTGTTCAAAGATTGATAATTTGTCCGTTATCAGTCTGACGAGTGAGTTATGGTTGGATTCATTTGCGTCACTGAGGCACTTGATCGCAAGGAGCACATGTGAGAGAGAAATACTGATACACTCATCACAAAAGAACAGTAGATTTTCGGAGAACTCTTTAAGGTAGACCGTGTTTCGTTTATGTAGGCCAACACAAATAGCATGGAATATTTTTCCGCAGATCCCCTTACAGGCAACGAAGTCAGCAGTATTGTCGTTAATGGAGCAATTGGTTAATCCAGAAGAAGACATGATGAAGACCAGGAAAACAAAAAACAAATTGCGGAGAAAAAAAATGAAAAATGCACTAAACGCACTGTCGCGAAATGAACAGACTAGTAGGTCAACAATGAAAAAAAACAAAAAGGCGAGTCAGCGATAACAATTATTGGGTGAGAAATTAGGTTATTAGATTGGGTTAAAGCGAAATCGGAAATTCACAAATTATGGAGTATAGTAAGAGGGCGACTGAACACAGCGACGGTTTTAACTACTCGTATATAAGTACCTACATATGTATATACTACTTAGGTTTAATGAATTTTTATTTATTTTTTGTTTTTTTCTAATTATGATTAAGGTTTAAGACTGCTGATAGAATTCTAATATAAAATAATGCATTTTGTGATCATTTTTGTTTTAAGTACCTATAGGTATGTACATTCTTATAAGTTTTGTTTAATGAATTATTTTGATTTATTTTTGTTGATTTTTTATTCATAAGACATTTATTAATTTTTAATAAATTCATTTATTGGAAATGAAATGGTTTTGTTTTTGCATAAATCTTGAATTCGAATCTTATTCGACTACCTTCATTGAATGTTGTATTCTCAGAATCAAGTAAGTAATCTTCTGGAAGAAAGTTGTCAGCTTCTGCTTCTTCAATTTCAGGATTTTCCATTTTATATTTAATACAAACATTATGAAGAGCTGAACATACATTTATTATTTTGGTCACTTTTTTTGGGTGTAATGTAGTTCTCGTGCTGGTAACAAGAATTTAAACCTAATATTTTCAGCGTTTCGATTTGGAGTTATCAAATACGGTGATAGGGGTATCTCCGTCTCCTAAAACATTGGTTTAAACATGCTTTCACAAAACAGCATAACTGATAATTTTTACCAAGGATCCGAAAGTAAGCTCGTCCATTACGATAGTCATCTTCTAACTTCACTTTTAACTGCGACATATTCCATATATTCGCATCATGTGAAGATCCTGGATGTTTTGCATTGATATGTCTAATGCACATTAAGTGATCACACATCTGAAAAGTGAAATTCAAATCATATAATTGTTAGCTGTCTGGAAACAAAAATAAATAACTTACAAGCATCCTGTTGTAGTACACATGCCGCAAATCTTTATTCGGTCCAAAGATTTTTATGTGCGTTGCATCTACAGTTTCATGTACAAATACAGTACTGTATTTGGGATTCTGCTTTTTTCAAAGAAGTATATTTTCGCCCGACGTTCGTTCTCTTGTATGCTCGAATTTTATCCATTTGGGACAAATATACCTTTCTAAGATGGTTATTACTTCCTTGAGGACAACCGATACTGTTGACTGTGCCATACCAATATTGTAATCATTCCCAACGCTGAGTTGATAACTTTCTTGTGCACAGAATCTTAATGCAGCTGCTAATTTAAGCACATTTGAGATGGATTGCTGTTTCTTCAATGGTTTTAGCTTCCATTCATTATCGGCCAATATATCTAACAAGACTTCTTTCGGAATTCTAAAGTTATGCAAAAAGCTGGACCTGAAATACATTAGTTCAAATTTGTAAGAAGATTACATAGTTATGTACATATGTATGTTCTTCCAAATCCAGTGGGTTTGAGGCATCTCGTAATTTTCTCCGTATTTTCGCATGCTTTAAAATATCTTCCTCTTTAACATTCATTTCAAAAAATAGTTCTATTGTGGACATTTTCTATTAAATAAATTTCTTTTCACATAAAAAAAACGTAATAAATTTATTTATCAACGAGGTTTTTTCGATTGACTGAAATATTGATAGATAACAAATTTTTTGACCATACCATATTTATCAATAGAACTGTTCTAAAATTTACTAAAAATTCACGGCTGATCAAAAATTTTGATAATTGATCACAATAATACGGTGTCAACAAATTATTCGAAAATTGTCAATTATCGTATTTATATTTGACAACCGTAATAAGGGTATCAGTTTTCTGTAATCGACACAGATTCTGAATTTTTTATGACCCGATTTGTCTGTTTTTTTCGCAACTACTACTATTCTCCAATACACACCTCCAATACATACCTGCTGTTACGCTTCCTAATAATGCCATGCATTTCCATTTCTCCTACTTGCTTCCCTACTTGCTCACCATGCCTGGGTGGTAATCTATTTAACTTAGCTTTAATTTGCGGTTCTAATCTCATGTGTTATAGATTCAGTATTGGTCAGTTGGTCACCTTCTTTAAAAATTAAACTTTGAAATTGGTTTAAAAAGTTTTTTATTGCCTTTTCCTCTTAATTATTCAAGTAGCTTAAATCTAGCTCTTCTTCATCAGAGATGAACACAAAACAATCCATGATTCTTCTGTTATTGGAAGAATAAATGGGTATTTGGGCACCGTTATTTAGTAAGAGATATTTATTACCAAAATCAAGAGATTTGACAATTTTATTCATTATGTCCATGTCGATGAGGATATCATAGTGTTTATCTCCTAAGTCTCGTATGTACTATTATATTTAACCGCATCGTATTTGAACTCTTTTGGGATGTTTGTCATTATTCTGTTTACTTTTTCTATAGTTATGTTGTTTATTGTTTGAAGTCGTAGTGTAGCTTGATCTATAATTCTACATTTTCTACAATCTATTTTGCTTGAATTTATAATACTCATTGTAGATCCAGTATCAATTAATGCTTTACATTTTTGTTCGTCAATACTCCGACCTAAAAAAAATTTTTCTCCGAAGCCTAATTTAGAAAAAAATGGGGTTCGATGTTATGTATCTCTTCTGCTTTGGTAGTGTATTCAATATTCTGATTAGAGATTTGCCCGATTGACAAACGAGTCGGGAATGAAGGTTAAAATGAAGGGTTCAAAATTTGATTGCGTACGTTCTGATTATCCCTACTGTTATTGTTGTTTGAGATGATTTTCGCTACATTTTTGTTCGTTAATACTCCGACCTAAAAAAATTTTTTCTCCGAAGCCTAATTTAGAAAAAATAGGGTTCGATGTTATGTATCTCTTCTGATTTGGTAGTGTGTTCAATATTCTGATTAGAGATTTGCCCGATTGACAAACGAGTCGGGGATGAAGGTTAAAATGAAGGGTTCAAAATTAGATTGCGTACTTTCTGATTATCCCTACTGTTATTGTTGTTTGAGATGATTTTCGCTACTGTTCTGTATATGCTGTCCCGATTGTCCTGTTCTAGAATTATTGTGTCTCCTTATTTGAACTGACCCTGGTCTATTTTATTGAGTGTTTTAGTTAATGTGTGGTTTATTTGTCCTAAACTCACTTCCTATATTACCTTCATCATATCCTATGTAGCTGTAGAGTTCGTCTTTAATTCTATGGAGGCCATAGATATCTTTTATATCCCTAAAAATATTCCCTATTGCTTACTGTTTTATTCTATTCACTATTAATACATAAAATGTGTTTTTAGCTTCTTTTTGATTATTCTCGTATGTAGCAAATGAATTTATATTCCGTATTATTTCTTCTTCTAACTTCATATTAAGGTCTGTCATGGAATTGGAGGTTTCAAATGTTGCTTAAGTAGATCCCTGGCTTGATTCCAAGTTCTTGGTCTATTGTGGAGAAGTAATTCTTTTGCACGTCCTGTTATTTTTGTATTGTAAATCGCCTGCCAAAGTTCAGATTTTTCCGCTTCGTTTCTCCTTTTTTCCACAAAAACTTTTTGGGTTCTTGGTGATACCGAAAACTTCACTTTTCGATTTTAAAAATATGGCTGCTTATTGATAGCGAAAGAAAACAAATTAACTTTTCGATTTTAAGAGGTGCTTCTTACCGAAAACTTTACTTTTCGATTTCAAGCATTCCGACTGCACCACTTAGAAGTTTAAAGACACCGGGAGACTTTTTAAAAAGAAAGCAATATTATTCCTTGCCCATTTGACGGATACTTATCAACTAAACTCACAATTCTTCTGTCTTAAAATTACTTATTATCTTACAAATTTAACTGTCGCATTTGCATGATTCCCACGAGCAAATTGTACCTGCAGGAAATGCATCAAATATGATCCGCAAGAATTTATTCATGGAACAGATACATACAAGGTAATGGAGTCATGCGACGCGAGGATATTCCTTTACCTGATCGACTCTAAGTAAATTTATCAGTAGTAAAATTATCAGTGCTTTTAATTGTTTTAAAATTTTTACTCCGACAGACATTTACAAGTTTCTTGTGTTTATTCTAGTCACTATATTTTTATATTTTAAATCAATACCAGTTATTGCTTCACCATGCATATTTTTAGCACCTCTTCCTCTTTTTGTTGTCCACAGACTAGCTCTTGTTTGTTGTTGCAATGAAACCATTTGTTACTTACTTTTATCCTATCGTTTCGGACACTGATAATCCGGGTTTGCTAACCTTTAAGTTCCATGTATTTTTCAGTAGTTCCCGCACCATACTTTCTGTTTTCATTTCAGCAAGCATTGATATCTTTCCATAAGGGGATAAGTTTTCCTCTTTAATAACAGCCAAGTTCCCATGAGGTTCATCACCAGCTCTGTGCACTAGAGAGAATTAATTCACATTTTAGATTTAGGCATTTGCATTCCTTGGAAATATTACTTAGATAAGCTCTTAGGTAATTGTTTTTCTTTATTTAGTTATTTATAACTATCTAAATTATTCACTAAATTATGTACATACGAGTATTTATGTTTCCCACGAACCGTTATTGGCTTTTCTGTAGGAGGTTAGATTTCACAGGTTAGATTTCAATTTTATTTATTTATTTTATTTAACAAAAAGTTTTAATACAAAAAAGTTTAAGTTTAGAGTAAAAATAAATTTTTTAGCATTTTTTTCTTGTTTTGAAATTTAAAATATTTCTAAGATTAGTCGAAAATTCATTAAATAATGTTGGAAATCTGCATGCAAGTTGTCTTCTACCGTGTATGTTGTAGGATCTTTCAATCTGGAGTAGTCCCTTGTGTTCTCTACGTGGTCAATAATTTTTTTGAAGTGTATATAAAATTTTAAAAAAATTGTCATTTTGAAAATGCTTTGGGCATCGAGAACTTTGAACTTTCAGCTCTGATGTGTCTTAGATCGGCATTTGCAATCTTTGTAGTATGTGTAGTGGATGCATTACCCCAAGTAATCCGTATCTGAGCTTCGACTCAAACAAAGCATAATAAACTCGGTGTGGAGTAAAATCGTAGGTGCCACAGTAAGCCATGTATAGCTCTACTTAGGTATGCGTAAGTTATCAATATGCTTATCCCAAATTAAATGACTATCGATTATCACTCCTATATATATAAAACTTTCAACTATCTCGATAGGTTGGTTAGAAAGTGAGGTTAGACATAAAGTAAGCATTTTGGGGGAGTACATATATGATGAATACCACGAAAGTGTATCATCTTAGTTTTAGATGTGTTGATAACTAATCCATTATCATGACACCATTTAACAACTGCAATTGAGTTACATTAGGTGAAGGAGATACAAATACTCGAAGTAATTCCTTCGAGTAAAGAATAAATAGTAATGGTCCTAATTTACTCGTAGATCCCTGTGGAACTACTCCGTATTTAATTAATTTTTTTCTCACTGATATTGTAGTCTATTTTGATACATATGTCATAAATCGAGTTCAAGTAATCAATTACTTACTGCACGTCGAATGCTTTTTGATTTTATGATGATTTGATGATTTTTTTTCAAGGTAAAGAAAGGAAACTTTCCTGTACTTTTGTTTTTTTTTAAATCCGTATTGTTTTTTATAAATTAACGAATTACGTGCGATGAAGCTCATTAGCCTCCTTGAAATGACTTCTTTCAGGTATTTTCCTATTACTGGTAGAATAGATATTGGCTAAGTTAATCCTTTTTTAGGGCCTACTTTATAAAGGTACGTCCACCACAGCAGTTTTAATAGTTTGCATTGCTGCAGATTTTAATTAATTATTTTTGCAATTATTGGAGCAAATACGTGTTTGTAGATCACGAGCTCTAATGCAGTCGATTCCTAGAGACTTATTAGTACTAAAAAACTTAAGAATCGAATGTACCTCATCCGGATTTATTTCTTGTACATAAATCGAGTTAAATATTGAAATGCTAATATGTTTGTTCCGTAAACTTTTGGCAAATTCATTCGTTAATAAGATTCCGCATTTTACGTGGGTTCAATCTTAATTCAGTGAATTTCTTTTAGTAATGCTTAGTCTTTTGTTGTAGTATGTTTCTGTTTAACGAATTTCTGAAAATTTTGTGTTCTGATTCATAAGATTTGTTGAAGCTGTTGATTTTCAATTTACGATAGACTTGCATTCTTCAATGAAATCCTTTGATATCCAGATATTTTGTTCGTATTTCTTTTTTATCACTATACTTTTTGTTGATTTTTTGTAGATATCTTGTAAAAGTAAACATAAATCTTCATACAATGTGTCAACATCGACTTCGTTTAACAATAAATTCCAATCAGTAGAAATGATGTAAGACGTTGTGAGGTCACTTTCTTCAGTATTATTTAGACGGTCTTTGTGGTCGTAGTATAGAAGAGGAAAGTGATCTGACAAACCGCACTCAATAACAATGGTGTATTTTTTTACTGAATTTTTAGTATTTCCAAATATTCTTTTATCCGATTTTGATCACACTCATTAATGTTTATGTTTATGTCACCCATTATTACAATATCTTCCCTCTTTCCAATTTTTGATAGAGTATTTCCGAACTCTCGATTAAATTGTGCAACGCTAAATCCAGGTGGTCTCTAAATTCCACATATATATTTTTTTCGGATTTGCAAACATTCATACGATTCACAATCGGCCTCAATTTGGTCAAAATCTAAATTATCGAACATGGCAACGCTTCTGTTCCGTTCGGTTGAGAAATATGACTGTACATTTTTTCGCATTGATCTTATGTTATGGTATAAATAGCACAAATTTGATTCCCCTAATTAATTTAAATTGATGCTCTTAAAAACATGTATCACTATTTCGCGTAGAAACTAGCAAACCTTGGAAGGACTACTCTTTTAAATATAAATGAAAATGAAAAAAAAAACACACCAAAGACAACAGACGCCACTGGAACTAGTCAGCATACAAACAAAAAGAAAAAATTAACTAATTACCTTAATATTTATTTTGATATTTCTTTTCGGTGGTCTAGTGGTGGCGAGTGTGACAATGTAAAACTTCATCTCAAACGAAAACTATCGATGTTATGTTCTTGAAGGTGCATCTCGGTCATCGCTTGTTAGTTCCGCAGTCGATGCAATTTAGGGAACAGCTTCGGCAGGATCTTCAACGGCATTGCGTCAGTTTATTATGTACCGCCGGTCAATGACCTCAGAGTTAATTTCCCCAATCGGCGATTATGCAATAGGATGTTCATCCTTTCTAGTGGGAGGTGACATAGACAAAACATAGAATTTAGCCTAAGCACTTTTTTTTTGCGAGTTGCTTCACGAGGTGCTCTCCACTATCATCATTGCCAAATTAGTTCATTGCCGGCGGTATATTATTGACGGAATTATGCCAACAATATTTGTTAAGGTGTCATGTTGCGTTGCAATAATCACCTTAAAATTGAAGCCAACATACAGACTATAGTTTTCGTTTGTCTTTCCATTTTGATATAAATAATTTTAGGTTTCGAGTCAATAGAAAGTACGTTAATGGTTTCGAACCAGTTTGTGTCATTATCGGAATGTAGGATCGCCAAATCACCTGTAACCTCTAGGAATATTATCACAAGATATTTATGTGGGTTCAAAAGATGGAATTTATTTCTTTGAATACAATCTTTAATTCAAATTTCAATCAACTACTGTTCACTTTTTTCAACAACTTTACTTTACTTTTTCTTTTACTTAAACCACTTCATTTTTCGAATTCAACTTGAGAACTGACTGCAACTCTATTGGACGGCTGTGTTTATATCTCCTTCGATTTTTCGAGAGCTTTCTGTTATCCCCATTTCTCTCCATACTTTTAAAACCATCGATATTATTTTACCGAGTTTAATGGGCTGTCTAACTCCATACAAAGAATTGCTTCCTCGTATCCTCATATTGAAATTGTTATTACGGGCGATTTCAATAAACACAATTCTAGGTAGGTTCAACATTCTGCACAGACAACCCCAGAAGGATGCTGTATTGACATCTTTATTGCGGACAACAATTTGACCCAGCTTGTAAATAAGCCCACTCGAATACCAGACATTGATGGTCATACCGCCAATACCATGGACCTATTTTGAATTTCTCACAGGTCGATGTGCTGTGATATGTGCTATCGCCTTTATGCTCGTCGGACCACTGTTCCATATCTATTTTCTCGTATATTGATCCTTTATTCCTCATCGGAGGAAGAGTATCAAACCAAAAGAAAAGGCATGGTATGACTCAATCTGTAAAGATGCTGTCAGGGTAAGAGAAATGTTTTTTCGGTCCTTCAAGACCAACCCGACAGAGGAAAACCGAAAAAAGTTTAAACGAGCCAGGAATGACTGCAACGTCTTTCTTAAGCGTGTGAAACTTCAATACGACCAAAAGTTGAGGTAAAAAATACTACAATGTCCCAAAGATAGTAAAAGCTTTTTATCGTTTGCTAAAAACATCAGAAATGATATGACACGATACCGAGCCTACAGAGAACAACCGAAAAAAGTTCACACGAGGCAGAATGACTGCAACGTCTTTTTGCGAGCAAATTCAAAACGACCAAAAACCGAGGCAACACAAACTACAATGTCCCGAAGGTAGTAACAATTGTTGGTCGTTCGTCAAAAACACAATCTTTGCGGCAAGCTCAATACTTCTAGATTATGCTTAGTCCCCACCTACACCTGAGTGCGTCGAATCTTCAATCCTCTTTCGCACTCATGTAGTAGCAAGCGTACTTAAAGCGTACTTACTTAACATGCAAAAAGCGTTGGTACAGATATCATATCTCCCCTTCTTCAAAAGAGGTGTTCTTCCACGCTAGAAAAACCGCTGTGTTAGCTTTTTCATCAATCCTACTCATTAGGACTCTTTCCCAGCAAATGGAAAACAGAATTTGTCCAGCTCGTCCCTAAATAAGGCGGAAATAGTTCTCTATCCTCCTACAGACCCATTGCACTTACATACGTCCCTTCCAATGTCTAGGAAACGTTGATAAATCGTCAGCTCATGAAATGTCTTAAATCAGGAAAACTTCTCAATGACCGGCAGTAGGTTTTCGTAGTAACAGAACACTGGTGATTTGATGGCATATCTCACCGAAATGTGGAACTAAAGCATACATCAGTTTGACGAAAGTAAGATAGTTGCACTTGATTTTTCTAAGGCATTTGACAGAATTTGGCACCAAGCTCTTTTGTCGAAAATGCGTGCTTTTGGGATCGAAGACTATCTTCCTCAGTGGATTAGAAACTGCTTTTTGAAATGTTCAAATCAAGTTGTTTTGGATGGTTCCAAACCTGATAATCACAAAATAAATGCTGGTGTGCCCCAAGGCTCCGTTCTGTTTTCGGCGCTCTTTTTAATTTTCATCAACGGTCTCTTGTCTGCTACTTGCTAATACAATGTATTCCTTTGCTAACGACAGTACTCTCTGCTTTTCATTATCCTTCTCGGACAGACGTCCCTACTGTTCTCCTGCAGAACGGGAACGGCAGCGTATTCTATACCCATTAAATTCCGATATAAACCGCATTACTAGATGGGGAACCACCAACAAAGTGGAATTTAATGCTTCTAATGCTGTCGTTATAGCGAAACTTAAACACCCAGCTATTATCCGAACAACTTTCCATTATTTATGTTTGGCAATAATAACCTACGTTTGACAATTGACCTGTCAAAGTGATTAACTCGTTTAGAAAAAGTTCCTAATAAAAGTCTTTATAAATATGAGAAAAGTGCATAAAAAAAACTATAAAATCAATTTAAAAAGTAACCGAAGTGATATTTTCATCAAAACAATCGACATATAAGTAAGTCTTAGCACTCTAAGCCAATATAACTCGATTTTAACCTGACCTGTAAACTATAACCTCGATGAATAAGAGGGGTCTGTTTGAAACATCGCCAGATCAACTTAGAGAAGAAAAGCGTAGAACCTTTCCAGCAGCAGCAGCTTCCCTACCCCAATTAACAATTGCTTCTAAATCGATAATGGAATCATCAACAATAATAACAATCGCGGACCTGAAAGAAATCCTGTATGAAAACAATAAAAATTTATTGAAGGAAATTCCTTCAAAAGGCGATTTTTATATACTTTATTATACATGCAGAACTTTCTGGCTTAAAAACAAAGTATGAGGAAATTTCGGCCAATGCTGTATTGCTAGAACGGAAAAATGCCACATTGGAGGACCAGATAGACAAATTTTACAAAAAAGCTTGGAGGCGAATGTTATAGTGCGTATGCCTGCAGAAGACAATACGGATATGAAAGTAAAGGCAAAATCTGTTTGCGCTAGTTTATTGGGAAGAGTCGAAGTAAACTCTGCTAGTATGCGCATTCAGTATCTACACCGAATAGTCGCACTGCAATGGTTGTTGTTAAACTGAGTTCACGTAATGCTGCTTGGTCCATTCTAAGAAACGCAAAAAATTTAAAATGATCACAAATCTATATCCATAAAGATTTCACGTATAACATGCGCCGTACTACCCATTGCCGAATTCCTGCGCAGTAGGTTTCCTGCTATAAAAATCCGACTAAGTGATGACAAGCTTTTCATTGGTAGCAAGATGTTTACGTGGGCTTCAACGAACGGCCTGAAACGTGGTGAAAATGATCCATTGGAGACTCTGCGTACAATTTTTGTTGGCGAACCGATTCTGTTTGCGAGTATTCAAAATTTTATGAATGAAGTTTCACAAGGTAATAAAAACAAAAACGTAAATAATGTCAACAACAAAACGTCAACGGCATTGATTGAAGATGGGCGCCTCCAGCTCAGAAAAACAGCCGCTGTGCAGAATAAGGGCCATTTGGGACCATCCACAAGTGCAAGAGCGACTCAGCAATCAAATGTCGGAACACACATGGAAACTTTTTGAGATGAAATCGTCTACCAGAAAAAAATAAAATGTATAGATGTAAGAATACTAGGATACAATGTAGCAGGGCTTAAAAATAAATTTATGTTAATGGATTTTTTTGATTATGTAAATAGTTTTGATATGTTTTTCCTATTTGAAACACATGTTTTAGAAGATGAAAAGGAAAAATTTAATGGATTGTTTAAGAATTATGAATTAAAATGGAATTCAGCAGTTAAATCAAATGTTTATGGAAGAGGAAGCGGAGGCGAATTGTTCGGTTATTGTAAGGATTTTAAAGCAGGTGCCCAAATTTTAAGCGGGTTAATGAAATGGATATTCTAGAAATACAAATCAAAGAATCGTCTTTTTATATTGTGATACACTGCAGGATTTAGAATCAGTGGATGTAATGCTTGTCGGCGATTTTAACGCACGGATCGGATTGTCGCAGAATAATTTTGTAAGTGGAGACGCATCAGCTGTTATAAACCCAACTCGCAGATCAAAGGACGGAGTATGTGATGCGAAAGGCTCAAAGATATTGGAAGTGGCCGATTCGTTGGACGCAAGAGTTCTGAATGGAAGTTGTCAAGGGGACTTAAGTGGCGAGTTTACGTTTGTACGTGGTACGGCGTGCTCAGCCATAGACTATTGTTTTGTGTCTAGAAAGTGGAACACAATTCTGAAAGACTTCAGCATAGCTACAAGACTTTTTTCTGATTACATGCCTTTGAAAATCTTTTGTATAATTTCAAGTAGAGAGGGTATGATCAACGCCAAACAACTTGGTCTGTTGCCAAAACTTGGAATGATAAAATGAAACCAGTTTTCCAAAATAATTTGAATAAGGGACTTACAAAACGAAAATCATAGAATAATCTTTTACATATTTTACATTACTCAAATTATAACTGAAGCTGTTCCAGTAACTAACAAATTAAAACGTAGGACTGAATACATGCAAGCGTGGTTTGATGCTGAGTGCCGCAGAGCCAGGAATAAATCTTTTGGGCTTCTAAAGCTTCTCAGGCAACACAATACAACTTTCTTTAAGAATTTGTATGCAGCAGCAAATAAAAATTTTAAACAATTTCGTTTCCAGCAGATTTCTGGAAAGCAGCTAAAGTTATAAACAGAAGAAGTAATCAAATTTTGTCAGCATTGCAAGCATTTGAACTTTGAGACTACTTTTATAACCTACTTAATGCCCCACAATTCTCACCGCTTCCACACTACGCAGCACCACTTTTTACTGACGATGTTCTATGGAATTTCTTGAATCACTAACAAGAGAATATAATAGAATATTTGAGACGGCAAATGTTCCTGCATGCTTCAAAAGAGCGATCATCGATCCCCTACACAAAAAAAGGTTCATATGATAGTCCTGAAAATTACTGAAGAATCTCCTTCTTGAACACATCAGTCAAGTTGTTTAGCACTCTGATTTTTAATAGACTTACGGAGTGGGTCAATGGAAAAAAAAATACTGAGCGAATTTCAAGCTGGGTTCAGGAGAAGTTGTTCTATTTTGGATCAATTATTCACACTGATAATTTTAAAAAAAGGAAAAAAACTGTTTGCTTTTTTTGTCGATTTTCGTGCTGCTTTTGACTCGATCGCACGTGAAGCTCTTTTTTACAAGCTGTACAATTTAGGAATTTCAGGCATAATCATATGTATATTAAATGCTATATATGAAAACAATGTAGCTTATGTGTGGGATGGTGAGTTTGTATCAGAAGAATTCACAACGCAAATGGGAGTGAAATAAGGATGCGTTTTAAGCTCACTTCTTTTCATTTTGTTTATAAATGATGTCGTGGAAGAAATCGGATGAGGAATTCTGTTTGGAAACATACGAATACCTGGTCTAATTTTTGCGGATGATATAGTTTTTCTATCTGAATCTGTTGAAGGAATGCAGCTAATGATAAACCGTCTTGAAGGATACTGTAGGCTCCGGAATTTGTCCGTTAATTACTAAATACCACTTCATTGCCAGATGTCCCATCCTAAATGAGATACGAGTGAGTTGTTTTGGAGTAACCTTGATGGAAATGAATGAAGTATTGTACATTTTGAATGGAAAATTATGTTGGGAAATATTATATAAATACGCGTCAACTGCACTGAAATACAGAAAGAGGATAATAGATGGTGACTTTTAATAAAATATCAACTAGCATATTAATTAGTTAAATTTATAAATTGTCTATCTGGTAGACGGCCTTTGGCCAAACCATATTAAACTTAGTTCTCCAATTATGTAAAATTATATTTTGAACAATAAAGTTTGCAATTACTACTAACTACTACTACTAACCTACGTCGCAATGACCACATATTTGATTTAGCCAACAATGCTACGAAATGTCTAGCTTGAAATATTTCACACCCTCTGATCAGGCCTCAATTTATAAGGCGTTCATCCGCCCCAATTTGGAGTACGATTGCCACATCTGGTCAGGCACTGCTATAATATCTTTGGACTTCCTAGAGAGAATTCAAAACCGTCCGATAAAACTTCTACAATAGGCGATGAGAATATCACTTAGTGAATTGACAGCCTCGAATAGCGGCATAATGTTCCCTGAATCACGTTGTCCTATCACTATTTTTATCGAAATTCCCAGTGGCACAGTTATCACGCTGACTGCTTCTGATTCAGCACGCGCGCCGACACAAATCCCACACATATCATAACAACTTTTGCCAGGTCAGCACATGCGCCGACCCAAGCCTTCGGTAATTGAATATTTGTTCAGGTGCATACGAATGCGACAGTATTTCGTCTGAAATACTTTCCCATGCAACTGCAAGATAATCAACAAATTGAAGATTATAAATAGATGTTAAGCAACAGAAATTTTTAGATTTAAGTGTGGCTTGAATAAAGAGACTTATGTCTCCAAATAGTAAAAGAATTATATTTTTTATTTTATCAACGAATAACTTTAACTTAAATAATGATGAATTCTATGCGTCGGTGAATCATCAATTTTCATTGATCATTAATAAGATAAAAACGGAAGATTATAGTCCTGAAACTATCCAAGCTCTCGTAGACAATTACAGGAATCGAGCTCTTGACATATTCATTAGAGGACTTAATGGAGACCTCTCGAAAATGCTCACTATCCAAAGCCGGAAACTCTCCCAGAAGCTTACGCTTCGTGCTTGGAGATCCAGAATCTAAATTACAGGAGGATGGCTATACATCCGAAAAACAGTAATAACTCTATAACAACTCCGATAAATCAGACATGGACAACCGAAATCAGCAAATCCTCAGAAAGTTTTAACACCACATCAAAGGAACATGGCCTATAACATCCATCACAATCAGCACCATATGAGGAAACACCAACAACTAGAGCCACAGAGGACCAATATTCCACCTCCAAGACCAACACAGCCTAAGCCTCCAGTCCCTATGGAAACGTCTGTTCAGACTCAGCAAGCCAACTATATAACAGACCTGTTATACCTTCGCAGCTCGGTCAATACCAACAAGCATATAACGAACAATTTCAAGATAACTCCGATAATCACCACCCCCAAAAAAGGCACAGATTTTTTAATACACAAACCCAAGATGAAGAAGAATATCTTGAAAATTATGAACGGTAACGCGGAACCTCAATTAGAAGAACCAGAGGCAGAACCCTCTAAGTTAAATTTTATGATGGATGCCTGTCTAGCATACCATACTTAAGGTATGTAACTAAAGCAGGCCATGTCCTTGAGTTTCTGGTAGATAGGTACGGGTGCAAATAAAAACTTTGTGAAACCAGAACTAGCAACCAATACACGCCTGGCTCAAACACCCTTTACCATCCAATCGGACGGAGGTGAAATTCGTATTGATAAAAAAATTTGTGGAAAGTTTTTTGAAAGTGTCGGAAACGATACTGTCTTAAACTTTTTCGTTCTTCCAGGTCTTAAAACATTCGACGGTTTCATCGGTGGTGATACCCTCAAGCAGATGGAAGCCGTCATAGATAGAAAGAAAGCAACTTCTTAATAATTAAACCACGAATAAAAATACCGGGAATAAAAGATGACCATCTGAGCATCAAAACCAGGAAACATCTTCAAGGCATTATCAATAGACACCAAATAGTTTTCGGACCAATAAGCGACGAACAAATAATCGACACTAACATCAAAGTAGAGATAAAGACCTCGACGCAAGAACCAGTGTACACCAAATCATATCCATACAGTGCATCTAAGGCAGGAAGTCAATGCCCAAATAAATTAACTTTTAAAGGATGGCATTATACGACTCTCGAATAGCCCGTATAATTCCCCACTATGGGTAGTACCGAAAAAATCTGATTGCACATGAGAAAAGAAATACAGACTCGTAATAGACTTTAAAAGACATGACGCCGTGACTATTTCTTTTACTTACCCAATACCCGATAGTAACAACATAATAGCCAGTCTGGAAAAAGCTCAACACTTTACAACTCTGGATCTCACTTCAGGGTTCCACCAAATCAAGATGAAAGAAGCAGATATTCCAAATACTGCGTGCTCGACGATGAATGGAAAATACGAGTATATAAGGCTCAACGACCCGTCTATTTTCCAAAGGACGATAGACGATGTATTGAAAGCACACATAGGGAAGATCTGCTATGTATATATCGACGACTTTATAATATTCGGTAAAAGAGAAAAGGAACATCTTGAAAACATAGAAACTATTTTAACCGCATTGGAGAAGGCTAATCTTAAGGTAAATAGAACAAGAAACAGAATTCTCAGGGTACCTCATAACAAGCAAATGTATAAGACCAGACCCAAAGAAGGTCGAGGCGATTCGAAAAATTAAACCACTGGAAAACCTAAAGGAACTTAAGGGATTCCTGGGCCTCACCTCGTATTATAGACGGTTTATAAAAGACTTTTGCGGGAATAGCAAAGTCTTTAACAAACCTAACTAGAGGGGAAAGAGCTCAAGTAAAGGTCAGTCAATCGAGGAAAATCAAAATCAAATTGCATTCAACAGAATTAAATGCGTTTAATAATCTAAAAGGACTCCTGATGTCATCAGAAATTTTAACATATCCAGACTTCGAATAACTAAGGAGTTATTTATACGGTGCGAGTAGAATGAAAATTCTGACAGATTACCTACCGCTTATCTTCACCCTAAGCAACCGCAATAGCAACGTCAAACTAAAACGATGGAAAGCCAGGATTGAAGAGTACAACTATGAACTCATCTATAGGCCTGGAAAAACAAATTTAGTTGCAGATGCCTTATCCCGACTAAAAACAAAAGTCAACAGCCTAACATTGTGAATCACAAACCAGGCACAGCGCTGAAGAAGACAACATAGATTTATTCCCCACCACGATGCTCCGTTAAATGTTTTTAGGAACCAGTTAGTCATCTCTCAAGAACGAGAATTATTTGCCCACGAAGAACCCCATACAACTTTCCATAGACACTATATACGCCTTCAGAATATCACAAAAGAGAACCTGAACAGTATCCTCAGGGGGAAGCTTAATCCTAATATAGTTAATGGCATAAAAATACCAGATATATATATCCTCCTTCTCAATGACATATATAAGGAAAATTTTAGCAAACTTAAAATGCGCATAACTCAGAGATTGGTAGAAGGCTTATGTAACGAAGACAATAAAATTAGAATCGTCCAAGAAGAACATAACAGGGCACATCGCAACGACCGGGACAACAAGGAACAAATCTTGTAAAAATATTATTTTCCGAAAATGAATAAGTTCATAAAACAGGTTGTAAGGGCCTGTGAGGTATGCAAAACAAGTAAGTATGACAGACATCCTTCGAAGCCTAAGCTTCAGGAAACCCCTAATCCCACATATCCTACGAAGATCCTACATATGGATATTTTCGAGCTTGACCGATAAAAATTCATAGCATGCGTAAACAAGTTCTCAAAGTTTGCAAAATTTTTCCACATAAAGGAAAAATCGGCCCTCTACCTAAGGAAGAAAATTATTAAAATACTGCACTATTTTTCCGCGCCGAAAGTTATTGTGACAGACAGTGAAGGCAGCTTTGTAAGTCCAATAATTTCAAATTACATCAAATCGCTTGGTATAAAAATCTATTTGACTCCGTTCCAAAAATTAAGTGAACGGAACAGTGGAAAGGATTCAATCCACAATTCTGGAAAGAGCTAGGTGCCTAAGGAAGGAGTATCCTGATCTTGGGATGAATGAAATTATAGAAATTGGAGTCGATCGTTATAATAACACTTTTCATTCAGTAATAAAAAAAGAAGCCCAGTGATATATTCTTCGGGTGGAGCCAGCGAATTAATTATCAGAATCTCGTTGATTTTCAGGCACAAGTTAATGAAGACCCTGTCGAACTCATTTACAGAAATCAAAGGAGGAAAAAAAGCAGAGAAAATCGCAAACGATGTGTTCCAAATAAATACGTTTGGACAGTAATTATTTATGCAGCAGTTAAACGCCTTGATGGTAAGCAAAAACCCTTCTATACGAAACAAAAGGTCCTTAAAGAAAACAGGGTTACTGTGGTAACCGAATTAGGGAAAAAGATCCACAAGTCCCACATCAAAAACATTTCTCAGTAAAGGCTCTGTTTAATTTCAGGATGATGCAACGTTTGGTGTTTGGAACAGTCAATATATATGAATACAACACGCCCATAGTAACATTGAACCTTCAGAATGGTGCACATTATGAATATTACAATCTACGAGGATATTGTCAAACAATTCACTCCCATGATAATAAATCAAATCGATAAATCTAGTATACTACGACCGCAACTAATCCATCAGCTCGAACATATTGATCAATTATTAGAAAGGCTACGCTGGCTATACAAGAGAACAAAGATCAATCAACTGGATTGGGTCCGCTTGGAAGTGGATAGCTGGTACACCTGATGCGATGGATTGGGATGAATTACTTAAAACACAGAATGCAATAATAGACAATAACAATAACCAGTACAAAATTAATGAACGCCATACATCAGTTACGAGAGAGATATTGGAAGGTTCCAACAGGGTTATCCAAAGGATCGACAGTTCCAGCACTGATAAGTATGAGCAGATGCTGTTTAACAAGCTTGATTTAATAAAGGACGAGTCTCAGCTGCGCATTTGGCAAAGTGAGGAATCATTAACACCAACCTCCTAAATAAAGGAGAAATTTTAGATGTTCTTTCGCAGATAGAAACCCTTCCGTATGACAATGAGATAGAGGCGATAAATAAAATAAAATAGAATAAAACCTATAATGTTTCAAAGGGATTCACTTTTACTGTACGCTGTGTACTTACCGAAAACCAGACCTAGGGAATTTAATCATGTGCTGATCAGATCCACTGTAGGAAATAGTAAGAGAATCTACCTTGATACAAACGAACTATTTGTATCGCATGAAGAAATACTTGCAGTTAAAGGGTTTTGCTCAAAAACCAGCGATGCAGTAATTTGCAACGAAAACCAATAACAATGATTGTTACAACCAGCTCTATAAGAAACCTGTCATCAAACTTCTAACCGAAAATACTGTTTTCCTGACGAACTTTAATGGAACCCTTCAATATGCTAATGAAACCAAGACGTTGAATGGAACATTCCTGGTGTAGTTTAACAACGAAATCGTATCTGTAAATGACAAGAAGTACACCAACCATGAAATAAGAACCTTCCAGATTTTTCCACCAATAATTCAATCCAGCATAACTATTAAAGACGTAAAGTTAGATCTTGAATTTTTGTATGATTTACAACTAAGAAATGTTAAAAAGTTAGATAAATTCAATATGATTACCGACATATCAATAACTTTCGATTTAATTTTATATCTTTTATTAATTATCAGTTTTTCTTTAATTGTCTATCTATATAAATTTAGAAATGTAAATGAGCCTATTCAAATTCAATTACCAACGGTCAATGATCTTAATCCTCAACCTATTAAGAGCAATATTGACCCGCGAGACGCGGAAGGGAGGAGTTATCACCCTGACTGCTGTTGATTCGGCACATGCGCCGACACAAATCCCAAATATATCATAACAACTTTTGCCGGGTCAGCACACGCGCCGACCCAAACCTTCGGTATTTGCGATAGTATTTCGTCTGAAATACTTTCCCATGCAACTGCAAGATAATCAACAAATTGACTATTATATATAGATGTTAAGCAACAGAAATGTTTAGATTTAAGAGTGGCTTGAATAAAGAGACTTGTGTCTCCCAATAGTAAACAAATTATATTTTTTATTTTATCAACGAATAACTTCGTTTACTGCACTCCGCCCCTTAAAACCTTCAACCATAAAACCCGACTCTCTATCTTCGTCATTCCTTTTTAAGCCGTACAATTCGCTTATAAAATGCCGTGCCGCGCTCTTTATTTCCTAGTCATTATAACTTGCAAACATTTAAAACGAATGTACATCGGTATCTCTCTTGCTTTCCTCCCTAACTTTCCTCCGTCCGCGTTTAATGCAAACATTTTAAGGGTACGCAATCCTTGGAGCGTGCGCCTATTAAAAAAAAGAAAAAAAAATTATTGTCATATACGGAGGGCGGGTCAATAAGTCCGTGACTTTTGGAATAAAACACAGATTTTTTGATAAAAAAATAATTTTATTTTTCAACGTAGTCTCCCTTGAGCTCTATACACTTTGTCCAACGCTTCTCCAATTTTTTTATCCCTTCCAAAAAAAATGATTTGTCGAGGTCCTCAAAATAGGCCTTTGTTTGCGAGATGACTTCATCATTGGAGTCAAATCTTTTTTTTTTCAAATCGTCATTGAATCGGTCCAATAAGTTGGCATAATATTCCCCATTGATTGTTCTTCCCTTTTGAAGGTAGTCAATGTGGATTATCCCGCGTGCATCCCAAAAAACAATCGCCATAACTTTATTGGCTGACAAACCCACCTTGGCCTTCTTTGGCGCCGATTCACCCTTAGAAACCCGCTGTTTTGACTGTTGTTTGTTCTCTGGTGCGTTGTGATGGATTCATGTTTCGTCCACGGTTACAAAACGGCGCAAGAACTCCTCCATATTGCGATTAAAAACACCAAACCTTCCTGTGAAGTTGTTACACGATTGCGTTTGTGGTCGACTGTGAGCAAACGCGGCACCCATCTTGCGGAAAGCTTTCTCATGCCCAAGTGATCATTCAAAATTGAAACCACTGAACCATGCGAGATCCCTACGGCTTCCACAATCTCTCGCACTTTCAATCTTCGGTCGGCCAACACCATATCGTGAATTTTTTCGATTGTTTCGGGTGTAGAGACCTCAACTGGGCGTCCAGGACGTTCGGCATCTTCAGTGCTTGTACGGCCACAACGAAATTCAGTAAACCACTTTTTTACCATTGAAATCGATGGTGCAGAGTCCCCATAGTATTTGTCAAGCTTAGCCTTGGTCTCGGTAATGTTTTTTTTTCGCAAGAAATAATGCTTAATAAGCACACGAAATTCACTTTTTTCCATTTTCTCCTCAAATTAGTGAGTAGTCTGATAAAAATATCTGTCAAACACAAACTAACTGACACAGCAAGTTAAAATTTTGACAGGAGTCAACTGACAGATGCCTGTTGACAGGAGCAGTGTTGCTGTTTCAGTAAAGAGGTCAGAAATTTAAAAAGTCACTGACTTATTGACCCGCCCTCGTATCTTCCACTAATCTGCCATTGGAGATACTTTTGTTCTTCGTTTATAGATCACGCAGTTCATAATAAGAAGTCATTGCATTGAACCGACACATTCTATCTAGCACAACATTCACTTTCCCTCGATTCGCATGCTGGATTCGGTAAATAACGTTATTGTACGGACTTTCACAGTGTTGTGCAGTTTTGGTGATTCACGATTCTTAGGCAGAGCCACACCATTTCTGGCTTTGACGTCGTACTTAGTCTTCATGCGATTGTTTGATTGATTAATCTTTTTTCATGTGTGTTCGTGCATTTTACGAATTCTGCGTAGGTCATTGATATAGTCGCTCACTTCTTTAGGCTCCGTAGGTATGAAAACGAATTTCATTCCACTTGGCAACTGAATTGTTTGACCAAGTAGCATCTCGGGTGGTGTATGTCCTGTTGGTCTATGGAACGTATATCAGTAAACTATTAAGAGGAGAGGTATGTGACGATCCCAGCTCCTCTGACAGGTGCCCATTCAAGGTCCTATTGAATAATAGAAGCCTTTGCGTCGCCTTGAGAATGTACTCGTAGTGGCATTGTCCTCGTCTTTCATATCCAAGATGTTGGTCCACTTCCTGGAGGAATTATGATTCAAAGTTTCGTCCCTGATCAGACTATAGCTCAATCGTTTTGGGATTACGAACGCTACAGCCAATTCCTGAAGTTGTTGCAGAATTTTTTAAATTTACCCGTATTAAAATAGGCAATGAATTAAAATTTACTAAATTGTAGCGCGTCCGCCGGCAGGAGCCAAACACAATATTATTTATTCTTTTTTTAAGAATAAAACGCCCGATCCACATAGGTGGTGGTTTGATCAATAATGGCAGACTTTGATGCAGACAAAGAAAACCCAAGGGAAATTTGCAAAAAGCAACAGGTTAAGTGCTACCACTTTCGGCTGCTCAGCTAAGGGTGGGTTTATGATTAAAAAAAGTAGTCACACAAATGTGTTAGCCAATTGCCAATCGGTTCTTAGTGGGCCCAATGTTTGGTATATTGGCACAGCGCTCTTCTATAGTACTTAGCTGGAGCGTGTAACCATATACTGGATCTCCGCTAGACTGCTCTTTGACCCTCCCAAGTGTGTCACTTTCGATACCCAGATCCACGGAGAAATTTCCTTTGGGCTGAGTAAGCATTTCACCTAGGTTCCAACAACTCCTTCTTTCCCCGAAATTGATTCCTGGAATAAGTTAAAAAAATGTTCATTTCCTATTTGGACTAAGAAAGGGGAGCCAAACAAAGATCTAGGGGTCTCAAGTTAAAACTTTTATAAAAAATTTGTTTGCCCTTTGTGACGGAGGAAGAAGGAATCTTTTCTCAACCTTAGTTAAATTATGATATGGGCCCTGTGGACTTCCGTCTCGATTTTGTATTGTACATATTGTGTTTTCTCTTCTGTCTTTTGTATTGTTATCGCCCTTATTTTTGTGAGTGTGTTGGTTCTGCTGCACAGTTTTGCAGGTAGTCCGCCTAGCTTTAGGCAACTGGTATGGGTTGTAGATGTTCCATCTACGTTTCTGTCTTTTACACAAACATTTTACAATATACATACGAGTATATGTAATTTTAGATTGAAGAAAAGTGTAATTAAATCCTATACTTATTATGTATTATCAAACAATATGTGCTTTACGATCTCAAATATATATATATATATCTGTGTCTGGTGTGGAAAGTGTGTTAAGTCATAAAACTGGCTAAGCAGCAATTTTTCTTACATGGGATTAAAAAAGCTAAAACTTTGCTTCTGCAACTATTGTTTAGTCTTATTTCAGCCATATGGGGATGTTAGCCCCCACTAAATTAAATTAAAGATATAACCAATAGCGATTAGCAAGAGAAATTGAAAAGAGAATACATTGAAAAGTCTAGAACATTTAAAAAGAGGTATCTTTTTTCCTAACATGAAACATATAATTTCAAAAATATGTAAATAACAATTGTAGTACTTGTCTGAAATATAGATATGACCGGAATAGGGAGAATAGAATAGCTCACTCAAGCGCCATTTAAACCACTCGACATTATTCATATCGACATATATTCTATACATAATGAAAACTTTCTTACTATCATAGATAAATTCACAAAATTTGCTAGCGTGTACCTATTGATCGCCAGAACAAGTGCCAACATAATCCAGTCTTTGCGACATTTCTTTTCTCACCACGGAGTACCTAAAAAAGTTGTATCTGATAATGACAGTGAGTTCGTTTCAACGTTGCTTAAAGATTTTCTCGAGATCTACAGTATTAGTTTGCATACTATATGTGCGAAAACTTCTACCGGAAACTCTCCTGTAGAACGTTTTCACTCTACTCTCACAGAATTCATTCGCATAATAAAAACACAGAGAAAGGATGTACATATTGGAGAAATTATTGATGATGCTGTTCTGACGTACAATAGTTCCATTCACTCGGGAACAAAACTCACACCTTTCGAGCTTCTTACAGGACATTTACATGCAAATACATAAAATTTTAATACAGAACAAGAATATCTTCGTAAGAATATAGAAAACTACGAACAATTGGCTAAAATGGAATCACGAGCAAAGTCTTAGTAATAAACTGCACTATATAAACAAACGCAATCAATCCCGTAAGGACCTAGGCGAGGTATAGCACAAATGAAGTTATTTTCGAACTGGACGATAGACGAAATAAATTAGCACCTAGGTTCCACGATCGCATTGTAAAACATAATAACAAAATAACCGTAGAAACTAACAAACGCACGGTCCATAAACAAAAAATTCGTAAGAAGTGCAGAAAAAGAAAAATAAATAAAAAATAATTTGAACTTGAGTTTGTTTGATTTGTCGCTGTATAGTTTTCTATTCTTTCTCACATCTCATAATACTCTCGCACTATATAGAATATAGTTAATAGAGTATAGTTAATATTACAATAACTTTAGGATATGGACGCTCCGCTGTATAGGTTTAAATGTTGTAGAATAGGTACATGTACGTACACATATAAGTAGATACTTAGAAAAAAGGGGAACGCTTAATTTAAACTTATTTATGCACTTTCCTAAAACTTACTCATACGAGTATATACAATACATACAATACATTTGAACTTCGCCTCACCATCAGTTCAAACGCCATGTAATTAATTTAAACTTATCTATGCACTTGCCTAAAACTTACTCATATATACAATACATACAATACATTTGAAATTCGCCTCATTATCAGTTCAAACGTCACGTAACTGACAAATACATTATCTGAAACGACAACAATATCCAAAGCAGGATAGCAACAACGAAGATAACACCTGCAATCAGCAAAGAAAAAGAACATCTTAGCAACAACCTGCGAGTGGAGTTTAGCGTTGATTTGATAAGAGAAACTTGGCTTGGCTTGGGTAACAGTTATATTGATAACCGCAGTCACAACCCCCCCTCCACCTATCATATCTGACAGAGGAGTTTTACAAGTTGCTATACAGTATGGAGAGAAAAGCAGCTTGATGGGAAATGCGAAGGAGTTTGTTGGCGTGAGTTTCGGGGAACGGGTTGATTATTAGTAAGTTAGTTGGTAAGATGCAATCCTATAGAAAACATCAAGAAAATAATTAATAATTAAGAAGAATAATAAAATAAGAGAAGAAAAGAAAAAGATGTTTTAATAGATAAGATTCCGTGGAAAACGTGACTCGCGCCTTGTTCACTCTAAGCGCATGTAAGTTTCCATCTTTTGCTGCATTTGTGGTCTTTACGCCTGTAACATTTGAGGCCATGAGCTGTATACTCCGCTCTTATTATTCGCTTTCACATTGAGAATCCAATACTGACTTCTCAGAGTTGCCATCATTAGCTGCTGATCGCCACGACGTGTTCTCATATGACTGTCATGAATTATAAGTTTTGTAAGTAGGTTTCGATGGAGCTGGATAACGGGGTGTCGCTATGAATATAGCAGATTCGCATTCTTTAGTCACCCTCCAACCCGCAATATACTGTGTTTGTCGATTAAGGGCGGGAGCCTTGCCAATTTACTGCCTTTGGAGACAAGTTCCTTGTTAGATAACCTTGTGATATCTTCGGCGAATACTTCTTTTTGAACGATGGCTATTAGACTCATTCGAGCTAATGAAATTCCTTCCGCAGTAACAGATCCAGTACAGGCCGAAAATGAGTTCCATTTCAACTTGTTGGTGAACCGAATGCAGTAAGCAGTTACTTATAGCAGTCGCTATAATATCTATTTCTTAGTTCATTTCTTTTAGATGTTGCTAAATGAACGCAGATGTGAAAAATATTTTTCAATTGAAAATTTGCCTCTATGAAGCCATTCTTTGAGTTTGAAGTTATTGCAATTTTCTTTTCCAACTCTCTTGTCGGTATGATAATTTACGGATAGTCACTCTCCTTAAACGTTTCTAAAAATGCTGGCCCATGCCACCATAGTTTATCAGTGAGAAGATCCCTAGGTAAGATTCCTCTAGAAGCGACGTCTACTGGATTGTCGTTGGACGCGATATAGTTCCAGCGGTTGGGGTCTATAAGCTCTTGGATCTCGGCAACTCTATTAGCTACAAATGTTGTACGCGTATACCCGGCTGATTTTATCCATGTAAGTGGTTTTGCGAATGGCACCAAATATAGATTTTTGTGTTTTCAAAGTCCATTGTTTCTGAAATATGTATTAACAATTATGCCAGTAGTAGAGCTCCACACAACTTCAACCGCGCCAATGATTTTTTTTTTAACTGTGCGACTCTAGTTTTTGAAAGAACCAGGTTAACATTGACAGAGTCTTTGTTACTGGCCTTTTCCCAGGCATCACAGAACCCGTGAATTTCCAGACACGAGTCGTGCGTGATGCTTCAACCACCGGGGAATGTCGAGTGCGTTGATGAGATGTGCATGCGGAAAGTATTGATTATGGATGTTCGCTGTCCAAGGTTTGATCCTGTTTCCAAATTTCTGTTTTGTTCTATTAATCACACAAGGGGAAATCCATTCCATTGGATCATATAGACATGCGGTGTCAGATAGGATTGATCTTTTCGTAGTCCTCTTCTGATCTGGAAGATTTACCTTAAAACTAAAGCTGCGTTTGCCAGGATGCCATTGTATTCCAAGGGTTTTGATTGATTTTCCGTCGTCGAATGTATGGGGTATTGTAATTACTCCCCCATATTCTGGTATAGTTGCTAGCAATATATTGCTATTGCTTGCAAACTTCTTTAATTGAAAACCGCCACGGCACCGTATTGCAGCAAGCTCTAAAAAGTTTTCAAGTGCGATTTTTGACGTTAGTTGTTGAAGGGTGTGAATTGCTAGATATGGCGTCAAGGTACTACGAAGGTGACCGTGTTAAGACGAAAAGTTTTTATTTCTGTCCCAACTTTCTCCCTTCACAAAACAACCTGGTAAACAGAATCGAGTGGAGTGATCCAGATTTGCCTAAACATTTTGTAACTATCTGCTACAAATCCTATTTTATGTTTTCCGAAGCGATCGATATGATCGACAATATCATCCTGCAACCGCGGCGCTACTAGCAGGTGATCATTTAGTGAGATGCCGTCTAAGGTTTTACATGACGCGTCAAATACAATACGTAGTTTTGTTGAACAACTTGCTTCTTTGATTACAGCTTGGTGTGGGATGAAGTAATGAGCATTTATTATAGACTTAAGGTGCACTTCCGTCATATGCCCTAGCTTTTTATATTCTTCAAATGCACCTTTATATGTCTCATTCTGATTTGTGGATTATATTTCAACTTTTTCTGTAATCTGTAATTATCAGCGCCGACTTCTGCGAGAACCCTAATATCGGAGGTGATTCCCGTTTGAATGGAAACCGAACCATGTACTCTCCGTCCGGTAGTCGGTGATGCGTTCTGCAGAAATGATTTTCGCATCTTTGTTCTCCTTGGGATAGTGTATTCTTTCTTCTATTTTCCTCAGATTTCCAAAATTTTGTCAACAGAGTGTCTAAATTAGAATTTTCGGAGTACCCATCCCAGTTCGGTTCTTTGTGCCATGCGTGTACCAGGTATTCCCTTCACTATTCCATTAAGAAGAATTGACGAATAAATATCACTGCCGAGTAGGATGTCACTTTAGCTTGCCTTATCAAAATTAGGATCTGCTAGTTCCAGGTTTTGGAGGTGACTCCAGTTCACGCAAGAGAGATTGGGATTGGGAAGCCCAGCGGTGAGTTTGGGTAGGACCAAAGCTTGAAGTTGCAACTTGAACGCTCCACTGAAATCAGAGTGAATCGTTAGCGTAGCCTTGTGCTTTCATACACTCATTTTAGTTTCTCCCACGCCAATTATGGAAACGATGCCCCTTTCCGGTTTAGTATTCAACATTTGTGCAGCAGATTCAGTTATGAGAGATGCCTCTGATCCAGGATCTAGTAGAGCTCACAGCATCAATGGTTGGCCGTGTTTGTATAACACTTGACTAGCGCTGTAGCCACAAGAACAGTTTGGACCTTACTGTTTTCGGTGAAATTGCGTTCAGTTTCACACAGTCTGTGACTCCCTCCGTCGCTTCGACTGCCAATTTTGCTGCACCCTTCAGTAATCTACGTGAGTAAAGGTATTTTTGTATTGTATGTCGTTCTACTGCACGATATTGCTATTTCTTCGAATTATTTTATCCAATTGGAGTAATCTTTTCCCTCCTCTCCCGAGAACTGTTCCGGAGACTCTTCAACGTCTCAGAAAAAGAAATTGGTTACCACCTCAGTTTGTTGTCAGACTTTCTTTTTTGGTCGCTTATTCGTGGCTGGTCGTTGCTCGCGTCGGATATTTCATCCTTTTCTTCTTTTATGGAGTGCAACACATCCTCTAACTTCACACTTTCACCTTCAAAGGTATCCGAATCCGAATTTGACGTTTTAACTACAGAACAGCCCTTTGCTTCTAAGTAATGCTTGTAGCTGACAAACTATCAATGTCTGCAAGTCGTCCATGCACTTTCTTCTAAGCTTTTTCACCTTACACTTCTTTTCTTCTTTGCGCTCTTATCGATTGCAGCAAATTCAGCACCATCTATCCGCCGCATACCCCAATCACAATAATCATTAACCTCAGTGGAGTCATCGTATAACAAAGACAACACTGCCCACATCACCTCGGCTTTTATGCTTCCTAATGTAGGTCAACACGAAATCCATTCATGAGGAATGTAAACAATATCCTTTCCGTGATTCAACGAGAGTAAACGAATTCCGATCGTCTGGATGAACACACGAGCGGATGACGATTCATACTGCTGTGATTAGAGATCAAAACATTATCGAGCGCAACTGTTGTTCAAATAAATTGTTTATTTGATATTTGATAAACCTGCATTCCTACATAAATATATTAGATTACGCAGACGTACATGTTTGTTATTTTCACCGACTATTTATAAATATTTAATTATATTTATAAAAACTTAACTTATTCAATATACATACACTTGCATACAAGCATGGGAAAATATTACTAGATTCTAGGATATCAAAATGTAACAATATATTTATGTTTACGTACATGTTTGTTATTTTCACCAAGCAATTGTAACTATTTATAAATATTTAATTATATTTATAAAAACGTAACTTATTCAATATATGTATACTCGTACCTATTGAAAAATGTAAAAACTATGTTGGAAATTATACATACAATATACACTGGCGATCACTAGGATGAGTCAATACATTTTGCAATCGATTTTCACTCTTTATACCTGTTTGAAATTTTGTACCCGCAAACTTTTACTACCTGTGAACAGGTACATATTTTCTCAACAGGAAGTCATAAAATTAAAGGGCAAATAAGAAACGACCGTTGGAATTTCCCGAGATCAAACAATAAACTACTTGAAAAGCGTATAAAAAATGCGGCACTAGGATGAGGCGACTTGCAAAATCTTCAATCTTCTGATTGAATCCAACTTCTTACAACCTTCGAAAAGTGGATGGGATCGGCAGGGGTCCAGAAATGTTTTTCACTTTTGGAAATGATCGTTCCAGCAAACATTTATAGTGGTTTCATTTCCTTTCGTTGTTGTGGACAATAACTCCAACTCGATTGTGCCATAGTAGGTAACACCTCCCCACACCATTACAGCTGATGTACGGATGTACATCAAAGGTCCTCCTTTCTTAGATCCTGGAAATAAAAGTTGTAACCATCGGGGTCGTCAAGGTTAAACTTTTTTCATTCGAAAAGACAACGCGTTTCCATTCACTGCTCCAAGCGGCATGTTCTCCTGCAAAATTCACTCGATTTTCCTAGTGTTGTTATTTTTTTTTTTTTTTTTTAAGTTTTTCGCCTAAAAGGAGGCTTTATTCTTTTTGTCTCTCCTTTTATCTTTTGTTGTTAACGCAAAGTGTGTGGGTTCGAATCTCAACGAGGACCGATTTTTATGTTGAATTCGTCTTTCTCAAATCACGTGAGTAGCGCCGCTATGGCACGAGGTAAAGTACAGTGAATCGGGAAAGAGCGAACCGGATGAGTAGTCCGGTTGGAAGTCAGGGGGGCGAATAGACAATTCAAGGGAGAGTCAGATTGGAGTTTTGGTTGAGTTAGGACGAGCGTAAGGAGTAGACGTCCTACGAGTTATAAAAACAAAATATATAAAAAAAAATAATGGAATAAAAGTTAAGGAAAAAGGACAAAGTATTTCCTAGTGAAAGCAAGGAAAATAGACGAGGGAAGAGAACAAGCCAACGCACACAAAGATAAAGGGGTCACAACCGCACCAGAGGAGTCGATCAAGAGGCAGAATGAATACATATTGGAGCATATAGACATATATATACACATATCAAGGTATCAGTTGATGTATATAAGATCGGGCATAAAGTACCTTTGATACGAATATAAAATACAAATTAAAACTTAATGAAAAGACAATAATATTAGTGGCTATGGTATAGTTTAGTAGTTCAGGCCAAATCGAATTACACAAACTTTCAAGAATCCGTTTCGGAGTGACACGGGCCGCAGCAAAGGGTCGGTGATCGTGTATGCCCAGGTTCTAATCCCGCTTCGAACAATCTTTTTTTTCTATCCGGAATTGGCGTTATTATTATTATTTATTTTTATTGCATTCGTTTTGGAGTTTAGATATAAGTTGGTTTTTAAGATCTTTCATATTAGACTAAGAGGGACTAATCCCGATCCGAACAATCATTTTTTTTTTCTTTTTTTTGGAATTGGCGTTATTATTTTCCTTTTGAATTTATTTTTGGAGTTTAGATATAAGCTAGTTTTTAAGATCTTTTGTATTAGACTAAGTGAATCAATTTGTAAAAAAAAAATATATTACACACATAGTAAGAAAGAATGGTGTACATATTGGTCTTTTTTTTATTGAGACGGTTATGATCGCGAATGCCGGTGGCTAGTCGCTGTTCTAACCAGTGGTAGGTCGACCGGAAGGGCAATCTCCAAGTTGGTCCGGCACTCTTCCGCTTGACCTCGCAGCGTTGTTTTTTTTTTTTGTTTGTTTAGAAAATTGACGGTAACATTTTGGCGCCAACGTGGCCTTTATCGTCGGTTCGCCATTCGATTTTGTTTATATTTTAACGGCCTTAAGATTTTGCATGACTTCTTTTAGTGTGTTGTGATTGCGATATCCGATTATTTTTTTTTCTTTTATTTATCTTTTAACGGCCTTACGATTTTGCATGACTTCTTTTAGTGTGTTGTGATTGCGATATCCGATTATTTTTTTTCTGAGCACCCTGAGCACCCTTACACTTTTGAAGAAGATAGAGCTGCAGTTGTAGCTAAGTTAGAGGAAATTCTTCAGTTTATAGGGAACTTTCAGGGAGGGGAAGAATCTGGGGAGTATAATAAGATAGTAGCAAAATCGGAGTGGGTGTTAAGACGACTTGGTAGATCGAACGCCTCGAATGCGGAGGACAAAGCTTTAGTTTCAGGCGCTAGGCAGCAAGTTGTAGGGCTTCTATCTAATCTGGTTATTATGTGATGTAGAACAGGTTGCGAGTCGAGTAGGTGCTCTTAATTTAGGTATCGCAACAGGTGGGCATATTAGCCCGCAACTTCAAGCTACGTCTTCTCCTTACTTCTTTTCCATGGATCGAGAGGACAGTTTTTAAATGGGGTTTGAAGTTTAGCGGTGATCATACGCAATCTCTTTGTAGTTTTCTTGAGAAAGTAGAGGATTTAAGAGTTGCGGGGGGGATTTCTAGGGATGATCTTTTCCGTTCAGCACACAATTCTTTGAAGGAAAAGCAGCCATATGGAACCGGGCGAATAAACCCGGTATTGCCACATGGAAGCACTTAATAGAAAAGTTACGAACTGCGTTTCTACCACCAGGGTATGATGATCGGCTTTGGGAAGAGATCAGAAACAGGACACAGGGACGTTCTGAGACCATCGGAATTTTTGTTAGTGTGATGTTAGGGTTGTTCTCAAGGTTAGGTTATCCGTGCCCCGAGGAGGTAAAACTGAAGTGGATTAAGCGAAATCTTTCACCCTTTTATCCACCGCAGATGGCATTGTTTGAGATTACATCTCTGGATCAGTTGATTGACACTGGGCATCGATTAGAAGCAACGAGATACCATGTTGAGAGTTTCGTGCCTCCGCCTTCAAGACGCAATACTTCACTCTTGGAGCCACACCTAGCCTACGTATGTTCGCGCTACTAACCCAAACTCAAGGCCTCTAACTTATTTTCGATAAAGGTAGCCTGGTCATATCGCTGCACAATGTTCACAGCCAGTGCGCTGCTATGACTGCAATGTAGTCGGCGTTGTGAGAAGTCGTTGCCCTCGGTGTTCTCCGCAATTATCCCGTCCGGAGTGTATCGGCTCAAGGGCAGGCGGGCCATTGAGTCGGGCGAAAAATTCCGCAAAAGGGTCTCTCCTGTCAGGATAAGCTAAAAAGAAGGCAGGGGAGTGTAACTTGGCGTTCGATTTTATTTTGGAGAAGAAAGGTTCCGATCGGCGACCATACATTACGGTAGAAATTTATGGGGTAAAGTTACTGGGACTGTTGGATTCGGGGGCATCTCGTACAAATGTAGGGGCAGGTGGTTGGGAAGCACTTCGGTCTTTTAACTTCAAATTGATGGATGTGGACGTGAAATCAGTTTCAGTTGCCAATGGGGATGGCGTTTTTTTTTTTTTTTTTTTTTTATAATGAGCGCGCGCTCAAGGGGTTTGAGTACCCTTAAGGTGATTGTACACAGCGCGGGCAAAGGAAATTTAGGGAGGAAGAAAAGAGAGGTACAGATGTACATTGTTTTTAAATGTTTGCAAGTTATAACGACCAGGAAATACAGAGATCGGCAGGGCATTCCATAAGCGAGTTGTACGTCTTAGGAACGAATCACGATATTTTAGAGTACGTCCGAAAATGGGCTTGAGGGTATACTGATGAGCATTCATAGCGAGACGGGTGTTACGGTTGAAAGTTTGAATGGGCAGTATGCTACTGGCGATTTCAGCGGAGCAATTGGTGGTGAAAATAGCGATAAAACAAAGTGAGATACGAGACATTTCGTCGGTGTTCGAGGGTGTCCATTGATTGACTGATATTAGTATCAACAATAGGTTTTATCGCACGGTTTTGAATCCTATCTAGCAGGTGCAGAGATGTTTTAGGAGCACCTGACCAGATGTGGGAGTTGTACTCCAATTTTGGGCGGATGAATGCCTTATATATTGAGGCCAGATCAGAGGGGGTAAAATATTTCTTACATCGCTTGAGGAAACCTAGACATTTCGCAGCATTTTTGGCAACATCAAATATGTGGTCATTCCAACGTAAGTTGTCATTGACACACATACCGAGAATGGAAAGTTTTTCGGTTTCGACGATGCAAGTGCCATTCATAGATAATGGCTGGGTGTTTAAATTTCGCTTTAAAGACAGCAGACAGCATTGTGTTTTGGAAGCATTAAATTCCACTCTATTGATAGTTCCCCAATTGGTTATGCTGTTGATATCGGAATTTAATGAGCTTAGCATACGCTGCCGTTCTCGTACTACAGCCGAAGAGCAGGGCCGTGAGTCCGGGAACGAATATGAAAAGCAGAGAGTACTGTCATCAGCAAAGGAATATATTGGATTAGAAGTAGCAGACAAGAGATCGTTAATGAAAATTAAAAAGAGTGTCGGTGACAGAACAGAGCCCTGGGGCACACCAGCATTTATTTTGTGAATATCAGACTTGAAACCGTCCAAGACAACTTGAATTGAACGTTCCGAAAGGTAATTTCTAATCCATTGAAGAAGAGAGTCGTCGATCCCAAATGCACGCATTTTCGACAAAAGAGTCTGATGCCAAACTCTGTCAAATGCCTTAGAAATATCAAGTGCAACTATCTTGCTTTCGCCAGATTGATGTACGCTTTGGTTCCACTTTTCGGTGAGACATGCCATCAAATCACCAGTGGACCTGTTGCTACGAAAACCGTACTGTCGGTCATTGAGAAGTTTTCGTGTTTCGAGATATTTCATGAGCTGACGATTTATCAGTGTTTCCATGACCTTGGAAAGAAGGGACGTAAGTGCAATGGGTCTGTAGGAGGAGTGAGAAGATGATTCGCCTTTTTTAGGGACGGGCTGGACAAATGCTGTTTTCCATCTGCTCGGGAAGAGTCCTAAAGTGTAGGATTGATGAAAAAGCTTACGCAGTGGTTTTGCCAGCGAGGAAGAACACCTCTTCAGAAGAAGGGGAGATATACCATCTGGACCAGCGGATTTATGTATGTTGAGATCTTTAAGTACTCTTGCTACCACACGAGTGCGAAAGTAGATTCGTCCCATTGAAGATTCGACGCACTCAAGTGTAGGCGGAGACAAAGCACAATCTGGGAGTGTTGAGCTGGCCGCAAAGTGTGCAGCAAGCAGATTGGCCTTATCCAAAGAGCTGACAGCTGGAATGTCATTGTAAATGAGCGTTGGGATGGAGGATGAGGCGGAATTTCTAATGTTTTTGACGAACGACCAAAAATTGTTACTGCCTTTGGGACATTGCAGTATTTTTTGCATCAGTTTTTGGTCGTATAGGAATTTCACACGCTTAAGAAAGGCGTTGCAGTCATTTCTGGCTCGTTTGAGTTTGGCATCAAACTCGTTAAAGGTTGAATTGCTGTCCAGTTTGGGGCTTCTATAAATAAAGCAGTAGTGTATAATTTGCTTACGGAGATGGAATTTTAACCACATGAAGTTGAATTCCGGATTGGAACATGGATCACATTGTGGTGGAGTTTGGTAAGCTACATTACTACGCACAGAAAAGTGATTACTTTTTAGCCCGCGTATATTGGCGTTGAGGTGAAGGGAGCTATTGAAGTTCCAATAGAGGTAGAGGGTACTTTGAAGCTAATGGAAGTCTTAGTGATACCTCGATTGGCCCACTGCCTCATTCTAGGCGCTGATTTTTGGGAACGTTTTTCAATTATACCAGACTTAAAGAATTGCGTGTGACATTTCTCGGTGGTAGCTTGTGAGATTGGGGGTAGTTCGGACTTAACACCTCAGCGGAGGAAGCACTTACAAGATTTAATTGATAATCTTTTCGCCAGCATGGGTGCGGCACTCGGATGTACCCACCTTGTAAAGCATGTTATCAATACCACTGCTGACCCCATTAAGCAGCGATATTACCCCGTATCTCAGAAAGTTCAAGAGCATATCAATAGGGAGGTAGATGATATACTCGAAGAGGGTGTTATAGAACCTTCATCTTGCCCTTGGTCTTCCCCATCCTTTTGATTAAACAGATGGCAGCTATCGTTTCTGTGTAGACTTCCGAAAGTTGAACCAAGTTACTGAGCGGGCGTACCCTAAACCTTATGTTTCGGCCACTCTCGATAAGCTGAGGAACGCCAAATATCTTTCGTCCTTGGATATAAAGTCAGCCTACTGGCAGAAACCAACGGCTAATGCATCTAAAAGATACACGGCGTTCACTATTTCCGGGAAGGGGTTGTATCAATTTCGCCGCATGCCGTTCGGGCTACACAATGCCCCAGCAACATGGCAGCGTTTTATTGATACAGTCATCGGAGCCGACCTCGAACCGAACGTGTACGTCGATGACGTTATCATTGTAACGGAAACGTTTGAGCAGCACCTGATTGTATTGAAGGCTGTCTTGTTACGAATACAAGAAACCGGACTGGTCCTCAGTCGGGAAAAGTGCGAATTTTGTAAGGGCGAACTGAAGTATCTGGGGTAAATCGTCAACTAAAAAGGGTTGGTCGATCCAGATAAAGTTCGAAGAATGGTAGAATACCCACGACCGACGACGGTGACCGCAGTACGAAGGCTTGTCGGCATGGTCTCGTGCTACAGGCGTTTCCTACAGAACTTCTCCGACTTGGTCGCACCTATTACCGACCTCTTGAAGAAGAAGAGAAAGTTCGTCTAGAGTGAGCAGTGCGAGAGCTCTTTTCGTGAGTTGAAAAAGGAATTGGTTCACGCTCCAATATTGACTTGCCCAGATTTCAGCTTACCCTTTACGGTTCACACAGATGCATCTGGCTTCGGTATCGGCACTATGCTTACTCAGGCACACCCAAGGGAAGGGGAGAAGGTGATCAGTTACCTAAAGAGGACCTTGTCGAGGACGGAACGCAGAGTGCCTTGCAGTTCTCTGGGCGATTGAGAATCTCCGTCCTTATTTATAAGGCAGCATCTTTACGGTTGTAATTGATCACCATTCGTTGTTATGACTGAATATTTTGAAGGATCCACAGGGTAGGTTGGCTCGGTGGGCAGTCAAATGGAAGCAGTATAGTTTTCCTTTTGGGCACAGAAAAGGGAAGAAACACTTGGTACCAGATGCCTTATCAAGAGCGCAGGGGGAAGAAGTTGGCTTGGTAGAGAGCCAAGATTCTTGGTATAATAGGATGAAAGGGCTGGTCATCAAGAATCCGGAAAAGTATCTTCAGTGGAAATTCATGGATGGAGTTTTATATCGACATGTTCCGACAAATTATCCAGCGCTCGAGACCTCTGGAAAAAGGTCATTCCAAAGGAGAGTAGGATCGAAGTTCTTCGTGAATGTCACGATCACATATTAAGTGGGCATGGGGGTATTCAAAAGACTCTCGATAGAGTCACGTCTAAGTACTATTGGCCCAAAATAAGGAATATGATTTCAGGTTACGTGCGATGGTGTAAAGTGTGTCAGGTCTCCAAACCAAGACTCAAGAAACCAGGGGGTCTTATGGCAACTAGAAGCGGAGTCACTAAGCCATGGGAGATGTTGTGTGTCGATTTTGTCAGCCCGCTGTCACGGGCTGTTTTACTTTGTACTTTGTTTTATCCGGCGAGAACAGCGAGTTAAAATGATTCTAGAGGAGCAGGTGTTCTTGGTAGTTTGCGTATCTAGATGGATCATTTGTGATAACGGCGCACAATTTAAAAGTCGGGAGCTGTCTGAGTTGGCATCAACTTATGGTGTAACGCTCGATTTCACAGCCTTTTACCACCCTCAGGCAAATCCAAGTGAGCGTTACAATCAGACCTTGAAGACGAAGCTTCGTGCTTACATAGCGAACAATCACCGCACGTGGGACATACTGCTCCCAAAAGTTGCCTGCGCCATACGAACTTCTACACATGAAGTACTTAAGACCACTCCATATTTCGTATTCTTTGTTCGCGAAATGCAAGTAAAGTGTGATAATCCGCCTATTCCGGAGACAGGATATACTGCCGATAGATCAGGGGATATTCAAGCCTGGGCTAAGAACCTGAATGGCGTGATCAGTGATGTTAGGAATAGGATACTCACTTGTTCCCAAAAGTCCGCCCGACAGTACTACCTCAGGCGAAGGGATACTCAATTTTATCCAAGGGACAAGGTGTTGAGAAAGAATTTTGTGCTGTCTGATGCGGCTGAGTACTTTACCGCCAAACTCGCACCAAAATATGTAGGTCCATTTGAGGTGTTAAAAAGAGTATCGCCGTGGACACATGAGTTATGGAGATCTCAGGGGGAAAACAGCAGGGATATGACATGCTAAGGACCTCAAGATTTTTAACGATCCATCTGATCTTCTGTAAACGGAGTCTTTTTACGCGAAAACCTTTTTGAATGATAGGGGGAATTGTTATATTTGTGTTTTTAAAAAAAGTTTTTCGCCTAAAAGGAGACTTTATCTATCTAAGGTCATCAGCAAATGCCAACGGGATTGGGATCGAAACATACCCCTCTTCTTAATGGCCTACCGAAACGTGGTCCATAGTTCAACAGGACACACACCATCCGAGATCTTATTTAGTCAAACAGTTCGTTTGCCAAGTGAAGCAAAATTCGTATCCCCACCTACGGAGCCCAAAGAGGTGAACGACTACGTGGATGACTTGCGTAACAGGATTCGTAAATTGCATGAAGACACCAGAGAAAAGATGAAGCTAGCGAGTAGTCGCATGAAGACTAGGTACGACATCAAAGCGAAATCTTCCGGCTTCAACGAAGGAGATCTGGTCTGGTTGTATAATTCTCAGCGTAAGAAAGGTAAATCAGCAAAATTGCAACAGGACTGGGAAGGTCCATACAAGGTGATAACCCGCATTAATGACGTTGTCTACCAGATCCAGCGTGGGGATCGAGGATAATTGAAGATGGTCCATTTGGATAGAATGTATCATTTCAACGGAATGTTGAGTGACGAAGTTGTTCGGGACGAATAACTGTAGGGAGGGAGCAGTGTGATAACCATTTAAATGTGAGCAGCGTCATTTAAATTTACACATCAGAAGAATTCGATACTCGAAGAGCAGGAGATTTCGATACTTGAATAATGTTGGGGGGTGTAGGGTTTTTTTGCGTGGGGTTAAGAAAATGGGTTGAAAATGCGTTTTAAAGGAAACACGTCTGTTCTTCTTAAATAGCTACAGCAAAGAGAGAGTTTATTGGTCCGGAAATCACTTCCATATTTTAACATTTAACTGTCATACATTTGTGCAATATTACACTTCATAATCTTACGTTACGTTTCTTTGTTTACGTAAGAATTTAGTAGTTACATTTAAATTAAGTTTTAAATAGATATGATAATTAAATTAAATGCAATTGTTTACGATCATGCTCCCTCCTGGTGGAAGATTTTCGTCCGGAAGTGTCCCCAGTCATGTACCTTACTGTACCCAATTGCACTTGAAGTATGTGGTACTTCTTTTCTGCGTTGTGTGAGTGCGAGTGTGACTATCTATATCTATATGTAAATGAGACAAAATCGTGTAAGTTAATAAATTGAAACATTAAATGTTGATGACAAGGATGATGACATAACATACGGCAACAAAGGGAGATGAAATATGTGTCACTGGCTTTGTTTGCAATAGTGCGATAGTTTGTTTTGATCGTTGACCAAAACTGGGTCAATTAGCTTCGCGAGTGCTGTTCGGTTCACGTTTAGTTTTCGTTAGTTTTCCCCTTTTTTTTTGTTTTTATTGTGAACAAAAGGTAAGTGTTTTTATTTATTTATCTTTTTTGTCTGCTCCCCTTCCTTCCCGAAATTCGATTTCGTTTTAATTTGTGTACACCGGCGCGAGTACACAATCGTATATGTATATGTTCGTGTGTACATATTGATGTACATCGATTATTTTTGGTTTCGCGAAAGTGATATTCGAGTTCAAGTGCAAAACAAACAACATAAATAAAAGAAAAAAAAGAAATGGAAAAATGGAAAAAAAGTAAAAAGTTCATTAATTATTTTCCCAAACAAATTCAATAAAATTTATGGTGTTATTTGTATGATAACCGCATACGCATTTTTTTTGGTTGTGCAGTGCGATGATGTGCGACGAAATTTTCCCAAACGGTTTGTCTTTTAATGATGGCCGAATTAGCTGTCTTAGTGTGTGTGGTATTTACATTTTTAAGAAAATATCATGAATCCGTCTTCCTTTGAATTGTTGTTTTTTTATTCCTTTTATGATAGATGTAATTTATATTAAGAGTTATTGTAATCTAATTAAGGATTTGTATACATACTAGGTACTATTTAATATTGTGTTTGAGTGTTTTATGTTGAAATGTTTTAAAAAAGGGGTACCTGTTAAAGTGTTGTGTTTTGAGTAGATAACGTTGAGTGTTCACTGAGAAGCTTCAAATGCCGTCGGGGTTTTGAGTCTCCAATTCCCGTCGGCATTTTGGAATTTCGGAACTCCGCAACGTTGTCTGGTATGAATGATTTTGTGTGATTTAGAGTGGACTGTATGTATGTGTGTTGTGCTGTGTATGGAAATCTAGGATAAGTGATTATGTTGATTATTAATTTGTAATTGTTTGTATTTCTTTAATGCAATAAAATGTTGTTAAAAGAAAAGAAATGTCTTTGATTTTTCATGTGAATTTATTTAAAGCGTGTGCCTTATAAATGTTATATTGTGTCGTTTAAATGTTGTGTTGTTCAAATGTCTCGTTTTTCGCTTGCGATATTTGATGACAAATAGAAATTTTTCCCAAGTGACCTATTAAGTTCAACGGTTTCGGGTCGTTTCATAACCACTCGAGGAAGTCCGTCTTTTCCGGGATGTGCTCCAATGATTCGTCCGAATCCTAAAGAACTAAGACTCCGCGTTTTGATCCCGTTTGACCCCTTGTCCCCTTCGGGCGCTGTCTCATCCTGGCCAGATATTTTTCGCTCCACTTCCGGCAAAAGTAGTTGGCCATCGTTTGGTAGATCCTTTGCTCAAGGTAACTTACCTTCTCCAAAGCAGTGTCTCCTTGAGGAATTTCGAATATTCTTGTGCCGATTGCGTCTACCTTTAGTGGACCTTTGTCTCTTTTTCCAGCTTGTGCCCGGCAGTTTCGTACAAATCGTTTGAAGTACGCAGGACTGCGAAAAAGCTTCGTAGTTATACTTGACGCATTGAATACATTGTGAGGAATTAATAAATGGTATGGTGTATCCAGTAAGGTATTCTTTTCGTCAACTACTGCCGTCTGACAAAGCTCCTTGCATTCATTTAAACACTGGGAATTATCCTTGTGTTGTGTTGGGTTTCCCTGGAATCTTCCTTTCAGGCTTACATCCATTTTTATATGCTAACGATGCCTCATACCAACCATCAGTCAATCTTCTTATTGTGTTGATATTATTTTTTTCAGAAGTTTTCTCTTCCGTAGTTTCCTTAATGTTGAATGGCAACTCCTCCAGTTCCCAGGACGTTCGCAGCTGAGTGTCGTTATAGAGAACCTGTAAAAAGCTATGGACTGGCTCTTTATTTTGCGATATTGCCGTCCCAAGGAGAAGCCAACCTGACTCTGATTCCTGTGCGATTGGCGATTTTTCATCATCACCGAATATAATGGATCCTAAAATAGATTCAGAGTAAACGTCCGCCCCCAGGAGAATATCAACAGTTGCAGGCTTATCGAATTGTGGATCAGCTAACTTCAAACCCTGGATGTGTTCCCAGCTAAGGGTTTGGACGGCAGAGGACCAGTCAGGGACTTGAACACATAGGCTGGGGTATTTTTCTCGAAAGGTGTTACCAGAGACCCAAAAGTTTCAAAGGTGTTTGATGGGGTAACACGTATAAGGTAACCGTCCTCCAAATTTTAAATATTTAACGGCTTAAATTTTAAAGTAAAACCAGAGCGTTAGTTAATTCAATCTGTGTAAAATATATTCGAGTTGATTGAAAGGAAAAAATAAAAATGAAGTGCTATATATGTTATCAAAAGGTCGATAGACATGAACTGAAAATCCAGTGTGTGAATTGACAAGAATTTCTTCATGCTAAATGTGCGAAACTAGAAAAAAGAGAAGTTGACTTTTTAGAAAAGAGTAGTCAAGGCTACAAATGTGGCATGTGTACGGTTCAGCGTAGAAAATCTATATTAGTAGATTCTCCCATATCTCCATCGCCTAACACCATTTCATTTAAGAGCTCCACTTCTTCTACTACTGCCAATACCTGTAAGAACTATATCACTGCAAGTACGTCTTCACCAACTCTTGTTCCAGCAGCTTTAATAACAACATCCCATGACGACCGAAATTGTTCATCTCAGGCAAGTTAATACAGATGCGCTCAAGCAGCTGAGATCTCTTGAAGACAACAATGCCGCTCTTAATAACAAGATCAACATACTTAAAATGAAGGTGAACATATTAGAGCAAAGAAAGAAACAGTGTGCGGTCGATATTGTCGGATTCCAGACGTCAACAACGCCAACGTCAAAGAGAAAGTGTGTACGCTCTTAAATACTGTGAATGGAGAGGTTGCTAATGATTCTGTAATTGAATCATGTTACATAAAGAACATTGAATTAAAGAAAAAGGGCATACTACATGCAAATTCTAGTATTGTATGTGTTAAATTTTCTTCTATAATACATAAAAAAACCGTGATGAACAAAATGCGAGAGAAAAGGAACAATATTACGACTAAAATTTATAGTACTGCATGCAATAACAACAATAGCAACAACAGCAGAAAAATCTATATAAACGATAGTCTGACTAGCTACACACGAGCATTATTAAAAAAGGCTAATGATCTCAAGAAAACCAACAAATGCAAGTTCGTTTGGGTGAGGGACTCTGCAATTTTAATAAGGAAAAGCGAAGGTGATAAGGTCATTAAAATTAATAATTTTGAGGATTTTACCAAACTTTGCGATTAATTTTTGTCTTAGTCCATAGCTATTGTAAATATAAGCAATAATTTAATTCCTAATCCTCAAGATATATTATGTATTAATAATAGTTTTTTCCGCCTTAAGTCTTAATAATTTGCAATGTTTTTGTGTAGAACATTCAAATTTTAGTCAGTATTCTGGTTTCTCTGTAGTTCATCAAAATATACGTAGCATGAGAAGTAATTTCGACAGTTTTTTCACACATCTCTCATCTCTAAGTCATTTGCCTGATATTATTTTCTTTTCCGAAATTTCGATTTTCGATGAAGAATCTTCTGAATATAAAATGCCTAATTACATATTTGAACCGAATTGCAGTAATTCCTATTCAGCTGGAGGTGTTGCAGTATTTTATAGAAATGTAGATCAGTATTTTATAGAAATGTAGATCATTTCTATAAAATACTGCAATACTGAATAGGAATAGATTGCGAAATTAAAAAGTGGAATTTGGATAGTGCAGACATAATAAGTGTTTCTTGCAAAATCTCTGGTTTACACTATTGCTTTATATGTGTATATAGATTAGGGTGTCCCAAAAAAATCAAGTTTAAATTTTTGTAACGCATACCCTCTTATTTTATTCGAATACTGTCAAAACAATAGTAAATAAAGTTTCATGTACTTTGAACCAGAGGAACCCGTGCCGACTTGCATCTAAACATGTCAGTACTTGCAAGGCATGGCACGCGAGTAATAACATATCGATAACTTGTTATTGCATGTTTATTTTATTAGTAAACACATTGTTCTCGTTCTGTTAACATGTCGGTGGAGTTACGCAGTTGTAGAAAGGAGATATTTTTAATAGGGAACGTTAAACATCAAATTACTGGTTCAAAACTTCCCTCTAATGGGCAAGTACTGGCAGTTTTGTTCTATAATATTCGTGAAGTGAATTTAAGTGTCAATGAGAGCGCAAATCTTACTATTCGTGAGTGCATTATTTATTGGGAAAAGGCCCGTATCCCGACAAGATCTCTACCTAATTGTGTTAAAAAATTAATTACATTGTATCAAGTTTGGAGAAATTTGCAAAAAAATGCAAACAAAACAAAAAACGTGTTTGAGCAGCGTCGACATGAGTTTGTTACAAACTTAAACAATTTGTTTGACATTGCACATGCGGATGCACTTCAATTAATAAAGATAGATGAAGATAGGATTTTTTTGCAGCGCCAAAGAGAACCAGGCCGACCTGGTCATTTAGCCGGAGTTGACCAAAAACAAACACACAAAGAAGAAAGAGCGCACCTTAGAAACGTCGAGGAGCAAAAACGACGTGCTAAATATTTTTCATCCTTAGCTCCTTCAACATCATCTTATGACCCGCTACAAGAAAGTTTGTCGTCTGATTCAGAATTGATGGATTTACAGGAAATTTTGCCAAACCTAACCAAAACAGAATCCAGTATAAATAAAACTGTTATGAGGAAGAATTTTATCACTCCAAAATTAGTGGCAGCATTAGATCGGTGTCAATTGAGTGTGAGAGATGCTGTGTTTATTATTGAAACAACTATTGAAGCTCTTGGACATAACACAGACGAATTTCCTATAAGCAAGTCCACTATTCAAAGGGTTCGTACGGAAAAGCGAAAAGAGCGAGCGGAAGCCATAAAGGTTAATTTTCAAAACCAGGTTCCGGATATTGTAACACTCCACTGGGATGGTAAACTTTTGCCGGCTTTAGATTCACGCAAATCTAAGGAAGAACGTCTGCCGATAGTTATAACGTTTGACGATAAAGAACAACTTATCGCTGTACCAAAGTTGGATAACTCTACAGGAAAGGAACAGGCCCAGGTACTTTGGAATGCTATAATTGATTGGAATCTTGAGGATAAAGTGCAGATTTTGTGTTGTGATACGACTGCTTCAAATACTGGTCGAATCAATGGTACTTGTGTACTTCTCGAACAGAAACTAGGCAGGGAAATGATTATTTTTGCTTGCCGCCATCACGTCTACGAATTAGTACTAAAAAGCGTGTTTGAAGCAAAAATCTGCCAAGTTACCACAAGCCCAGACATTCCAATGTTCAAGAAATTTCGAGAGAACTGGAAGAATGTCGATCCCGAGAAAATACAGAGCTGTACAGAAAAGCTATCATGTTTGAATGTTTCTGAGATCAACAGACTTATCGATTTTTACCAAATTGAATTAACTAAAGAAATTACTAGGGAGATTACAGAGAGTTAATCGAACTTTCAATAATATTTCTTGGCGGCGATGCAGAAAAAAAATTTAAGATCCGGCCTCCAGGTGCCATGCACCAAGCTCGATGGATGGCGAGAGCGATTTACTCATTAAAAATATCGTTACTTGGTGATCAATTAAGAATTTCTAACAAAGATAAAGAAGCTCTGTTAGACGTCTGCCTGTTCATCGTGACAATATACGTTAGGCCTTGGTTGCAATGCATTTTAGCAGTAAAAGCACCTTACCAGGATTTGTGTTTTCTGAAAGCTATAAAATCTTATGAAACAATAGATGAAAGCATCTCGAAAGCAGCATTACAGAAGTTTTGCTTGCATTTGTGGTATTTGACAGACGAAGTGTCTATCTTGTCTCTATTTGATGATGATGTAAGCTAAGAAACGAAAGTCAAAATGGTTGCTAACTTAGCCAAAGAATATCCATCTGCCTATGGTAAATGCTACATTCCATCGAAAGAAGAACTTTGTGGCAGACTTTATGGTAAGTTTGAAAATTAAGTTTGTTTTTTTAACTTTTTTATTTACATAACTAAAAAATTATATCAATAATCGTCCTTTTTTTGTTTTCAGAAAAAAACATCGATGACTTTGTTTCAGTCAAAAGCAAGTCCTTATTTAGTCGATTGAAAATTGATGGTGCTTTTCTCCACGAGTGCCCCTCTTTGTGGCTTAAAAATGCTTCGTACCAACATGCTAAAAGCAAGCTATTAAAACTGAAAGCAGTTAATGACTCTGCTGAAAGAGCAGTCAAGTTGATGCAAGATTTTCACGGCCTGCTAACTGTTCAAGAGGACCAAAAGCAATTTTTATTTCGTTGCGTACAAGAACATCGACAAAAGTATCCTGACTGTAAAAAACAAACATTAAAAAGAAAATTAATAAATAATTAACCTACTTTCAACAATTAATATAATAATAAAGTCCAATACCGGATGCCTTTTTTCAAAAATAAATGAGTTTTGCTTTTCCCTCCATTGCTCCATACTAATTTTTATGTTTAGATTTTGGCATTAAGTCGGCACGGGTTATCGTCATCCGATCGCAATAATATTTGATATTTCACTTATCTGGGTCAAATAGAAAAAAAAAGAAAGGTATGCGTATCTCTATCTAAAAAAAAAAATTTAACCCTTATAGCCTGGGACACCCTAATATAGATTACACAAATGAACAATAAGAACTTTTTTGGAAGAATTGTCGGTATCTCAAACTAGTAAAAATTTAATTCTCATTGGTGATTTGAATATTAACATCCTGTCTGAAACAGTTGATACTGATCATTACTTGACAATTTTATCATCTTTCCGGATGGATTCTGCTTTGGCACAACCTACACGTTATAGATCCCGCTTAGATCACATATTTATAAGGCTGCATAGAAACAATAGTGTTAACTATAAAACAATGGTCTATGATCTAAATATTACGGATTAGTTTAACAGTTTGATACAGTTTAACTAGTATACAACTGGATCATAATATACTTAGAGCTAATAAACCCGAGTATAAAAAACTAGTTAAAATAGACTTTGCCGTACTAAAACAACAACTATTTTTTGAACATTGGGAAGACGTTTATTCTGCACAGGATCTCTCTTGTGCTTTTGATCTATTCCTTGAAAAGCTCCAATCATATATTTCAATAAGCAGTCAGAATACTTTCAATAAAACCAACAATTTTAAATACATTAAGCAATGGATGACTTTTTTCCTACTTAATAAAATCAAAAAGAAAAAGGAGCTATACCGTAAAGTTAAAAAGCATCCTAACAACATCAGGCTTAAAAAAATCTAAGATAGATTCTGTTTAAAGATGAAAACTGAAATCTCACGTCGTAAAGATTCTTACTTTATTAATAAACTGGCTAGAAATGTTGGTAATGCTAAAAAGGAGTGGTCAGTCGTAAATGAAATTTTAAATAGAACTACTATTAATAGTGATATATCCATAAAAAGTAATAATTCAATGATTTCTGAACCTGTGGAAGTCGCAACGTCATTCAAAAATTTTTTTACTGGTACTAAATTTTCCGAAGACTTCGCATTAAGGGGTTACGGAGCGCTTTTCAAGATTTTTTTTCGCTACGATATTAAATTAATATAAAAAAAGTAAAATATACACTGTGTAAAGTATTCCTTGACGAATACAAGACTTTATTACAATTGAAGAAAAACAATTATAAAGTATACATTTCGCACATCTCCGGAAACCTCTCTTCAAATAGCCGTATTCAAAAATTTTCATTTTTCACAAAATGGCAGCTTTTTGGACGTACGAGACTATTTTTGACTAAAAAGCGAGTCACATTTTTATTTATAAAAAATCTAAAAATTAAGATATCAAAAAATCCTACTTAGAAGACTAGATAATGGTATTGAAAATATCCGAGCGAAATGGCATGCAAATCGGTTGTGTGGTTCAAGAGATATATCTGGTACCGACTCGGAAAACGCTGTTTCGAGAAAAACGCAAACGAAATGCAAAATCTGCAGTGTGTCTTGCCTGCGTGGCTTCGAAAGCAAAACTGAAAATGTGCTCGAGTATTGCCTTCTGGAATATTCTGAATTCTAATATTCTTATACAAGGTTTAAATCTATTGCTAAGCAGGTATAAATATTTGCGAGGGCACTGACCCGTCATTAGAGAAGGTAGGAAGGCAGAGCTGGCACGCAGCTGCTCATGTCCCTAATGAGCGCTGCGCCCGATCCGACGTCTAACGGTCATAACTTTCTTAATTATTAGAATTTTTGAAAAATTCTTACGGCGTTTGAATTTTAATTTATGTCATATGCATTCTCAACCAGCAACTTTTGCTTTCAATGAATTTACTGCATTTGAAATTCACAAAATCATAATGACACTTAAAACAACGAGTTCGCCTGGCTTTGATCAGATTTCTTGTTCTGTTTTAAAAAACATTTCATTTCAAATATCTGACGTTCTGAGTTTTATTTTCAACCTCAGTGTTCAAAAGGGCATCTTCCCGGATTCACTGAAGAAAGCGATAGTAATACTCCTTCACAAAAAGGGTAGTACTTTTGAGCTTGATAACTACCGCCCTATTTCACTACTATCAGTTTATTCAAAAATTCTTGAAAAGGTATTAAATCTAGGATTGTCTCTTTCTTAGATAAGATTCATTTTTTTAGCATTTCACAGTTCGACTTCAGAAGTGGGAAATCTACAGAAGATGCTTTATTGAAACTTACTGCTGAATTATATAACTGTTTATAGATATTACGAAGGCGTTTGATATGATGGATCACACAGTATTATTAGACAAATTATACAAAGCGGGTTTTAGAGGTTTTATTTATTCTTGGTTCTCATCATATCTTACAAATCGTAAACAAATGGTAAAGATCCAAAATCAGCTTAGTTCTCCGAAAGTAATCAATACTGGTGTGCCACAAGGTTCTCTTTTAGGCCCCATTTTATTTTTGATATATGTTAATTCCCTTCTTATTCAACCTTTTAAAGGCAAAATCACAGCATTTGCTGATGATACAGCGCTTTCGTATTCCAATAATAATTATATCGATCTTTTTTTCGACGTCAATCATGATTTGGATTTATTACGAAGATGGTTTACATACCACAAATGGGTCATAAGCAAAAAAACGAAATTTATGATTTTTAATATTCTGAGTGTCACCTGCGAGGATTTTCCTTTACACTACCATGCACCCAGTTGTAGGCGCTTTACCTTAGACTATGGTCACAATTCTTTTCCATTTAACAATAGTTTAAATTGCAGTAATACATGTTTTAAAATAGAATGTGTTGACAACTTTAAGTATTTAGGAGTAATATTGGACTAGAGACTTTATTGGAAAGACCACACTCTGTACCTTAAAAAGTACCTTAATTGCGTTGTAAGGCAACTTTATCACCTTAGTCTGTATTGTCGACTGCCTACTTTAAAGTTGGTATATAATGGTCTTTTAAAGTCTAAGCTGCAGTACGGTGTATCATGTTGGGGTGGTACACATCTCAACAAAATACAACCTTTACTCTTAAAGCAAAAACATTCAATCAGAATAATGTGTAAAGTGAATCGATTTATTCAAAAGTCTCGAAATCCTTCCAATAAGGCATCTTTACTGCTACAAAGGTTTGAAAATATTTTTTTACAGTCCGGGTTTTATGCTGTTCTACTCGATGAAAATTATAATTTACCAGAAATTTTGCAATCATTCCGACAATCCATAAAACACATTATACGCGTTTTTATTCCGTAACTGCACCCCGTCTTTTTAATGCATTACCGGCAAACCTTAGATGTGAGAGAGTGAAAGCAGTTTTTCTTAAAAATACAAAGAAGTGGTTTTTCTCTTTTGACCATTCTACTATAAATAATTTAATATAAATTAATGCATAATAAATACAATTTTGCTCTATTGCTGATATTTGCTCATGTACATCACTTTTGTTACTATTACTATCTTTTCTTTCTTTCTTTCTTTCTTTCATTTTGCATCTTTCTTTGTTTTCTTTTTATGAGTTTATTTTATTGTATTTCCCCGTCGATAAATTTTTAAAATAATTTATTTCGAAATGACAGGTACATTCACCTCTTGTTATTGAACAACAGATTGTACCTAACTATTTCATGCAAAATGTATTCCATTATAATATGCACTGTAATTTAGTATAAGTTCTGTTATGAAATAAAAAAAAGGTAAGACTTACATACCACTGACATGAACCACTACTGATTTTTCCCAATCCAGATACCTTAGTGAGTGTTCGCCGTTGATGAAGCCCTATTAATTGTAAAGCTGACTCGATAATAAAAGTTGCTTCAGATCCAGGATAGACTAATGCCCAAAGATGTAAATAAATACCATTTGACGACCTGACTCGAACAACTGCTGTTGCCAGAAGAACACTTGGCTGATGTATTTCGGGAGAGACAACTTTAGGTAGGTTGAATTTAATTTGATGTTATGTGAAATGTTTGTGTACCTGTGTTGTATTTTTATAATCCCTTGCAGGTTTAGAGCTGATATTATTAACATGCAGCAGAGAATAGTATGTAGTAATAGCAGCGCACACTGATTTGATAATGGTTAGTCTTGTGACTGTACGCCAAATAGTTCCGACAAACCCCGATTCTGTCCACTCCCTTAGATTGTTCACAGATCTCCATGGCAATAAACTTTTGACAAGTTTGAAGGGAGTGCTGACCTCTACCACATACCTGGCATGCAAACTGCTTCTTCCCGACGTGCAACAGCGTTTTCTTCTCTACAGCAGCAGCTTTGTGTGAAGACGAACCACTGCCCTTTCATTCCAGCTACTGCTTCCAAGGTTCGAAAACGCGTTTTCAGGAACTCTGTAAATTGTGTCAGTGTTGGCAACTCCTTTGAATTACCTAACTTCTCCTCCCACAAACGTTGAGTAGAATCAGGTTTGAACTGAAATATAAATTAATATGTCATCCCAAGGACTAACCGGCAATCCAAAATTTTCCAGAGCATGGAAACATTCCTGGGAGATATCCAGTTGAGGCTTTATGTTACTTGCAGTCAGTCTCCTTTGTCAACCGCTGCTGTTCAAAAAAAAGTTGGAAATGAGCGTTTACCAACACTCGCTTGTCGTCGTATCTGGCGATATTTAAATAAATTTTGAAATAGATATGATAATTTCAACAAAGAAAATAATTATATGAAATTAAATGCAATTGTTTCCGAACAAATAACAAAGATTCAAACATTGGTGAATGGAGAATGGAATCGAATTTTCTAGCAATATACTCGTATCATCCAAGTATAAATTCCAGTATCCAAAAGGTATGCAAGGAGTTCATCTATTGAATTTGAAGTGTGAACTAAGAAGAGTGATATAGTGGTTTAGGTAAAAGATAAGCGGTTGATAAATTGGATTGTATTGAGATAAGCGATTAAATTGTAAATTGCAATTGTGTTGAATAAAGAAACTTATATTGAAAATAATGAGTTCTTTCATTTGTACCCCACACAAACATTTTATATTGGTGTCAGAAGTGGGATAGGACTTATTGTGTGTGTAAAAAAAAAACAAATTGAGACTGTATGAAAAAGCTAGAATGGGTTGAAAACTATTGCAGTTGACCCTCGTCCAACTGAAGCCCGAGTTGAACAAGAGAAGTCTCAGCAGCAGTGAAGGAAAAAGTGACTTGATGCTCCGACTTCAGAAGGCTTTGAACAACGAGGGGCATGATCCTGATACATACTCCTTTGACGTTGACGAGGATGAACAGATAAGTACAGGCAGCGACATGGCTGGGATGATGCAACTCCTCTTATTACAAATGGATGAACAGTCTCGAACAAAATATAGACGAACAGAAGAAAAATCTAGAAGAACAGGCTCGAACAAAAGCTGGACGAACAAAAGAAGAATCTAGACCAACCGATGAACAGCCTCGAACAAAGCTGGACGAACAAAAGAAAAATCTAGACGAACAGAAGCACAGCATTGAACCAACATTCGATGAACAAAAGAGTAGACGAGAACAAAAACTGGAAGAGCAAAATAACGTTTTACAAAAAGTTCGAAGAAATCGGTGACAAATTTGAAAGAGTAGAGAGGAATGTTGACGAAAAATTCGAACAAATGGACAGCAAAGTTGAGCAACGGGCAACAGAGCTCGACACGGTGCGAATACAGAAACTCCGAGAATGCTCCAAGATGAAACCTCACTCATTCGATGGTCAAACATCATGGTCTACTTATAAGAAGCAGTTTGAAATGGCTGCCTGTGCAAACGCCTAGGACAATGAGGAAAAGTGCTTTGCCCTAATAATGGCCTTGTACGGTCCTGCAGCAGAATTGTTGCAAACATTAGACATCGAAAACCATAAAGATTTTGTGACTTTAGTACGGGCTATCGAGAAACGGTTTCGGGATAGCCACATGCAGGAGTTTTAGAAGGTCCAATTGCAAAGCCGAACACAGCAATGATGAGAAACACTACAGCAGCTCTAAGCAGGCGTGAGTAGAGCGGCACATTTGTCATACTCCACCGCGGGACCCAGGAAATTATCGACGAAAGGGCAAAAGATGCATTTATCAAGGGAATTGCAGATTCAAAGCTACAGTCAGCAGTAAGGAATGCTGGGAAAAGCACCCTTGCTGAAGCGCTTGCCTTCGCCCCTCCAGGACAATCATCCAAGTCTCGCTGGCAAAACGATGTAATGAAGGCCTTCTAGTAGAAGTAGTTAGCGGTAATGACGTTTGACGTTTAAGCGAAAGTGGAAGCAAAAAATTTATCTCCGGATCAAAAAGCAAAAAAGAAAAGTGTTTTAAGTGAAAGTTAATTGAGGAAACACATGCACCTTATAAATTAAGAGACGCTTTACCTCAGGCAATTGAAATTCGAGTAAGTTCTAAAACCTAAGCTATTTTATAAACAAGTTAAAAATTCCATCATTAAACTAACCTATAAATGGTAAAAAGAGGAATAGCCCACACCTCTCCGAAACACCCAGGAAACAAAAAACGCCACCAAAGCTTGAGTGAAATTGAACCAAAACTCGCTATGGGATCTACTTCTACCCTGAGTATTAAGAGAATGCAGGAAATTATACTCGAAAATAACAAAAAACTTGTGGAACAATTAGCCTCAAAGGCAGATCTGCAAGATTTCTTTAAACAAATCTCAGCATTGAGTATGCGACAAGAAGAACTTGAGCAAAAAGTTGTGTATCTGGAAGAACAAAACAAACGTCTTGAGAACCAGCTTGACCGACTCGTACAGATGAGTACTGTAGCGAATCTTGTTGTTCACCTGCCTGTGAGGAATAAATGACAATGACATAAGCGACATTTATAGGACTAAAACCAAAAATCCTGAAAAGTCCTCAATTATCGCAACATTTAACACGAAGGTTTGCAAAACTAAATTCATCCAACAGGCGCGCGTAACCCGACCTATCAAACTGCAAACAATATTGCAAAAAAATTGCAACAATAATGCTAATACAAGTGCAAAGTTTCCCGATGCCACAATTTACATCAACAATCAGCCGACAAAACATAACAAACAGTTGCTCTGGTTAGCCAAAGAAAAGGCAAAACAAATAAACTGGAAATTTGTGTGGGAGAGCATGGGGAAAATACTGGCAAGAAAGAATGAGAACACACGAGCGGTATTGATAAGCACGGTTAACGATGTGGACAAAATGACACACACATCATCATAGATGATGCACTGTGTTCGAATAACGAGAAATACAAATCAATATCAATGAAAATGATGAACACACAAGGAGACTATAACTTAGTTAATATTGAATGTAAGGTAGTGCATGGTTTTAGCGGCATCGATGCAAATGATTTAAATAAAAATATGGGTTGCTATTTAAGTTTCAATATATATATCGCTTCGTTTGAATTGGGATAGTTTCTGCCTTAGTTTAAACCATTTTATAAACTCACTTAAAATAATTGTTCTTGTGGAAACGAATATTGAAGATGAAGAAATAGGATACTATAAACTGGATGGCTTTCATAAACCAGAATTCATAAATAGAACAATTCGTAGAGGAGGAGGTATTTTAATGTTTATCCGAAATAATATTGACTATATACGTCTACCTTCAGAGAGTGTTGCTTATGAAAATATAGAAATTTCTATACCCAAAGAGAAAGAAATCCTTTTTGGTGTGTATAGACCACCTAGATTAAGCCAGAAAGCATTTCTTGTAGAATTCGAGAAAAATATTATCGTATTAAAAAACAAAGAAGAAATAACTGTTCTGGGGGATATCAATATTAATATTTGTAATACTAATTGTAGTCATGTGAAAAACTACTTGGAAATGTTGCCGTCATTAGGCCTTGTAAATGCAATTGATAAATATACAAGGATAGATCCAAAAAGAGGAACAAAGTCTATAATAGATCATATCTTAGTTAGCACAGTAGACTATCGAATTAAGTCTTGTGTTATTGAAAGTGGTATAACGGATCATTACCCGATCCTTTACTATAAAGAAGCAATGAAACAAAATGTAGAACAAAACATGTTTGCGCCATATATAAGTACAAAAAAAGTAGACAGATTAATATCTGAAGCAAACTGGAACGTAGTATTAAATGAAGGTGTGTCAGTTACTCTCTATGAGAAGATGGCCCTCAAATTGCAAGATATATATACAAAATCCACGTGTGTGAGAATAATAAAAAGTAAATGTAAAAATAATGCCTGGATGTTTCCTGAGCTAAGAGAAAATTGCAAAAGGCGAGATGGTCTTTATAGAAAATGGAAAAACAATAGGTCAAATCTAAGCTACGAAACTGAATAGAAACACCTTCGAAACAAATTAAATAAGGAAATAAAAACACAGAAGTCAACATTCTATAAAAACAAGTTTGTCGAGGTTAGAGCAAATCCGCGCAAAACATGGGGTTTAATTAATGAGATATTGGGAAGGCATAAGCTAACCGTTGATAAAGTAATTGTGACAAACTTTTCGTCAGAAAAATGTATAACCACCATATCAAACAAATTTGCACAACACTTTTCCCGACAAGTATATAAAATACTACATCATTGTCAGCAGATAACATCGAATTATCACAACATAACCATCAGCAATACAATATTTCCAACTGAAACCAATATCAACGAGGTCTATAATACAATAAGACACTTGAACGAACGAAAATCCGCTGGGGCCGATGGTATCCGAGCAGGAGATATTAAACAACACGCTGATATTTTTGCCCCCTTACTGTGCAAATTGATAAATTTAAGTCTGACAGAAGGAAAGATTCCCAAAATCTTTAAAACTGCAGTAGTAAGACCAATTTACAAAGGTGGTAGAAAATCTGAAATAAGTAACTATCGACCAATATCCATTTTGCCAGTGATGGACAAATGCATGGAAGAAAATCGCCTTTATAGTTTTATTGATAAATATTCACTCATTCACCAACGTCAATACGGCTTCCAGAAAAGCAAAAGCATGGGAATTCTCAAATTGTATCAATGAGAGCTTAAATAAAAGCCACCATATACTGGTACTGTTTATGGACTTTAGTAAGGCGTTTGATACCCTAAACCACACAAAACTCTTAGAAGCCCTCGAACGTATAGGCATTCGGGGTATAATGGCTGATTGGATTAGGGACTATTTAAACAACCGCCAGTTCTGCGTAAAAATCAAGAACGTGTATAGCTCTATGGAACAAGTGCATTACGGCGTCTCCCAAGGATCGAAATTAGGTCCTATTCTTTTCATTTTATATACAAATGAACTTCTACGTACTTTTAAAAGAAGTATACCATTTGTTTATGCAGATGACACGGCGATAGTAGTTCGTCACAGGTCTCTTCAAACAGCGACTGAAATAATGCAGGAAGAGTTCAGTAATGCTGTAAGGTGGTGTCATGACAATGGCCTTGTAATCAACGCAGCAAAAACTAAAATGATGCATATTCGAAGCCCACATCATAACGTTACACAGCAGAAAATACGGTTCGAAAATGACTCATGTGCTTCGACACCAAAACAGCTTATCGAAGTAGTAGAATCATATAAATATCTTGGAGTAATTATTGACAGCCATCTTACCTGGAGTAAACACATTGACAAAACCCGAACAGATATAAAGAAAGCTTTATTCGCACTTGTGCATTTGCGATACCTACGATATATACAAGATGGCCGTTATTCTTAAGTATTATGACGACCTACGTTTTAGAAAACCAATCGACCATGAAATTAACACTAGAAGACGTGCTCAAGGTATGTTCCAAGTGCCTCGAAATTATAACAATTATGGTGAAAGGCAACTTATATATACCGTTCCTTCAATTTTAAATGAATTACCTGAAAGTCTAAGGAATATAACGAACCTATCCAGTAGAAATAAAGTGATTAAAAATTTCTTCCTAAATTTATAAATTTCTAATATTTAATTTAAAATAAGTTTATTGAAATGTTTCCGATTTGTATTTTATATAGCAAAATGAACCATGTTTAAATTGTAATTTTAACTCTAAAAACTTGAACACTTGTTTACCTGAAAATAAACGTTTTTGATACGCAATCTGCAGAAAAGTCATTGAGGCTTCGCCGAAAAGTATAAAAATTGTTAAGCCCTAAGAAATAAAAATAAATAAAATAAATGTTGAAGATCAAGTAGACATGAGCGAAAAGGCAAAATCGGCAACTTCGAATCAAATCGTCGAGTCTGCGTATAGGATACACAGGTATAACACGAACAAGTCTACGATAGTTCTAAAGATGAGATCTCACAAAACTTCAAATTTGACGGCTAATGTTAATCGCAGCAGTGATGCCAAACTTAGCAAAACACCAATATGCGAAAAATCGTTGGGTCCATCCACAAGCTCTAAGGCGGCTGTACGTGACGCATGATGTGCCTATGTCTACCAGAATGATGCTGAAAAAAACATAGTTATCAAGAAAATAAAAATTTTAAGCTACAATGTGTCATGTTTAAAAAACAAAACGAATTTTGTAACATTTTTTAATTGTGTAAAAAGTTTTGACATTTTTGTATTATTTGAAACACATCTATTAGATAATGAAGAAATTAGATTTAAGAATATTTTCTCAAACCATGAATTAATCTGGTCTCCTGCTATAAAAATTTCACTTTTTGGGAGAGGAAGTGGTGGAACACTATTCGGCTTTCGTAACGACCTCGAAGGACTGTATACGAGTATCTGTAAAAGCTGGCGAAATGGATGTTATTAACTTAAAACTGAATATACTGGATGTAGTTTTGGTACCAATCTACTTAAACTGTAATCATTGGCAAAGTGATTTAGATAAAATCTGCGACTCACTGCACTCCTTGGACTGTACGGATATAAGCTTATTGGGGATTTTAATGGTCGTGTAGGACTCAATAATTTCGCATCGGGAGACAACAGTACTCTGCTGGAACCATGTCGCAAATCTAAAGACCTAATTTGTGATAACAAAGGAGCAAAAATAACATCTCTGTAACTCTTAAAGCCCCGCAACTCAAGACTCACTTCGATAAACTTCTCAATGCCCTATTAACCTCGCCGCTACTTCAATATGCAGCCCCTCTGCTCTTAGACGAAAAATTAGACTCTGTATTTACCCTGTCAATGAAGTAATATGCAAATCGAAATCAAATAAAGCACCTGGTATTGATCGCATCCCGTTTGAGTTCTATAAAAATTGCACATATGAGTTTATGAATTCTCTCACAATTGAATTTAATCGAATATTCGACTCTGCTAATATCTCCGACGTATTCAGGAAAGCAATAATTTTTCTCCTACATAAAAAGGCGATTACAGTGACCCGAAGAACTACAGAGGAATCACATTTTTAAACACTTCAGCCAAATTGTTTGCTTCATTAATTTACAAAAGATTGTATGAATGGGTACAAGAACATAAAATCCTTAAAGAATTCCAAGCTGGATTTAGGAAAGGTTATTCTACAATCGACCAGATATTCTGCTTAACAAACATTGCTGAAACATATAAGAGCAAGAAAAAAAAGTTGTACGCCTTCTTTGTAGATTTTCGTGCAGCGTTCGATTCAATACCACGTGAAGCACTCTTTTACAAGCTTTCCAAAATCGGTGTATCAAGTAAAATTATTCGAATCCTGAGAGCCTTGTATGAGAATAATATTGCATATGTATGGGATGGAGACTTAATTTCTGAAGAGTTCGAAACTTCAATGGGTGTTAAACAAGGCTGTATTTTAAGTGTTCTGTTTTTTATATTATACATCAATGATATAACAGATGATGTCAAAGGTGGAATAAGATTCAACGGTGTATCATTCCTGCGCTGAAGTATGCTGATGATATCGTCTTTCTGTGTGACACAACCCAAGGTATGTAGTTAATGATAAACAGGCTTAATGCTTTCTGTAAAAGTTGGAATCTCACTGTAAATCTCGATAAATCAAAAATGATGATATTGAGAAATGCAGGAGGACGCTTCTCACATTTGGAAAAATGGAAGTTAGACGGGGAAGAGATTGAGGTAGTATCCAGATACAGATACCTAGGTATCCTAATATCGTCCTCCTTAAATTCCAAACCACACTTTGAGGAAAAATTAGCTGTTGATAAAAGAGCTATCTGTTCGATTTGGGAACGTTGCTTCAAAAATAAATATGTATCGCAAAGTGCAAAACAAACTTTGTTCTACTCAACCGCAGCGTCGATAATGCTTTACGGAGCTCAGGTATGGGGTTACAAAGGCTACAATACTGTGGGAAAATTTATTCGCTACTTTTTAAAGAAGATTTTCCGATTACCAAAAAATACCCCGAACTATATGCTACATCTTGAAACAGGAACTTCTACTTTGCTCTTGTACACGCTCAAAATGCACTTCAACTACATCCTAAAAATACTAGAAATGAATAAATGCAGAATACCAAACGTAGTTTTAAGAAGCATAATTAGAATAAACGGAGGTATTTGCGAAGAATGGAAGAAAACAGCTTCTGAATGCGGATTAAATCTGTCTATTCAAGTGAACGAGCATCCTCATCTTTTAAGAGAAAAATTTAACTTGGTTTTGGAGAATTTTGGCTGACATACATATGACCAATATGTCGAAGAAGCTGAATCGTCACTGTTTAGGAACTATTACAGCAAACTTAACCATTTTCTAAATGAAAAAACATACTTCCTAGATAGTCACGCAGTTGACAAAATAAGTACCATTTTCAAATTGAGAGGGGAACTCGTTCAACAAAACTTTACACCCCATAGACCAGATTTACCAATAATTTGTGACCTCTGCAACATGAAGAAGAGAGAAGACATCTTACATTTTCTTGGTGTTTGTCCAATTCTAAAAGAATTTCGACTATCATTGTTTGGAAAACATGATTTAGACGAAGATGAAGTAATGAGCATTTTAAATGGAGAAAAAGGATGGAAAGTCTTATATGATTACTCAGTAGCAGCACTTTGTTATAGAAAGCGTATCATAGATGGAGATTTTTAATGTAAAACTTAAGTATGTATTTTGTCAACCTGGTAGACGGCCACAGGCCAAACCATTAAAGACTTAGGTTAATCGTTACATTGTAAAACATTTATTGAAAATAAAAGTCAACTAACTAACTAACTAGTTAGCGGTAAGGAAAAATGGATGGCAATAATAGACACCGGTGCCACGGCCTCAATCATCAGGAGGGATCTTGTGTAGAAGTCTTGGTTGCATAACACCAGTAGTTGCAGCTGGCGAACAGCTACAGGAGCAACGATTAGGGTATATGGTGAAGTCCGCATAAAAATCCAGCTGGCCGGAATAACATTCTCTCACGCGTTTCGGGTGGCTGATATATGTGACGAGTGCATCATTGGTACAGACTTCATGAGAGAACATGGACTTGTAGTCAAATTGGGGGCACAAACCCTGGAATACTAATATATGGAGATACCAATGATACGAGTATACGGAAACGCCAATACCTAAATCTTAAATGTGGTCATTTGCAGCAATCAGAGTGTAGAGCCTTCGTCGGAAACAATTTTGTGGGCAAAAGTGGAAGGTAGTCCTGGTAGCCACCAATTCTATTTGATGGAGCCAGAAAATAGAAGGGACTTCATGGTGGGAAAGACCTTAGTGAAGCCAAAGAACAACATGGTCCCTGTAAGGATTCTAAATCCAAAGACATTCAGTGTAAAGGTGATAAATTGGGGAGATAGTGGGAAAATGCGAAGCTGTTGAGTCTATATCGACCACAACGGAAACAAAGGGTGCAACACCGGTCGCAACAGTTCAGAGCATAAAAATCGAGAACAAAATTCTCAGCCTCTGTAATCTGGACGAAGATCGGCGAATCATGGCAGAAAAACTAATCGGTGATTGCGCTGATATATCTGCTAAAGAAGACGGAGAATATGGACGTACGCATATTGTTCAACACCACATTGACACTGGAGACGCTTGTCCAATCCGTCAACCTGCCTGGCGTCTTATACTGGCAAAGAAAACCGAAGTTACCGAAATGGTGTCGAAGATGAAAGCTGAGGGACTGATTGAAGAATCACAAAGTCCGTGGGCATCTCCAGTGATTCTCCAGTGGAAGAAAGATGGTAGCACGAGGTTTTGTGTAGACTACCGACGTTTCAACGATGTCACTAGGAAGGACAGCTACCCACTACCGAGAATCGATGACACTTTGGATATGCTTTCTGGGGCGAAGTTGTTTTTAACTCTTGACTTAAAGAGCAGTTACTGGCACGTAGAGATAAATCGTACGGATCGTCAGAAAACTGCCTTCACTACAAGAAGCGGCCTTTGAAAGTCTGCTGTGATGTCGTTTGGACTGTGCAACGCTCCTCCTACCTTCGAGCGACTAATGGAACGAACATTGCAAGGACTCACCTGGATAACCTCCAACGACGTATCGTCATAGACAAGATGTTCGAGGAGCACCGCGAAAATCTAAAACAAGTGTTTGAGAGGCTGCGAAGTGCTCATTTAAAGCTCAACCCGGAAAAGTGCGCCTTGTTTCGTCCGGAAGTAAAATATCTGGGTCACATTATATCAGCGGAAGGAGTAAGAACGGATCCTGACAAAATCGAAGCCGTGAAAAGTTGGCCTTCTCCAAAAGATAAACACCAACTGAGAAGCTTCTTGGGACTCGCCACGTATTACAGAAGGTTCATAAAGGATTTTGCTGGCATTGCAAAGAGCCTGCATCAACTTACAGAAAAAGGCCGACAGTTCAGGTGGTCTGGAGAATGTGAAAAAGCATTTCAAGAAATGAAGCGACAGCTGTGCAATGCCCCATCTTGGGTTACCCCACGCCCGGAAAAATGTTCATCGTAGACGCAGACGCTAGCAATGTTGGAGTCGTAGCTGTGATCTCCCAAGTTCATGATGGTCAAGAGAAAGTGATCGCATATTACACCAAAGAACTCTCTCTGAAAGGAACTACTTCGTAACTCGCCGCGGCCTTCTGGTTTAATTCTGGCTACGAAGAATTTCCATAAGTGCCTCTACGGATAAAAGTTCATTGTTCGGATAGACCACGCAGCTCTGAAATGGCTACTCCAATTTAAGAACCCTGAAGGCCTAGTTGCAAGATGGATCGACCAGTTGCAGGGCTACGACTTTGAAGTGCAACACCGCAAGGGAAAACTCCACTCAAAAGCGGATGCTCTCTCTCGCCGACTGTTCAGTTTCAGTTTTAAAGCATTTTATTTCCTTAATCACTAACTCTTACATACTGTAAAATGTTTGTGTGGGTACAAATAATAGAACTTATTCTTTTCAATACAAATCCCTTTATTCAGTACAGTTACAATTCACTATTTAATTCTTTCTCTCAGTACAATTCAATTTCTCAACCACTTATACTTTTCTTATCTTTTACTTAAACCACTTAATCACTTCAAATTACACTTTAGAACTCATTTGCATACCTTTGGGATGCTGGTATTTATACTCGAATGACATACTTCAATGACAATTTCCAATTTGCTAGAAAATTCGATTCCACTCTCCAGTCGAGACTTTGTTATTCCAATATCGAAATCTTCTGGTCTTCGACATTTTCTGCTAGATGTCGCTGCTCACATTTAAGTGGTTATCACATTGCTCCCTCCCTACAGTTGTTCGTCCCGAACAACTTCGTCATTCAGCATCCCGTTGAAATGACACATTCTATCCAAATGGACCACTTTCAATTTTCCTCGATTCCCACGCTGGATCCGGGTTATCACCTTGTACGGACCTTCCCAGTCCTGTTGCAATTTTGGTGATTTGCCTTTCTTACGCTGAGGATTATACAGCCAAACCAGATCTCCTTCGTTGAAACCGGAAGATTTCGCCTTGATATCGTACCTAGTTTTCATGCGGCTGCTTGCTAGCTTCATCTTTTCTCTGGTGTCTTCATGCAATTTACGAATCCTGCTGCGTAAGTCATTCACGTAGTCGTTCACCTCTTTGGGCTCCGTCGGTGGGGATCCGAATTTTGCTTCACTTGGCAACCGAATTGTTTGACCAAATAAGATCCCGGATGGTGTGTGCCCTGTTGAGCTATGGACCGCGTTTCGGTAGGCCATTAAGAAGAGGGGTATGTGTCGATCCCAATCCCGCTGGCAGTTGCTGACAACCTTAGATAGATGCTCATTCAAGGTCCGATTGAATCGCTCGACCATTCCATCAGATTGAGGGTGTAGTGGCGTTGTCCTTGTCTTTCTTATTCCCAAATATTGGCATATTTCCTGGAAGACTTTTGATTCAAAGTTTCGCCCTTGATCAGAGTGCAGCTCCATTGGGACCCCAAATCTGCTCACCCAGTTGTTGACTATCTGTTCGGCTACGGTCTTAGCCTCTTGATTTGGGATGGCAAACACTTCCGGCCACTTACTGAAGAAGTAATCCATGACTACGAGAGTATATCGGTTTCCATTAAAGGTTTCGGGAAACGGCCCAGCGATGTCGATGGCTATTCGTTCGAAAGGTGCTCCGACATTGTATTGTTGCATTTGTCCATGTGGCTTTACTTTTGGACCCTTGGTAGCCGCACACCTTATGCACTTTTTGCACCAATTCTCGACATCTTGTTTAGCGCTTAGCCAATAGAAACGTTCCCTTACCTTTTCCAACGTCTTGTTTATTCCCAAATGGCCTCCTGAGATTCCGTCATGTATTTCATGGAGCACTTGGTTGACTCTGGACCGTGGCACAATTAGCTGCATACGAGATGTTGTCCCATCTGCACTTTCCCATTTTCTCTTCAGCAATCCATCTTGCACAAAAAGCGAGTCCCACTGTGTCCAGTATGCCTTCAGAGTTTGGCTCCGATCTGATATCTGCTGCCAGCTTGGTCTTTCCTCGTGTTCCTTCCAGGCCAATATTGGTTCGATGTCATTGTCTGCCTGTTGGGAGGAACGGATTTCGTCTATACTCCAACCCACTATTGGCTCAGTCCTGATCGTTTGGATAGTTGCCTGTTCTTTCGCTTCTTTACCACTGACTACTTCTGCTGGGAGGCTTTCGTTGCATTGTTTTACCTGTGAGACTGGGATAATTACCCTGGAGTCGACTCCTGCTACAGACTTCTGCCCCGAGAAGTAAGAATTCCCTAACTGATGGCTTCTGGAAATTTGACCGGTTTCTTGGTAGCCGTTTCTGCCGGTTTTTCTTTCTATTTGCCTGTAACCCCAGTGCAGGCAGCCTTCTCGTCGTACCGGTTCTTTGCAATGCCCTTGCAAATGTCCTACTTTATCGCAGTTCCAGCAGCGCATCCTTCGACTCTCCCGCCAGATATTTCGTTGCATGGTAGTTGGTCTTGAGCAGGAGCATTCACCAGATACTATTTCACTTACGAAATGCATTCCTTTGGAAGCCTGATTGGATGCTTCCATCGCCAGAGCGAAGGCAAGTGCTTCAGCAAGGGTTCTTTTTCCGGCCATCCTTACTGCTGATTGCAGTAATCTGCAATTCCCCTGATGAATGCGTCCTTTGCCATTTCGTCGATTATTTCTTGGCCTGCTGTGGGATATGACAAATGTGCCAGTCTACTCACGTCTGCTTGGAGCTGTTGCAGTGTTTCTCCTCGTCGCTGCATACGGCCTTGCAATTGAGCCTTGTAAGCTTCCCGCATGTGGCTATCCCCAAACCGTTTCTCGATAGCCTGCACTAAAACCATATAGTCTCTATTCTTTTCGATATCGATTGTTTGTAACAATTCTGCCGCAGTACCACGTAAGGCCATCGCTAGGGCAAAGCACTTCTCCTTATTGTCCCAGTCGTTTGCACAGGCAGCCATTTCAAACTGCTTCTTATAAGTAGACCATGAGGTCTGGCCATCGAATGAGGGAGGCTTCAACTCTTTTCTCCTTGGACCGGTTAAAGAACATTCTCGCAGTTTCTGTTTTCGCACTGTGTCGAGCTCTTTTGCCAGTTGCTGAACTTTGCTGTCCATTTCCTCGAATTTTTCGCCAACATTCTTCTCTATTCTATCAAATTTGTCATCAACGTTCTTCTCTATTCTTTCAAATTTGTCATCGATTTCTTCGAATTTTTGCTGGAGAATGTTCTTTTGTTCTTCCAGATTATTCTTTTGTTCATCCATTTTCTGTTGAAGACCGTGCAGATTGTTGGTTTGTTCGTTGAATTTTTGTTCAATGCTGCTCTTCTGCTCGTCTAGATTTTTCTTTTGTTCATCCAGCTTTTGTTCGAGACTATTCTTTTGTTCTTCCAGACTGCTCTTCTGTTCGTCCATTTTTAACAAGGGGAGTTGCATCATCGCAGCCATGTCATTGCCGGTACTTGTCTGTTCATCCTCGTCAACATCAAAGGAATATGCATCAGGATCATGTCCCTCGTTGTTCAAAGCCTCCTGAAGACGGAGCACCAGGTCACTTTTTCCTCCACTGGCGCTGAGGCTTCTGTTGTTCAACTCGGATTTGAGTTGGACGAGGGTCAACTGCAATAGTTTTCGACCCATTCTAGCTTTTTCAAATAGTCAGAAAACACCGGTTTTTTTTTTTTTACACACAATAAGTCCTATCCCACTTCTGACACCAATGTAAAATGTTTGTGTGGGTACAAATAATAGAACTTATTCTTTTCAATACAAATCCCTTTATTCAGTACAGTTACAATTCACTATTTAATTCTTTCTCTCAGTACAATTCAATTTCTCAACCACTTATACTTTTCTTATCTTTTACTTAAACCACTTAATCACTTCAAATTACACTTTAGAACTCATTTGCATACCTTTGGGATGCTGGTATTTATACTTGAATGACATACTTCGAGAACAATCCTCGCCATCCAGCGTCCCATACAATTTCCAATTTGCTAGAAAATTCGATTCCACTCTCCAGTCGAGACTTTGTTATTCCAATATCGAAATCTTCTGGTCTTCGACATTTTCTGCTAGATGTTATCACAATACTAACAAAAAATGCTTAAATGCTAGCTTAAAATTACTTAACAATCTTATACTAACTTACTGGCCCCACACAGGCACTCTAAGCTATTCTAAATTCTTATAGCTATGTCTTTCGACTTTATTTACATTTGTTTTACTAATATTTGTTTTCTATACTTAAGGCTAAGAAAAGTCTCTCGTCGACCGTGTCGAATAAAATGTGAACACTGCAACCGTAAAGAAGCGAAAGAACGGGCTATTATCCAAATGATCAGGACTGTGCCAATAGAAGGTTATAGTATAGACGAAATCCGTTCCTCCCAACAGGCAGACAATGACATCGAATAAATTGTGAATTGCAACTGTGTTTAATAAAAAAATTTGTATCGAAAAGAATAAGTTCTATCATTTGTACCCAGACAAACATTTTACAATATTTTTTTTTTTTTTGAAGGGGGGGGGGGGGACGGTGTCACGTACTAATTAGCAATGTCAATGCTATAAAATCGACCACCCAACAAAAATTTTTTTACAATCTACCACCTTTTTTCAAGCATTCCGTTATTTTTTGAAATTTGTAAAAGGAAACCGATCTCTACTCATTTGGTTACCGAAGATTGGTATATCCTTTTTCTAATAATCTTATAAATAGTTCAAAGAAATAGTTTCCATTTAGAAGAGCAACCCAGAAACATTCCCAACTCACAGATTGTTAACTCTTCCCAAAAGCTATTCTCTAATTTTCAATCACCTGACAGAAGTATTTTTCTTTTTGATTGAGCATTTGTTTCTGCAATATCCTTGTAAGAAACTCTTCGGAAAAAATTAAAATAAAAGAGTCAGTTGGGTTTACTCCGTTATTCACATCAGAAAATTCATTCTTTTTAGTGAACTCTAACCTTTTCAAGATGAATTTCGTGGTCCATCAGAAGTAGAACTTTCATTAGTTTTCATAATGATGAATATTTAGTGACGGCAACAATATTGTTCGTGGCGATTTCGAAAAAATACCCTTGCGCACGATGACCTAATTCAGAAGTTTCATGTGGTGTTTGTAAAGGCGTCAGCTGCTCGTTGTCATCTGATGGATGGCCATCTTCATCTTCGCTAATATCAAAGTCGTTATTGTAATCTACTAATGCTTTCAATATTCCATCGTCTTCAATGAAAACATTCTGCACTTTGGGACGTGATGGCCCTACTTCGTCATCTATATTCTCAAAGAAAGTAGTACCGACTAGCAAAGGTATGCCTAGAAGCAATGTCAGGTACATGCTGAGCTTACAAAAATGACGAGACACCGTCACACCTGTGTTTTAGTGTTAACAGTGGACAACATTTACTTCTTGCGCCGTTGAGCTCGCATTGTGTAGCCATGGCATTTTTTTTGACCGCTCTTTCAATGTTTTATCTGTATTTTAAACACAAAATCTGAAAGCTAAAATATAATCACAATTTCAAAATATTAAATCTACAAAACTTTTTCATTTTTGATCCAAATAGTGAAGTACAATCTATTGTTCAGAAAAAGAGACGAATGCAAATATCATTTTAGATATACGAGTATTGATGGGGAAAATATATAAAAAATTCAAAAAGTTAAAACCCAGAATGTTGTTACAAAAGAAAAAGCAAATAAAATCCAAACAATACTCAAATTAAACAAAAGGCATAAAGCAGATATCAATTGCGCAATGGTTGAAAGAGAATAACCATTTTTTAATACTATATAAGAACACAGTTTTCACTCTCTCACATCTAAGTCTCTCTGGTAATAAGTTAAATAGACGAGGCGCAGTAACAAAATAAAATCTTGAACAGTGTGTTTTATTAATTCTGGGCACATTTACAAAATTCCTGGTGTTGACTCGTAAATTGTAATTTTCTTGAAGTCTAACAGCATGGTACCCGGAATTATCAAAAAGTATTTTTTAGAACCTTGTACCAATACAAATGTCTTAAAGGGAGAATTTCAAGACTTTTGAACAAATCAGAACTAGAAGTTCGTCGATTGACTTTACACATAATTCTGATCACGTTTTTTTGCTTCGTTAAAAGATCTTTTATATTACTGAAATACTTAGGTACCACCCCAACAAGTTATTCCATACTGCAGCTTTGATTTCAATAAACCATTTTAGACAAGCTTTAAAATGGGCAGGCTACAGTAAAGACTGTGATGGTAGAATTGCCTCACAACCCCATTTAGATACTGCTTCAGATACAAGGTATGATCTTTCCAACTGAGCTTATTATCCAATATGACACCTAAATATTTAAAATTGTTGACACGATCAATTTTGAAGCAGACATCACTACAACTTTCCTTACTGTTAAAAGTAATAGAATCATTAAACAAAATGCAAAAAATCATGAATTTCTTCTTATTACCCTTATTACCGATTAACAGATTATGTTGCTTAAACCGTCTTCATAATATGTCTAGACTATTATTAACATCCGAACATAAATTAAAATAACTGCTATTCGAATACGAAAGAGCAGTATCGTCGGCAAATGCCGTAATTTTGCCTATAAAGGGTTGGATAAACAACGAATTGACATATATTAAAAACAGAATTGGACCCGAAACAGATCCTTGCGGAACACCAACACTAACGAAATTCTGCGAACTAAAACAGTTTTTGATTTTCACCATTTGCTTTCGATTTTTTAAATACGAAGAAAACCATTCATGAATAAAGCCTCTGAAACCCGCATAATAAAGCTTACTTAACAGCAGAGTGTGATCTACCATATCAAAAGCCTTAGTAATATCTACAAATAGAGTAGCTGGAATTTCGGATGTATTCAAACTGATATATATTTCACCAGTAAATTTTAATAAGGCACCTTCCGTAGAGCTCTCACTTCTAAAACCATACTGGCTAACACTAAAAAAATTGGTCCTGTCTAAGAATGATAAAATTCTGGGTTTTATACGAAAACTTTAGAAAAAAATGACAGAAGTGAAATGGGGCGGTAATTATTTAAAGAGATTGAAAATAAAAAAAAATAAAACCAAAAAATAAAAAATACAATACATCCGAAATTTCGAAAGAAATATTTTTTAGCACCGAGCTGGAGATCTGGTCAAAAGAAGGAAAATTCGATTTTTTAAGCGATAGTATAATTTTGTGTATTCCAAATGCCGTAAGCGGTTCAAAGAAAAAACTTTCTGGTTGAAAGTTTGCTTTCTTTATTGTAACATCACTTTGCCAACAAGAGCTACCATCGTTCGGAAAAACCTGAGAAGAATTAACGTTAGCAACTCCGAAGGGATCAGACACAGTTGAATTATGTTTGTTTATGATTATGTCTGCATTGTCGTTTGATCTGTTTAAAATTTAACGTTACCCACATTTTCAGCTAATCTATTACTGAAGTAAGTATCTCGATATAGTGGTATCTCGGTTTTTAGCTCTAAGCATAATTTGTCATAATATTTTTTAAGTCTAACATTGTTAGGATGTTTTCTAACCCTTAAGCACAGTTTCTTTTTCTATCTAATTTTCCTTAATAAAGGGACAGTCCATTGCTTAAGACATTTAAACTTGTTATTTTTATTACATACAATCTGACTATAATTGGATATATGAAATTGTAACTTCTTAAGGAACGAATCAAAAGCAATAGATGGATCCTGTGAATGGAACACATCATCCCAAAACTCAAAATTTAGTTGAATACTGGTCAAACTATGGTCAGTTAGTTTCAAATCATAGACCACCGTTTTAAAATTGACAGAATTGTTTCTGTGCAGCCTTATAAATATATGGTCTAAGCAAGACCCTAAACGAGTTGGTTGACTCAACAGAGATTCGAACCCAAACGAAGACAAAATCGACAAAAAATTATCTACATCGACTGAATCAAACAAGATGTTAATATTCAAATCACCCACTAATATTTCATTTTTACAAGGTAGGAGTACCAAAAATCCTGAAAATTCTTCCAAAAAGGTTCGCACTGTACACTATACACTGTAAACTCATCTATAGACGCTTACAAAACAGTAAGACATACCAGAGATTTTGCAAGAAACATTAGTAATATCAGCACTCAACTGCTCAGTCGTTCGCAAATTTTCGGTGAGAACAGACGTCTTTCGGCTTCTCGTAAAGTAAAAAAAAAAACAACAATTCAAATACAATTAGTTGTAATTTTGTCAATTGACTCGGTAGCCCAGCGGTTAGCGGCGCCAGTCAACAAATCGTCGGACACGGGTTAGAATACCGAGTGAAACTTGGAACTTTTTTTCTTGTTTTTTTTTCCCCCTCAAATTGTGTACTCGTAATATCAAAACCAACAACCAATAAGAACAAAAAAAATAACGTGATTGTAGGTGGAGAGCGCCCGCTCTCCATCGCCATTGACTGTAACGGCCACTCCTTGCTCATTTTCGAAGAAAAATGGCACAATTATGCCTCTGGACCAAAATCTGCACCAAACAGTGACTCGTTTTGGGTGTATCGGCTTTTCAATGTATGCATGCGGGTTTTCTATGCCCCAAATGCAACAATTTTGCTTGGTTACATACCCGCCAAGATCAAAATGAGCTTCATCTGAAAAGATGATTTTTTTGGCAAAATCGGCATCTTCTCTAAGTCGATCGCAGGCAATATTTCCCAGCCATATTCGTTCAGCGGAAGGATAAAACTAATTATCTGTCAAATCAGACATGAG